>JADMNL010000035.1:51157500-51757500 GCA_016271365.2 Neoceratodus forsteri
TGCTTTTAAAAATAAATGCTAGCTCCCTTTCAGCTTCTAAAAGCTGAAGCAAAAAGGAGATCAGCAGACAATAAAGCTAGGGGCTAGACTGCTCTTGGCATTTGCCTGCTAGGATTGCCCTTTCTGTCTGAGCTGTTGCTTCTGGCTGACAGTTTTCTATTAGCCGACCACTATTTCAGTAGTGGGTTGGTGAAGATCAGCAGACAGTAAGGCTAAGGGCTGGACCACTCTTGGCATATGCCTCCAAGGGTTGCCCTTTGTGTCTGAGCTGTTGCTTCTGGCTGAGAGCTTTCTATTAGCTGACCACTATTTCAATAGTGGGTACAGCAGTACAAATGCTGATTTACATGCAGCAGCCTGGAGTTCTGGGTAAGTTTTCCAACTGCTCCTGCTAGAGAGCAGCTGCTGGATGGGTCTGAGCAGAGCAAGCAAGGAGACAAGTTGCCTCAGCAGAGAAAGGAGCCCAGACTGTGCATTCCAAGGGATTCTCCCAGTAGAGCTGCTGTCAAGGAATCCCTACTTCTGTGCATCTCAGAGTCTGCCATCCCTCCATGATTGATCTCTCTCCTAGTTGGTGAAGATCAGTGAAGCTCAGCAGACAGTAAGGCTAAGGGCTGGACCGCTCTTGGCGTGCCTCCTAGCATTGCCCTTTGAGTTTGAGCTGTTGCTTCCTGCTGAGAGCTTTCTATTAGCTGACCACTATTTCAGTAGTGGGTTGGTGAAGATCAGCAGAGAGCAAGGCTATGGGCTGTACCACTCTTGGCATATGCCTCCTAGGGTTGCTCTTTGAAACTAGACAGTGATCTGGCAGTGGGGTCCATCTTCATAGATCTCACTAAAGCATTTGATACAGTGAACCACCAGATCCTGCTTGATAACCTACTGTCCATTGACATGTTCCATGAAACTGTATCTTGGTTCAGTAGCTACTTGTCCTACAGATCACAGTGCATGAGAATAATGCAGAACGGTATCCAACCCTAAGGAAGTGACCCTGGTGATTCCTCAAGGATCCATATTCATCCCACTGCTTTTCAGCTTATTAATAAACTCCCTACCCTCTGCATGCCCAGCTAACATGCTGTTGTATGCTGATCATGCTGTAATCTCCGTACAGGGAAAACAACTGACTGAAATAACAGCGGCTCTACAGGACAGCTTCCAAAAACCAGAGACATGGTTCTCTCGAAACAGACTACTCCTTAGCTATAAAAAGATGAAAGATATGCTATTCACAATGCCTCATAGCAAGAAGGAAACCAGCCCATTGATCATCCATAGCCAAAAAGGAGACACGCTTAAGCAAGTCAACTCTTTCAAGTACCTAGGCATACACCTTGATGACACCCTGTCTTTCTCCTCACACATTGATCACATAATTAAACCTGAAAATGTCAAGCTTGGAATTCTCTATCAGAGGCAGGCAATGTCTCTTGAGGCTAGTAACTAGGAGCTTGGTACTGTCTACTATTGACTACGGGCTAGTAATCTATAGTGCCAGTACTGACAGCCCTCCCCAGAGCTGCATCAGAAATTAGTCAGCACATTTAAGCACTCCCTCCATGGATGAAGGTTGTGAGGGCCAGGAGGTCCTCCTCAGAGCTGCATCAGAAATTAGTCAGCACATTCAAGTGCTCCCCCACAGGTGAAGGTCGCGAGGTCCAGGAGGTTCTCCCCAGAGGTGCATAAAAAAATTAGCCAAGTACGGAATGAGGCTATGCTGCAGGGCCCCAACAGAGCCAAGTCTCTACTACAAGAGAGGAGTTTTGATGCCTTTTTGTTTTCAAACACAAAGACTGATGTTTAGCGCCTTTTTCCTTTTAAAACAAATACTGATGTTTAGCATTCCCTGCCCTTTTAATCGCAGGCAAATGGAATAATCCAATATAGTTGTCCCCATATATAATGCAAACCAACCTAATTTTACTGTGTGCTTTAAGTCATCAGTGCCCTCTTGGTTTTGCTGAGCACTTAAAACCAGCTAAACAAGCCAGATAAGTCTGTGCCATGAATGTACTGCTGATGTTTCATTTTAATTTGTAAAGATCAGGTAATTTACTGCATATTCTCTAGCAGCCAGCTGTTTATGTGTATTAGATCAAATGAAAGGCTGCTGCTTTAATTTTATTTGTACTAGATCTGGTTCAATTACTCTTTATTCTTTAGCAAACTAGATCAGGCCCTGTTTTCCCTACTTTGAGCCCCTCTCCCTTTTGTCTCAGCAAGCCCCTCCTTGTTTGCCTACCTTAGCTCAATACTGTTCCTGTTCGCCACTCTCCACAGCACATTCAAGTGCTCCCCCCATGAGTGAAGGTCACGAGGGCCAGGAGGTCCTCCCCAGAGCTGCATCAGTAATTAACAATGTATGGAAAAAGGTGACACTGCAGGGCCCCAACAGAGCCGATTCTCTACTGCTAGAGAGGAATCCTGCTGATGCTCCACGTCGACTGGCTCACCGCCCCCACCACCACCCTTGGTGAGCAACTTGTTATATAGTAAAACACTCATGGCACTCAGAACCAATCAGCAGTCTTCCCCATTAGCAGGCTATGTTATCCTTCCACTAGGGACAGTACACAAGCTTCTATTCCAAGACCCTACTATAACTGGCTCTCTAACTGCACAGTCATGCTGATAGCTATAGTAATTGTTTCCTTTCTGGCACCATAAGCATCACTGCCTCCCTCCTCTTACCCTTCTATGGAGGATGGCCAGCCTATACTGTGTACCCCAAATGCAGGGACATCTCCAGCAGCTACCACCTCAGCAGGACAACTCACTGAGGATCCCCACCATACCTATCCTCAGAGTCTACCATACTCCCACCCTCTTTCCAAGCAGGCCAGTTACCCTATATCTTCTTACCCAGGCCTCAGCTGCTCCTACTAAACCAGTAGCAACTCCTTCCTGTAAGCCCATGGGGTGCAGCCCTTGCCAAAACTATTGATCATGCTACTCACATCTGGGAACACAGAGCAAATCCTGACCCTATCTCCCACCACACTAGTCTCTCCACCCCCCCCTTTTAACTCCCAAGAGGTCTGAAACTCGTCCATCTCAATACTTGTAGCCTGCTGCCCAAACTTACCGTGCTACAGCCAACCATCCTCTCCCTCCGACCTGATCTCCTGGTCATATCTGAATCCTGGCTAAAACCTCACAATAAGGACACAGAAGTAGCTATCCTGCGGTATGCTATCATTCGCCATGATCGACCTGGCCAAAAAAGGGGTGGCGGCATCACCATGTATGTCGCCTCCGCACTTCAGTTCATCCAAATCCCAGTACCCACACCCATAGTGACCATTGACCCACTACTGATCAAACTAACACTCCCCCACACAGCTTCCCTCTTTATTGCAGGCTCCTATTGTGCACCTAACACCACCCTGGCAACCATCTTCCAACACCTAGGCACCCTAAAATCTTTGGACTCTGAGGGTGAGCTGCACATCCTTAGAGATTTTAACATGAACTTGCTCTTCAACCACAATGTCAACCTTTGTAACCTAGTAGCCTCCCTAAATCTTTCCCAAATGGTCACAGAGCCCACTCATTTGAATCACAAATCTCTAAACCACTCGCTCCTTGACTGGTCCCTCACCTCTCACCCTCACAGGATAACAGCCTCAGGACTTTTACCTGATGCCCTAAGTGACCACCACATGACGTATATGATCAGGAAAGTCTCCAAACACAAAGCTGCCCCTCCTCACATCATCACGACCAGGTCCTATAAATCCATTGATCTCCCCTCTCTTCTCCATGCCCTGGCCACTACAGACTGGTCCCCCATACACCAGGGCACCTCCCTGGACTTGGTATTAACATACTTCAAAAACAAGTTCCTTGCTGCCTGGGACTGCTACACCCCTACCAGATGATCAAAGGTAAGAGGTGCTCACCTGCCCTGTATCACAGCGATATTATTGCAAACCTCAGGGTAAGGGATCTAGCATGGAAATCTTTCAAAATCCCGGGCTCCCACCTTGACCACCTAAAGTACTGTGTACTCGCAACTCCTGCACAAGGTTAATCACCAGGCTAAAGCCAAGTTTTTCAACTCAGCCCTGCACTCAAACCTTGGCCACCCTGCTAAATTCTGGAAGGTGGTCAAATCACTTCTCTCTCCACCTTCCCTGCCCCCTACACCAGCCTTAAACATTGGAGGCTCCTTTGTTACAGACCCTCCTGCTGTGGTCTTGGCATTCAATGCATTTTTCACCAATTGCACATTGACACTCATGTCCTCTTTCCCTGCATCAACCTCCTCTCCCTCCATCCCTACTCCTCCATTTCACAGCGCCTCCCAAGACCCTCCACCCACCTCCTACTTCTCTTTCCACCCTGGCACCCCAATAGAGGTACTAAATGCCCCGAAGGCACTAAACCTTTCCAAGGGCAAATGCCCCTCTGGCCTTGATTTGATTCCAAAATGCTCTACTTATCGGCCTCAGCAATCGCCACCCCACTGGCTGCTCTCTTCAATCTGTCTTTCTCTCTAGCCTCCATCCCATCTGAGTAGAAGCTTGTCACTGTCATCCCCCTCCCCAAAGGTGGGGACCTCTCTGTCCCTGGTAAATTTCACCCTATTTCTCTCCTCCCTATACTGGCAAAGCTTCAGGAACACCTTGTCCTCTCTCAACTCTCATCCTTCTTCATGCCTTACCAGTCTGGCTTCAGGAAGTCCCACTCCACCACCACCTCCCTGCTGAGGCTCACAAACAGCATTCTCTCCATCATGGACAAAGGCCATATCACCTCAGCAATTTTTGTCGACCTCGCTAAGGCATTCAACACTGTCTCACATCCCCTACTTCTGACTAAGCTCCAAAATGCAGGACTTTCTGGCCCAGCTATAGAATGGTTCCACTCATATCTGATAGAACGATCACAATCTCACAGAATCGGTAGCTCAACCTCTTCCCCATGCCCCATCATGACAGTTGTGTCACAGGGCTCAGTTCTTGGGCTGCTCCTGTTCTCCATCTTCCTCAGTGACCTGCCCTCTGCCTGCCCACATACATCTATTCACATGTATGCTGATGATACGGTGCTCTATACATCAGGCCATCATCCTCTGATGTGGCGTCCAGACTCAACAAGACTTCAACAAAGTCCAGCACTGGTTTTGCTCTAATCAGCTCCACTCAATGCCAAGAAAACCATCTTCATGACCTTTGGCACAAGGCAGAGACTCTCAAGGCCCTCCCCCTACTTTCCACACCATCGATGGGACAACTCTGGAGGTCAGCTCCTCCTCCTTTAGGTATCTCAGGATCTGGCTCAACCAGCACCTTGACTTTTCTGTTCATATCGATGCCATCCACAAAAAACTACAATGCAGACTGGGTGCCCTCTACCGTAATCGTGGATGCATCCCACTGCCAGCTCACCATGCTATGGTACAGAAAATTATCCTGCCAGTCATAGACTATGGGGATGTAGTTTATAGTGCCACCTCCAAGTCCACCCTGGCCAGACTGGACTCACTCTTCCATGCCTTTTGTCATTTCACCCTAGACTTTCCCTACTTTACCCATCACTGTGTCCAGTATCAGTCACTGGGTCTCCCCTCACTGCAGGACTACCACCAAATTCACTGTGCCCATTTCACTGCCAAGTTCTGGTCTCAGACCCTGCCCCATATCTCCACTCCACACTTTCAGCCACTCCTCTGCCAGCTTACTCATTCAGGCACAGTGACACCAGACTGTTATCTATCCTGCACAGGTCCACAAATGCTGGCCAGGCAGCCTTCACATATCACATGCCTGAACTGTGGAACTCCCTCCCAGTGGACATAAGGCAGGCCCCTTTGGACCACTACCTCCACGCCTGCCTCAAAGATCATTTCGCCTCCACCAGCATATGTACCTAACCTAAATGCACCGCTCTCCTCTAGTTGGAGTACTATGGCTGTATTATGTTGCACTGTATTTGTTTGTTCTTTTGTACCTTGAAACACCCTGTTGTCTTGCTCTGCGCAAGCTGTAATTTTATTCCTAGTACTGTTAGCTGCATCTAACACATACTCTCTGATTGCAATATATATTTTCTGTACTGTGTTCTCCCCCTCCCCTCTACCCCAGGATGCAACTGGAATCGAGCAGTACTCTGATCAGTGTGCCCTGCTGGTGGAACTCATAAATAAATAAATAATGCCTGCAGACTGGTCTTAGGGGCAGCTTATCTAACACACATCTGTAGCCTATAGTCTGAGACAGAGTGGCTCCCACTGCAACTAAGGGTGAAATACCAGGCCTGCCTGCTTGGCAAAAGGGCCCTGCTTGGACCCACCACCCCTAATTCCATGGCAGGCATTTTCCAGAGTGCCCAAACCTCTAAAACAACATGAACCAGAGCTACAGGTGTACTCTATGTCCCATTTAAGTGCACCACTTTTTGCCCAGCATGGCCTATCCTACCGAGGGCCTCAGTGGTTGAATGATCTCCTGACCTCCCTCATAGAATGTGGTAAAATTGGCCCCTTCAAAAGAGAGCTCTGCCTCCTGCTAGCTCAAACAAATCACTGTGACTGCCCCACTTAGACACACGCTGGCCCATGCCCAACCACTGGTTGACTCACCCCTGTCCAATCATCTTTTCCCTAACCCCCTTCCCCATACTCCCCCTCTTTCATCCTGACAGAGCCCACTCAGGCAGCTACTGCCCCACTGTCTTGCACTTAAGTAACAAGTGTTTTCATAGCATAATAACCTTGTACTTGCACCTCAGATCTACTCTGTACTGCACATATTGTTGCTATTGTTACCACTTTGCACTTCTGGAACTGTCACTATAATGTATTTCTGGGTATTTACTGTACTGCCTTGTGAACTTGCCTGTACCTTATGTCTTGTACTGCATTATAACTGACTTAGAACCTTTGTAAAAGAGCTCCAGGGCTCAAAGGCATTAATCTGAATCTGAAATAAATAAAATGTATGTGCTAGGAATCTGTAAAGGCTTGATTAAATAAGAAGGACTTTAGCTCCCTTTTAAATATTTTGGTAGAGTCACTGTCACACACTGGATGAGGGAGAGAGTTCCAAAAAACTGAGGCCGCAAATGAAAAAGCGTGTGCTCCAGAAGATTTTAGATGGATCTTTGGTATCTCAAATAAACCCCCATCACTGGAGTGGAGGGGGCAAATGGGACAGTAGGGAGTCAGGAGGTATTGCAGGTAAGTCAGCCCTCGGCTGTGCAGGGCTTTGTAGGTCAGCAAGCTGGCCTTGAAGGTGATCCACTACCTAACTGGCAGCCAATACAGAAAGCACAGCACAGATGTAATGTGACATGATCTTGGCAGACCAATCAACAGTCTGGCTGCTGCATTCTGCACCAGTTGCAAGTGGTGCAGATCCACCTCCACCAGCCCCAGGTAGAGGGCATGACAGTAGTCCAAGCATGAGGTCACAAAGGCATGAATCAGTGCTGGCAGATCTGCCGAGGTGATCAGGTGTTTCACCCTGGTAATGTTTCTAAGATAGTAAAAAGAAGTCCTGACCATGGCCAACTCCTAAGATTTCTGTGTCAGCTCACAGTCAAAAACCACACCAAGGTTCCTGACCAGATCAGAGGTAAGCAACTGGGAACCTTAACCCTGAGACTTGACCAGATTGCCTCCCATCCCCATTGACCAGGTTCCAGCATTAGAACCTCTGTCGTATCTGGGTTCAACCACAACCCGTTCACCCTCGTCCAAGCCCTAATTTCATCCAGGCAGTTGCTTAGTACTATAACCGCCCCTTGCTGCTCGGGTGCAAAGGACATGTAAAGCTGAGTATCATCTGCATAGCAGTAAAAACTCAGTTCATATCACCTTATAATGTCCCCTAGTGGCAGCATATACACCATGAACAACATGGGGGACAAAATGGAGCTCTGGGAGACCTCACAAGGTAGAGGTACAGGGGCTGAGGAATACACCCCAAAAATCACACGTTGCAATCTACCAGTGAGTTAAGATTTAAACCAGCTGTGGACTGTTCCCACTAGCCCACAGCATACCCGCAGGTGCTACAACAGTACCCCATGGTCCACAGTGTCAAATGTCACTGAGAGATTGAGGAGAACAAGGATGGAACATCTCCTTCAGTCCCTCACCACCAGGAGGTCATTAAGCACCTGAATCAGGGTGTGCTCAGTGCTATGCCTTTTCCTGAAGCCAGACTGGACAGGCTTATAGATGTCATGAGCTGTTAAATAGGTCTCCAGCTGAGTGGCCACCACCTTCACAATGACCTTCCCCACAAAAGAAAGTTAGAGACTGGCCTGTAGTTTGCCAGACAGTCTGCATCTAATGATGGTTTCTTTAGGAGGAGCCTTATGACCACCTCCTTCAGGGGCTCAGGAAAAAACCCTGACATCAAAGGACATCGGACTATCTTGGCTAGAACCGGTCCTATGACCTCAATGCACCCCACAAGGAGGCACATTGGTCCCAGATCCAAACTACAGTATGTGGGTCACATCTCCGGGATGACCCTCATGACATCTACTACTGCTGCTTGGTCGAAGCAGAACCAGACAAACTGAGTGCCTGAGACCCTGCAATGTCCATTAGAGGACACTAACCAAGTCTCCGATCTGATAGAGGCAATATTCTCAGCAAAAAACAGAGTGAACTCATCCATCTTGATTGTGATAAAGTTCCCCAGACTGCAGGCAGCCAGGATTACACAGCCTGTTGACTGTGCGGAACAGCTGGGCTGGTCTGTTAGTTGCTGCTGTAATATCCCTGAACAAGAACTCTACCTTCTTACAGAAAATTGCAGATTGATAATCCCTATGATAGACCATCAATAAAAGCTTGTCCTCCACCAGACCGGTCCTCCACCAGTGTCTCTCCAACCTTTGACCCCTCCTCCTCATCTCCCTAAGGGCCCTATCATATCAGCAGAACCCCTGGTGTGAGGAGAGAGGTTGAACATGGACAGATACGACTGTCAAGGGTCTCAGTAATGGCCCTATTATAGGTCTATACAAGCTCTCCCAGCTCCTCGTAAGCCTCTATTAGGCCTGATAGTTCCAGCACCACCATCAGACCCTGAGGGGTCAAACCCCTTAAAGGGTGGTACTGGACCATCTCCATAGGAGAGGATCTATTTGGGGGGCCTCAAACAGGAACCTCACAGTATGGTGGTCTGACCATACAACTGGTTCCACAATGAGGTCAAAGACCTCCTTATCCAGAGAAGATGTCTCCAGTGTTTGCACTGGTTGGAGCTGTCTGATGTAGCTTATTTCAGCTTCAACAACTGATTAATAAATTAGATCATGGATGCATTGCACTGTGACTAAACTGTAAGAGCATAACACAGACAGAAACTACACAGCATGACAACATTGCCATATATTTTTGGAAGGATTCCCATAATTACAAGGACACGTGAGTTGCAACTTAGGGGTGAAAACTACAAAACAAACAAAAGGGGAAGATGGTTTAGTCAGAGGATGACATCATGTTGGAATGTGCTGCCAAAATCAGTAGTCCTTAGTAATACCATGGATCAGTTCAAAAGGGCACTGGATGCCCACATGGGAAATTAATTGGTTACTCAACATCACAGATATGTGGCAAGTCATAATAGGCAACCGCCAACTAGAGGTGGGTGAAGTGCATAAAATTTGCTATGTGTAGTAGTCAGCATAACAAAGCAAATAACTTCGCATCTTAAGTAACGAAATTCTCATTATTCTCTATGGACTTTGTGTTACTTAGTCTTCTCTTTTTGGTCTTTAAGGTGAATTTTGCAGTGATTCATGGGATTTAAGGTCACATGGGCGCTATATTTTTTGCACCGCTTCAGTTTAGCGTAGTGTGTGCAGTGGAAAATTGGAGACAGTTTGCTGTCAGAGCTCTGAGAATCGAACCATCGAAAAACCTTTAAAAACACATTTTTCCAACAAAAGTTTGTGTCAAAATTTAGTACATCAATTGTAGGAAACCCTTATGTGTTTATATCATCGAACATTTATTGATTTTGTGTGAATATTTAATGCTAATTTAGTAAATTCAGTCTCTGTATTCACAGACACTGTAGAACTGTGCTTTGTGGGGGGTGGATCTGTGGTGTACAACTTCTACAGGGAGATTAGTGAAATGCAGTTTTCCTACTGTTGGCTAGTTTTTTATTATATGTGTGTTCAGGTACACACAGTACAACTTCACTGAATTTTTTATAAGTTTTTTCTGTTTGCTGGGCATTTTTTAGTAATTTGAAAAGACTGTATTGTAGTTTACTGAGCAGTTAAAGTTTCTGTGCCTGACCTTTAATCTGTGTGTGTGGCGTAAACGGATACACATTTTATTGCAGCACCACAATAGCAGTACTCTGAATTTCTCAGCCTATCTGCAATATTTTTCTCTGCTTCTGTGTAGCTACAGCTGTCCCACCCCCCACAAAATAAAGTATTGTATTTTGACTTTTGGATTTTTGAGAACTGGTTAAGATCTTGTGTTGTGCCTGTGCAGCTGCATCTCTTTCGTTTTTTGCCTCCCATCCCCCAAAAACTGCAAAAATAATAAGTTGCTGTTAATTGTCTGTGTAATCTTAAAAATCCCCTTAAGTGACAGTCATGCAAAGTTGTTTCTGGCTGTGGCACTGCTGCTAGGGAGGCTATTATCAGAAGAAGTTGTTGTGATGATGAGGCAGGTTCATCAGGGGCTAGCAAGTCTAGCAGTGTTAACAGTGGTCTGACTCTATTTTTCACAGTGAAATTAGTCACTTCAATGCTGGTTGGAGATGCTGTTGTCCCTGCTGGTAGTAAAGTCGGTGACAGCATGGTTGATAACAGCATGAGTACTGCTACAAGGTTAACTTGGGCAAACATCTCAGCTGGGAAAATTGTTGTTGAATCCGCAGACTTGAGTGTAGTTGATGTCCCACTCTCCATGGTAGCTGAACATGATTCCACTGATCTTGAGGTTAGGCCATCTAAGCATTCAGATGTTGATGAAAAAAATGTGGATGAAAGTATTGAGGCTGTGGTTGTAATATCTCCACAGGAGGACATCATCCAAAGTGAATTTGTGGATGATTATGACGATGATGTTAGTGACCCCATTTGGGAACCGGACAAAAAGAAAGTGTAGGTGGATGTTTGTAAACAGTCTGTTAGTCAATCCCCCCTCCTCAAAGTTCTGATGTAGATGTGTCTGTTGCTGATCCTGAAGTAATAGTCATAGACTGCGATGTTCAGTCAA
Organism: Neoceratodus forsteri; assembly: GCA_016271365.2. NCBI lineage: Eukaryota > Metazoa > Chordata > Ceratodontiformes > Ceratodontidae > Neoceratodus > Neoceratodus forsteri. Next base: position 51,168,713 of record JADMNL010000035.1, read on the forward strand.
AGTACAAGTGTGCACAACACCAGAAATCATGCAGTACACTCCCCATTTCATCGCCACCAAAACTGCCATTCCATATGCAGCCCCAGCAGCAACACATGAAGAGTAGGGCATCAAAATCCCTAGTCTGGGATTTTTTCATGCAAGATGGTAGCAATGAAATAGTAGCAATCTGCCAGCTTTGCCAAGCACATGTGAAGTGTAGTAAAAAGGGTAGCCATCTGGGCACTGAGGGCCAGCATACTCATCTCAAGAGCAGGTACATGGCACTGTGGACTTGGCATCAGAGAGGAGCTAATGCTGTATTGGGGCATTCACCCTCATCCACCTTAGTGAGCATGGTATCTCCTTTCTTCAGTGTAAGAAGCCATGTCGGTAAAAGTGGTAAAATGACACCGGAGGATTACTACAGGCATGAGGAGGAGGATGACCTACCTGTGGTTTCACAGAAGGTAGGTCATACCAGACAAATCTGCTTGAGTTTTCAGACTATGCTACAAAACATAGTGGACGACAGTGGGGCAGTGGATGTGGTCTACCTAGACTTCAGTAAGGTCTTCAATTAGGTTCCACATAGAAGGCTGGTAAAGAAGCTTGACCACACAGAGGTTGGTCCAGAAGTAGTCAGATGGGTACAAAACTGGTTACAAGGCAGAACCCAGAGGGTACAGGACTATGGAGTGCAATCGACAGAAGGCAGGGTGACCAGCAGGGTGCCCCATAGCTCAGTGCTAGGGCCTGTGCTCTTCAATGTTTTTATAGCAGACATCACTGATGGTCTGGAAGGGAAGGTATGTCTGTTTGCAGATGACACCAAGATATGTAGCAAGGTAGAAACCCCCAGAAAGAGTGAGCAAGATGGAAGCTGACATCAAGAAACTGGAAGAATGGTCTGGAGTGTGGCAGCTGAGATTTAATGCCAAAAAGTGCAAGGTCATGCACATAGGAAAGAAAAATCCAGGAAAGGAGTATTACCTAGGAGGCAAAAGACTGGCAGCCTCAAACCAGGAATGAGATCTGGGAATCATAATCTCAGATGACTTGATGGTTAGTAAGCAGTGTGAGAAAGCAACAATGACAGCCAACAGAATGCTGTGCTGCACTGGGAGGGGAATCACAAACAGGAAGAGAGTGGTGGTTCTACCACTATGTAGATCACTGGTCAGGCCTCACCTGGAATATGGAGTCCAATTCTGGAGGTCTCACCTCAGGAAAGACATTGACTGGGTGGAAACAGTACAGAGAAACATGATTCAGGGTCTGCAGTACGTGCCCTACGAAGAAAGACTTAGGGAACTGAATATGTACTCCCTGAAGCAGAGAAGAGAGAGAGGGGACATGATTGAAACATTCAAGTACATAAAAGGCATTAACAAGGTACAGGCACAGAAACTTGTTCTCTTCAAGAAGAGCACCAGACCCAGGGGACATGACTTCAGGCTGCAAGGAGGGAGGTTCTCTACCAACACCAGGAAGTTTTTCTTCACAGAAAGAGTGGTGAATGCTTGGAACAGCCTGCCCCAAGAGGTTATGGAGGTCAACACTGTGGGGGGATTCAAGAATGCATAGGATAGACACAAGGGAGCCCTGGCTACAAAGGGCAACTGGAGTGTCAAAATAGGTCTAAAACAAAAGGGCAGACTAGATGAACCTAACGATCTCCTTCTGCCATCAACTTCTATGTTTCTATGTTTGAATGTTCAAGTAGTGGTCAGAGTAGCAGTGGTGGTCCATGTAGTAAGTCTACTACATCAACCCCTGTGCTTAAAACAGTGAAAATAACTGCATTTATTAGCTTGTCACCTGTGCACCCATTATCACACGTCAAAGGTACCCCATCTATGTCAGTTCGCAGAGGAGAACAATTTGGCATGCTATGTGCAAAACACCAAACAATGCAGCCCACATTGCACAGCCTTTTTGTGTGGAACAGTAAATACTCACCAAATCATGCAGTTGCACGTGAACTCAATGCTGCCATAGCGGAAATGCTGGCAATTGACCTTTTGCCGTTCTCCTTTGTGGAGAAAGTGGGATTCCGATGCTTTGCAGCACGTGCATGTCCGAAATGGAACATCCCATCCAGTAGCAAAAATGATGGGTATTTCCTACCTGTGTATTACTGCACAGTCAGACATGTGATCTGTGGGCTGTTTCTTACCAACTTCATCTTCTCAAACTATTCTTGAAGTGACCTTGAAGTGAACAATGCAAAGTCAATCAAAGGCAAATTTCGACCTTTGAATGGAAATTTTGAAGTTGCCCAATTTGGGTTAACTTCGCAGACGAATTTAAACTTTGCTGTATCTCTACCACCAACTGGATCGGTCCATTAACTATGAATCTATGAATTAAAGTGATAATTGCCTCAGATTCTCTGAATGATTTTAACTTAAAGGCTAGCAAACATATAAGCAGCAAACCATGACAGGATGTGCAATTATGGGCCAATAATCACATGCTTTGAATGTGTTGTAAGGAGCAAGGCACAGATGAGTGCATTTAAACACACCAGAGATGGGCAATTATTGTAGAAGATAAACAGAATAATAGGTAAGTGTGTATTACAAGACAGAAATACCACCATGAGGTTCTGGGGAAAAAGGAAACTTGAGAGTGAAGCTCGAGAGGTTCCCTTGCCCCAAGAATCTGAGATGGTATTACTCCTGACTGATACACATTTGCCTATTTGTTGTTTTTTGTAATATATGGATCCAGTTTTGAAATTCTGCAGCTCTGAATTTCTTCTGGCATGCTCTGAGGCTGGCTGACTGGCACACTGAGGACTCGCTGGCTCCTTCTCCACTCACCCTCTCACCAGTCTCTGTTAACTTGTGCTCATGTGAGAGTGCAAGGGAAGAAGTCCTCTTGGTAAGCGAGATGGCCATCATGTTTTCAAAACTGTTCTGCCTGCCCACGGACAGAAAGCAGGCAATCATGAGGTGTGCTTTGAAAAATGTCTTGTTGCTCATCTAGGAAGGGCACTTGGGAGCATAGCAACCAGCACAGAGTGTGAGACAGTCATGTGCATGCATGCTTCAGTTTCTCTGCTAATACTGTCATTCAGAGTTCCAAACAGTAGCATTGTGGGCTCTGAACAATAGTATTATCTGTCTTTATAAATAGTATTATCACTATCTGGACAGTAGTATTACAGGAATTTTTTGTATGACTTACTAACATATTCAAATTAGTTATCCATATACTACAATGGCTTACACAGTAAATGCAGCTTGATTTAACAAAAATTCCCCCGAGCAATTAAGCCTTCACTAAAATAGTTAAATAAGTTGTTTGTTTATTCTTGCTTGAATGTGCATGCTTAACCAAAGCTCATTTTTGGGTGTCGCCTATGGAGGATACGGCAGAAGAAAGAAATACAAAAATACAACGTACTATACAATAACAATATACTATAACATGATGTACAAAACAACAATATAGAATGAAGTAAAAAATAAACTAACCAATGAAGTAGAAAATAATATCAAATAAAGGACAAAACAACAATGTACAATGAAGTACAAAAAATATGCAATAGATAGATATTTTATTTATAAAGTGCCCATTTCCATAGACTCTGGGTGCTGTACAAAACAGTTCAATAACAAAATACATATAAACAGCAGCTCAACACAAACTTATAATTCTATCCATCCCATTAAAACCAAAATCAATTATTAAAAGCCTGCTTGAACAGATACATTTTTAATGCCTTCTTAAAGTCTTCTACCGAGGGGGCACTGAACAAAAGAACAACATACAACACTGTACAAAATAACAACACTATAAAATATAGTACAAAACAACAATATGCAATGATGTACAGAACAACAATATACAATTATGTGAATTGTAACATGAAATTATTATTCTCTGTATGAAATATGAGAAGACAAAAATCTGGTGGAGTCACACAATTTTGTTTGTACACAATAATTGCAGGCCGATTGATATAACTAACAGTAAAGTTAACAAGCATTTGTCTTTGCTGAATGTTTGCTTGCTGGCATTGGCATTGGTGGGGTGTGCCTTTGGGTCATCAGGCATAACGACCACACCAGTTCACCACACCCTACCCTGCAGACACTGACAAGTGTCACGGTGTTCCTTGGTGTCTTTGGCTCTTATGCTCACCCCATTCCATCAGGAAATATGGTGAGATGAGTGCACTATAGGAGAATGGGTTGTACTGTGGGGCCGAAGAGTCCAAGGCACACCTCGATGCCTCTCACTGGCTGCAGGGTGTGGGTGGGGGTGGGGGTGGAATGGAATGAGCATTACAAGTGACAATCCCAAGTCACACCCCTGATGCCTGTCAGTCTTTACTGAGTGGGCGTTATGGTTGGAAACCCTAACGCCTAAGGTGTTCGTTGGTATTTTCACTCTAAATTTTCAACATGGGTTTTTGTGATCCCTACCTTATGAACAATGGTAATTTTAGTTTGTTAGCCAAAAGCTGGTTTTGCACAATGACTACGGCATTTGGCACCACAAGTGTGAAAACACATTTCAAACAGGATGTGAAAAATGACGGCTGTACTGTTCATGGTGAGGTGTAAAAAATGGCAGTGTTGAAAATCTGCAGTGAAAATAGTAAAAAAACTGGTGAAGTCACGAGCGTGCATAGAAACTGCGCAATGCACACCCTTAATGTAATTACTTTGGGGATTTTTTACAGCAGATTGTCAACACATGCATTTTTGGACCTCCACTCATGAACAGTGTCCATGTCATTTTCTTAATCTGTTCGAACAGTGATTTCCCTCCTTGGCATTCCAGCATTCTACGTGAAAATGTGAAAACACTTTTTCAGCCATGTTGTGAAAAATTACAGCTTTACTTTTCATAAGGAAATGTGGAAAAGTGCCAGTGGTGAAAATCTGGAATAAAAATATTACAAATTCATGAACTTACTTGGGTGCGTGGAAGCAGCGCAATGCTCGCTCGTAACACAGTCATTTTATGGACTTTTGTCACCAAATCTTCAACATAGCCATTTTAAGACCTCTGCTCATGAACAGTATCACTGTGATTTTCCTGATCTGTCCCAAACATTGATTTTGCACACCGACTGCGCCATTGTGCGCTACATGCACGGAAACACATTTTGGGGGAGATGTGAAGAATGACAGCTGTACTGCTCATAAGGAGGTGTGGTAAAATGGCAATGTTGAAAATCTGGAGTGCAAATATTAAAATTCACAAACTTACAAGCATGCGTAGAGAACTGGAATCCACACTCATAAAACAATCCTTTTTGGGAATTTTTCCACCAAATTTTCAACATAGCCATTTTAAGACCTCTGCTCATGAACAGTGTCACTGTGATTTTCTTAAAGTGTCCAAACATTGATTTCACACACTGACTGCACCATTGTGCTTCATGCTGAAACACACTTTGGGCGAGATGTGAAAAATGACAGCTGTACTGCTCATAAGGAGGTGTGGAAAATGGCAATGTTGAAAATCTGGAGTGCAAATATTAAAAATTCACGAACTTACGAGCGTGCGTAGGAACTGTGCAATGCCTGCTCATAAAACAGTCATTTTGTGGAATTTTTTTCCCAAATTTTCAACATAGGGTTTTTGGGGGCCTACCTCAAGAACTGTGATACTGTCATTTCATACATCAGTCCCAAAAGGTGTTTTTGTGCAGTGACCACGAAATCACCTTTCGGGACCAAATAACAAAATGACAGTGCAAGAACTCATGAGGTGGGGTCACAAAAACCCCATGTTGAAAATTTGATGAAAAAATTCCCAAAAATGCCTGAGATATGCATCAAAGTTGATAAAAACCCTATTTATTCCATTATACAGCTTACCAGCATTTCCTCAGTTCACAGTCAGCTTTGATGAGTGCAGACATGTTACCAGTCCACCGAAGATCATCGCACCAGACTCCAGAGGTAAGTATGGGGTAAGAGGGGTGGGAGGCAGGGTGCACAGAGGGTGGGTGCAGGTGGGAGAGGGGTCAAGACAGTCAGCAAGGGAACATTTTTTCTTTCTAGTTTTTTCTTTTAGGAAGATGATGCAGGATGTTTGTCATGCTGGGGTGGGCTCCCAGTGTGGCAGCTGGAAGTTCTTTTTGGGGGCAGCGGAGCCAATGGGGATTGGCACCCCTCAGCCATAGAGAGGTTTTCCACACTGGGGTGGGCTCCCAGCGTGGCACCTGGAAGTGTGTTGGGTGAGCAGATGGACATTTGCCATGCTGTGGTGAGCTCCCAGCATGGCACCTGGAAGGCTGTTTGGGGCAGTGAAGCAGATGGGGATTGGGCACCCCATCAGCCTTACAATTTTGCCACTCTGGGTGGGCTCCCAGTGTGGCACCTAAAACTCTGTTGGGGGAGCACAGCACAGCCGATGGGGGATTGGGCACCCCAGTCGCCATACTGTGTGTGTGTGGGGTGGGCGCTTGAGCATGCTGGGGTGGGCTCCCAGCATGTTACCTGTTTGGGGAGAGGAGCTGTCTATGACAGCTCTTTCACTCTGATGCTAATGTGTAGGCACTTTGCATACTGCTAGACACAGTATGCAAATTGCCTACATGCTGCACTGCTTTTCATTCAATGGTATGCTGCATTTGCATACACTGTCATAGACAGCTCTTACATTCATTGGCTTGGTGGGACAGTGCCTGCAAAAGGCAGCAGGGCATTAGAAGTAGGGAGGCACACCTACGAATTCTCGTATGGTGGCACTATGCTTCTTGCACATGTGTGCAAGCAAACATAAAAAGCATAAAGATAATGTTACTGAAATCATCTGGGTAAGTCTTTTCCCAACCATGCATGACAATTTCATTGTAGGGCCAGGATATCACCCCCCCCTGACTCATCTCCAGAGGTTACCAGCTGTATAATTATGGAAATGGAAATAGCCTGTGAAATAGGCAATACCATATTCATGGGTGATACGAATCTTGGTGAAACTGACTGTGTAAGGTACTTTGCTTGTTTAAATCAAAGCAAGGCATTTTTATCTGCTTGCGAACAGCTAATTTATTTTATTTTTTATTTAGCTTTTGTTGACCGGGTAAGTGCACTAGACAAATCCTGCCTATTTTCAGGCACGACCCGGGGGAGGGGGGGATACAGATGAATGCCAACTGACCTTGAACCAGATTAAGCTGTTGGTGGTATTTTTAGTGAATGCTGGAAATTTGGCCAGGACACCGGGGAAATTCCCCCTACTCTTTTCGATAAGCGCCATGGGATCTTTAACATCCACCTGAACTACCACCAATCCAGGCAGATGGGACCTCGGTTTAACGTCTCATCCGAAAGACGGCACCTCAGAAATGCACTACCCCACTCATGCTGCATTACAGTGTCAGTACTGGGATATTAACCCAAGTGCCAGATGTGGGAACTGAACCCACAGCCCTCTGATCTCCCGGCCTCAGAGGCGAGTGTGCTACCTACTGAGCCACTGACACTACAACTAATACTGCACCAATATGTATGTGAACCCACTAGAGGCACCAGTACATTAGACATTGTTCTAGGAATGCCTGGTTTGAGTATCTCAGACTACACTATTGGCCCACTACTTGGAACCTGCAACCATAATTTAATATGGTTTAAAATGTATTTCTCTTACATTTTGCATAATAATAACACACTATAGTGGTGCAATAGCGCCACTATAGTTAGGGTTGAGCAGCAGTTCCTATGTTAAACCTGAAATTTTCCACTTTAATAACTCTGCAACCATTCAACAGATTTGCACAAATTGTTGCACGCATGTTCTCCTAAGGTAGATGTCTTGACATGCCAAGTTTTGTTCTGATTGGATTTGCGGATTATGAGATATAGACAGCGAAAAAAATTGAACATTTGCCACTTTTTGCAGTTTTTACCTCAATGTGCACAGATTGTGTTAAATTGTGGTCTGAAATTGTTATGTTAGAAAGAGCTTGGAGGACAGAACATACCAGCATTTATTTGGTGAAAACATATTAATCTGTTCAAATGTTATAGCATTTTTAAGTACCCATTATTTTCAAAGAGATTTTCATTTTCCAGGATAGCTGCATGGTATGAACAAGGATCCTTGTTTGTGTGGGCCAAATCCTTATTCGCCAGGGGCCAATCCTTATTCTTTGCAATTTATATTTTTATAACTATAAAAACATGGATATAGCTAAAATAAATATCTTATCTTCTGTTGACTGGGAGGTATACCGCGAGTTTAGTAACTGAGATTGGGCACCTACCAAAATGATGACTCAGTTGTGGTGCTTTTACCCACAGTGAGGAGGGAGGGATTGCAACCAGATAGGGGTGTGTGTGACTATAGCGACAGGATGTCACTACATGTATATGTGCATGGAGGTGAGCTAGCACGCTGCGCATGGGGTGGAATGGGAGGGAAGGATTGTGAGGGGTGGTGCCTTGGTGAGCTGCTGAGCCACTCTCATGGCTTGGTGGATGGGTTCAGGGCTAGGGCACATGTGGTGCTGGGTTCAGGTCTGGTTGAGGGCACCTTTTGTTGCACCTGGCCCCAATTCTTTGTTTGCAGGAACTGCACCCCCGACATGCACCCCCTGGAGTTGAGAATCCTTAAGTATGAAGGTGCAGGGGCCAAACCCCCCCACAGGGGGTGGGGGGTGCAGCCCCTGCATTGAAATTTAAAATGTAAGTCCCTAGCACCCTTGTGTTGTGCTTTGGGGAGTCATAGTGCTGAAACTGATTTTCAGCACTCTGACTTCACAATAACACCTATCACTTTTATGCTTTCGCCGTTATCACATAAATCCAACTGGGACTACATGCTCTCAATGTGTGACACTGAGAGACTTGTGGGGTAGGCCGAAAGGAATCATTTTGCAGTCTGCAACACCTGTATTTCACAGTATAAAAAATCTGGTTCTACAATGCCAGTTCGATAACATTTTTGTCGAACTGCATCACAGCGACGGGATTTATGTTGACCACAGGTTGCGGTTGACATAAATCCCAATTGTCTCCCAGTCCATTTTTTATAGGAGTCTCTCCCCTCGAACCCCCTGTACTAATGATTATCAACTTTGAGTAGGAGTTGATTCGGGGAGAGGCGCAGGACCAGGAGACAGTGTACAGCTGTTTCAGGCACACCACAGTGACCTGTCAGTGAACTGTCAATTTTGTCAACAGAGAGGTAGGTCGCTGTGTTGGTGTTGCTGTCGGAGAGGCATACCAAAAAATCTAACAGTAATTACAAATTAAAACCAAGATGACTCACTCAAAAAATTTTATTGTATAGAAAAAGAACAAAAAAATGGTTCAAAGCATATCGTGACTCAGTCCTTCTATAATTGTGAATAAATATCAACAAGTCCTTAAGAATTGCAAGAAGGCAATCAAAAAAGCTAAACTCTATACAAAGCAGTATTTAGCAAAACATGCATCCAAGGATAACAGCAAAGCCTTCTATGGGTATATTAATTCATTGAAAAGATCTACATGCAAGGTAGGACCACTCATTCATGAAGATCAAGTGGTACAAGAAGTAAACCAAATGGCAGAACTTTTTAACAAATACTTTAGTAGTGTACAGTATATGGTAGTAAGGCAATGTCACATGGTATTCATTAAGATTCACTGAGGTAAAGGTGAGGAGCAAAAGGCAAAGCCCATGTTAGCACCTAGCGATATAACTACAGTGAGATGCAGGTTGTCCAGCAAGTAACCATTGATCTAGTCAAGTTTTAAAAACAGACTTAGTCTCACTAATTATCACATATGAAGGTAGAGAGTTCCAAGGTTGAATAACTCTCAGAAAAAAAATTCCCCTCATAACAGTAGTGAACCTCTGCCTTGCAAGCTGCAAAATATGCCTTTGAGTATCAACACAAATTTGCTTGAAGTCAAGGCCAATGTTAGACATTAACTGTTGATCCTTCATAATATCCCAGAAAGCAGACTATCATGAAGCCTGTTAGTTTCCAAAGGCATTAAATTCAGACACTGAAGTGTTTCAATGTAACTCATGTAATCTAATTCTTTCATGCACATGGTTATTCTACACTGGACTTTCTCAATATGTGACTTCTCATTACTATGATATGTGCTCCATAACTGAGAGATGAAATCTAAATGAGGGCAAACACAAGCTCTATACAGGGGCAATAACACAGAAGAATCTTTTGATCTTATATTACATCTGCTAGCCCACCAAGTCTTATCAGATTTATTAATAAACTCAGAGATTTGCTTATTGAAAGAGAGATTACCATCAATAGTAACCCCAAGATCTCTTTCCCTTTCTGATTTAATAAGTAATTCACCTTCAAGATGATAACTGTATCTAGGATTATGCCAGCCAAAATGCATTATATGTACAATAATGGATGGGGTGTGTGCGTATAATGAGAAATGATGTGCACCCGAGGTGTGGAATGCAACATAAACCCCAAGGGCAAAGCCTGAGGGGTTTATATGAGCATCCAACACCAAGGGTGCACATCATTTCTAATTTATTCACACATCCCCATCCATTGTTATGTGTATTTGCTGACACTCTTTTTTTGCCAATTTGGAAGTGATGTTCCATTTTGGTGAGTGTTTATTTAAACAAATATTCATAAATGACAAAAGAGGATTTACAGTACTTTGCTGGACTTAATTGAGCTGGAAATTTGTTGTGGTACCATTAGCTTTACTGAAACTAGTCAGCTGTAAAAGAATTGCTGCCAGAGGGTTTTTTGTGCCATGCGACTATGCGCGTAGTGCAAGCACGAGCTAGGGAGAAAGGAAACTGTTGTGTGCTTGCTGCTATAACTCATGGGTTATAACTGTGAATTATGTGTTAGTTTCCCTATGGAAAAAAAGATGTGCCAGCCATTACACTGCATTTTGTAATATTAAAGTGCATATCCCATTTTTTAACCCTCAGGGAAAGTTAATTTAAATCATCCTAGATGCTAGAAATAGCAGAACTTGTATCTCAAGGACCATCATTTTTGTAGTCAGCGTTCTTAACCATCTAGTTTTTTAAAATGGAAGAGAGAGCTGCAATGAAAATCTGAAAAACTACTGTTGTCAAAACCGAACCATGTGGAACCCCACTGGACACATGCTTCCAATAAGAGTGGTGTCCATCTAACACAGTTCACTATAATTGGTCCTTAGACCAGTTTACAATCCAATTTACAACTCTAGAGTGGATGCTCATATTTTTTTTCTCTTTATATGTTTCTAATGAGGCACAGAATCAAATTCTTTTTTGAAATCTTAAAAGATGACATCACAAGATGATACATTGTCTAAACATTTGCTTACAGAGTCATAAAAAAATAAAGCAAATTGGGCATCACAGACCTGTACCAGGTGAACTCATGTTGATTAGACTCCAAGTAACCTAAATCTGCAATCATTTTATCTTTTGTAAGACACTACATAGTTTTTCCTAACACAGAAGCTAAACTAATTGGTCTATAATTGTCCATGTCTTTTTTGTCACCTTTTTAAAAAAGTGGTGAGACACTAGCTCTTTTTCAATCATCAGGTAATTGTTCAGACATAATACTGGCATCACAAATGGTTTTCAAGTGAGTAATAAGATGTGTTTCATAATGCCAATCATATTTCCTGAAATACCATCTGGACCAGATGAAGACCTAGCCTTTACAGAGTCTATTTTTTTTTACTAACTTTCTCCAAAGTAAAGGAAATACCATCAGAAGATGCAAATACACACATTCAAAGATTATAATTATGCTTAGAGAAAATCTTGCAAAAATGCTCATTTAAATTGACAGTTATATACTGTATACTAGAGATAACTTTGTTATTAACAAACAGTGAACCGACTTTGTGTTGAAAAATAGAAACATAGAATTTGATGGCAGATAAGGGTCAATTGGCCCACCTAGTCTGCTCATTTCCTACCTAATGGATAAGCTGCAGATCCTAGTTAACCAACAGCCTACTTCTTCCTACCCCCACTAGAATTGCCTTATGTCTGTCCCATGCATTCTTGAATTCCTCCACTGTTTTTGACTCCACAACCTCCTCAGGAAGGCTGTTCCATGCATCCACAACTCTTTCTGTGAAAAAATACTTCCTCACATTACCTCTGAGCTGTCCCTCCTCTATCTTCAAATTGTGCCCCCTTGTTTTTGCACATCTCTTTTTCTGAAATATGCTACCCTCTTGGACTTTGTTGATTCCCTTGAGGTAAATTGAAAGTTTCTATCATGTCCCCCCCCCCTTCCTCGAGGGTAGAAGACATTTCAATGTGTTAATATAACTGTAAAACATTTTACTGTTATGCCTGGAAGCTTGCAATGTTAATTTTTTTTCTGTAGTTAATTTGGCTTTATTGATAGCATCCTTACAGTTTTTTTGTGCAAGTTTTAATGCCTCCCATCTACATGTGATTTTGTCAAAAGATATTACTTGTAAAGCCAATTTTTTTTTTATTAATTTCCTGATTTCACTCAATAGCCATTTTGTAGAGGCCTTATTGTTTTAACTTTCCTAGTTTTTGGAACAAATCTGTTGGCAACATTAAGAATCAATGCTTTCAATTTGTTCCATTTAGAATTGACCATACCGCCATCTAAAAGTGTGTGCCATTAACTTTGGACATTTCCTCACTGATCATGGTGAGGTCTGCCTTTTTATAATGGAAGATTCAGTTACTCAGTTATTCAGAATACTACTAGAACTGAAAATCTAACAGTAACAAAGAAATTAAAAACAGAATTGATCACATTAGGGAGGACTGCTCACCAGACCCTGACCTTATTACAGGTAGAATGTTAAAACTAATGGCTCATCAACTTTTATACCCATTAAAACTTCTATTTCAAAGCAGTGTAAATTTGGGATGAGTTCCAGTGATTGGAAGACTGCATACATAATGCTCCTATTTAAAAGAGGGCACAATAACACTTCAGAAATTATAGGTCTGTTAGTTTGGCATCACTAGCTGGTAAAATCTTAGCATGAATCATTCTGGGAAGGATAGAAAGTCAGCTAGGAGTAATAGATAATTATCAATATGGATTTACTAAAGATAAATCATGTCTCACAAACCTCCTATGTTTTTATGAGAAAGTGAGCAGGAAGCTTGACAAGAAAATTCCCTGTGATGTTATTTATATAGATTTTGGAAATGCATTTGACACTGTACCACATGATGCCATTGCTACAAAACGAGCACAACGGAATGTGGACAGTAAACCTGTTGCCTGGATTTCCAACTGGTTGGATGGAAGAGCACAAAGGGTGCTACTTAATGGCTGCTTGTCTGGGAGAGGCTCATGTGACCAACGGTGCGCTGCGGAGTTCAGTGCTGGGTCCATACATCTACTGTATATACCTGTATGGTATATATCGAAGACACAGCAGATGGCTTAATGAATGAGTCTATTAAATATGAAGACAACCTAAAAGTAGGTGGAGCATGTAAAACACTGGAAGAGATCGCAATGATACAAACAGATTTGGACATGGGGGATATGATAGAGACACCCTGAAGGAGAGGAGAGGAGAGAGAGTAGGGCTATGATAGAGATATTCAAGTACATCAGGGGTATAAACAAGGTACAGTAGGGTAGAATCTTTCAGAAAAGAAGATGTACAAAGACAAGGGGGCATGAGATGAGACTGGGGGATAGGCTCAGGGGAAACCCGAAGAAGTACTTTTTCACAGAAAGAGTAGTGGATGCTTGAAACAGCCTCCCCGTGGAGGTGATGGGGAGGCAAATCAGTAGGGAATTCAAGAATGCATGGGATAGACATTAGAATACTCTCACAATAGGAAAGAAAGGGTAAGCCGCAGATCAACTAGAGTCTGTGGTAATGTATTAGGTAGGGAAAAGGGTCAGACTAGATGGGCCACATGATCTTTATCTGCCATTACCTTCTATGTATCTATGTATTATTATAAAGTATTATTATAAATAATATTATTATGTATCTATGGACAAAACTGTAGACTAGGCTTATAAGTGGGGTATGTTTTTTAACTCGGAAAAGTGTAAGCTCATGCATCTTAGTCTTAGTAACAACAAACACAGTTATAATTTAGGTAACAAAAAATTGTCAGCGACAACACTTGAGAAAGAACTTGTGGTACACATTACAGATAAGCTAGGCTTCATTAAGAAAACTAATAAGAATCCATGTCAATTGAGCACAGTGAATTTAGCCCGAGTCAGTTCAGTTCAGTCTCTTCAGCACCGTGCCAGTTCAGCTCCTTTATTTCAGCTCTTGTGTCAGTTCAGCTTGTTCTGTTCTGCAGCATTCTGTTCATCTCCAAAAAGAGCACAACTCTTAGCACACTTGTTTGTTTGTATGTTTGCTCTTCTGTGCACACAAAAGAAACAAAAAATGTATACTATATGCAGTTTAAACTCACTTGGCAGGGTGCAATATTTATACAATGTACACACAGTCTTGATGTTAACAGCTTGATGCAGATCCAAAGTTTCAAACAACCCTTTCTATCAAAAGGTTCCATTTATTTCATGCAGTGCTACCAAAAACCATAGAAGTGTACTGTGTTTGAGTTTGAGCACTTTTTTTATCATACAAATTACATTTTAGTATATAGTGTATAGCCTAGAGGTTAGAGTAATGAGCTGTGAATGAGCTTGATACATCCAGCAGATTTGGGTTTGATTCCTACAACCTCCACTTGCATGCTATCTGACTCTGAACAAGTCACACAACCATCCCAGTACTCACGGATTGCTCCTGAAAACAGGCACTTGTGCCTAGTGGGCCTACCCAGTTACCAAAATAATAATAATACTGACTATCATCAAGTCTTTACTCCTCACCTTCTTTCCCGAGCCCAACCCATTCACTGGTATTTCATTTCTTTGATTCATTATAGTGTCCTGATTGTCCTGAACTTTCAATGTTTGCTGACTCCACTCAATGATGATGGCATCAAATACTTGGTAGAAAACATTTATTTGGGCCTAAGATGGTCATTCTGTACCTCCATGCCTGTTATCTGATGAGTTTAATCTCACCTTAGTTCCACAACAATGTGAATTACTGAAAACTGTACTGTCCCTGGGGTCCTAATGCCCTTCAGGACAAAGACAACCATTCTCTGCTGCTCATCAATATAGCCACCCATTAGAAATTAAAAATAATCCTACAGCATTCCAAAGTGTAATGCAAGTGTTATACAAAATCTTCCCTTTGCATCTCCAGAACTAAATAAATCACATTGCACTATATTACAATAATTGGTTTCTAGAATACATAATAACTCCTTTGTAGAATTATTGTTCAGAAAAAAATATTTAATTATATTCCATTAAAATAGTAAATAAGTAAGTAATACTTTATTTATATTTTGGCACCCAATCCCAGAGGCTCTTGGTACCATTACAGTCAAAGGCAGGTTCGGAGAGTACAAACAATATTCACATAATTACTAAACCAAATATATATATAAAATCATTTATAAGTTCTCATAAAATGCATTCTTAAAAAGACAGATCTTCAGGCCCCCATTAAATGCCTCCACCATTGAGGCCTCAACCCATTCTACCCATTAGTGCCATAAGGCATCAGAACCATCCATTGCTTAACCTGACCCCAAATGGTGGCATCACATAGAACGAGGTAAAGATCTTGGCAGTGAATTCCAGAGAGCTGGGCTGGCCACCTTGAAGGAACGATCCCCTGAGGTTTTCAGCCTGGCCCTCAGAATTCCCAGGAACTTTGGTGCAGGAGTGGAGGGAATATACCAGACAGCTGGAGTCAGGAAGCAGGAGAGGTAAGCAGGGCTCAGGACATATAAGGCCTTGCAGGTGATTAAGCCCACCTTGAAGATGATCCTCCACCTGACAGGCAACCAGTGTAGATCCTGCAGGACTATGGTCACATGGCAGGACTTTGGTAGATCCACCAACAGGCTGGCTGCTATGTTCTACACTAGCTACAGTCAGTGGAGTCAGTGGAGGATCCCTCCATTGACCCTGAAGTACAGAGCATTGCAGTCGTCCAACCTGGAAGTCACAAAAGCGTGTACCAGTGATGGCAGGCAGAATAAGGAGTTTAATTCAGTTGATATTCCTTAAGTGGTAAAACCCACTTTTGATGACAGATGACACCTGTACTTCCAGAGTCAATTGGTTATCAAGGATAATGCCCACATTTTTCACCCTGGGGGAGGCCATCAATGGGGTGGATCCTAGGACCTAACCTGTTACCATCTCAGAACCCTCCCCATTACACCATCGACCAGGTTAAGTCACTAGCACTTCCATCTTGTTGGGGTTCAGCATCTGACAATTTGAGGACATCCAATCCTGAATCTCAGCCAGGCATTTATTTAGCACATCAATGGCAGTTCTAGTTCCATGGGCAAATGACAAATACAGCTGGGTGTCTTCTGCATAGCAGTGAAACTCCAGACTGTATTGTCTAATGAGCTGTTCCAGGGGCAGCATGTACACCATGAACAACATCAGTGAAAGGATCAAATCATGAGGCA
The DNA here is from genome assembly GCA_016271365.2 of Neoceratodus forsteri. Taxonomy (NCBI): domain Eukaryota; kingdom Metazoa; phylum Chordata; order Ceratodontiformes; family Ceratodontidae; genus Neoceratodus; species Neoceratodus forsteri. The sequence goes on from JADMNL010000035.1 coordinate 51,185,165, forward strand.
CTGCGCATGACAGAGGCTTCAAGGAGGAAGAGGAGAAATTTCCCATCTCTAATCTTTGCCTCCTGTCAGAGAGATGGGACTCAAACCATTCAATGATGTTCTAGTGAGTCCACAGTACACTCAAAGTTGATGAAAGAGCACAGTGTGGTCCATGGTATCAAATGTTGAGGAGAGATTAAGAAGAATGAGAACTAACCATTCTCCTCTATCCCTCGCCCTGAGGAGGTCATTCTGCACCCATACTAATGCCATCTCAGTGCTATACCTGGCTCTGAATCTGGACTGGAATGCCTCATAGATGTCAAAGGCTGAGAGGTGCAGAACCACTACTTTCTCAACAATCTTCCTACAAATGAGAGGTTGAGATAGGTCTATAATTTGTTAGGATCGTCTGGGTCAAGCGATGGTTTCTTCAGAAGGGCTCTCACCAGCACCTCCTTCAAGATGCCAGGGCAGCACCCTCTGAGAGCAAGCACCGGATTATCCTGGCAAACACTGGACCAATAGCCTCTGCCTCTCCCACTAGGAGATGGGTCAAGCCAGGTTTCTGTTCACAGTATGTGGGCCACAGCTTTGAAATCAACTCAACGACCTCAGCCACCTCAACTGGCCAAAACTCCCCCCAGGCAACTGTAATACCTCTGCTTCAGCCAGGCCAACCACTGCAGTACAAATTTTGTCTCACTGGGGAGATCTCTGCCTGCATGGAGGATGCCCTGTCTGAGAAGAATAGAGCGAACTCTTTATACAACACGATCAAAATGCTTTTTTTTGGCTGTAGACAGACTGGAAGTAGCAGCCTGTCCACAGTCTGAAACAGCTGAGCTTGTCTATTCTTCCCAGCAGCAACCTCTCTGAAAAGTAATTCTGCTTTCTTGCAGTTGACTTCCCCCGATAGTCATTATAATGATTTCTCAGGTCCAGTCTGTCATCCATGGACTGGGTCCTCCTCCAGCATGCTCCAACTTTTGACCCTTGGTCTTCATCTCTTTGAAAGCCTCTTCAAACCATGGGGGTCTCAAATGAGAAGATTTGGGTCATAAATGGACCAGTGCAATGGCATCGAGTGCCTTGATAACAGCTCCATTATAGGCTGACACTGCCTCGCCCATGCCAATCACAGACATAGTACTCATGCCAGACAAATCTACTACCTCCAAAAGTCCCTCTGGGAACAGTTCTCTTAAAGAGCAATAGCAGATCATCTCAACAGGATGGGACTCTGGGGGGGGGGCCCAAAGAAGAACTCAACCATGCAGTGATAGGACCAAATGACCCGATCATTCTTGATGTCAGTGACATGCAGCTTATCCAGCAGGTAGGGGAATAGGCAGACTGGGTGGGCGAAGCAGTCCTTATCTGCTGTTAAAGTCTATGTTTCTATGTATCAAGCCCCAGTGAGAATACCAGGTCCAAGGTGTGGTCGTGTTGGTGGGTTGTAATGGTATTTACCTGTGTCAGGCCCAGAGATGTCATTGTCTGGAGGAGTTCATACCTGAAAAGTAAGGATTTGGTGTCAATCCAGGCATAGAAATCTTAACCATCTGGGGGTCTCCAACACCATGTCAGTGATGAAGTCTGCTACCTCCTCCAGGAAATCTCCCACACCATCCTGGAGGATGATAAATGAGGAGAATCCTGCAACCTTCACCTGGGCCTCCAAGCACTGCCACACATTCAAACAACGAGGTAGAACCCACTGGGTGCACAGAGAAGCTCAGGCTGCATCTAAAACAAATGGCCACTCCCCTGCCCTTGTATTCCCTCCTTGGAAAGTGCACCACCAAGTACCCAGCGGGGACTGATGCCTCCAATACTGGTCCAGTGTCATCCCCAACCAGGTCTCGGTGATGCAAGCCAGGTCAGCTAAAGAAACCAAGTTCACCATAAAAGCGACCTTGTTCCTCATTGATCTGGCATTGCACAGCACTGTCCAAAGGGAGCTAACAGACTGATGGCTCTCTAGCTACCAGCTCACGTGGTCCGGTGGGATCCCTGGGGACAGGAACCAAACATGCAGGGCCCCTCTTGAGGCTTCATCTAACTCCAGGGTGCCTCCTATTCCAAACCATTCCAATATTTTTCACCTCTGCTATGCTAGCAGTACACCACCGCACACCCTTCCACACCCTCTTAATGCCAACCTTCATCCTTCATGCACTGTCTCACCACAACCACCAGGAGGGGGACATCCACAAATGGGTGGAGGTCAAGTAGCAGGGACACAGCATAGGTAGTACAAGGAGACCCGAGACCTATACACATTCTGCACTTTCCCACAACTATAATAAAACCTCTTAAATTTGTCTAACCAAGACAAAAGATAAAAATCCTAAACTAATCATACATTCACCAGACACTCTCTGAGTACAAAACAAAACCCCTAACCACATACACACCACAACCATACACTAACTAAACCCTTAAACCCTTACCAACACTACACCATCCACCAACACTGTATAATTAAAATATGACCATGGCAGTGTTGGAGACAGATATAATAAAAGATGTTCAAAAGAAGTTTGCTGTGAGGATAATATTCTGCTCCTGTATGGAGCTAAGATGTCCAACAGTTCACATTAGAATAAGAAGAGATTAATCCAGGAAATACACTTTGACTATCCCAGCAGAAGATGGCTCCTTAGTTCCACTAAGCATTTGGCAGTAGATAGTGTCCCAAAGAAAAAAGATAATAGGTAGAGTGTTGCTCATACCACCACCCCACTTACATGGCCAGCATTCTTTCCATCTGCTGGGAGGTAAAAGCACAAAAAGAAGGGGGAGGTTTGAAATATGTGCCAAGTCAATGTTTCTCCTTATTGTTTGATGCTTCTCTCACTAGCACCAAACTCAGTTTAATAATGGTAGCAAAAGTTAGTCTTCTTAACCTCAATTCATCTTACATATCAGAGTGTATGGAAACCAAATCACTGCTCTCACCAGTGACTGAGGTAAAACTCACAACAGTCTACAAGCCTGACATGAACCAGTGCAGTCACTGAGTGGATTCAGCAGAGGTTCTGGTAACTTTTGCTTGGTGTTCTAGTCTGCACCACAGAGAAAGATAATTGTGGTTCTCTCCAGACAGGGACTGAATATTCACTACTGCCCTCCAGATTACACCAAATAATTTCTCATGGACAGACAACACACAGCTTGAAATGTTCTTTCTAGGCACACAATCCAAGCACTCTTTTGATGATTCTCTAATGTTTCCGATAGGTGAACTCTGTCCAAAACTCTGCATACAGCCAAATGCTCTAGTCACTGCTGCAGAGGAGGAGACTTGGGATATCCCTGGATGGGAGCAGTACTCCCACTACTGTGCCTCACAGTTACCCCGAGATGCACCCTCAGACGATCACTGACATACACCTCCAATAACTCCTCAACAGATGCTGCAGTCTTTAAGCTCCTCTAATAGCTTAGGTATTCCAGTCCGCAGCTCCTGGTTCCTGGCATCTTCAATTTTCCAGCCAGCAACTCCAGATAGCTCTAGGAATACTTTGACAACAATGTTTCAGTTGCTACTTCAGGAAACTTCAATTAAAGTGAACTTTAAAATGCCTGACTCTTGAAATTTAAAGAAATGCGGATAATGTTAAAATTAGTAACACTCAGAAACAAAAATGGAAATTTCCAAGCTAGGATTCACACTGTAACTGTAGTGTATCCCTGGGCAATTAACATGATTTTATACAACACCAGTAAAAATATATTTTGACAGCTAAAATAGGGAATACTGTACATTATGCTACAGAGGAATAATACATTTCGCTACACAGGTGAGTGGTAAGAGCTGGTTAATTTATTACAAATCCATGTCAATTTAGTATGGGATCTGGAAAGGGGGTCGGATGGTGACACCTCCTGATCTTGTCTCATTTCAGGGAGTTGAATTGACATGTGTACTACAGGTTCTAGTCACTCAATTGTACCTCGCTGAATTAACAGAGCCAAATTGATGCGTGCAGAATAACCAACGCTTAACTGATGTGACACCAACTAATGAGACTATAGGCAAGGAAAATAGGATTATTTAGACCATAAAAAGCAACATAAGATCCTGAGATGAAAAAGTTCTCATCTCACTATATAGCTCAAATGTCAGGCCACACATAGACTACTGCTCACAATTTTGGTCCACATACAAAAAGAAGGACATCAGGTAGCTGAAGAGAATACAGAGGAGATAGACAAAACATTTTAAGGGCTTATAAAATTTGGATTACATGGATAGACTATGCTCCCTGACCTTAGTGTCTCTTGAGACTAGGAGGAGTAGGGATGTTCTTCTTTGTATGACATTATAATGACCCTTACTTATTTGTAGAAATAGGCTTTGCTTCAAAACAGGATGTTATGGGAACAGAGGATAGCTGCATTCAATTACACTGCTTTGAATACAGGACAAACATGAGATTTTTTTTATACACAGAGAGTGTTAAATGATTGGAAAGATCAGGCCCTAAACATTGTGTTTAGCAAAAAAAAAAAAAAAATAGCATTTACAAATGTAACCATCCAGTGCCCTGGGGTTACTAGAATCCTATTAGTACTAGTGTTAGGTAGGCAGAAAAGGCAGCTGTTAAGGAGTTCATTTTTGGGCCTCTTACACAATGACATCATTGTTTACTCAGCTAGCATGAATGGGGATGATTATGTCATTTAGAACCTTGCAGCAGCATAACCATTTCTGAGTCAACTGATCTGAGGAAGTTTTGGAATGTTCATTTAGTTCAGCAGTGACAGAGTAGTAGGAGAGTCTGCCAGTTGGGCTCTGTGTCAGAGAGCCCTGTGTTTCTTGCCCTAGTTGGATTACATCTCCAGTTCCCAGTGAAGTGGTGGAGATCTTCAGCAGGATTCTGATTTCCACTCTAGGAGAAGTGAAAGGGACTGCTATTTCTGTGGATCCAAGGGGCAATCCTGTGAAGGTAATTGCAATGTGATTGCAATTAATAAATGCCTGTGACTATCACCACCATAACTTATCACCCCTCTATTTACCTCAGCCTTCCTTCTTCCCCACTCCCTTCTCTCCACCCCCTCCCTGACAAAGACCCATGGCAGCTGCCCCTTTACCCCTGCTCTTCCCCTCACCCCACTTTCCTAACTCTGTGACAAAGTCCCCTCAGGCTACTCTCACCATGTTCTGTGCTTAACATCTGGTTGATTCCTTTCCTGTTTTACTGTGACCTGTTCAGAATGTCAAAATGTACTCCAACTTCATGTAACACTTTTGACACTGTAACAGCCTATTTGCTTGCTACCTGTACAGCCTGTAACTTATTGTGTACTCAGAATGTTCTGTAACCTGTTAATGTAAATGTTGTCTCTCGTCCTCTTGACATGGAACCTTTGTAAAAGAGCCTTCCTGGCTCAAAGGCATTAATCTGTAATTGAAATAAATAAATAAAGGTTCTTGTGTGTGTACAGTTGCCTTTGAAAAGGACATTGTGTGAGATTTCTTACAAGCCACCATGGAAAAGGGTGCTTTCTGGGTTGTTTCTATGCCTAAAGGAAGACACAACTAAACTGTGAGTACAAAATGGGAGACAAGTTCTCTAGTTAGGAGGTTGTCTGAGGTGTGTGTGCCCAACAATAAGTCTAGATCACACCTGTCAGGACCCCAGTTCACCTAAGTGTGGAAATGTGAAGTAAAGTTTGGAGTCTTTAGCATTTCAGTTGGGAATGAAGGCTTCTGTGATGTAATCTGAAAGGAATGGTAGAGACCATCTGTTGGGGCAAAGGGTTGTAGGATTGCCATCTGGAGTTTACAAGGCAGGGCTAACTGATTCTTTGAAGGGTGCCAGGTTTCTGGGCAAAGGCCATTGCCACAGGAGGAAGTTCTGATTGTGTGGCAACAGCCCACAAAATGTGCAGTCATTGGGAAAAAGATGTTCTAAGTGTGTGGGAACAGTCCACGAGCATACGCCAGGGGAAAGAGAAAAGAATTGTTTCTGTGAAGAATTGTACTGCCTAGCAAAGACATGTGGAAAGAAAATGTACTCGTTTGTCACGACCAACCCTTGAGGGTCCACTGGTGCTTTAGTAACATCTGTGAATAAAGCTGTACTGCACAATCCCAGCTGCTGCACTGGACAATCTGATCATTGCTTCTGTATGGAATTAATGGGGCCCCTTCAGCAGTTAGGTCTAGCATACACCTAGCATCATCTCCCCTCATCCTGGTTGTTTTTACAGAGGTTTTTTTGGTATGGTGACTGTACCCCACCCCCTTCCTTTAAACAATTAGCCTTGTATACACTCTACAGCTAGGGGTGGTATCAATCTAAGTATTTCTGCCAAAAGTAAATGGTATGCCATATGTGGGTACTAATTCTGTTTTATGGGGAGTACCAACTAGCCAAAAGTGTCATGGTGGTTACACAAATGCAGGCTGGATAACTGGTTTATGACAAGGGAGCATTTTGCTGGTTAAGGGTCCTGGGACGGGAACTATCCATGGGTAACTCACTTCAGTAGGAATCTCAGTATGAATACGGTTCCAGTTGAGGTGTATTAACATTTATAGCCAAACTTATTGCACAGGCTAAACAAGTAAAGGAAATTAATGGCCAGATAACTACACACTAGTTCCTTTAAACTGCAGTAAAAGTCTACAATACAAACTTAAGAATAACTGAAAAAAAGCAGCTGAGGCACCATTTGAACTTCATAAAACCCATTACAGTGAATGTGTATAATTTTCTATCAGATTACTCAAGAGTGATATAGTTATACAGCAATGTGACTGCTACATTATATTTTGCAAACATCATTAGTAAAATATTCAGAAATATATTTTTAAACTTGTATTTGGAGGTATCCATTTTGTGGACAGAGAGAGTGTTGTGATGATGTCACTGCCACCACCAGATTTAACAGTGTGCAGGACAGCAGATGGAAAGTAGTAGTAAGACGTAAACATATTTATTTATACAGGAGTAAAAAGGAGATTTTACAAACACCATTAGGTCAGTAGATGTCCTGTTTGCAAGGTGTTTCTGTAGGTGGATAAGTCATTTAAATATTTATTTACACATAAAGAATTAGCTCTGCTGACAGGGATCCTAATAAATCATTATGAAAATCCGGAATTATGTTTAGCATGAGAATACAGTGATGCTTCTAATGGTTTGAAGAATCCCTGTTTGTAGGAGCAGTTTGTTTTTACCTTTTTCTCTGTACACTGTTCAGCCTGGTTTAGCAGTAACATCATCACAACACTCTTTTTGTCCACAAAATGGATGCCTCCACAAAAAAATATTTAAACATTTTATTCTGTTTTACTTAAGGCATTTGCTAAATCTAACCCAGCAGTTCACATGCATGATACTATTGGAAACATATACTATTAGTAACATTTAAAATAACAATACAAGGAATGGCACACATTCCCTTTAACAAGTACATAAAAGCATAACATTCAGTTCCCAATGTATATTTGTCATTTGAACACCACCATCAGAGAAAAAGCAAATGTCGATTACCTGTGGATACCTGAGGAGTGACACTATCCTGGCTGAATAAATAGAGGTTGAATCACTAATTATTCCAGCAAGCCGTTGCTTTGAAGAACAGTTGTAATTTGGAACTAGAGTTTCTTTTCTAGAAAAGAAGGCGAGACTGTTCGCAACACCTCTAACCTCAGAATGGCAATTATGGTAAATCTTAAAGCCGAGTGTAATATTTGGTAAAATCTGAGTATAGTGATTAATTTCTTCAATGGCATAAACCATGACAAGAACATATTTATAGGTTTCGGTGTTGACCCTAAAAAAATTCAGTTTCATAGATATATTGTCAAATAAAATGTTGAATATTTTCTGAGACAATTTTGAAATCAGACTGACAGATTAGAGGAAGGAGCACAGAAGGATTAATTGACAGATGCATGGGCTAGACAGTCAGAGAAAGAAAGATGCATTGATGGATAGATAGATAGATAGATAGAGATAGATCGATAGATAGATACTGCCAAGTGATACTGTTCATACATAACCAGCTACAGTAGATAGATAAATAGATATAGATAGATAGATAGATAGATAGATAGATAGATAGATAGATAGATAGACAGACAGACAGCTAGATAGATAGGAGGACAGACAGACAAAGACAAACAGATACTGTCTGTCTCATGACTGCCAGACAGACAGACAGACAGACAGACAGACAGAGGCAGCTAAGATACATAGCTAGATAGCTACTGTTTGTAGACTGCCAGAGATAGATAGATAGATAGATAGATAGATAGATAGATAGATAGAATGTCAAATAGACAGACAATCAGATAGATAGAGATACAGACAGACAGAATCTATCCATAGATGGACAGACAGACAAATAGTAACATAGTATTGTTATTAGAGAAGGGACTCTAAGGTTCATCTTGTTTACTATCCTGCAACACAGCAGTAACTGTACCCAACCTGAGTATAGCCGCACATCCGGCAGTCTCAGTCTAGCCTACCTCTGTTTATATTGTGCAACCCTCAATGCCATTCTCTCACAGTATTCTGGATAGTCCTGCTTTGAAGGATGGAACAGTGCCAGCTTCCACAACCTTCAATGGGTGGGCTATTTCTTGTTAACACCCTTTGTATACAGTAATACATTCTAATATTCCCTTTATTATGTTTTACCCATCTCAGTTTGTGGTCATGTTCTCTAGTTCTGTTATCATCCACCATCTGAAACATTTGTGTACATGCCAGCCTGTGCATCTCCTTTAATATTTGTAAATCTGTGACAATGTTCTCTTACAGTCTTCTGTTTTTTAAGAAATAATGACCAAAATGCTGGTCATTTCCAAGTGATTAATGGCAGCTAGGGGTATGGGAAGCTCTTGGCTCTGACTCAGGCCACATTCCTCCAGCCGGTCATTAATCAAAGGAAAAGAGAGTTTTTCGAGAGTGGTTATTGTGGATTACAAGCCAAGCCTAAAATTTGTTAAATAAAATTATCTCTTGCCAAAATTAATAATTTATCATAACATATAGTCTAAAGAAGAGAAAGGGAGACAATATAAAAAAATTCTGTAAGTTCTGCAGAAAAATGTAGTTGATACTACCATATAGTTGACTAACAGAAACAAATTATGCCAGTTTTCAATGCCACCCCACTGCTTTGTCAGGCACTGTAATAAAACAGTTACAAAGAGAGGAACATATACAGAAAACTCAAAACTAATTAGAATCATTAGTTCGAGCAGTTCAGAGCTAAATAAACTTTCACACATGAATGTGACCACTTGTGTTATAAACAGGTATCATAGCAAGAGAACTGTAAATAATATAGAGAATAATGTATGGGTTGGTGCGCATAACTCAATTTTACACCCACCCTCGTTGTGGGATGCTACATAAACCCTGAGGGTGAAGCCTGAGAGGCTTATGAAATGCATCCCACAATGAGGGTGTGTGTAAAATTGAGTTTTACATAACCACCCCATATTTAATTTTATATAATTGGTGGTGTGTGTTAAGTTACAATGCTTCAGTTAATTGATGAAAAATTCCAGCAAAAACTGCATTTTTTAAATATAGTTAAACTTACCATGGAGCAGTGGCTTCAGAGCTGCAGTGTCCTTACTGCATGGAGAGGTGAGGAGATCCACTGGCTCATGTGTGCCGACAGAGAAACCAACGCATGTTTTGATAGTTTCCATTTTGTTTTAACTTATTATAAGGTTCAGTGAAGAAAGATAATTCTTTTTTTTTTAAATAAAATTCTACTTACTGCCGTATGAAAGGGCGGAGAGGTCTGCAGCCATATGCCAGTGAAGGAAGACCAGCGAGTGGTGCATGCATGGTAAGAGGGAAACTCCAGCATTTGAATGCCATTATAACCAGCTGGTTATAACAGAAAAATTACAACTGTGTTTCCCAATGGGGAAAAGTGCAAGTCAGTAATTATTAAATGTTTACAAAGACATAAATAGCAATCTTATAAATAGTGAGTTATAAATACTATCTACTTTTTAGTTAAAGTTAGTTAGTTAAAAGTTTATTTTTAACAGGATAAGGACATTAGGCCCATGGAGCTATTTACAAAGTTGTCCTGTAGAGGTCAGTTGTCCATTTTAGGCACCAAGCAACAGCTTCTACCTATTGCCATCCTGTGAACACATTTGTTTATTGTGTGCTATATCGGGGATGAGGAAACTCCTAATAGTGAAGAGTGGCAGACCCCCTCAGTAATCAATGAGCAAGGCCACTGTTTTTCGGTTTTTACTGGAAAATCCGGTAAAATTCCGGAATTAGGGCTGCCTGAAAACCGGTTAAAACGAAGATTTCATGGAATCTGGCATTTTCAATCAGATCAGTAAATCTACAAAAAAGTCTGTTTTTCTCTTAGTTCCTTCCTGTACTGTTTTTAGTTTGCTTTATTTAATGCTCTGTATATTAAGCCTTCTTTAATTCTGATTATTTATGTACATACTAAAAGAATGATAACAGAATCCCGGTAAAATCTGGAAATTAGAGTAACAATCACCGGTGAAATTCCGGAATCTTAAGTCTTGAAAATGGAATTTAATTGTTTTAATCACCGTAAATCAGTGGCCTTGTCAATGAGAGATCCATGAGTAGAAAAAATATGCCTTTTGGCCTTTGTCTGCTGACATATTCTGTTTGTTTGTATTTGTGCAGATTGTAATCATTGTTATGTTTAGTGTGTGAATCCATTATGAGGTTTGAGTAGTGATTAGCCAAACAGAATGCAGTGCCAATTGACATTATAGTAGTCAGGCTATCATTCCAACACCTACCCAGATTTGTAAACCCATCATTCTCTGCACTGGTTCTGAGGGATTAGGTTGGTTTGTTTAAAGAAATCTGTTGACTGGTCAGGGAACTTACAATGCAACCTGCCATTCTCGATGTGTTTCTCACCAACTTGGAAATGGTGGGCAGCACGCTGGTTTGGGAACCTTTGGGGTCCAGTGACCAACATAGGATAAGAATACAAAATCAAACACATCCCATTCTGCAAAGGATTATGGGATATATATGCAAATTAACATCACATTAGTCTGGTTCTACTTTAAGCAGGAAGGCATGGTGCTAAAAGGCCTCTGCACAATTTGCAAGGGCTGAGAACAGAAGACACAGACATGTGCTTCATCCTACTCAGGACTCATCAGTGTGACTTATCTGTAACTCTGGCCAGGGGTGAATTGAACTAGTTATTATGTGGTTCTACAGATTTGGGTCAAAGTGGGACCAAAATAACAAAGGAAGCTAAAAAAAAGACAAAGAATCTCAGCACAAAATCACTTAAGCAAGGGTTTCACAAAAAGGGCATTGGCAACAAAACCAGGTTAAAAAGAAATACAAAACCACCCATACCCCCATAAGGCAAAGTATCATGGGATGTGAATACAAAGCACATAAAGTTTAGTCTGGTTCTGCTTTAAGCAAGAATGCATTGTGCCAAAGGGCATCTCGTGCAACCTGCAAAGGCTAAGAACAGCAGACATAGACACATGTTTCATCTTACACAGGACTCACCGGTGTGCCTCAGCTGTATCTCAGCCCAGAGGAAAGATAAACCTTCCCTTATGTGCTCTTATGGGTTAGGGTCATGCTGGGTCAAAATTTGTTATTTCTTTGGGACTTGGCTTTGTAGTTTCAAGCTGCATCCCTATTGGTCATGCACCACTTCCCAACATTACACAGTTATCACTTTATCACCAGGCAGAATTCATTCATGTGCATGTCTCATTGTGTGGCTTTCCCAATTTTATGTGGGTCACCACTGGAATTCATCATTAAGAATTAATGATGTTTTGCCATTTTTGGCAGCTCGTAATGTGGACATTCTGTAAGCAAGAGATTAAGTAAGTAATAACGCATTCAAATATACATATGAACATGCAAAGAAACCAGCAGAAGGCCATTTGGTCTATCTAGTCTGTCACAGGATCCTCAGCTTGAGCTACTGTCCCTGCCCCTCCTCCCCACTCCTCGAATCCTCCCTACCCATGGTTCTGATCCTCCTCCTGTGCCTATCCCAGCCTCTGTTGAAGATGCCCACTGTCTTCAATGTATGAGACCACCTCTTCTGGCAGTGCATTCCAAGTCACCACCACCTTCTCTGTGAAGAAGTGCTTCCTGACCTCCCTCCTAAACCACTTGCCTTCCAGCTTAAGACTGTGCCCCTCATGTTATGTTTGTTACTCAGCTTAAAGAGACCCTCCTTATCCACCTTATTTATCCCATTCATATACTTGAAGGTCCCAGCCATGTCCCCTCCCTCATGACACATGGCAGGGTTTGTAGTATTTCTGAATTACCATCTGTCCCAAGGGGGTTGTGAGGCACAAGGTGCAGCCAAGTGCCTTCAACCACCTGGGAAGTGTGGTTGTTTATATCATTGCCCCACACCCTGGAGTGTGCTATTGTGCTTATAAAATGGTTTTAAGAGTTAAAAAAGGAAGAAAAAAGAAAGTAAAATTTGAGCTGTGTGGTAACTGAAATTACCTCATGTTCATGGGACCAGTTTTGATCACTCTGATTGCTTTTTGGATTCAAGCCATTTTATAATTAAATGTACATACAGTCTCCTTCCAAGTTCTATGAACCTGCCAAATATGACACCATTCCATTATGTAGTTTAAAGTTGCAGGGTTTGTCATTTTGCAATTTACATAATTTCATATTGTAATTTAAAATGATTTAGATTTTTGGCTACTTACATGTCAGTCTCCTATAAAGCTGGCAGTGTGAAATGTGAAATATGGTACACTAAACCATGTGGTATAGTAGTTTAAATGTTAAAAATGTGGTGGAATATAGATCAGTTGTTTTAAAATTAGATGGAAATAAATGAAATTTAAATTCTGGAAAAATGTTTGGGATGTCTATATCTCATTCTCCTTTACAACTAGGAATCGGACACATGGTGCACATATAGAGACATCATATATCTCTGCATACCTGTCAAGTTGTGTAACATTTAAATAAGTGCTTTAAAAGTTATCTTGAAATTACTGACATTCAAAAGCTGCCTTTAAAGTTTGAGATGAAAACTCGAAACACATACCCCTTTGCCCAAAAATCTCCCAGTTTTGTAAATGTCTTTACCTTTACAAGTTGTTTTTTTTGTCAACTTTCTTTTGTCACTGGCAAACTGGGAACTCTCTCAGGCTAACCCCACACATCACCACTGCTCTACCACCCACCTGAAGCACGCTCTCCAGGAACTCGGGGACAGACACCTCCAACTACCTCAGTCCATCGGACCCCTAGCTCTGAGCTCCCCAAAGCAGGGCCATTCTCCACTCCCGGTGCTCTACCTAGAATCTAGTGCATCGGTCCAAAGCAAGGCAGAGGGTTGCAAGAGATGGAGAGATGAGTCTGGTATTCGTTGTGTGGCAGTAGGGCACTGGAGGCAGCTGTCGCCTGTCCTAGGGCCAGTGCTTTTATGGTGTAAGTTTCCCCCTGGAGCACAGACATGCAATGATGTCTGTGCAGGCACGCTGCTGACATCCGCTGCTGCTCCATCCCTGTAGAGCATGAGCACCTGCAGTGCCCCCGATTTCCATCAGAGGTGACTAAGGCACAGAGCAATCCCCAAAACCCTCCAGGGAAGAGGAGAGCAGTCCTAAGGACGCTCAATCCTGTCCCTCTCCCACCGACCCCTGTCACCCAAATCCGTTCCCAAACCTTGGTCGCCAGCGTGGCATGAGATGTGGTTTCCAGCACCTCAACCCTCAGTGCCAGTGGGCCAGTCAGCTTTATAGGTTGCAACTAAAAATGGTCGAAGTCCGTAAACATTGCTACATGAATTAATCCATGAATTTTGCACATTTCTCAAATTAATCTGTGGGTGTGAATTGCGAAGTTCAATGCATGAAGTATGGAATTTCGCCCATAAAAGTGTGGTATTTTGCCTGTGAATGGTTGAATTCTTCCTGAACAGTAGAATTTTGCCACTCCTGGTTGAAGTTCCAACATTCATGGGTGAAATTCTGCTGTTTGCGGGGGACATTCAGCACTTTGCGGTGAAATTCAGCCCCAAAAAATGGCAAAGTTAGATTGGCAAATTTGCAGAATATCAGCAGATTTCATGAATTGCTTCTCAGAGGTGAATTTCCTGACTTTACCAGGAAATTACAACTTTGCTTCATCTCTAGTTGTAACCCCTTAACTGAACTAACAGTCTTGTTTTCAGTTTTTTATCCCCCCTTCTTGTGCTATGACTGGAGTAGCAGTATCTTTTGTTACGTACACAGTAGTCTGATAGGAGTAAGAGTAATGGGAGGTGGCATGGGGTTGATGAGCTGGCAGTGGCAAACAAAAAGGTGTGTGATTTTGGTTGGTGGAGTATAGTGGATTACCCTTTTGTTTTGCAAAGTTGCCAGAAACAGTTGGGGTGTGGGCAGGAAGCTGTCTGCAGCGGCCATTCATATCTGACACCAAGCACAAGTAAGTAGCACTGTGTCACTGCAGGGATAACTTTTCACCTTTCTTCTCCTCGGCCCCAAATCTTACTACTTCTTAACACTGCAGTTAAATAGGCAAAGGGCTCAGCCAATCAGAGGCCAGAAAATGTTCAACCCATTTGTTAAAATGAATCATACAGATTCAGGGGCGTCTCAGACAGACATTGAGTTCCACTCTCCCCAGCAGCTGCGGCTCTTTCTTATCCTGTTACAATGATATTCCATGACATGAGTTGCACCGTTCCATACTATTCATTTAAATGGCCTGGAACGGTGTTCCTGATATTATAAAATGTTCAGGCAGTATGGAAAGGGAAAACAGCAACAGCTGAGGAGAGAGGAGTTCAGGGTAGAGCTATAAAAGTAAAAAGAGATTATTAATTTATCAGAAAAAAACATTTCAGAATACTGAATAGGCACTAAAAGAAAATTAAGTGGGCATCTAGATGTATAAAAACTGTTTCCTATCACCTTTAAATGCTGAAGCTGAGAAGAAATTTAGACAAGACATTTTAAAATTGGATTGAAATAAATAATAATAAAATTTTTATAAAATGTTTGGCCACCTATAACATAGCCTCCATTAAAGCTAGAATTCTGAAACTTAGTATACTCTTTTTTTTATGTACATTATTTTCCCCTTCACCTCAGATGGCTCCAATCTGCAAGACTCCCTAGCCCAGTCACCTGATGTCCAGCAAGATTTACTGCCAGCCAGTACCCCCAGGGCTTGCCTACCAGCTGTGTAGGCAAGGTCCCCCAATCCATCTCCATGAACCAGATCTAGCAGTTGGAATGGCAAGAATAACTAGTCAGGTGTGGGGCCTGCGAGGGTCCATGCACCATCCTGCCACTAAGGGTTCCCTGTTTTCCCTTTTTTCCCATGAGGCACATGGCATGCAGTGATGGCATGATGCACATTACATGCACCCCAGTGCTGTACGTCACTATCTGCCTGCCCCCCTACTCGCACTGCCGCAGTCCTGGGTGCCTTTCCTTTTGTTAATGCTATGGGCCAGGCGAATACTGGGCTCTGTGATCCCTCCCATCTGGGATGAAACTGACCTCTTGCAGGTTCTGCACCAGCTATAGGGTCCTCTCAGAGAAACCGGATATGTCTGTCATTGGTATGGCACCAGACATCGACACCTGACATGGGGGATAAGCTGTGGGGGACGCACCAGGAAAGAGATAAGTCCCTGGGATGCTGAATGATGTTGCTGGGGGGAGTTGGGGGATGGGTAATTCTGCACCACAGCAGAGGAAAAATAGCATTAATGTCAAAAACTAATCTTACACTTTAAGTAAGATTAAGATGACAATATGTGGTTAGGGCAGAAAAAGCCCTGTATAACACAGAAACACAGAGTTTGTCATTGGAAAAAGACCCATATCCTACCCAGTCTGCTCAGATGGTCCCTGAGTAGACTGTCTCCACAGACCATAACTGATCTCAGGTGACCCTCCCTCTTCCCTGCCTATTCATTAATATTCCTGTATGTATGGCATGCTTACAGCCCCCTACTGTTTTTGCATCTGCCACTTCCTCTGACAGTCTTTTTCCAGGTATCCACTACTCTTTCAGTGAAGTAGTACTTCTTCACATCCCTCCTACCCCCCCAGCTTTGTTGAATGCTCTCTGATTCAAATGCTCTTTCTCATTTGAAAATATTATCTACCCGGTTCACACCAGTGAGATACTTCTAGGTCTCTATCATGTCCAGTCTCATGCTCCTGTCTTCGAGGGTGTACATGTTGAGATCCCACAGTCTCTCCTTGTAGGGCTCCTCATGCAATCCCAGCACCATTTTAGTTGCCCTCCTCTGGACTGCCTCCAATTTATGTCCTCTCTGAGGTATGGGCACCAGAACTGGACACGGTACTCCAGGTGGTGTTTCATAAGCAAGCGATACTGTGGTAACACAACCTTCTTCCTCCTGCTAGAGATACTGCTCCCTATGCATCCCAGCATCACACTATCCACTGCTTTGTCACACTGCCTACCACTTTGTTGACAAGGTGGTCCTGTTTTTCTGTGTGTCAGTTACATTCTTAAAATAAAAAAAACAACAGACTCATATAGCAAAATAAAAAAGCAGAAAATTAGTCAATATTTTACATGTGATCAAGAACATACTTTCATATACATCAGTATTTAAATGTTGTTAGCAAATTACATGTTGCTAAAGCCTGATCTTCACAAGAAGCAATAGCCTCTGCGGGTCAGCTCTTGTTTCATGGCCATGTTGAATACCCTAGATATCTTTGTAGAAATTTTTACATTTTTTATTCACCTTATTCCATTAAATTGTACATAATGAGAGCATGTTTTGGTGCTCCAGACAAATCACAGCACTTCTTCTATCCGCACTTGAGAATCTCATATTTTCATAAGAATGTCTCACCATTTTTCACATGAAATAGGTAATGTTTTAAAAAGTAAACGTTGAGCGATCTATAATATATTTATGTGTCCTGTCACCACTCATTGTAATATAAGAGTGGCTTCACTTGCGTTCACATCAAGCCAGAAAGTCTCAGCTTCACTTCACTGTTCCCGTTTGAGGCAAACATGCAAGAAACCACTCTTATATTTTTATTTTATTTATTTTAATTCTAGGATTACAATTACCTATTGAGCCCGGGCTCTTTTACAAAGGTTCCACGTCAAGACATTGGCATCACATAACAATAGACAAAATTGTTACACAGATAAGGGTAAAGGATATCAAATTAGTTTTGAACAGACAGGAAGAGGGTAAAGTGGAAAGGAAGAGGACAAGAAGGGGGAGGGGGTGGTAGAAAGAAATGGGAGGCGCAAAGGTGGGAGGTAAGAAAATGAGAAGAGAGAGGAGAGGAGAGGTGGGCGGGTAGGTAAGGTTATGGAGGGTGGGGTGGGGTGAAGCAGCCAGGAAGGTGGCATTTTCAGGTGCTGGAGAGCGGATGGGGCAGAGGCCAAACTAGGGCAAGTGCGTTATGTAAGGAGCTAGATATAGGAGAGCAGTAGCGGAGTGGTGTTGCATAGACATTATCCATGACAGTCGCAGATGCTGGAAGTGACCAGGGTGTTTCGGAGCCTGGATTTGAAGGCCACATATGGCAACAAGTGGTAAAAGCAGCCTGCAGCCATGTTGAGGTCAGGTCTAAAAATGACTGACCAGATTCTGACCACAGCACAAATTGGAGATGCAGC
The DNA here is from genome assembly GCA_016271365.2 of Neoceratodus forsteri. Taxonomy (NCBI): domain Eukaryota; kingdom Metazoa; phylum Chordata; order Ceratodontiformes; family Ceratodontidae; genus Neoceratodus; species Neoceratodus forsteri. The sequence goes on from JADMNL010000035.1 coordinate 51,202,813, forward strand.
ACAATCCAGTCAGTGAGAGCACTCCGCTCAGCACAAATGCATGCTGAGCTCCTGGTGGAACAGTCTGTCCTGCCCAAGATGGCCCACGGAGCTCAGTATGCATGCACAACCTCACCACTGCTCGCACATACGTACTGAGCTCCGGTGCCCATCTTGGGCACGGCGCAATGTTCCACTGTGAGCTCAGCGAGTGCTCTTAAAGTGCAGCTGCAGCCATGTTGGCTCTGGCTAGGACCTGTTTTAGATTGGTGCTACGTGTGAAGCCATAAATATGGCATCCATAATCAAGCACAGGGGCTAATAGTTGGTTGACATTAGTCCATGCTGTATGTTATTTGTACTCTGTGCAGTATGCCTGAGTGCTTCTATCCTATTATTTGGCTTTTTTGTTGTTATGTTATTATGTTGCTCATATTTGAGTAGTTGGTCCAGCCAGACTTACAAATATTTATATTTTAGAAAAATGGCAAGAATGAATTCTCAATTCTGATTGGCTGACATGGCCTCCAAGCTGGGCATTTATTTCTCAATAGTTGTCCAGCTAAAAATAAGTACCAGCCCAAGCACCACCTCACTACATACTCTTGTACAGGGGTGCCCAGCCCCATTTCTCATTGGCTGAAATCACTTAATTAAATTTGAAATCCCCGCCATGTTTTTTTCTCGCTTAGCAAGGGCTACTGGCCCCCCCACTACTTCAGTATCAGCTCCCGCTTAATAAAAATCTTAATAAAAATAACCATACACATTGCAGTTATTCTGCATTGGGAAGAGTGATAAAATAGGCTTTTCTCACAGCCGCACTCTCCCGACCACAGTCTCGTAGTACTGCACTTTAAACAAAACTCAGTGAGAAGCAGGATTTTGACAGTACCATTGTGCCTCAACAGACGTTGAAACTCCCTCACAGCACAGTACCCGCACAGTTACTCTACTGATTTAAAATAAATAATTTACCTCGGGGGCTCTCCCTCATGCCAGCTACACTTCTATCCACCTTCTTTCAGATCGCGTGCCTACCAGATGCACCTTCAAACTGCAAACAAATGAAAAAAAATATCTTGCAAAAAGGGGACAGTACTTATAAATGATGCTAGGGGGATCTTTACTACACACAAATTGTGTTGTTCAGATTGATGTGTGTGTGTATGTGTGTGTTGGGGGTGATGGCTGTGGGGAGGAGCAACAGGAGCTGGAACAGCCTTAAAAAACATGGACTACTTTTTCCAATATTTTTTTCTGCTAATTCTATTCATTTTTTATACTCAATTTCTCTCTTCTTTTACCACTTGATTAAAACTTACTAATAAAGCCATTTTCTAAGCTCAATAATACCCAACAGGGTGGGCATTATTGGGAAATACCAGACCTTCCAGGGGCTATAAGGTTCATTATGGCCCTGGGCGGTCTGTTATTTCTCAGTAATGCTCACCCTGTTGGGTACTTTTGCTTACTTATGACTTTGGAGAGATGTTCTTTTTTGGGTTGCATAGGTGTTTCTCCTCTGAGGACATGATGGCTTCTTGGCCCAGTCTATGCCTCCATGGAGAGGCGTCCACCTCTTCTGGATCCCCCCCTTTGGTGGGGTCAATAGAGGGAAGGAGGGATGACCCCAAGTATAAAATCCAGCTAAATTTTAGGTCCTCCAGGTGGCAGCACAAGTCCAGAGAGAGACGCCAGGGCTTCACATAGCCACAGACCTTCCTATTCCACTTTTTCTCTCTGTTCTCTTTCTGCAGCCAATGTGAGAGTGTGTGTGTGTGTGTGTGTGTGGGAGTGTGTGTGTTTGTGTGTGTGTGTGAGAGTGTGTGTGTGTGGTGTGTGTGTGTGTGTGTGTGTGTGAGTGTGTGAGTGTGTGTGTGTGTGTGTGTGTGTGTGTGCAGGCATGCACTAGCCTCCAGGCTGCAGACCCTGCCCTTCAATACCATCCAAGCCTGCACTACCACCAGGTTTCCACAAGGTGGCAGCCATAGACCAAGCCAACAAACCCTCCCTCCTCAGGAGAGGACATTTGTCCCTCTGACACTGTGTTCTCTCCTCTTCAGTGAACCCCCAGTGACCTGAGTTCACTTCCAAACAGCGGTCACGGCTTGATGCGAGGTTTAGCGTCCAGTGCCTCAAGCCTCAGCACCACCAGGCCAGCTTAAGAGAGATGCTCATTTTTATCTGTTCTGATAATTAACTTTGGGCCTTTGTCTCTCTTATCAGTAGTGGAGGTAAAAATGCCATTGTCTGACCCTTGCTACTGTCTAAAATCAATTTAGAATTCTCAAATCACGTGTGCAGGATTGAGAAGTCACTTTGTAGTTTCAGTTTGACTTCCTGGCAGTCATTACAAGAAGATCCTGACACAGTATGGTAACCGGTTAGAACAGCGCTACAAATATAGCGCATGTAAGAATTGCGCTGTCTTAGTAGCGTATCATGGACAGCAACAGGGGTAGAACAGCATGGTGCAGTAAGCATGACCCATGTTGCTGTCCATGTAACTACACTAGTAGACAAGGGATGGGAACTCTGGAAGGCTGGCTGAGCTGCTTCTGTGGTGGAGAGGGCTGAAGCATGGAGCAGCTTGGCCTGAACGGTGGTGGAGGTTCGAATCCTTGTCTTCGATATTTTTCCCCCGTTATCCAACTCTGACTCAGAGTTGATTATTTTACTTATGGGGGGTGCAGTGGTTAGAGCCCCCTGTGTTGATGGGTGTGGGGGGGCAAAGCCCCCCGCTAAAATGTGTCTTTGGACAAGTAGTGGTCATCAGTGTGCTTTACGACCGCTGCCAGTGTCTCTGTTTTTACTTGCAGCATTTGTTCCTGCTGCTGTTCTGAGCAGCACTGTATGGGCAGTGTCATACCTCAGAATTCACAATGTAGTTTGGTAACTGGTTTGTATAGATTAAGGGGAACATCCCCTCAGCCTTTTATTCTGTTTCTCTGTGTAGTTTTCAGGCATGCACAATGATTTCCTCTACTGTCTATTGCCTCTGCAATCCTTGGGCCCCTCCTGTTCAATGCCTACGTCTCTGACATAAGGACACGTATCAGGAGTGAGATGCATCTCTTTGCGGATGACTCAAAACTGGGGGCAGTGGTGGATGGGGAGGAGGGGAGGGTGGCCCTACAGGGGGACCTGGAGGCTCTGGAAAGATGGTCTAGAGAGTGGAAGCTGAGGTTCAATGCAGGGAAATGCAAGGTACTGCACCTAGGAGCCATAAACCCGGGCCAAGTGTACACCCTGGGGGGGGGGGAATGCTACAAGTCTCGATGGCTGAAAGAGACCTGGGGGTGGTGGTGGTGGATGTCAAGATGAACAACTCAGAGACTTGTAGGAGGGCAGCAGCCAAGACCAACAGGATGCTGGGATGCATCGCTAGGGGGATCACCTCCAGAAGGAGGGAATTGATACTCCTTCTGTATAACTGCTTGGTGAGGCCGCACCTCAAGTACTGCATGCAGTTTTGGAGGCCACAATTAAAGAGGGACATTAAACTCCAGGAGAGGGTCCAGAGGAGGGCAACCAAAATGATTTGGGGCCTGGGGGACAGGACCTATGGGGAGAGGCTTGAAGAGCTAATATGTACACATTGGAAGAGGGGGGGACATGATAGAGGTCTTCAGGCACATGAAGGGGGTAAATAGGGAAGAGTAGTCGGGTGTTTCGAAGGAAAGAGGAGAGGGCAACTAGAAGGCATGGGTGGAAGCTGGAGGGGGGAAGATTCAGGTGAGAAAGGAGGAGGTGCTACTTCACTGAGAGGGTTGTGGTGCCATGGAATGCACTGCCCAGGGGGCTGGTGGAGGCAGAGACGGTGGAGGGGTTCAAGAGGGGGTGGGACAGGTAGAGGGGAGGGTTCTGGAAGCAAAATCCAATGCAGCAAAAATATCCGGAACTGGGAAGGAGAAGCCAGAGAAGGCGAGGGGGCAGCAAGGTCAGCTCCCAGGGTGGGGGCTGACCAAACAAGCAGACGCGAAAGACCGCTAGGCCTATTCTGCTGGCATTTTAGTATGTTAGTATTGCACCATCCTGATTTCATCAGGATTTAAATGTAAATGAAGGTACCTAAGTTTAGTGTGAAAACCTGCTCTACTCCATTGCAAAGGTCATGACCTGACTCATGTAAGGCAGTCTGGAATTTTATGTTATTTTAGTACTAAAGCCTGCAGCAGTTATACTGTGTTAGTGCTGCTGCTGTCCTCTGCAGTTCCTATGTTCTTGTCTCATGCTGGCCATGAAACTTTTCAAGACATAGTAAATAAAACATAGAAACGCAGAAATTGTTGGCAGATGAGGACTGCCCGGCCCATTCAGTCTGCTAATAAGCCCTACACTTGTTTGTGGCCTCTGATCCTGACTCTGATCTGGTCAGTGGCTTTTCATTACTCTGTCCCACCTCTAAGGTTCCCTTATGCTTATCCCAGGCATGTTTAAATCCCTCTACTGTGCTCACTCCCACCACCTCATGTGGCAGACTATTCCATGGGTCCACCACCCTCTCCATGAAGAAGAACATCCTCACATTTCCCCTTAGCCTACCAGTTTCATATCATACCTCCATTGTTCTTGTACTTCCCTTATATTGGAAGATGTCTCCAACCTGCACCTTATTTATGCCTTATGGTACTTGAATATTTTTATCCTGTGCCTTCCCATTCCCTCTTCTCCTCCAGTGAGTGCCCTGATATTTTCTGTAGTTTAAAATATATCTGAGTTAGAAAAAAATTGTTTTTAGAAAATAGAGAGATTTCACATGACATGTAACAGAACTGAATGAGAGTATAACTTCTGCTGACTTGTACAGGCACACATCAACTTCCATGATGCCCTGCATTAGTGGGGTCATAATCTTTGAAGACAAACAGGTTATCACACCAGGGCTAAACAATGTCAAGTAACCTCATTTATATTTATATTCATGGCAAAAAACTCTATTTAATGCATCAGTTAGGGTTGTTCCACAGTGACAAAAGCGAGGAAATTCGGTGTTAGGGTTGCCACCCTTTTCACCCCACGCCCACCCTGTCCCCACCAACAGGCATTGGGGTGTGCATTGGGGTCATTGGCCCTAACACTCACCCCATTCCATGTGTAAATAAGCTGAATTGTGCAGTGTAGGAGAATGGGGTGAGAGTTAGGATTAATGACCCCAATGCATACCCTGATGCCTGTTGGTGGGGATGGGGTAGGTGTGGAGTGCAATGGGTGGCAACCATAACACTGAATTTCCTCACATTTGTCACTGAGGAACAACCCTACCTGATGCATTAAACAGATTTTTTTTGCCATGAATTTCCCTTCTTTTTGAGAATGAGCACTACAAATAGTAAATGGAAGGTGGTGGTGGAGGGCCCTGTGCTCCCACCATGTGATTTTTTGTCACATAGCAACGCTAAAGGTAATGCAAACGCAAGCTCAAATGGTAACGCACATGGTGATGCAAATGTAAATGAAAATGCAAATGGTAAGAGAAATGCAAACACAAACGTTAATGAAAGCAGAAATGGTAACACAAATGCTAATGGCAACAGAAATGGAAACATTAATGAAAACAGTAAAGCAAATAACACCAATGGAAATGCAAACGGTAACAAAAATGCAAACAGTAAAGGCAACAGTGACACAGAAGGAAACAGTAATGCAATCAACAACAGAAACGCTACTGAAAATGCAAATGGTACAGCCAACAGAAACGCAAATGGTGATGAACATGAAAAAAGTAATGGTAATGCAATTGGAAACGCAAACGGTTATGGTAACAGCAACGATGATGCCAAAGTGAACAGTAATGGAAACGGAAATGCAAGCGCATACACAAATTCAAGTGGTAACATGCACAGTCATGGTACCGCAATTGGAAATGCAAATACTTACAGTAACAGCAACTATGATGCTAAAGGAAACACAAACACAAATGCAAACGGAAGCAAGTACACAAACGCAAATGGTAGTGCACATGGTGATGCAAAACAAAACTGAAACAAAAACAGTAATGGAAATGCACATAGTAACAACAACGCAACTGCAAGCTTAAATGAAAATGCAAAGGTAACACACAGGTGGCATAGACGGGAACGCTAATGCAAACAGTTACGGAAACACAAGTGGAAATGCTAACTGTGACAGTAATGAAATGCACACCCTTTTTCCCAAAAGCTGCATTGTGAAACCAGTGAATACAAAGAATGTATGCTTAATAAAGGGCCTCAGAGTAGAAAATGAGCACTTAGAATACTAAATTGCTTATATCTCAGGAACCGTCGACATAGAAAAAAATTAACAGTTCATAAAATTTATGACTTTCTTGAGCTAGTTTTGTACTTAGTCCCCATTCAGGGACTAAGTATTTTCTGACAAAAGTCTGTTTCTTGAAACATTTCGAGACACAGGCTCCAAAATGTGCGGCAGACACTGTGATGTTAGCCTATGGGAAAATGCATCACCTTTGGAGTGCTGTAACTTTGTAGCCCTCTAATATTTTGTCACCAAACCACAAAAGGCACATCTTTTGGATCTTGGCTATCCTCCTCAAATTTCAGCCCAAAAGACCATACTGTTCTTTTGCAGCAGGTAGCAAAGATTTCCTACTATTTTGGGCATAGTATCACAAAGTAGTGTTGCAAATCACAACACTTTTGCAAAAAAAATCATGAAAGTGTCATAAGTACAACACTACTTTGTGACACTACAGTTTAAAAAATTTTAAAACATATTTCTGTGGTGTTTAACCCCAAAAAAATGAAATGGCTAGCATCCTCAGGGCTCGACCAGGTGAACACAAAAATAATTGTGATTTGTATCCCTAGAGGATCCCAAACTTAAATGCCAAGCATTTCTGTGACCAGTACTGTAACTGAAAACAAATGACTGACTCACAACACTACAGGGGTCATTTGTGACACTAAAAACTGCATTTGCAACACTGTCAAACTTTTTGTTAACTTTTCTTATTGACTATAATGGCAAACTTGTTTTTTGAATAACTTTTGAACCGTTTAATATTTTTTTCACGAATTCATGTTCCCTGAAGGTTTTGGACTGGTCGCGCAAACCTTGCAACCTGTAGATACGAGCAAAGAATGCACCAAAAAGCATAAATGTGACTTTCTATTGTGCTTTATAGCTCCACAACTGTCTATCTGACCATTGCAAAACTTTGTAAATCCAGAGATCTATGGTACCGCTCTATACCTGCCAAATTTCAGGCAAATCCATCATATGGTGGCACAGTCTTTAAGCTGCAATATTTCACACTTTATCCTTACATGGGGTACTCACCCTAACTATAGTGGCACCACCGTGCCACTATAATATAATAATATATTTAAATTAGGATGAAATAAGGGGGATGCAACAGAAGAAATGATTCTTCATGCCTCCAAATTATACAGGTATTCAACAAACAGGTTGAGGGGACTTTTCCTTTAAGAATAACAGAGGGCACAAGATGGAGTGCTGCGGCACTCCCTTGCTCACCCTTGTCACATCTGAAAGGCATCCATCCACAGAAACCCACCAGGTCCCTCCTTTGATATATGGTTTGAGCCACACACAAACCCAATTAGAAATTTCAATTTCTGACACCTTTTCAAGCAAGATATGTTGGTTATTAGGTCAAAAGTCTTTGACAAATCTAGGAACACACCACCCACAGCCACCCCCATTCAAGGGGGGGTGGGTGACCAGATCTATTAGGTCAGTGAATGCGGTGTTCGTAGAGTGTCCTTTTCTGAAATCAAACCGGAATTTGGTTATGAGACAATACATTTCCAAATGGTCACAAAGCTGTCCATGTACAAGTCTTTCAAGGATTTTTGATACTACAGATAGCAGAGCAATTGGATGAAAGTTTGTAAGTGAGGTTGATACACCTCCCTTAAAAATTGACACTGTCCTGGTTGCCTTCCAATTAGTAGGAAAATCCCCTTCCTAATGCCCTAAATAAATAACCTGGTCAATGTTGGTGACATGAAGTCCACAGAATCCTTTAAAAATGTTATTTAAGTGCCAAACAATCCTTGTGATTTGTTAACATTTACAAAATGGCAAGAAAAAATATAGTAATGTCATTGGCCTAGATATGTCACCTCAACATGCATTAAAGCTCTATAAATGCACAGTCAGGTGTCGAATCTCACTTTACTTGGCAAAAAAAAAATTATAATTTGAGACATTTAGAAGTATAATAAGCCCCTCAGGAGTACATCATAGGATTTTAATGCACATCCTAAGAGCATAAGAACACTCGGTCTTTGGCCTTTTGCCCTACTACATCCCTGGGGTATACCATCATATGGATAACTCAGACTGAGTGACTCAGTTTTGAGCATCTCAGTTTGAGTGCCTGTTATGTGAGATACCCTGAAAGGATAGCAAGGTGCAGTTATAGTGCAGAGTAAGGGAAGGACAGTGAGGAGGTAGGAGGGTAAACAGAAGGGAGGGATAATGGAGAAGGTATGTGGGGGTAGTGTGGCATGGTGCTGATGAGCTGGCTGTGTGGAGTAGTGGCGAGGGTGTCTGGCTGCAGTGAGGAAGGTGCAGGGTTCGGAGCTGGGTAGAGAAGTTATTTTTATGTGCAGGAGTTAAACTTTTATTATTTATGAGTTTCTCCCCTCCCCAACATGCACCCCTGGAGTTCAGAATCAAAAGTAAGGGAGTATGGGTGAGCAAAGGACCCTATGAGGGGATATACGTGTTTGTCTGGTTTTGCTGTGTTCTTGTCCTCACTGAGCAGTGTTCATTACTGTTTTGGTTTTGGTGATGCACACTCGCTGTAATGGTGATCGCTATTTAGCGATCGCTGTTATGACATCGATCCCATCCCTGGGATATGTATTAAAATCCTATGGCTTATGGTTAGGACCTATTATTAATAGAAATCAGTGGTTACCCAAATGTTGTTGTGCACATTCTAAAGGTTGCTGTGCACATTCTAGAAGTTGTTGTGCACATTCTAAAAGTTGCTGTGCACTTTCTATTATCAAGTGCACTCATGTCCCTGCTTGTACTGACTCTCACCTGACTCCTGCTTTCATTTTCACTGAGCACAACTTGTGCAAATTACATTCAGCCTTCATCAACACACTAGTGGTTCGTGATGCCCTCAGTCAGGGTGTAAGAGGGAGTTCCCCTTAGATAGCAGTAGCACTCACTAGGCAGAGCTGCTCTTTAACTTCCTCACTCTCTCTGGGCCGATGCTCATTAACTCTCTTTGGATTCCATGTCATAATGGCAATCATAAAACAGCAATCACTGTTACAGTGAGTGTACATCACTGAAAAGCAAATCAGAGATGCATACTTACCAGCGACATATACCCACACAAACCCACACAACAGAAACAATGCATTAATGCAGGAGCCTTCATCCCCCTGATTTTAGATAACCAGCTCCAGGTGGAGGGAGTTGCATGTCAGGGAGGGAAAGACAGTCTGAAAAAAAAAGCAATTACAGCAGCAGCAACAAAACATTTCGCAGTCCCCAGCCCCGAATCTACTACACTGAAGCTCACCACCCTACCTACCACATCAAATGTCTAGATTGGTGGCACCAGGCCACACTACCCCACAAAACCCTCCTCCCTATTCCTCCCTTCAGGTTACCATCGTTACCCTCCTTCCTCCCCATCCCTACCCTTGCTGTCCCATTCTGTCTGTCACTACCCTTACAAGGTATCTCACATGACAGTGCTGCAAATGAGATGCCCTTTGACAGTCAATCATTTGCAGTCACTGTTATCACAGGATATACCCTCCTTTTGTACCAGATTTTGCTTTTTTATGTAAAGTAAATTAAAATATATATTGGGAGTGATTACTCAGCACAGCCACTCCTTCTCTCTCTCTCTCTCTCTCTCTCCCCCCTCTCCATCCCTCCCTCCCTCTCTCCCTCTCCATCCCTCCCTCCCTCCATCTCTTCCTCTGTCTACTGGCACTTGGCAGCATTCACTAGTTCCCCCAACAGAACCATATAATAAAGCAACTTAACTTGTGTTTTCATCTATGGGTCAAGATAACAGCATGGACCTCTTGAGCTGCACTGTTAATGTCCATATGCTGCCATTTCAACCCCTCAGTGGACACAGGGGCTTGTGTATGGTCACTCATGCATTATTTCTTATATAATGCACACCCTGTTGTGGCTCATTACTTACTTAACTTTCTTATAATGGTTTTCCTCTTCCCCATGGGCAGTGGATTTAAACCTAAACTTGGGGCACTCTAAACCTCATTTATTTATTTAACTTTGTTGACAGGGTAAGTACTCTGGTAATTAAAGCCTTTTTCAGACATGACACGGGTGTACATGCACAGAAAAAGTATACAGTCATAGTGATGCATACACAGCAGGTGATAGGTGATATCAATATATACAGAACAATATGTACAATATTTCATGCTTTTATGTTTTACTCTTGTCCTCCTATTACCAGGCCTGTTACCTTAACAGTTTGTTTGGGAGTTTTAATGTCAGGCAGGTTTGTAAAATAATCATTTAGCATATTAGCAGAATTCTTTGAATAATGTAACAGACCATTCTTCTCCATTTGGATACAAGGAGAATTATTTACTGGTTCTTCAAACAATGTAATAAGAGTCCAGTATTTTTTTTGGGGGGGGTCTGTATTTTCTTTTGTCTTTTAACAGTAATAATGCTTTTTCACTTTCCTGATCTGCTTGAGTGACTGCACATCTCGCTTTCTAAAATCTGCCCAGTCTTCAGTGTTGAAGGATTTATTTATTAGTGATTTTCCATAACGCGTTTTTTATTCTGACTTCTTTTTTTATTTATTTTTCTAGTTATTCACAGCACATTATTTTTTGTTTTTTGACAGATGCTAATTCATTACAAGCTGTTAGGAACAAATTCTGATTTCCTCAATAGCTATGTCCAGGTAAGGGATTAAATCAGTGTGGTGCTCTCTGCTCCCACCCCACACCCACCACCACCGCTCTCTCAAGCTATTGCATTTAGAAACCTCATAAAGCAGATTTGGGAACAACCTGGAAGCAGAATGTTTATACTGTAATTTAACTAGGATGAGGACTTTAATCCTTTCTACAAGAAATCAAATTTAAATATATTTCTGTACATGGCTTAATACCCACTATCGGGATCACCATGTTTTATATGTTTTTAAACTTTGCTGCTACTGTTGTATTTAGAAAAATATAATTTATCACAGATGTACTAACACTATAAATTACTGTACACTTAAACACAGTGGCACTATCCAGGGCCCCATCTGATGAAGCCTCACTGTACATAGGTTGATCTCCTGACCCTGCTACTAGTGCTAGTAGGTGAGTGTACCTTGTACCTTTTCTAAAATGCACTTTATGCTAAAAGCACTTTTTGTGCGCTAATACAAGAACATACTAGTAGCTGTGATTGGATTACTTGGTTATTGTAGACACAAGAACACATAAGCCCATTGTGATGTATCCCACTATCTAGTGGGTAATTAACCTGTTACTGTATTCCACTTCAGATGATTAACTAGTCTAGCTTTAAATATTTATAAACATTCAGCTTCTACCACTTCTTGTGGAAGCTGGTTTAATGCCTTGGCTGTTCTAAGAAAGTAATAAGACACGCCAGGGTGTGGGTTGTTGATTGATAAGAGCACACCACCAGTGCATTGTTAGCCTTGAGGCACTTGTGCCAAGTGACAACAGCAGCTGGGTAGCACTCTTATCAATCAACAGCCCACACCCTCAAGTGTCTTATTGCTCTTATAAAATGGGCAGAAGCTATTTCTATAACAATTAAACAAAACTCTGGATACATTATTAAAGATTTAATAACAGTATGTTATTTTATTTAAAGCAGCAGTGCAACAAAAAAAGTTATTCCCAAAAGCTAATTTTCTGCTATAGTTATAGAAAATATTGGCATAGCTGTTGATTTGGGTTTTATGGGTGCCTTCTATGCTGTGTACTGTACCTTTGCATTTTTATCTGGACCCTTACCCTCCTCTGGTCCTCAGTATTATTTCTATGCAAAAATGAGGTGACCATCTTTTTTTCTTGAGAAATAATTACTTTAAAACTATTATAAAATCCTTAAATGTTAATGAAAACTGAAAATTTTACCACCAAAATAAACTGGAAGACATATGGCATCAATTAGGAAGAAAAAAGGTGGGGTCAAATTTTAACCCGCTTTCGTTGCACTGCTGCTTTAAATATGGTGAAAAATAGCCCCCAGACTTAGGTAGAGGAGTGGTAAAATTGATTGAATAGCAACTCACTGAAAAATGCCAAACCAGTGAGTTGGAGGGACAGCAATGTATTATTTGAGCAGTTTGGGTCTGCCTCTACCTATGTAACTGTGTTTTCCTACCTTTTCTTTTTGTTTATAAAGTATTATTGTATTGCCTACTTTCTTCATCCTGTTTTTTTTCCTGTTTTCCCCTCATTCAAGACATAGAATGTTTATCATGGAATGTTTACCATGGAATACAGGGATTCAAAACTCTGCTCAGGTTCTGCTGTTAGAATGTTACTCTCCTAACATACTGTACGCACAGACAACAAAGGCCTGTTTTAGAGCCAGTGACTCAATTATTTCACTGTCCAGGCAAGCAGAAGAGATTTTCCTGATGTGCAGGTAAAGACAGAAGAGGGAGTTTTCACTGTTAGTAAAGAAACAGTTGTAATGAAAACTATAAAAATACATGTTCTAATTTGCATATGTGTGTAAGTTGAGTGTGATGATCATGGAAACAAGGTTTAATTAATTTGTTTTATTTTTTAAGGTAGTTTTATTTTTAGGGCTCAGTTGAAGATTTTGCAGTGTAAAGGTAGCAGCCATGTTTGTGATGGAAGATCAGTTCTGGTTGCTGAGGGACTGATGGAAGAATAGTTTTGGTTGTAGGAGGACTGATTTGCTCATTGTGTAATGTGATTTAGGACCAGGATGACTGTGTGTATATATTTAAAGTACAGCCAGCTGATGTCTCTTGGCCAATGAGATTTCTAGATTTTTTCTTGCCATTTTACAATAGTAAAATAATTACCTTTTTTTTATCAGTTTTAGCTTTAGGAATAGCTATTTTTTTATTGTGACTTATTAAATGGGATCTTTGGATTGCATAATGTAAGTCACATTGTGCTTTTAAATCTTTATCTTGTAGGATTTTATATAACTCTCATAAGTCCCCTACTTATCCTGTCAGCAAGGCTGACCAAACAAGATAAGTTTAATCTCTCCTGGTAAGTAAGATTTCTTAGGTTAGGGATCAGTTTTGTTGTTCTGTGCTGTAACTTTTCCAAAAGGCCAACGTCTTGTTTTAAGTATGGACTCCAGAAAGGGGATCAGAAATCTAAGTGGGGTCTATAATAGGACCGGTAGGGTAGTGAGATTCAGACTTCACTTTTATTTACAAAGGTATGTTTAACTTTATTTAATATAATGTCTGCTGTATGGGGCATCTTTCTACAATGATCTGAGGATGCTTGCTTGTTATTTATAGTGATTCCCAATCTTGCTCCTTGTCTACAGTTTTAGGATTTTATTGTTTAGAATGTAGGTGTATTTTGGATTATTTCTGTCAAAGTGGAGAACCTAAAATTTGTCTTGATTTAGGAGGTGCATTTTGTGGTCACTGGGCCCATTGTTCAGTTCACTTTAAGTCTTGAACCAAAGTTAGGTGTTTATTATGTGTGCCCACCTCTCTTCCCAATTTCATGTCATCTACAAATGTTATTGGGGAGTTTGTAATATTGTTACTGATGTCAAAAATGAAGAGGTTAAACAAGGTAGGTCCAATGATCAGTCCTGGGGAACCCCACTGCCAGCCTCTCTGATATCAGGCAGTTGGCCCCAACTCTTACCTTCTGAGTCCTTCCCACAAGCTAAATCACAACTCAGTTGACCAATGCACACAACTCAGTCCCAAGTCAATAAGTTTGTTAATCATGCCACATTGTGGGACAGTGTCAAACATTTGCCGAAATCCAACAATATGGCATCTGTGGGTATCTTAATATCAGTATTTCCAGCTGACATTGTTGTAAAATTCCAGCATGTTTGTTGTACATGAGTGGCAATGAGTGGCCATGTTGGTGTTTGTCACTGATTCCTAATGCACACAGTTCTGTCTCTATCCTATCTTTACCCAACCTTTCCATCACTTTGCTGCACACCAATGTCAGGCTGATAGGCTGGTAATTGTTGACCACATTCTTCCTACCATTTTTAAATATGGGGATTACAGTAGATTTTTTTCCAATCTGTCAGTACTTCCCCATTTGATAGTGATTTATTAAAAGTACAGTACAAGTCACATTAAACTGTTCCATCAATTCACTGGGGTAGATTTCTTTTTGTGATGCTACTGGAGTGGCAACTCAAACTGTTGAAGCTTTCAACTATTTTACAACCATTCTTCACTGCCTATTCAACTCACTTGTAACTGTTTAGTGAAATGGCAGTTGCTGCATTTTCATTACATTGTTTATAAATATCACAGCATTCCTTAAGAGCTTTGTTTACTCTGATTTCTGAAATGAAACTCATAAGCACTCATCTGAAAATAAAGCTTATAGTACATAACAGCTATATGCAAACCAATACTAACCTTTTACTAATTCATTGAATTAAATCCTGCACAGATTATATATTTATTTGCTTTTGTTAACCGGGTAGGTCACACTAGACAGCCATGTGCCTATTTTCAGGTGAGACCCGGGAGGGTTACAAATTGGGTTACAGAGAGTTTACACCGTATGATGAGAGAGGTTTACATCGAGATGCAGGACGAGTATAAACAGAGCAAGGAGCAATTGGGTGAGCAAACAGTAAGTTAGGAAAATTTACAGGGAGAGATTGAGGAACAAACAGTAAGTCAAAAAAGTTTTACATCGAGATACATGACAGCTTAACAGGGCTATCGAGAGCTAACAACAAAATGGGAGACAAAGTGGTACAAGATATGTACTAGCAGAACAACAGAGGCTACAACACCCGAGGGGTAGGTGCTCCAGGGGTTACAAAATAAGCTATACATACCCCAGAGTAGTTCAGTGCATAAGGTAAGAAAACCCATATGCCATCAGAAAATCATACAATGGAATACAAGTGCCATTGGGGATCATAGGCCACATCGGGGGTAGGGGGGTAGGACAGGCTCAGGTGAGACATGTGACAGTTCCAGGACCAGGTACCAGAGGTAAAATAACAATAATAATAGACCCTAAGAAGGCAGGGCCTGTCTCAGCAGAGAGAGTAGTGTTATGAGTTACATGAACAAGTGGAGGGACCCATCAGGTAACACCACAGGGAGGATTTGAAGCCCAAATGGGAGGAGATGGACCGAGTGCAGGCAGGGAGAGAATTCCAGATTTTCAGGGCATACACGGTGAAGGCCCGGTCACCCGCCAGGGTATGGGTTCTCGGAACCAAGTGGTCAAGTGTAGCTCACGACCGGAGGGGGTAGGAGGAAGTGTCGGGGACAGGGGGAAGGGCAAGGAATGCAGGAGAACTGGATCTGACAATGTTGTCGATGAAGTTCCCAACTACAAAGGTGCTGTGTTTCTCGGGCGGTAGCCACTGTAGCGTGGTGGAGGTTGCAGTGGTGAGTTAAGAGGCGTGCTACAGCGGCAGATATTATTGTAAGCTGTGTCCCACTATGAGAGGCTAGTTTTGGGCATGGGGCAAAGACGACTAGCCCATGCGAGAGAGACGGGAGAAGGACCCCCCTGGCTAGGGCAAGACGAGCCGCGGGGGTTAAGCTGCTTTTGGCTCTATAGGCGAGGCCCAGTTTGCCATTTGTAGCCTTACAGACATTTCGGATGTGCAGAGTGAGATCAAGTTGTGGGTCAAGCGTAACACCCAGGTATTTGACGGCAGCCACTGTCTGCAAAGGGGCACCATCAGCCCCGAGGATTTTGAGTGGGGCAGGGCAAGATTTTAATTTGCACTGGGACCAAAAGCACAGCAGGTTTTTGAGGTTGGTAGTAAGCCTATGTTCAACCAACCAGGATTGGATCCACTCGAAGTCGGAGTTAAGTTGTGAGTTAATAGTGACAATGTCTCAGGCACTTACCAGTACAACCAGGTCGTCCGCATATAGAGTGGAGTGCCCATGGGAGGTGATGGACGGCAGTTCATTGATAAAGAGGGAGAAGAGAGTAGGGCCGAGAACCGACCCCTGGGGAACTCCGCACAGGACATTAGTGAGGTGGGAGGGGGTGCGGTTAAAGTTGGTATACTGCTTCCGACCAGAGAGGTAGTTGAGGAACCAGTTGTGTGCAGGAGGGAGAGACCAAATGAGAGAAGGGTGGAGCTAAGGAGACCGTGGTCAACCCTGTCGAAGGCTTTGGAGAGGTCCACAAAGATGGCACCAGTGAGGTTGCCCTGGTCAGTGGTGGTTCTAATCATCAAGGAGACAACCGTGAGGGCAGTAGCCATGCTGTGACCTTTTCTGAACCCATGTTGAGCAGGGGAGAGGAGGTTGTGTGCTTGTATGTACCCGGTGAGCTGAGAGGCCACGACCTTCTCCAGGACCTTCGAGGCAGATGACAGGATGGCGATGGGATGATAGTTGAGTGGATCTCTGGGGTTACCTTGCTTTAGAACTGGAGTTACCTTGGCAATTTTCCAGAGATTAGGGATGATACCAGTGGTTGGGAGGAGTTGAAGATATGAGGTTAGCGGTCGGGCCAGAAGGGAGGCCCAAGTCTGAGTAGTCTAGGTTCTGAGGCAGTCATGCCCTGCCCCTATGGGGAGAGGTGGGCAAGGTGCCATTGGATCTCGGTGGCAACACATGTTGAAGGAGGAAGGGGGACTTGGGGCTGGGAAGGGGTGTGAGTGGCGCATGAGCGGTGGGTGGGGGTGGGATAGGTGGCAGAGTGAGCGTGGCATTGAAGGCATTGGCGTTGTGAGTGGGTTGTTGCAGCTGACCCCATCTATGAGCAGGTCAGTGGGCTGCACTTTGGTTGAGACCCCAACAGCATTTCTGATGTTCTGCCAGAAACTCCTCGGGTTGCTGACAGAGGTCAGGGCTGATCGGCAAGCCTCACTTTTCGCTGCCTGGATGGCTTTTTACAGGAGTTTCTGAGCCTTCTGTATGCAAGAAGGTTGGTGTTACTTAGGGAGGCTTTGTATGCCACCCAGCTCTTATCCGTTGTTCATTAGGGAGAATAGACCACTGTGAAGCCATTTGGTGACGGCACCCTAACCTCCTTCTAGTGAAGGGGGCATGCTTGTCCTGAACAGGGAGAAACTTAGATAGAAAAATAGCCAGGAGCAAAGGCTGGGTCAGCTGCTGCAGTGACCCTAGACCAGTCAATTAATGCCAGGTTGCCAAGGAAGTCAGATGGGGAGAATTTTGAGTAATCCCTCAGCTGGATCACTTTGCTGGGCACCTTGGCATGAGAGATGCCCCAGACACAGAAGGTTGGCAAGTGGTCGGAGATAGCATCAGGTAGGATGCCTGAGGAGGTAAACCTATCGGGCCTGTTGGTAAGTATCCAGTCAAGTAGTGACCCTACGCCACCCCAGAGAGAGGGCCTTGTTGACTCGGAGATTATTTGGCTAAGTGCAAGGCTTGAGCAGTGGCTCATATAGCTTACAGTTGGAGCCCATCCAGCTGAGATTGAAATCACCTATGATGAGGACTTCATTGGGGCCTGTTTTTCTGCCAAGGAGGAGAGTAGTAGAGAGTCAGGCAGACCACCCTTGGGAGGTTATAGCAACAAATGAGGTTAATTTTCTTTGTGAGGCCCAAGAGGAGAAGGGCATGTAGAACTCACAGGGGAGATCGGATGTTGGGGAACCAGGGTGGACACGTTCAGGTGGGCTTTATAATAGAGTAGCACACCACCCCCATGTTTATTCTCCTGCGATCACGTCTGATGAGCCATACCGGTAGGGTGCATGCCGCAAGGGATGTGGGATTTGGCCATGTTTCTGAGATACCCATGATATCAGGGTTGTAGTGGGAGACCCAGGCGTGTGAGTTCCACAAGGTTATGTAAAAGACTCCGAATGTTGAGGTGGACAATTTTAGTCCTTAGAGGAGAACCACGAGGTGGGGACTTGAGGGAGGTAGCCTGGCTGGGGCATGTGGCAGCCCAGAGACACATTGCAGGTGGGGTGAAGGTAGCTGCCATGATAAGCTGGGGTCTTGAGATCGCTGTACCAAAGCAGGGAAAGAAATACAAGGCCGGGGAGGAGGGACACCGGGAGAGAGGACAGCTGAAGACAGGAGAGAAGGGGAAGAGGAGGCGAGGTGAACAGCCAGAGGAGAGACTGGGTATCTACAGAGCAAGTGTCCCAGTCAGTGGGAGGAAAACAGGCAGTGCTCAGACTGAGAGGCCATAAAGTAGCAGGGAAGTAGGGGCGGCCACTAGTGGCAGGTTATTATAACCTGCAAATAGAAAACTAGGCTGATAGGATAAAATAAGCCCATGTGACCACGTTCAGCACATATAGGAGAAAGCGACCAAGGGTGGTAGAGGGGTGGTGGGGCGAGCACAGCGTTGTGAGCAGAACAGCACCCGCAGAACAACAGGGCAGGTCCTTCCCGAGGTAAGGCAGGCTGTGGATCTTTCCTTAGGGCAGATTACAGGGAGTCTAGTGCGCCGATTCAAAAAAGGCACCAATCTGCCACCAAGGAGTTCTCTTGCAGGCAGGCTGTAATTACCTGTGCGTGTGGGGTCTGGCTGTGGGGGAGGGCGAACGAGCCCTCGCGACCTCCGCTCCTCGGGGGTCTCGGTCCTGTGCATGTGGGGTCTGGCTGTGGGGGAGGGCGAACGAGCCCTCGTGACCTCCGCTCCTCGGAGGTCTCGGTCCCTGTGCATGTAGGGTCTGGCTGTGGGGAGGCGAGCGAGCCCCTCGTGACCTCTCGCTCCTCCGGGGTCTCGGTCCTGTGCATGTGGGGTCTGGCTGTGGGAAGGGGCGAACGGCCCTGCACCTGGCCTCGGGGTCTCGGTCCTGTGCATGTGGGTCTGGCTGTGGGAGGGCAAACGAGCCCTCGCGACCTCCGCTCCTCGGGGTTCTGACTTGTACTGTAATGTCATAGGGTATGACAGGGCTCAAGATAATTCTAGAAGTAACATTGGGTTGATATCACCTGGACCTGGTGATGTGTTGGGCTTTAATTTATGAACTGAGAAAAGCACTTCCTGTTCCATGAAAACAACACTGCTTGCTTCCTTCCTGAGTTTTATCCAGAATACTGCTTGTTGCTTTTTTTATTAAATACTAAACAGAAATGGTTGTTGAACCCATTTGCTGTTTTGATATCATCATTTATTACATTATTTACAATTAGGGGTCCCATCTCCCTAGGTCTATATTTGTGACTGTTCATATAGGAGAAGAAAACATTGTTTCCCTAGTTGTGGGATAATTTAAACTCAATTTTGTTCTTTCCTGCACTGATCAATTTTTTTTAGCTTTTGTGATTCAACTTTATTTATGTTGTATTCTTCTTGAGTGTTATTCCTTTGCATTTTTAAGGTATGCCTTTTCTTTAGTTTTAATCATTTTTTTAATTGATTTAGTAAGCCAGGTGGGATTCCAACCATTTTTGTTATACTTGCATCTTTTAGGCACGTAATGCATCTCAAGCGCAAGTATTTTGCAGTTTAGTAGGTGCCAACTGTCACAATTCATCGTCTTCTGTTCCTAGTTTCAAACATTTAGGTTCTGACCCATACTATGGAAATCCACCTTGCTGTAGTCTGGGATACTGTAGGTGTGAAAAGTCTTACTTGCGGAAGAAGTAATATTACACCAAACAATGATCACTACCCACTGCTGGACATGTTACATCAGTTTCTGTCAACTGGTACTTACTAATAAGTAAGGATTAAGCCAAGGGTATTTTCCCCTTTTGTGGAGTTCAATACCAGCTGGCATAAGCCTTCCGTCACCATAGGATTTACAAAGGGGCCCGTACTTTTTGCTTTCCAAGGAATTAAAAACAGTCAGGACACATTTGCTTGCAGCAGTTTGTAAATAAAGACTTCTTTATTGTATGATTTGGGAGAAAGTATAGCATAGTGGTTAACAGCACTTCACTGCAAACCTGGAGAACTGGGTTTGAGTCCTACACCCACAACTTGCATACTGGGTTATGTTACACGAGGTCCCTGCACCCTAATTGATACCCTCAGGGGCACACTGTAGACAGCTGATATTCAGGCATAGGCTATACTAATACATAGGGCTAAAAGCATCTACCGTACAAGAGTAGATGTTAGGATTTGTATACACACATTGTAACTCACCTTGCTTGCTAATGCAAACACATTATATTATGTACTTTCTGTCTATTTCTTACTTGTTAGATGCCAAGACACCTGTCCTTGAAGTAATTATGATGTGAAAGGCAACATTGCCATCTTTCGGTGTTGAACACCACTTCACCCTGTTATGTAAGATATTGTATAAGAAGGTCTTTGTTCTAAAACTGATGACTTTACAAATTTATATAATGTTATCTTATACCATGGAGCCACCTCTAATTTAGCCAATAGGGCTCATCTCTGTAACTAGAAATGTTTCTATCTTTCAGTAACCATAGTAATTATCATAGGTATATAATGTTATGCACAGGCTTTACATCTCTGGAGACCGAGAGATCCCAAGAGACAACAAAGAAACCTCGAGGTGGGGAACGCTTAGCATTGGCTCCCGGTTCATATTGGTAAGAACTGCTTAGGGCAACTGTGATTTATCCCTATTTTGTAGTAATGAACTTGTTTATTACTCGAATACAACTTGTCTGTGATTATTTGCAACTCCAATATTGCCAAGAATCTGAAAGTGAGATTTAGATCTCTTACAGTTACCATGATCAAGTCACTTAACTTCCCAGGATTCACCTTGAAACAAGCCTGGCCAAAACCTTTAAGCAAGCAATAACACACGACAAGGTATGGGTTATCACCTTATAAGAGCATGCCCAGATCTTCACTGGGGCGACAATCGGGGGCTCTGTCTCATCCCAAGTTTTAAATAAATCATTCTTGTCTTTATGGCATTGTGCATTATTGGGAATCACTTTAAAGGTATCCCCACCACTTTGGGGACCTGGGTTCATCTCTATGTCCCCACAAAGGATCAAGGCCATGAACAAAGGGCATCTTTTAATTATTAATTTAAGATTTTGCCTAATTTAGAAAATGTTTTTCAATCTTATTGCATTTCAAATTAGTAAAAAAGTGTTTCTTCTCTTGTTTTCTTGACTTATTACTTTAGAAAAAATTGTCAGGGTCAGGCTGGCAATAGCCTGGATCCTCAGGTCACTCTTAAGTGATTGTAGACAACACTCATAAAAGATATGCCCCTATACAGATGACAGGTAACAAATATGGAGACTGAATTTAGCATTAAACACCAATGGAAAAAAAACAGTTTTAAAACAAAATCCTATCTATGAAGCTGGCAGTAGCATAGGTACTCTAATCTTTTTTGTATTCGTTCTGTTCTACCACAGCAACACAATTCTGCTTTGAACCCAAAAGAAGCAAACACTCTGAATATAATTTGTTCCTTACCTTTCACACCGTATCAGCTCAAGTTGCTTGGTAAATGTGGTTTCAGGATAAACCGCTTTATAATAAACTAGAGAAAGCCCTCCAACAATAACATCCCCTTTTTTGGAGTAAGCCTTTTGTTTGGGGAAGGCAGTCTACACCCAGAGAGTGCAGTGTTGTAGACAGACATACAAAAATACAGAACAAGGACTATTGTATGCATCCCAATTTCTAATTCAAATTTGTTTCTAAAGGATTTAGGAGATTTTATCTAAGGTACAAATACTTTTGAATACAAGCCGTATAAACAAAACTGGCACTAAAGGCATATGTCTATGAATTTCTATGAACCACTGATTTTTAATTTGCAGTCGAGGTTGATATAAGGTTAAATGATATATGCTGACCATTTAAACTGAGGCAAACAATCCATATGTTTTATGAGTTTCAAAAATGTATTTGCCTCTACAGTGTATAGCACTTAGTAATTAAGAGTGAATTACTGAGAGTCCTCCATTCTCTTTGGATAGATTTAAAACATATTACTGTATGTATTTCTGATATCAATAACCAACTAAATATTTTCTGTCAGAGTTTATGAGCATCTAAGAAATGTCACAAAGAAAGTGCTCAGCTAGTCTATATGGACATGTTAGCATGTATGAGCTTATAGCTGACTGGTCTAAGATATTTATAGTGTTGTGCAGTATGTGACCAGCTGTAGAGTTCATCTCGTCCAAGTCCAAAACAATAACTGCTCATTTTTAAAATGTTATTGTAAATATCAAATGATACCTTAAGCTCCCACAGGCTTCCCTCAACCAAACTTAATGCTATGTTTCTGAAAATGAAAGGTTGATTAAATAATGTGGTATCATTTGTTGTGATTGCTCCCGGGTGTGTACCTGCTTCTACAATATGTCTAATGATATGTAATGCCAGATGTTTAGGTTTTCTTTCTTTTTTTTATTTAGCTTTTTGACCCCTGTCACCCCTCCCACCTGCTTGGTGACAGGGGTACAAGGCAGAGCTGACAGGCGGTTCCAGACCCCCCCTCAGGAGGCTCAGTCTTGGACCTCCACTTCCCCGTGCCCAGCCCTCCCAGCAATTTCCACAGGTCACCCTCCAGTGGTAGGGTTGAGGTTGAATGGTGTTGACTTTACCTCCATCCCAGAGACCAACACCTTGACTCTGGGGGCCAGTGCGGGCACTGTCGAGTCATCACAGACCCTGCCAGCTCTATTTTACTAGTTTTTGCTTCCCCGCCTCTTGACACAGTTGTCCGTATGCATGTGGAGGCATGCACATGCAGCAACCCATGGCACCCTCGCTACTTCTAGTTGCTTCTGACAGCACTACCTCTAGGTCTCCACCCTGGGACATCCCCACAGTGGGAGTGGCTGGCTCCCTACCCAGAAGGGGCGCTGTCTTATGGCTGCTCAGTCCTTCTCCCAACCTCCCCCACCCACCCCGATGGCCCAGGCTCGTTCCTGAATCCAGGTCGCCGGCATAGTGCAGGTGTGGCATCCAGCACCTTAACCTTCAGCACCACTGGGCTGGCCAGATGTTTAGGTTTTCTGACATGATAAAGGGAAATACATTCTTATTTGTTTCATATTGAGAGTTTATTGATTTCTGTGTTCCTGGCATGACAGAATGGATCAGATCATAGTGGCAGGCTGGCTCAAACAATTACTGCACCTAGCACCTGTTGCTGAAAATGGGCATTATTTCAGGGCCAATAACACAATCCACCCCCATGCTGTGCTGCCTATATCATTATTCTCTTTTTTATAATCATATTTTATTGAAAGTTTTCCAGAATACAGACAATCCACAATGTGAAGCGCACTACACTGTGTTAGAAAAGCTTTAGAGCACCATGCAGAGAAAATATCAGAACTACTCACCACTGGGGAACAGACCACTTCCACAGCCCACATAGCCCTTCCTTAAAGGGAAACATTCATGTACAGAGGCTGACATAGTTTGCAGGCCCCTGAAAAGTTATTTCAAATGAGATGTTAGCTCAGCTGTAGCCAGAAGAACTTCAGAGATATACAGTAGATGACTGCATCTGTTCAACATTAAAACTACATTGCAGCCATCTGTAGAACTTTGTGATGTCATCATGGAATAAGCGGCGCCTAACTACATTGAGTCATGTGCAGCTTGTTCCTCGATTACATCATAAAGTTCTACTAATGGCTGCAAAGTAGTATGACTATTGAAAAGACTCAGTCCAGGCTTGGGCTTCTTTTCAGGCATAGACACTGCCTCACTCCCAATGCTCTGCATCTTGCCATTACAAGCTCCCTACTCTCCATTATTGATTATGGTCTAATAATCTATGATGCAGCTACAGACAATATCCTCAAAAGAATTCACACTGCCCTCAACAAAATTTGTAGACTTGCCTCCAGAGCACCCAGACTTACACATACGTTGGACTTGCATGCTCAGACTGGCTTCATGCAATGTACTAGGCCTGCATTTTTGCTAAGAAAATCTGCCTTGACCTCATACCTTTTCCTTCCAAAAGTTTCTCACACTGATATCTTTCCCTCACCACACTTGTGACGTGGCTGCTCAGGTCTTCCAAGTTCCTATCTATAGTACCTCTCTGGCTCAATGCTCCTTCAGATTCAGGGCACCCCACTGGCTCAATAACCTCCCCCCATCCACACATGCCATCTTGCATATTGGCCCTTTCAAGCTCAAACTCCTTAATCACCTTTCCACCACCAGCAAATGCACTTGCACCCTCTAACACGTCCCCTCCCTGTCCCTCAAACCCACTCAATTGCCTACACATTTTGCATGCTTTCTCCTCTGACACATCTCTTTCTCACCCCTCACCTAATCCAGTATCCCCTCTCCCTTCTTCATACCCACCATATCCCCTCTACCTCCATCCCTTCTCTCCCCGTCTCCCTCACCTGACAAATCCTCCTAGGCTGCTTTTACTTTTGCACCCCCTTCCTGGCTGCGCTTATTCTGAATTATCTACCATGACTTAGGTCATTGTCCCAGGCATCTATTTGTATTGTTCATTTTGTGTAACTTGCTTGTCTGGTTTCAATCTTGTATGCTGTACTTGTTCTCACAATGTGGAACCTTTGTAAAAGAACCATTGGTTCAAAGGTAATGTAATCCGACAACTTAATAAATAAATAAATATCTCAACCCCACCCAAAAGGTTAGCCTCATTGTGGGTGCTCTGTTACCTCCTTTGCTACCTCTTCTACTGTCCTCCTGGCATTGGGGTATAAACCCAGCTTATCAGTATGCTAAGTAGATGTCCCCCTCCACATTAGATGCTAAGGTCATGGAGATGTGCGTAACCGGAGCTGAACCTTATCAAAGTCTTGTTGTAATCTGGATGCCACACCAGGAGGGGAGGGACCAGAGGTATACAGGATGGTGTCATCTGCATACATGTGGATTGAGGTGGTAAAGCAGATAATGGGAAGGTCATTTAGGAAGACTGAGAATAGGAGGGTGCCTAGTACAAAGCCCAGGGGGGCTACTATGTTGATGGGAACAGGTGGAGAGGGAGTCAGCAATCCTAATGGACTGAGTCCTTCCTACTAAGTAGGTATGGAACCAATCTGTGGCAGAATCAGAAAGCCAAGCTGCAGAGAGTTTGTCTAAAAGGAAGGAATGGGTGACAGTGTTGAAGGCCTTAGCAAGGTCAACAAAGATAGCAGAGGTGATGTGGCCACTGTTCATCCCAGTAAAGATAGAGTGCATGAGCCTGAGAATGGAAGTGGTAGTGGAGTGGTATTTCCTATAATCAGACTGGAAAGGGGTGAAAAAGCAGGAGTAGTTGAGGTAGGAGTGTTGAGATAACACCACATGTTCCTGGAGTTTAGCAAGGATGAGGAGAAGAGAAATAGGTCAGTTGCCTGGAGTGGAAAGGTCACTACCTTTAGGGAGGGGTAGAACTGTAACATGCTTCCAGACAGCTGGAACTGTGGCAAGTGAGAAGGAGACCTTCAAGAGAGAGAGAGCAGCAAGAGGAGAGGAGAGGAGATAGCAGGGGCAGACAGAAAAAGCAACTTGGCATCTAGACTATCAGAGGAGTTTCCCTTAGATGGGTTTAGGGCAAGGAGAGCCTTCAGAGTGGTAGAGGGGGATATAGGGGAGAAACAGAAAGAGGAGGATTGGAGGGAAGAGACATAAGAGGAGGAAAGTGGGGGAGGGGAGAAGGAGGGGGGAGGGAGGAGAGAAGGGCTGAGGTGCAGGAGGTAAAGTATGGACTGAACTTTGTGGGCACCTCTAGGGTGTCCAACACTGAGGAGTCTTCAACTTGGAGGACAAGGACAGGAGGCTGAGCAGGTGGGAAGTATAAGGCATGAACTACTTTGCAGAATTGGGAAGGATGGTTTATGTTGTCTGGACGGTAGTTTGGAAGCAATCAGCCCTGGCAAGCCTGACTGCTGTAGTGCATGCATTATATAGTGCTCGATACCGTTGGTAATCCACAGGAGAACTGGAGATTTTGTGTGCCTTCCAGGCCACTTCACATGCATGTAGGCAACTAGGCATGCTAAGAGTCTGGGGGTGATCCAGGAGAGGTGATTTCAGTGCACCCTGGATCACCTAAAAGGGGCATAGTGATTCCAAGTGGTAAGAAATGTTGCTTTGAAATAGTCTAAGGCTTGGTCAATGGAAGTGGCAGAGGGGATGAGAGACCAATCCATGTTTGACAATTCATCCAGAAGGGGGGGCCAGGCACAGCGATTTGTATGATCTGGTCAATAATAATCTGGGGGAATTTAGCCTGATGTATTTTTCACACTAGGTAGATAAGGTGGTGATTACTTAAGGCATCTGGCATGGTACCGACTGCAATTATTCTGTGAGAGTGAGAGGTGTGAGCCCAGTCAATGAGTGAATGGTTTTGTGATTTATTACTTAATCAGGTTGGTTAATTTACTAACTAGGACAAGTTTAGGGAAGAGATAACATTTTGTGTTTTAAGGATTTACACTGTAATCAGGGATATACTGTGCGACCAGGGATACACTCTGAGATCAGGGATATACCATGTAATCAGGGATTTACACCATAACTGGGATATACCCTTTATTCAGGGATATACCATGTAATCAAGTATATACACCGTAACTGGGATATACCCTTTATTCAGAGATATTTTCTGCAATCAGGGATATATTATGTAATCAGGGATATACTCTGCAATCATGAAGAGAGGTGATCTTGCCTTTCTACAGGTTGCTAGTAGGGCCACACTTGGAGTATTCTGTGCAGTTTTGGAGGCCATACCTGAAGTGTGATATCAGGCTACTGGAGGGGGTGCAGAGGAGGGCAACGAAGATGATATGTGGAATGGAGGGGACAGACTATGAGAGCAGGCTAGGAGACCTGAATATGTACACCCTGGAGGACAGAAGGGACAGGAGGGACATGATAGACATTCAAGTATCTGAGGGGAATCAATAAGGATGGGTCAGATGGGGTCTTTAAACTAAGGAGGGGTAGGGACACCAAGGGGCACGGGCTAAGAAGAGGGGGGGGAGGATTTAGGAGGGAAATGAGGAGATACTATTTCACGGAGAGGGTGGTAGCAAAATGGAATACACTACCAGAATGGGTGGTATCATGTAAATCTGTGAACAGCTTCAAAAGGGCATGGGACAGGGAACTGGGGAGAGTGAGGGTGTGGGAAGTGGGGGGTGGCATTGGGATGACAAAGGGGAGATGGGGCAGCTGCAAACTGGGGTGCTAGCTGCACACTCGAACAGACTTAGACTGGGTAGTCTGTTTGTGCTGGTACATTCGTATGTTCGTAATCAGGGATGTATCATGTAATCAGGGATTTACACAATAACTGGGATATACCCTTTATTGAGGGATATACCATGTAATCAGGGATATACACCATAACAGGGATATACCCTTTAATTAGAGAAATACTTATGTCTGTCCCACTGCCTCATGTCTATGGGACAGACATAAAGCAATTCTGGTGGGGGGTAGGAAGAAGTAGGTTGTTGGTTAACTAGGATCTGCAGCTTATCCAATAGGTAGGGAAATGGGCAGACTTGGGGGGCCAAGCAGTCCTTATCTGCCATCAAAGTCTATGTTTATATACCATGTAATCAGGGATATGCCATGTAATCTGAGATATACTGTACCCTTTAATCTGGGATATGCTCTGCAGTCAGGGATATACCATGTAATCAGGTGTATACCCTTTAATCTGGGATATACATAGAAACATAGAATTTTATGGCAGATAAGGACAGCTTAGCCCACCTAGTCTGCTCATTTCCCTACCTGTTTCACATACCACAGGTCCTAAATAATCTGAGGTTTACCCTCACTTTCCTGTAGCTATGGTTCCTTTATGCCTGTCCCATGCATTTTTGAATTTCCCCTTCTATTTTTTTCCCCCTACAACCTCTGCCAGGAGGCTGTTCCATGGATCCATCACCCTTTCCGTTGGAAAATGCTCTCTCATATTACCCCCCGTGTCTATCCCCCTCTATCTTCATATCATAGCCCCTTGTTCTTGAACACTTTTTTTGAAAGATGCTACCCTCTTGTACCCTTAAGGTGTTTGAAAGTCTCTATAATTTATTTATTTATTCATGACTTTGGTAACCGGGTAAGTGCACTAATCCCAGGGACTGTTTTCAGGCATGACCCAAGCCACATACAATGGCACAGAAGTAGACTATAAGTACAGTACAATGAGCAGTAGGCAAGAAACAATAGGACAAAACAAAAATACAATGTTATATAAGATACAAGGCTGAAAAACACAATCAATTCAAATTTAGAAATACAATAAATTCAGATTTACAGTAAATGGCAGAGATAACAAGCAATATTCCTAAAAGGAAACATGGACCAATAGATGGGCGAGCAGTCATTCCTGGACAAAAAAGGGGGCTCTCCAGCGATGGGGAGGAAGGGGAGGAAGGGGAAGGGGTGGGGATGTAGGGATAGGAGGGTTAACATAAAAAGGAGTAGTACCAGTTGGCACCACTGGGGAGGCTGAGAATGGGCAGTTAAGGCAGCTATCTAGGTGGGCATTTGCAGCAGTTTTTTGTTAGTTGCCAGGATTTGAGGTGGTGCTTAAAGGAGAGATGGGTGTTAGAAGATCTGAATGGGGCGGGTAGCCCATTCCAAAGGGTGGGTGCTGCTACTGATAGAGCATTCCCACCCATTTTGGTCATGGTTCATGGCACCTCAAGGGGAGGGGACAGTAGAGGATTGAAGACACCTAGACAATGTACGTGGTTACAGAAGTTGGAGAGACAGCACTATTTCTGATGATGGTGTCTACAAAGCAGCCCCGGGTCAATTCGAAACGGGGTTGTAGGGGAAGCCAGTCGAGGGAGCTGTAGCGGTCACGCTGATGCATGGAGAAAGGGACAGACAGCATAAAGCAACAAGCACTGTTGTAGGCAGCTGATAGTTTAGCCCACAAGGAGGCGGAGACACAAAAGTATATAGGGGAGCAGTAGTCCAGCATGGGGAGAAAGTTGCCCCTGACTATGGTAAGGCAAGCAACATTGAACAGATATGGTTTTATATGATAGGTAGCACCTAGTTTCTGGTTAATCCTGTGGATAACAAGGTCAACATGGTCAGTGAAGGAGAGAGAGGGGTTGAGCGTAACCCCCAGGTATTTAAAGGTGGAGACATTTTCAAGAGTAGGGCTGTCTGAGAGAGGACTTGTCCACAAGGTATTTAAAAAGCATTGGTTTAGATGCAAATAGCATTGCCTTGGTCTTTTTGCCGTTTACCAGCAGTAAGTTGGAAGTGAATCAGCTGTGGGCAGTGCTGTAGTTCTGGGTGAGGGCAGAGGAATATATGAGGGAGAAATTTGTCACTGTGAAAGATAATGCACGTTGTGTAGTGCCATAGTTTTGAATATACCATTGTGCCTATGTGCATGTCCCTGCCCCTCACTTTGCACCACACATACATTTTATTTTAGTGCTAGCATTAACATGTTGCACTGGTGCTATCTGGCTTCTAAATATAGTAATCCAGCACACATGTGGCACAATCGCAGCATAATCTGTTGGTTCCTAGTGCAAAGTTTTGAATATCTGGCCCCTACTCTAATATTAGACATACTGTTACAGTATGTTTAGCTAGAATTCTGCCAGCTTGGTAAATTAGAATAAATGCCTTGGTTGACAATTATGCCATCTTAACCCAGGTCACACCTGGAAATGAGCCTTGGCTCAGCGTGCCTTTCCCAGATATCAATTTTTAAATAGATAAAAATAGATATGTCTTGAGATATTAATGTCTTAGTGTTTGAGTTTTTGTCACAGAGTCACTCTGTGAAGTGTTATGCCCTAAAACTTTTGTAATTGTCTTTGCATTTAAAGTTTTCTATGGTAAGAAAACCCCAAGATGCAAAAAAAAAAAAACAGTGTTGGGATCCTGATTTAAATAGTGCAGTACAGCGCATGGCAAAGCTTGAGGGGAAGAGGGGGGGGGGCTGAATCTGTAGCAGGTTTCCCTATCTTCATTCCCTGCAGGTAGTTGTAGGTTCCTTGCTGGCTGTCCTATGAAACTGTGAATGTGCGCATTGTCACACAGAAAAGGCGCTGTATAGTTCAGCCATTTTTGTGCTTTTAAATATGCATTCGTGAATGTGCTTTAAAACCGTGCTTTGTCTCCAGGTTTATTTCTTTATTTTAAAATTCACAGTCCTGGTATTAGTAAGTGATAGTATACTTAAAGCAGATGTAGAACAATTTGGACTACACTGGGAAAATAAAAGTATAACCTACTTGGGTATTAAAATCTTTAAAACATTTTCCTCCATTGTTAAAGAGAACCTTTTTAAACTAACAAAAATAATAAAATTGGATTTGGAAAGATGGAACACATTACAGATCTCCCTATGGGTAAGAATCAATATCATCAAGATGAATGTTCTTCCCAGAATCTTGTACCATCTCAATATGTTGGCCCCTTATCTCCCTAAATTATGGTTCTCAAATCTCAGAAGTTCATTTAATAAATTTATCTGGAAGGGCAAAATGGTGAGGCGGGCATATCATAAATTAACAGCATCTAAAAACCATGGTGGGCTTTCCTTACCATCTTTTTTCAATTATTATGGAGCAATCCACATTACAAAATTAGCACTTTGGATGTTCCAACCACAAGAAGGGGACCCTGAGTCCTATTCTCCCCCCTGGCTAGATATTGAAAAGACCCTAGTGTCCCCCACATTATGTTCATTACCGTCTTTGCAATATTACTCCTCAAAATATATCCCTAAAAACCTCTGGAAATCCCCAGTAGGGTGGTAATTGAGAGCTATGAATCAAGTGCAGAGCTACCTGAAAATAAATTGGCAAGTAGACGGAGAACAGCCACTCTTAAATAATCCACATTTTAAGATTCAGCAGAGACCCATCCCAATAACATTCTGGCCCTCTTTAAAGAACGTTAGGCTCAAGGATCTCATGCCTAATGGCAATATACTTTTGTATAATCAACTCCTACAGAATCTCCCTGAATTAAAAGGTCATCCTTTCAAATACTGGCAAATTGCACAAGCGGTCTCTTCATTCATGACTACAGTTGGAACCCTTGAATCTCCTAAAATTGACCTACCCTTTTTACTGAGAGCAGCCAACTGCCCACATCCAATATCCAAGGTGTACAAGGAACTGCAGACTCTTGATACGCAATTACCAACTGGTATATGCCAGTATTGGGTCGATACCCTATCTCTCCCACCTGCACCTGATTTTTGGCAACAAAGCTGGAGAAACCTATATAGGTTTGTTAAACAAGATTGCCTGTGTCTTATACAGTTCAATATTATCAATAATTTATACTATACTCCCCAGAAACTCTACAAAATCGGTAAAGTACTATCCCCTTACTGTCCCCAGTGCCTTAATGGAAACGGAGATCTCCATCATGTGTTATGGACATGTCCTAAAGTCTGATCATTTTGGAGGGCTATACAAAACTCCCTAAATCCTATGCTAGTCCTGGATTCATTGTTTTCCCCCAGAAATCTGTCTACTTAATTGTTTCCCAAAAGGGACATTAAAGTCCAAGAAGTACTATATGGCCCTTATCTCTGCAGTGGCTAAACTTGTACTCATGAGACATTGGACCCAGGATTCTTTACCTACAACATTAGAGTGGTATAGAGAAATCTCGCAAGCCTTACAGTTGGAAAAGCATATTGCTAGTATGGGCAACTGACTACAAAGCTATCTAGACAGATGGGGCACTTTAGATGCACTGTTGGCGATATGGAAACCTTAATGTAGATAATTCAATGCTTAATTGTAGTAGAGAACAAGTTTTGTACCTGATGCCCCTAAACGGAGAGAGGAGGGTATGGGGGATATGTGATAGGGGAATATGTTGGGGGGAGGGAGGAGGGAGGAGGGGTTTATCCAGTTTACTTTATTTTTATTGTTTTACTGCTTTTGTCTAACCAAAGATTATACTGATCCTTCTGCATTATCGCAGTATACTTTTATGCTAAGTTCATACTTGACTGTACGATTTTGAGTTTATGACATTATGATATGCCTATAAAGATATATCTGAACTCAGATACTGCGACCAGGACTGGCCTAACATCCAGGCACACTATATTATATTTTATTTTATACTTTTGTGAATCAATAAATTAAAACTAAATAAAGCTTATTGAATAAAAAAAAAGGAAGTGATAGTAAAGGAGTTGAAAAGGAAATAAGAAAGGCATTTGTAAAAATTCCTGTATTAGTGAAGTCCTGCTATTTTGAGGTGCCTTTTAACTGAAAGGGAGATGTAGTGATTAGGAGATTTTTAAAATGGTTAATTTGCCCCTTTTTTGGGATGTGAGTAGCAGAAAAGCTGACTTCTCGAGGACACTCCTGAGATAGAGAAAAAAGAAGTTAGCAGATGAACATTAAGGTTGTTCCTTTCAGCTGCTGTGTTTAAATGTTCTGTGAGAGAGAGTTAAATCATCTGTTTAGAAGCAATTACAATATATTCTTATAAAAGCCTACAGGTTATATTGGAGTCAAGAATTAGGTAGGGTTTAGTGAGAGGAGCAAGAAACAGAAGCTAAATGTAGCCACATGAAAAACTAAAGAGAAGCGACACTTTAATGTGGTTGCTCTGTATCAGTTTCTTTACTTTTGCTGTGCCCTTGCAGTTTCATTTCCTTAAGTACACTCACTTGTTTGGGGTAATGGTTTTAGGCTTTGTGTAGCAGGCTGTAAAAATGATTTTAAAAGGCAGAATATTTAGAACTACTTCTGCTTGAAGTCAGTTAAAACATACAGTAGAGTAAAACTGCTCAAGTAATAATAAAACACAGAGAGGCATGTTTGAAATTACCTGTTTTTGTGTTTAAGTAGGCTTGGAAAGTGTTGCTGCTTCATGTCTCTTCCGTGCCTCAGTGCCCTGTAGTGCTGTCTGACCATAACTTAACCCCTTATATACTGCTACAGTGATTGATGGGGTGGTGCTTCAGGGGATGTTTAAAATAAAAAAAAATCTTTAAAAGCTTGTTTAAAATAAATTTGTTAGACTGTATAGTTACTATTATTATGTGTTAGATAATGAATACAGTGATCCTAGTAAGTTTAAAACAATTCTAAATAAATTTAATAAGTTAAATGTTAATGGATGGAGTTAGTTCATCACATGATTTTTTTTAGTAGTTTAAACAGGAGTAGCACACTAAGCTGAAAGCTTTTTTGCAGGTGTGACCTGGGAACACAGGGATGTTAAGTGACTTGCTCAGGGTCACACAGTATGCAAGTGGAAGCTGTGGGATTCAAACCCAGGTCTGGTTTGCTGGATGCCACCAGATTTGCAGTTCAGAGGCTTAAACCACTGCATTATACTGCATCCCTTCTTCTGTATAAAAGCACTGTTTTTTGGGTTGTGAATTCAGATAGGTTTTGGGTCTGGAGGCAGACTGCAGGGAGCTCTGCGGAATTGCTTCAAGAAGTTGGATTAAATTTTGAGTAATCTTTGATTTCTACTGTCATATCAGTTCGCTGTAATATATGTGTCCTGATATGAGTTAACTTTTGAATAAGAAAAATAAAATTTGAAAACTTAAAGACTGTTCTTGGGTCGGACTACCAGTATTGTCGACTTGTTCACCTGTGTCCTACTATAGTGTTAAGCTTTCCTGGTTGCTGGCATCATAAGGGTATACTTTCTTCTTGGCTCTGTCTTTACCATTCATAACATTCCTACTCAGAAAGGACTCCAAAGAAGGATGTAAGTTTGTATTTTCCCCAGTGCTACATAGCTTATACAGTCATGGTTTAACAGTGTCACTGTACTTTGTATCCATTCAGAGAACATGGGAAAAAATCAGTTCAGCCCAAGGGATGCTGATCATAGCCATAGCTGGAGATACTTTGAAAGGTTTAGGACCTGGGAAGTGTCACCCAGGGAAGTTTCACAGGTTGATCTGAGCTTTTTAAAGACCAAAGGTCCATGTACTTGCCTGTAGTTTATGTGTAACCCGAGATCTTATTTTGTACCAGATAATGATCTAGTTTAGTTTTAAACTCATCCTTTGATCTGCTAACTATAATTTCTAATGGGAGTTTATTCCAGATGTTAGCAGCTCTTACTGTCAACCACTGTTTTCTTTTGGCAGTATTATACCTTTCCCCTCTTATTTGTAGGGGATGAGCTCTTGTAATATATGACTGTTCTTTTAAGACTAAGTTTAACGTTCCCACAGTGTTGGATCATTTAATGCCCTATATAACACACATGTCTCCTCAAAGTCTATAAAACTCTAGGGAGTATATACCTAGGGACTGTAACCTCTGATCATAGTCCAGACCCTGTACCTCTAAAATCCTCCAAGTTGCTCTTTTCTGAACTTTCTTTAAGGAGCTAATATCACCTCTACACACAGGTGACCATAACTGGGCACCGTATTTCATGTGAGGGCATACCAAAGAGGTGTATAGTGGGATGAAGACCTCCTTATTCCTACATGTAATATGTTTATTTATGCAGAATTGTATACCACTAGCTTTTTTAATAATCTGGCTGTAATGGGTTTAAAAATTAGATTTAGGGAAGTCTTTAGGACTTATGGAAGTGTCACCCGAAATTCAGAACATCAGATCTAGATCTATAGCTATTTGGAAATGTTTTTCACAGAATGTGATAACTTTATGCTACATACTTGAGACAAATTAGCATCCTCATAAAATATGTAGAAGCTTAATTTCTCTGGTCTACGTCACTAGCACAAACCTTCCCCATTGTTTTGTATTTTGGAAATTTTGTCTGGTGTGTAACAGATAGTATGCATTATATGGAATTATATAATGACTTTAAAAGTATTGACTCCTCATTGGCTGTCTGACATGATTTACAACATGTAAATCATAGTATGACCCCACAGGAAGATGTGCCAGCCAGCCTGAAAAACTATTTTTTTTCCTTTTTTAATCACTAAAAATGATGGAAGACATTATATGATCACAATATCCCTCTTGAGGGTGTGGGTGATGAAAAGATTTATACACTTCTGGTGTGTTTTCTCACTTGGCCTGTGCCTCATGAGAAAACCACACCAGGTGGGTAAATCCTGGCATCACCCACACCCTCTTGTGGTATACTGCTTAATTGTATTTCTCTCCCTTTTACTTCCTGATGTACGCTATAAGTTGTGTCTTCCTATTTTTCTCAGATATAGCGGTCTATGTTTTTCTAAAATTCCTTCTACCATTTTTCTCCGACATTTACTTTAAGATTTGTATGACTCTCAGTTTTTTTTAAATAACTCCTGCCTCTCCTTTCCTTCCAGCTATTGCCACTGGTGTTTTTTTTTTGTTAGATTTTTCCTGTATTCTCGGATTACTTGCTAAGATTCCTTCTGTGACATGCCTTATTTGGAGGTATATCCATCTATCCCATCTTCCTACACTGTATCAATCTTTGAATTCTTGGAAAGTGCATATTTGTTTAATTTCTGGGTGCTTTATGTCTTTATCATTAAGAATAACCTTTTTATCAGAACCATTCATTTCTGTTTATTGTTATATAAAATTTGGAGATTCTCCCACAGATGTATGGATTTTACTGAAAACTTGTGAGAGGTAAGCTTTTTCTATGTGAAATTAGCTGTTGTAGTAGAAGATTGATAGCAGGATAGATTTTAACCATATTTGCTGGATTATTTAAACAAATAATCAGATCATATATGTGGTTTAGTAATTGATGATTCATAGTCCACCCAATTATTATTTTTTTTTTTAGAGATAGGTGTATTACTGAGCCACCATGACATTTGTTTAGCTACAAAGGCTAAGTGGTAATTTTAAAGATGGAGAGGCTGAATCTGCCTTTATTTTTACATTGTGCTAGTTTTTGAAAATTAATTCCTGGGTCTTTTCCTTCCCATAAAAAATCCAAGGTTATCCTGTTTATTTTGGTGATCCAACTTTTACCAGTATATTGATGCAGGTTACTAAGGGTATAAATAATTCTCAGAGCAGTACTCATCTTTACAGCTGATTTTCCCTCAGAGTGATAGAAGGAAACATTTCCAAATGAGGAGTTCTAGGTTAATTTTCACTATTTATGAGTAGTACCTTAGTATTTTCATATCTGAATATGTGAGATAATCTTTCTATTTCATTTCACAGGAGGACATTCCTGTTTGACCCATTGATGATAAGTTACCAATGGGATGAGCTCAGATTTTTCCTGGTTAATTTGAAGACCAGAAATGAACAAAAATGTGTTTACAACAAAATTAGATTATGTTATGAGATGCTTGGGTACCTCATGGTGGTCAGCAAATTGTATGACTGTAATATTTTGCAAGTCTGACTTCTGATTTCAATGCCTTCTATTAGCTGGTTCTCTTTTACTGTTCTCAATAATAGCTGTATTGCCAGTGCAAAAGTACAGGTGACAGGGGCAACATTGTCTGGTACCCCTGCTCAGGAGAAAGCTTGCAGATTTGAAGCTATTTGTTAATACTGCCACTGATGACCCCCTTGTAAATGAAATAAGCCAACTAGCCATGAATTCTGGAAAACCAATTCTATTTAGAACTGAACTGAGGTAAGGTAATTCTAGTGAGCTGAATACCTTTTTCGGTATCTAATGACACTAGTGCCATACTATTGTAGAATTTAGCCAGCCATAACTTGTTTTTTGTTTTTATTGGGTTCACCACAACATAACCCAGGTAGACCATCCTAGGGTAGCTGGTTCATTCCACTGGGGTGTCAAACAGATGAGACACACTGATGAGTCCTCGTAGGACAAAACACATGTCTATGTCTGTTGGCACCCTTTGCAAACTGTGTGAGAGGCCTTTCGGCACCATGCATTTCTGCTTAAAGTTGAACCAGCATAATATTCTGTGGTGATTTGCATATGCAGCCCATGATGCTTCGCATTGTGGGGGTATGTGTGGTTTTGCATTTCTTTTCAACCATAATACAGACATTAATCTTATGAACATACGAACATACAAAATTTGCCAGCAGATAAAAGCCTAGAGGTCTATCAAGTCTACTCAAATGTGCAGCTAGCATTCTTTATTCTGCAGCTGCCCCTCCCTTCCACCCTTCTTCTTCATTGACCCTCCCCCTTGTCCTGTCCTATTCCCTTTTGAAGCAGTCCACTGTTCTACTGGATACCACTTCTGCAGGTAATGCATTCCACCCAGCCACCACCCTCTCTGTAAAAAAGTGTATCCTCATCTCCCTCCTGAACCTTCCTCCCTCCAGTCTCTCATCATGGCCCCTGGTGTTCCTCCCCTTCCTTACTTTGAACAGCCCCTATGTACCTGTCTTGTTTATTCCTTTCATGTACTTAAACATTTCAATCATGTCTCCCCTGTCCCTCCTCTCCTCTAGTGAGTATATGTTCAACTCCCTCAGCCTCCTCTCGTATGATAAGTCCCCCAGCCCCTTGATCATCTTTGTCACCCTGCACTGCACTCCCTCCAGTAACTTAATGTCCCTCTTCAGATACGGGTGCCAGTACTGCACGCAGTACTCCAGGTGCGGTCCAAATAATGACCTATACACTGGCAGAATCACCTCCTCCTTCCTTGAGGATATGCCCCATGCAATACAACCCAGCATTATGTTGGCCTTTGCAGCTGCCTTCCTACATTGTGCTGAGTTGTTCATTGACCCTGTAATGAGCACCCCCAGATCCTTCTCCTCCCATGTCTGGGCTAGGTGCACTTCCAGCTGGTAACTTCTCCTTGGGTTCTTCATCCCAAAATGCAGCACCTGCACCTTTTGGCATTAAACCTGTTGCCAGGTGTCTGACTAGGTTTCAAGCTTTGCCAGATCATCTGCAACCCTGCCATCCCCCCTAGTCATCCACCACTGCTCCTACCTTGTATTCATCAGCAAACAGACTCATCTTGCCCTTGATGGCTAATGATATGTCTGCAATGAATATCCTAAACAACACTGGTCCCAACACCGAGCCCTGTGGAACACTGCTCATCACTACCCTTGGGTGTGAGAGGTCCCCATCTACCACCACCACCCTTTGTTGCCTTCCCTGAAGCCAGTTCTC
Source organism: Neoceratodus forsteri (assembly GCA_016271365.2). Taxonomy (NCBI): domain Eukaryota; kingdom Metazoa; phylum Chordata; order Ceratodontiformes; family Ceratodontidae; genus Neoceratodus; species Neoceratodus forsteri. Next base: position 51,240,861 of record JADMNL010000035.1, read on the forward strand.
TACCCATCTCACCAGCTTTGCACCTCCCCCTGTGCCTTCTAACTTACTTCCCAGCCTTCCATGCTGCACTGAGTCGAATGCCTTACTGAAGTCCAGATACAGGACATCCACTGCATGGCCCCCATCTAGTTGCCAAGTTACTCAGTCATAGAACTCCACCAGGTTGGTTTGGCAGGATGTTTATGTTTTCTGTCTCTTGTCTATCTTTAATAAATCCTATTTGGTCTCTGCCTGTAACTTCCAATAATACAGTAAGAATTTGAATATAAAAGGATGTTGCAATAATTTTGTAGTCTGTATTCATTAGAGATACAGGCATATAGCTTGAATATTTTTTTCTTATCTTTGCCTTTCTTATGAATGAAAATTAACAGTGCTTTTTTTTGTTTTGTTTATTTTGCTATAGAGGTGTTTATCCTCCTTGGCAGGTATGAGCAGCTGTTCCATCCCATCCCCATCAGCTGTAGCCATTCCAGTTCTCCTCTGATATCTGGGATCATTATCCCCCATGGATTGCCCCCATGGTGGGGCGAAGGGAGGGCTACCCTCTCACATCAGAGCACAAGTCCAGACTGTCATGGATCCAGAGACTGGACAAGCCTATGGCATGATGGGTAGAGCATCATGGAGAATGTCCTCTGTTTTTAATCTATTTTTCTCCCTTGGGCTCCACAGGACATGCAATGAGCATGTTGTGCATGATCCACCTCCAAGGAGATGTCCCCAGTACTCTGAGCATGGGCTCCTCCCCATCTTGTGACTCATGTGCACCACCACTTGGATTCCTCCAGGTGGCAGTCAATTACTGAGTCACTAAGTCCCCCCTCCCTGAGGGAGGAGAGCAGTCCTACAGACACTCAAGTCCTCCCTCTCCCTGCTGACACCTGAGTGACCAAATCTGGGTTGCTGTTATGGGAAATGGTAAGGCACCAATAGGACCAATGACCCCAATGCTCACCCCGATGCCTGTTGGTGTGGGCAGGGGGGTGGTGATGGGGGCAAGGGGGGTGGGAATCCTGATATTGAATTTCCTCACTTTTGTTGCTGTGGAACAACCCTAGCTGATGCATTAAACAGAGTTTTTTGCCATGAATTTACTTTATTTTTGAGAATGTGCACTAAAAATAGTGAAATAACAGCAACGCAAATGCAAGTACAAACGCTAATGCACATGGTGACACAAATGTAGATGATAACGCAAATGGTAATACAAACACAAGTGCAAACATTAATGACAACAGAAACACAAGCAAGTATGGAAACACAAAGCATAACGCACATGGGCACAGTAACATAATTGGAAACACAGACACTTACGGTAACAGCGACAATGACACCAAAGGAAACACAAACAGACAAGCAAATGGAAGTGCATATGCAAATGCAAATGTAAATGCACAGTTTGATGCAAAAGGAAATGCAAACAAAAACAGTAATGGAAATGCAAATGTTAACAGTTATGCAAACGCAAGCGCAAACGAAAATGCAAAGGGTAACGCACACAGTGGCGTAGATGGGAACAGTAATGCAAATGGAAATGCAAATGCAAGCACATACAGAAACACAAATGGTAATGCACATGGTCATGGTACCGCAATAGGAAACACAAATGCTAATGGTAACAGCAACGATGACACCAAAGGAAATGCAAATGGAAGTATGTACGCAAATGTAAATGGTAATGCACATGGTGACACAAAATTAAATGTAAACAAAACCAGTAGTGGAAACACAAATGTTAACAGTAATGCAAATGCAAGCGCAAATGAAAACACAAAGGGTAAAGCACATGGTGGCATAGACAGGAACGCTAATGCAAATGGTTATGCAAATGCAAGCGGAAATGCTAATTGTGACAGTAATGAAAACGCACACCCTTTTTTTCACCAAATGTAAGTGTGTACAAATACGCAACTGGTAACACGCATGGTCCCGCAATATGAAATGCAAATGCTAACGGTAACAGAAACGATGACGCCAAAGGAAACGCAAATGCGAAAGGAGGCACATACGCAAATGCAAATGGTAATGCACACAGTGATGTAAAATGAAATGCAAACAGAAACAGTAATAGAAACACAAATGATAACAGTAACACAAATGCAAGCGCAAACAAAAACGCAAAGGGTAATGCACAAGGAGGCATAGACGAGAACGCTAAAGCAAATGGTTATGCAAATGAAAGTGGAAATGCTAACTGTGACAGTAACGAAAGCTCACACCCTTTTTTTCACCAACAGCTGCATAGAGAAACACAGTGAATACAAAGAATGTATGCATAATAATGTGCCTCGGAACAGAAAATGAACACTTGGAATACTAAATTGCTTATATCTCAGGAACCGTACAACATAGAAGAAAAAATAACATTTCATATAAATTATAACTTTCCTGGCTAGTTTTGTACTTAGCCCTCTAGTGGGGGTTAAGCATTTTTCCAATGAAAAGTCTGTATCTTGAAGTGTTTCTGAGATACGGGCCCTGAAAGGTGCGGTGGACGCTGTAATATTAGTCTATGGGAAAAAGTGTCAACTCTGGAGTACCATAACTTTGCATCCCTGTAATATTTTGTCACCAAACCACAAAAGGAACATCTGTGGGATGTTGGCTTTCTTACCTCCAAATGTCAGCCCAAAAGACCAAACTGTTCTTTTGCAGCAGGGTGGCAAAGAATTCCAATTATTTTGGCTATAATGTTGCAAAGTAATGTCGCAAATCACAACACTTTTGCAAAAAAATCATGAAAGTGTCACAAGTGCAACACTATTTTGTGACACTACAGTTTACAAAAATGTCAAAAACAATTTCTGGGGTGTTTAACCCCCCAAAAAAGATGTGGCTAGCATCCTCAGGGTCCGACTAGGTGAACACAAAAATAATTGTGCCCCTAGAGGGACCCAAATTTAAATGCCAAGCATTTCTGTGACCACTAACTGAAAAAAAATGGCTGACTACAGGGTTCATTTGCGACACTAAAAACTGCATTTGCAACACTGTCAAACTTTTTAACTTTTCCCATTGACTATAATGGGAAACTTCTTTTTTGAATAACTTTCGAACCGTTTAATATTTTTTCATGAAATCTTCAAAAGGCACATCGGGGACCCTGGGTGATGTTTCCTGAAGTATTCGAACTGGTCGCGCAAACCATTAAACCTGTAGGTGCGAGCAAAGAACGTGCAAAAGAGTAAATGCGCTACAGAATGTTGCCTTTACAACTTCACAACCGTATATCTGACCATTATGAAACTTGGCAGATCCAGAGATCTATGGTACGGCTCATGCCTGCTAAATTTCAAGCAAATCTGATACAGTGGCAAAGTTATTAGATGCAAAATGTCACGAGTTTAACCTTAAATGGGTATTGTTATCAGCCACGAGGGTGGGGTTAAGATTTACTATGGCTGGAGTGGTTTGCCCACAAGGTGCAGCCAAGTAGGGACAATCCTCATCAGCTGTGGTAAATTCTCAGATAACCCACATCTCCCGAGTGACTTATTGCGATTATACCATGGACCTGTTTTTTTTAAAGAATTTAAGATTCAAGTGATTTTACTTGAAAATATGTTTTTTTGTTGATTTGTCCTGTAATATTCTTCCACTGTGAGTTAAATAGTTCCCTGTTGCTAGGTAGAATATTTTAAGTAGATGGCAGTCCTCCCCCCCTTTTCCCCAGCTCTGGGCAAAAGTAAAAAAAGAGAAAGGGTAGGATCCATGAAAGTCTGAGAAATACCCACAGCTGTGGTTAAACAACAGCGCAAGTTGGTTGTGACTTGTAGATTCACAGGTTACCCGCAGCAGTTGGTATTAACAAAGGTGGAGCCGGATTATGACCGGCTCCACGATCTATGGCTGACTGTGGTGGTGTTCAGGAGATGACTGCAGCTGCTGCGAATGGGCTACAGCTGCTGAAGCAGCTGTAACTCCCTTCTCGCAACTGCAGCGGTTGTGAATCAGTACTCTGCAGCTGTGGGTGATTCCAGTCCACAGTAGCAGTTGGTAGAAACTTACAAAAAATGTTTCGTGAATCCTGCCCAAAGTCTTTACCATGCATGTTATCATGCTGTTGTGTGAAGCTGTCTCTCTCTCGGAGGTCCTGGTTTGATTCAGGAAGCAGCATGGTAATACAGATGTAGGAAAATGTTCGCTGCTCTGTTTCAGCACGGAGGATTACGGTAGTCTATAGTTTTATTTTGAGCTGTCCACAGGGTTATTATTTTTTAATTTTAATAAGAAAAACAAAGACAACGGTCTCCGTTCTGTTTTAGTGGTGGCAGAGTGGTGTGCGGTTCGAGTGTTCACAGGTTGTGGTCCATCTGCTTGTTTACTTCTGGGTGCAGCTTTGTGGTGCGCAAGGACAGTACAGTAGTTTGAATTGGCATCGTTTTGTATTTTTAATTATGTATGGACTAAGTTGATGTATCTGGGGTTTCTGCGTCTTTTCTTCAGTTCCGGAACACTGGAGAGATCCGTGGACAGAGGATGATGAGCGGCAATGGTGGGAGATTAAAAGTATGGGGCACTGATGTTTCTGCCTCCTAGTGTCCCGTCTTCAGCAGTCCTGGGATAGGAGGTGAAGATTTTTGGGAAAGGGATGAAGAATGAATTAGGTGTTACGAATTTGGGAGGCACAACATTTTGTTCCAGCTGCACTCTTTTAAAAAATTCTGCTTCTGTGTCTCAATTAGCGGGATTTCAAGATGGCCATTTTCCGCTGCCAACTCTGGGGTTCAGATGGATTTTAGACATGGGACTGACTGGCACCTTTGCCGTGGGTGTATCGGAGGATTACCATTGCAGAAAGGTGCCAGCCAGTCAGTCAGGATTTTGTGTTTATTTTATGTCCATGGTATAATCAACCCTAACTATAGTGGTACTATCCGATTTATTTATATATATATATATATATATATATATATATATATATATATATATTATGGTAGCACGGTGGTGCTACCATAGTTAGGGGTTGAGTAGCACTTTTAAGGTTAAAGAGTGAAACTTTGCACCTTAATAATTTTGCTGCTGTTCAACAGATATGCCTGAAATTTGGTATGCTTGGTTGGGCATGGTAGATCTTGGGATCTGCCAACTTTCATATTGGTTGGATATATGGCTGCAGAGTTATTAAGCGACATTCGAATGCACAATTACTCTTTTTTTGCACATTCTTTGCTCATGCATACAGGTTGACTGGTACAAAACTGTAGGGAATGTGTGGCTGGGGACCCTCGATGGGCTTTAGAAGATTTCATGAAAAATACTGAACGGTTCAAAAGTTATTTAAAAAAACGTTCCCATTATAAGTCAATTGGAAAAGTTAACTAAAAGTTCTACACTTCGCTAAATGCACTTTTTAGTGTCGCTAATGGCCCTAGTAGTGTCACAAATCTGCCGCTTTTTTTTCAGTTACTGATCAGAGAAATGCTTGGCATTTAAAATTGGGACCCTCTAGAAAACAATTCTTTTGTGTTCACCTAGTCGGACCATGAGGATGCTAGCCATTAATGTTTATTTTGGGTTAAACACCCAGGAAATATGTTTTTCAAATTCTGGAAAAAGTAGTGTCACAAGTAGTGTTGCACCTGCGATACTTTCTCAAACTTTAGAAAGCTCTGAAGTTCGGCATTACTTTTTCCATACTATGGCCAAATGACAGGAGTTCTTTGTCACCCTGCTGCAAAAGACGGTTTGGTCTTTGAGCTGAAATTTGAGGAAGGCAGCCAATATTATTCAGATGTGCCTTTTGGTAGTTTGGTGACAAAATATGTTTGATGCTAGGTTATGGTACCTTGAGTTGAAATTTTTTCCATAGACTAACATGGTGGTGTTTGCCGTATCAGGCCCATCTCAGAAATGAAAAGTGAGATACAGAATTTTCGTCACGACAATTCACAGCTTAAACCTAGCCAGAAACCACAAATCATGTGAAATTTACATTTTTTTTCGATCATGCACGGTTCCTAGAGATATAAGCAATTTAGTATTCCAACAGCTCATTTTCTGCTCCGAGGCCATTATTATGCATACATTCTTTGTACACACTGTGTTTCTCTATGCAGCTGTTGGGCAAAACAGGGTGTGCACTTCGTTATTGTAACAGTCAGCATTTCCACTTGTGTTCGCAGTGCCATTTGGCGTTATTTCATTTCATGTATGCTTCCATGCGTTACCCTCTGCATTCTCGCTTACGCTTATGTGTTGGCGTTGTTGTTACCATTTGCATTTCCACTACTGTTTCTGTTTGTGTTTCAGTTTGCATTTCTGGCACCCCTTTGGTTTGCACTTGCATTTCTTTGGTTTGTCTTTGTTGCTGTTACTGTTACCATTGCATTTCCAATTGCGTTACTGTGCCCGTCTTATTACGGTTTGTGTTTCCATATTTGCTTTTGCATTTCTGTTTCCTTTGGCATTATTGTTGCTGTGCTGCTATTATCACTTGTGTTGTTCAACTGTGGTAACGCGGACCATGTGCATTATAGTTTGCATTCGTGTGTGCTCATTCCATTTCTGTTTCTGTTTCCTTTGGCATTATTGTTCATGTTAACTTTACCTTTGTGTTTATAATTACAGTACTGTGACCATATGTGTTACAGTTTGTGTTTCTGTGTGCTTTGCATTTGCATTTCTGTTTTGGTTCCCTTTGGCATTATTTATGCTGTTAACATTACCATTTGTGTTTCCAGTTATGCGTACCATGAGGTGCATGTTATGGTTTGCATTTTCACATGGTTGCATCTCTTCTTTGTGTCACTGATCGGTTTGGCGTCACTTTGTGCTTTCATGCTTTATTAATGTTTGCTTTACCATTTATGTTTCTGTCACCATGTGTGCAACTGTTAGTGCTTGTGTTTTCCTTGCCACTTCACTGTTACTATGCCAGAAAGCGTCCACCATGGTTGGAGCACGGGCCCTTCCTACCACCACGATTCCATTCACTACTTCTACTGCACATTTGCAAAGAAGGAAATTAGAGGCAAAAAAACTCTGTTTAACATCAGTTAGGGTTGTTCCACAGTGACAAAAGTGGGGAAATTCGATGTTAGGGTTGAACCCCTTGCACCCATCCCCACCCTGCCCCCCAGCCAGCATTGGGGTGTGCGTTGGTCATTCATTCCTAACTCTCACCCCATTCTCCTATGTTCACATCCTCAGCTTCTTTTACAAATGTGATGGGGTGAGGTTGAGTCGATGAGCTCAACACACACCCCCGATGCTGGATGGGGGCAGGTGGGTGGGTGGTGGGGGTTCAACCTCAACATCGAATTTCTTTATGCTTGTCACTGTGGAGCAACCCAAACTGATGCATGAAATTGAGTTTTTTGTTCTAATATATGTATGTGTGTATATATATAGTATATATATATATATATATATATATATTATGGTAACTACGGTAGTGCTATCATAGTTAGGGTTGAGTAGCATTTTTAAGGTTAAAGGGTGAAACTTTGCACCTTAATAACTTTGCCACCATTAAACGGATTTGCCTGAAATTTGGCAGGCATGGGGAGGCACCATAGATCTTGGCATCTGCCAACTTTCATACTGGTTGGATATACAACTGCAGAGTTATTAAGTGACATTCGTGTGCACTATTACATTTTTTTGCAAATACTTTGCTCTTGCCTACAGGTTGCATGGCTTACATGACCAGTCTGAAAATGTCAGAGAATGTGTGGCTGGGTTCCCTGATGTGCCTTTTGATGATTTTGTGAAAAGTATTGAACGGCTTCAAAAGTTATTCAAAAACAAGTTCCTATTTTAAGTCAATGGGAAAAGTAAACAAAAGTTCTACACTTTCTCACAAATGCACTTTTTAGTGTCTCAAATGGCCTAGTAATGTCACAAATATGCCATTTTGTTTTCAGTTACTGATCAGAGAATGCTTGGTTGTTTAAAATTGGCACCCTCTAGGAACACAATTCTTTTCTATGTTCACCTAGCTGGACCCTGAGGATGCTAGCCATGTCTTTATTTTGGTTAAACACCCCAGAAATATGTTTTTCAAATTTCTGGAAACAGTAGTGTCACAAAGTAGTGTCGCACCTGTGACACTTTTGAAAATTTTTGCGTAAGCTTTCGCAAATTGCAACACTACTTGTCCAAACTATGGCCAAAGTTCTTTGCCACCCTGCTGCAAAAGAACAGTTTGGTCTTTGGGGCTCAAATTGGAGGGAAGGCAGCCAACATTTCACAGATGTGCTTTTGGTGGTTTGGTGACAAAATATTGCATGAATGCCAAGTTACGGTACTCCAAAGTTGATGTTTTTCCCCATAGACTAACATGGTGGTTCTGCTATGCATTTCTCGCTCAGATCTCGAAACGGTGCAAGATAAGGAATTTTGTTTCATGACAATGTGTAGCCCTTACTGAAAAACATAGCCAGGAAACTCATGAATCATGTGGAATTAAAAAAATTTTTCTATGTCATACTTGGATCCTGAGATATAAGTAATTTAGTATTCCAACAGCTCATTTCTGCCCGAGGCCCATTATTATGCATACATTCTTTGTACACACTATATTTCTCCATGCAGCTGTTGAGAAAACAGGTGTGCACTTTTGTTACTGTTATAGTTAGTGTTTCCAATTTGTGTTTCTGTACCCATTTGTGTTAGTGCCTCTATGTATGCCACCGTGTATTACCTTTATGCTCTCGCTTGTATACATGTTTGTATTTGCATTTGCATTGCTGTTTCCTTTTGGCATTACTTCTGCTGTGACCATTACCATTTGTATTTCAATTGCGGTACTGCGGATCTAAGGCATATGGTTTATGCTTTTTAAGTGCTTTCATCTCCTTTTTGTGTCACTGTTCGCTGGCGCTATTTTGCGCTATGCTTCTAATAACGCTTGCTTTTCTATTTACATTTCAGTCACCATGTGTGCAACCGTTAGCGGCTATGCTTTCCTTGCACTTACCATTACTATGTCTTTGGGCCCCGCGACTTACCACCACATTCGCGGCACTGTTTCTACTGCACATTCTCAAAAGAAGGGAAATTAAGGCAAAAACCCATTTAATGCATCAGTTAGGTTGTGCTCACACGGCTAAAAGTGAGGAAATTTGGTGTTAAGGTTGACAGCCCCTTTGCAGCCACCATTTCAATCTGTTAATGGGTGTGCGTCAGTCATCGTCTAACTCTCACCCCATTCTCCTATACTCAGCTTGTTTACCCATGTGATGGGGTGAGAGTTAGAGTTAATGACCTCGATGCACACCCCATTGGCAGTTGTGGCAAGGCCGGGGTACACAGGAGGATGGAGTTTTTGCCCCATTGGGAAATATATATATATTTTCATGGTAAAACCCAGTTTAATGCATAAGTTAGGGTTGTTCCACAGCGACAAAAGGAAAGAATTTGGTGTTAGGGTTGAAAACCCTAACTCCGCATTCACAGAGACACACACACACACACACACGCAAGTAGGGGGAGGACCAAGGCACATGACCAATCACAGACAACCAGCAGCAGATGAGAGAAATAAATATAACTGTCTAAGTGTACTATAAGACATCCTCACCCACCCAACCAGGTACTGCATGCTTAGTGGAGATCCACAGCAAAACTGAGGCCATGTACACCAAATGTACACATCCCTGATTGCAGGTGCACACACAACATACCACACTTAGGAGTTGCATGGCCTACCTAGTGATGCCCCACACCCTATACACCCGGTACTGCACAGTGACTGTGTATCAACAATGCAAGTCCTTATTGCAGCTGTACAGAGGTTTGTATTCTTATGAGTAGACAGATATAAAATAAAAGTGTCTAAATGTACTACAGGACATTCAGCATCATGACACAACAACTGTAGCATATGAGCATGTGATGTACATAGCTGTATATTTTCTGTGTCTGTCCACTCAGGATGCAGAACATGATCTGAGGTTTGGGAAGGCATTGTCTGCAGAAGGCTGCAAGTCCTAATCATTCTAACAGGTGTGCAGCTTCATTGATGGAGGTGTGCCATAGATGTCCATGGACTTAGTTTTGCTGTAGTGTACACTTAGAATACAGTAAGTGGTCTGTCTGTTAGGGAACGGTGGGTAGCTGGCTGAGGGCATACAACTCCTAACCATGCTAACATGAGTGTAGCTATGATGTTGGAAGTGTACCATGGATGTTCATAAGCTAAGTTTTGCTGTAGCTGTCTACTCAGGAAGCACTAGCTGGCAAGGATGATGGCATTACCTGTCTGAGGCCATGCAAATCCTAAATGTGCTAAGTTGAGTATTCTTGCAATAACTGAGGTGTTCCATTCATCTTCATACCACAGATTAACAGTGGGTCTCCACTGAGTAAGTACTACCTGGGCTTGGGATTTGAGGGAGCATTCCCTGACTGAGGCTATGCAACTGATAAGTCTACTAACGGGAGTGTACCTGCAATCAGGAAGGTGTCCCATTGATCTCCATAGCCTCTGTTTTCCTGTGACTTTGCAGTCAGGATGCAGCAAGTGGTGTGGGGGGGTGGGCATTGTTTACATGAGACTTTGCAAGTCTGAAGTGTGCAAACATCTGTACAGCTGCAATAAATGAGTTCTACTGTTGATCTCCATTGCCTTACTTTTGCTGATGCTCTCCAATCAGTGTGCAGTACCTGGTCTTGTGGGGTGAGACATTAAAGGAACAATGCCTGACATTCTGGGTGTTATGCTGGGATTACATCGCACCTCAGGTGGTTCAGCCCAAGCCCACCGACCGAGGGCAATCAACAGCTCAGAAAGGATGGTATCCCAGTATAACATCCACCCTGGTGGATATTATTCCCATTATACAATGGGTTGTTGATTTATTATAAAGAAAATAATTTAAAAGAATGTGTTAGTTTTCCTGAAAAGATATTTTTGTTTCTTAGCATACGATGAAAAATGGTCATCCATATATAAACAATCATCAGGGATGTTATGGTAAGATAACACCCCTGGCTGTGACAGCCAACTCACCAATCAGAAGCCAAGATTGTTTCTTGCCATTGTATAATGCCTCGCGAAGGGCTTCCAGTGCGTAACTCTGTTAACTTGTGCATATCTGAATTCAAGCAGATATACTATCCATATCCAAGCTGTTACTTTTGCTGTGACTCTCCAGTCTGTGTGCAGTACCAGGTGTGGGTGTGTGGGCATCGCTAGGTAAGGCCATGCAACTCCTAAGTGTGGTACGTTGTGTGTAGCTGCAATCAGGATGTGTATGTTTGGTGTACATGGCCTCAGTTTTGCTGTGGATCTCCACTGAGCATGCAGTACCTGGTTGGGTGGGTGGGGATGTCTTGTAGTACATCTGGACAGTTGTATTTTATTTCTCTCACCTGCTGCTGGTTGTCTGTGATTGGTCATGTTGCCTTGGTCCTCCCCCTACTTGCATGTGTGTATGTGTGTGTGTCTGTGTATGTGTGGTGCTGGGGGGGTGAATGTGGAGTTAGGGTTTTCAACCCTAACACTGAATTTTCTTCCTTTTGTCACTGTGGAACAACCCTAACTTATGCATTAAATGGAGTTTTTTCAACATGAATTTCCCTTCTTTTTGAGAATGAGGAATATTAATAAATGGAAACATGGCGGTGGGAGTGCGGGGCCCAAAGGGCCCAGCTCTCCCGCCACTTAATTTGGTTCATGGAAGTATTGGTGGGAGTGCAGGCCATTTGGGCCTGCACTCCTACCACATAATTTGGTGTATGGATGCGGTGATTGGAGCACAGGCTCTTCAGGTGTAACCATCAACATTATTTTTAGTAGTACCTGGTTGCTATAATAATATTAACATTCTTTCAAACACTATTAAACATTGTATAGCCCATTGCTAACCTCCACAGTTATATAAATAAGAGATTAACATAAGGCTGTCACAATGTTAACGGTCGATAATAGAACTTCTTGTCTGATACTCTAGTAGTCATATCAATGCAATCAGTATCCTATCATGCTACATATCTCAGTAGATGGTACCCCACAAATTAGAATAAAACACAACAAATGTTTCTGTTAAGAAAATATTTATATATTTTGCATCATTTATACAAAAAAGATATAAAAGATAAAGATGTATAAAAAAATAATATCTTTAGTTTTGTATAAAAATATATTTTTGTAACATTACTAAATAAAGGAATGCACACAAAAATCAACAGAATGTAAATAACATTTTTCACCAAAAATTGTGATTCTTTAAGTAAGTAACTGTTCGAAAAACCAAAATATTCTCAACTTGTTAAAAAAAAAAGAAAGAAACAAAACAAATGTCCATTTAAACAAGAGGTGTGCTGCTGGTCGAGGCTGCCCAGAACAAAAATTGGAGACTGTGTAGGTGGATTGAAAGTAGAAGATGCTGCACTGCTGGGAGATCATTCCAGGTGAGCTGTGGAGGCAGCTCATTGTGGCTCAGGGAGGCTTACTGTAGTTGGTGCAGATGAAGCAGTGCTGGTCAGTGCACTGCCACCTGCCACTGTGCCCACAGGCTCAAGCACAAGATTAATAGTGGCCTGCTGTGCTTCAAGTAGGGTTGTCAATTTGTCAACCCTTTCGCCAGCGCAGCAGTTTTTTTAGTTAAAGTATCTATCTTGTGGTTGAGCTTGCGAACACAGTGGCAGTGGACAGTGCATGTTTTCTTTTCATGTGGCTCTGCAAAAAGAGAAAGACTACTTTAGATATATAATAGTCACAATTGAACTGTATTGCGTGTCTTAAGGCTGAAAAAATATGTGTTTGCCTGCATATATTTAAACTAGACGTACATGTCTATTCATAGCCATATATATTAAGGTGATAATTATAACAAATACTCTCTTATTATTCTGTCCATGATCTCTGTTACTTATGATGCAGTTTAAACAGACTTTTTTTTTGTAAGTTTAAATACATTGTACAACTCCTGCATTCATATACTATGTTACTTAGCATGTAACACACTCGATTAATGCAATGCTTGTTCAGTACGTATAACACAGCACAGTATTGAAAAACTGAAATTCCATCTTGTTCTAAAGACACTGTAATTTCAACCTATAGACATATTGTATTTGTGCACATGTTCTTTACATTTTGTGTCTGTTGCGCAGCATGAAAGTGTCATATCAGTCACTAAATGTTAGTTTATGTTGTGTACAATAATCACTGTAATATTACTACAATTCAGACTGCCTTTCATGCTGTGCCTGTCTAGAAATAATATTAAAGAAGTATGTTGTTCCAATGTTATAATGCACGTTACAGCTAATATTTAGTATCTGAATATCAATCTTCAGGATACTAACTGTTACTCTTTTCATAAGACGTCACCTGTCTATTTAATGTTAAGGTACAGAATATCCAAATAATAAATACAATTGATTACATTGTTGTGTTTTTCTTAACAATATAAAATTCCACACTATCAGTAAAACAGTTAATTCTGTAAGTATTGGAACGATATATGGACACAGTCTGTATTTCTCAACGTCTGACTCCTGTTTGAACATGAGAAATGTATGAGGAACATTTTGAGCACTGAGATTTTTTTATATTAACTGTGGGATTTTCAGAAATATGCCTGGAAGTGCCACAAGCCAGACGCAGTGCAGCTGGGATGTGGCAGACTGTGGACTGGGCGATATACAGTGGTACTATGCCATGGCTCAGTACCATTGAATATAGCAACGTGCCCTCTCACATTGCACATGGCTCAGTAGCACTGTGACAGCACAACTGTTAACAGACGGAGGACGGGTATGTAGCACTGAAAGTGCAGTTGTGCTAGCTGTAGGGATTGTGATATTCAACCGTAGATATGCAAATGACACCATGATGCATGTAAGGTGCAAATGGGCATATTAGCATCTCATTATGGCCCCATTTCCATGCAGCTGTGACTGTCCCCTGCAACTTGCACTTGGTGCCCTCACACACTGCAGCCATCAGTGCCCAATGCCCCCTATACATTGCGACTAAGTCCACCAATGCCCGATCGTGACCATAAGTATTATTAAAATCTGCTTACAGTATCTATGGTGGTCCAGTGAACTGCTTCCAGCGCAATCACAGACATAAGTATTAAAAAAATTTCAAATTATGCTTGGTGGTCTACTGGTACCCCTCCCCTCAGCATACACCCACTGAGCTGTGACACTCCACTCCCCGGCTCAGTTAGCATCAGACACCAGCTCCCAACCCGGAACTGGTCATCCGGCCACCAACTGATTGCGCACACCACAACTGCACACTCATTGTTCCACAGCATGCATCAATGGCCATGCAGACCATACCATACTACACAGTCCTGATATGTGAATGGGTGGATTACAGGTGAGGAACTGCTGACTGATACTGACCGGGGGGGAGCAGGGTGTCGAAGCTCAGTGGGTAGGTGGTGAGCGGGGTACCACTGAACCACCATGGATAATTGTAAGATATTTTTATAATACTTATGCCACAATCAGCCTTGAAGCAGTCCACAGTACCACCAGGGAAATCATTACAATTATAATTCCCACAATTGGATGTGGGGGGTGGGATGCGATGCCAACAGTTCCTGTACCCAGAGCTCGACTTGGCACCCACATGTGCTCAGTACCGTGTTGCACTGCACAGTATGACAGCTCAGCTGTGGGTAGCTAGCCCTTGACCCTATTTGTTTTACACAAATACTTTCAGCAGCAATGTACAGCACAAGTAGGGATTGCACCAACATATGCACCGCACATCACAGGCTAAATATTGGGCTGTCTGGAGTATGCAAGTGCATGCTCCTCTGCACTTGCACTGCATGCATTGATGCTGCACCCTGGTACAGTGGGATCTGTCCGTCATGACATCACCTTTAGAATATTATGCCAGAGTACATCAGTGGGTTGTGCATGATGCAATACTGTTGCACCATGCGCAACCCCTTTCAACGCACCATCCTCACTTAACAATTTCTCCTGTGCAACACAAACCAAATAGTTTGATGTAATACTTTAACAAGATTGTACATGAAACATACAGAGTAATTATCTATGTTTGTAGATTCAGTTAACATTCAGTTGCATTCCACTTTCTGTAATTTTCAAGTTTACAGAACATATCATCTACATGATTTTGATTTTATACTTATGTTCAGAGCTACTGACTTCCTCCTGCTTCATGTGCATCACTGGGACTCTCACAGCCTCCCTGTCCACTGTAACAAATATAAACACATCATGTTATAATCATAATTAACAAATGAGAATAAAGCACAACCCTTCAACTGTGTTAGATATAGATCATGTTCTGTTATACTGGCATCCAACAATATAGTACTGCTCTGTATGTGGCTACCTACGACATGCTTAAAGTAATGCTACAGAAATTGCTTGCCACATAAAGTCTTCTAACAACGCAAACATTAACAGTATGGAAAGGATATTCAAAATATTGTGCATAGCGCACCACCATTGAACCATGTACTACCAGTAGTACACCCTGGCGTGATATTGAAAAGAAGATTTATCACAGCAAAAATCTTGATGTACCATTATGCATCAGTAATGTATGCAGCACAAATAAGTGAGGCTGTATTATTATGCATAGTCTGGACATCCCAATATTCAGCCTGGGATGGACTGACCATATGCATGTGCAACTGTTGCTTTTACAGAAGGCAGCTGACCAAAAAAAGAGAAGCAACACTGGCCATCCACAGCTGACCTGCTGTATTGCAGGGTGCAATATTGCAGCCACCAGGTGTGCTAGACACTTGACCTCTAGCATTACTGTCTGTCAGCATCGAGTCCCCCCAAACCCATGGTTGACTACAAGCTTATGATAATATGAATAACCCTGCTGTTCAAGTCCAACCTATCCCCAGCCCAATGACAGTCTTTTACTAATATCATGAACACTGGTGGTCCACTGTACCCTATATCTAACCCAATCACAGGCTTTCAATAATATCATTAACCGTTGTGGTCCAGCAAACTCTATACCCATCCAAATTGCGAACTTAAAATAACATTATTAACCCTGTTGCTCTAGTGGACCTGCTCCCTCAGCCCGATTTCAAGCTGCGTAACAGCAAACCCACCTTGGTGGTCCAGCAGTATCCTCTCCCAACTTTTCCACTCACTGTCACCACCCTGGACCTCCCCCCAGTCAGCAGTGGGTGACATCACACCACATACAAGATGGCCAGTCGCCTGCTGAGTAATACCATAGAGTATGGCTGTACGCCCATTGGTCCACAGCATGGCCAATGTACATGCTAACCATATGTGTGCATCCACATACGTGTTCTCTGTAGAACAGTATGATCTCCAAATGCATTGGGCCACACAGTGGGTAAATGTCATGCAGTCATACTGTACACTGTGAGTTGGTAGTTAGATGTGCGGTTTGTGGGTGTGACTGCTCAATAATACAGCATGACCTACACTATGACAGCTGCATAGAGCAGCACCACAATCTGTATCTATTCTGTATTTGCCTAATATGGCTGCGCACAACAGCACATCTGAAACTGGACTGTTCTAAAACTCTTTAGTATTAACTGTAAGTGCTTGTGCAGTGCTGAGATGCTTGCACATGCTCAGTGCAGTGAGAACCACAACAGTGCTGCAAACGGCATACAAAGCAGAGCATGATGAGATGCTGATTTCAGTATTTCCCAGAGATAATCAAAGTGTGCTCATTTCCATGTCACTTTTGAATATAGTAAAGTTCACCACTGCCAAACGTGTTTGCACCAAGCTAATGGTTCAGCCCTGCACTAAAGTCATGTAAACATATTACTGCTGTACAAACAGTTTGTGCAATATATTACAATTGCGGACATTGTATTTTCAGATGTGGTGCTGCCTGCACCTGTACTGTACTCACACATTTGCTGGCATAGACATTGCTCGCATACATCACTTCTACTGTACGTGCTTTTACATCACAGTGCACTGTTCTGTTTTTATGGCTTGAACTTCCTCATTAACATATTCGTAGCTGTGCTATTCAGTGCTAACTTTCCCCCTGCATTCCCAGCCCAGTTTGACCCACCATATTCCCATGCTATATTCAGAAGCAGTTCCCATCGGACTATTTCGTTTTTTATATCCATAGCTTTGTAGGCTGTCAAAGGCTTGCCAGCTCCACAGTAACATTTTTAACCCTGGAGCAATGTTTTCAACATCTGTTGCTGATTAGAAGAAGAAGAATCAGCATTTATATAGTGCTTTTCATACACAGTATCCCAAAGCACTTTACAAGCAATGCTAGACTGGTAGTGAAGTGACTAAATGTGTGGTGGCGGCGCCCATATCACACATCATCACCCACACACAGCCCGGATAATTGCATGAACTTGTTTATGGGAAGGGGAATGTTGGCCAGGACACTGGGAATATTCCCTGCTCTTTTGCAAAGAGTGCCCTGGGTTCTTTTACTTCCACCTGGACACCTGCCAGGACAACACCAAGATGGGCAGAAGGGACCTCAGTTTAACGCTCTCATCCAAAGGACGGCACACCCCAGCACTACAGCACCCCCCAATACTGCACTCGGATGCCAGTGATTTTTAGGTGCAAGTCCAATCCCGGTGTGGGATGAGAACCCACAACCTTCTGGTCCAGAGGCGGATGTGCTACCAACTGAGCCACGCTGACACCTGATTATTTACAGAACTTCACTTATCTGACATACAACAACTACTGACAGGAGGCACTCAACATAACAACTACAAGTATCTTCTTGTCTGACTCTACAATAATCATGGACTCTGACTCAGAGTCTGCAGCCTCCACAACTTCTGTCTCAGCTGGTACTACCTCTGCCACTGGCAGAGAACGTCTCTGTTGCTCTGTCAGATAAAGATAAAACACAGATTTACTGACTGTGAACACCCATGTAAACTACTAAGTGTAAGATTATCAACATTATTAGTAAATAAGTAATTACACTATTTTTTTTATTCTAAGCACTTGCAAAGTACTGCTTTAATTGCGGCCATTGTAATAGAATTAAATACCTATTGTACATGCACTGTACAGTTGCAGAACACAACATGGAAAGTTTTAAATACTGCAAATAGACAATCATATTTAAAACCTGTTTTTAATACTGAAAACATGATCTGCAGATGTAACTTCACTTGTGTGCCACGAGGTAAGGCGACCAACACCTCAGCCATCAGCAGGATTGGTACAGATGGATCACTATCATTTAATGAGTAACAATAGATACCTTCATTTCACATAACACAGCAACACTGCAGCCTCACAAGTGTCAAGTGCTGAGCACAGGGATGTTCTAATTGAAGCAGAGTAATATTCTGTACAGTGAATTCCTATTCAGTGTTCAGAATAAAATGCAGCCTTCATTTATGCAGCACATAAATAGAATCAGTTGCATGTAATCATTCCCACTTACTGTATATACACATACTCCAATAACTAGTAACTTCTGTCTGGTGCCCTGCCACCCTGTAGTGATCACAAACTGATATCCTATTGTGCTCAACATAAAGGTTCCCTAATACCTGACTTTAAACAGTTAAATTAGCAATGTTAACATGCTCATATAGTGCACCTTCACTCCACAGTGATTGTCAGCTTTCTCAAGTTACTCACATGTTTGCTGTCATAGTGTAGTTTCACACTAGCCTGGTTGTCCTCTTTGTAAACGAAGATTCATGTGTCCTGACACAATGTATTATCCTATAACCCAGGTAGATGTACTATTAAAATAGTTGTAGTCCCAGTACTTCACTATCTGCATGCAACTTTCTTGTAGTCAATGTAAATACATTTGTACCTAGGTAATGTATCATTGCATCATCAGTACAGCCAAATACTGGCAAATGGCACAGGACTGCTGACTACACAGTCAGCAGTATATAACACTGGTCAACCTCCAGCTCACGCGGCTGTGTCACAGCCGACAACAAACAGTACAGCTTTACAGAAATACATACACAACAAGGGTAAATAACTCTGCACACTACAGTATAGCACAAACTGCTAATATCATCATATATTGCTGCTGTGCACTACACTGCAGTCCGTATGTTCATTGCAACACACCATTGAATAGACATTGCTCAACCATACTATACATTGTCAAGTTATTAGGAAATGCTCTGTTATGCAGATATACAAGTGATGTACACTGATTACTACAGTGGACTGCAACAGTGTAATGAAAATGATTCCTGAAGTGGTAATAGGACTGCATGTACTACTGCAGTATCAAGTGTCATAGTATGTTACATTGATCACAACTGATGTGCGGAGCGCTCCACTACACCACTAGAGATCTACATACTTTTACTAACCTCGCAATTGCACAGGAAGACACAGTACACTGTACCAGCAGATGTGAATATACTGTGACAAACCCCAAATTAGTCTGCAGGCTATCCTTAAATGCACTGCAAGACATTAATATCACTAAACAAACTTCAATTTGAGATGCAGGGGGGGAAACATTAAGTATCACACTATGACAACATACTATTTTTGACTGTTCAGAATGTGATGTTCGGGAGACTTGCCACCATGAAACAGTGAGCGTCAATATCTCACATGTACATCGTGGCAGACCATGAGCTGCAGCTGGCTGGCAATTGCCACATGTACATTTAAATGTTGTCCTAAATATATCCTAACCACCCATTTCTAAGATGCATGCATGATGTCTCTATTTGCACACACTACAAAATATTACCCTTGTATAACTATTACACAATAGTTATTTTACTTATGGTGTGTGAGACGCTCGCCTGCACGTGGTTTGCCAACAGCCTCTCACAGCTCGTAGCTGAGGTAGTACCAGCACTTGTCGTTTTCTGGAATATTCTCCCACTCCTTTAGCTGGTAGAAGTGCTGGTGCAGCAGCTTCCACTTTCTCTTACACTGCAACGCCGTCTTGTTCTTCACCTTTAAAATGACGTGCAGGTAACTATTGATCCACCTCCACATAGCATCCAGCTTTCAGTTGGTGCTCCACATTAATATACGGACACTTCCCTGAGCATGAACTGCCTCAAGCAGCAGGCACACCTCTCATAGGCTCCAGATCCTCATGTTTTTTTTGTTTGTAGTCACAATCTGTAATAAATAAGCAGCAAACAGTACATTACCATTATGTTTAGTGACATCTGCCTCATTTTCTGTTCTGTTAAGTGTAACACATTACATTAAAAACAATAGTATGTAATACATTCTGCTCTTATTATAAGAAATATAAACATACAGGAACAGGATATTCAAAGGGGTTGCACATGGGGCAAGCCTGTGGTGCCAGGCTGAAGCCAGTGATGCGCCCTGGTGCAATATTCAGAAAGATATTGTGCACTGCACAAATATGGATGCACCATGGAGTATCAGGTATGTATCTGGCACAAGTGAGAGGTGTGTGATGATGCATTATTGCCATATCACAGTATTCACCTGGGATATGCTGAACATTTATAGGCACAATTTCTATTTGCACCATACAGTATTGAGCACAAAACAAACAATAAAAAGTGCTGGAAACCACATTTGAACTACTGTATCACACAGCACAACACAGCAGCCACCAACTGTGGATGGGCACCCAAGCTCCAGTGCCACTGTCTGTCAGCATCACCCCCCCATGACCTATCACAGGGTATATATTTAAAAAATATCCCTGGTGTTACAGTGTACCCTACCCACACAACACATTATTGTATTTCTGTACAAAAATAACCATAGTAGTCCAGTGGAGCTGGCCCCCGAGCGCAATCAGACAAGGGTGTACAGTCCACTGGACCACCAGAAATAGACTCAATACACTAAGCCCGTAATGAGACGAGCTCATTGGGTCTACTGAACCACCAGTAATATTTTGTCATATAGGTAACCCACAAACAGCTGTTGGGTCACATTGTCACCAAGGCACATAGGGACATTGTTTTCCTGACAGGCGGTGACTGGCAGGGTGCCAGATGCAAGTCATTGGGGATCACTGCACCCACATGCAAATGGAGCCATAATGAAATGCAAATGGTCATATTAGCACACTGCATGTATTATGGAACCATTTGCATATCCACCACTGAACAGCAGAGTGGTTGCAGCTAGCAGAACCAAAATTGTGGTGGTGCATCCCGCTGCTCCTCTCTAGGTAATGGCAATGGCGCAATGCCACTGTACCATGCAGAATGCAAGTGCTACACTGACATATTCAACACTGCTGAAGCATGGGACTGCACCATTAAATATCACCCTGCCAACACCTTGATGCTTATCAGTTCAACAGCCACCAGGCTTCCATGCCAGCATGGCATAGTGTGAATGTTCCCGTCCATGTGTTACACATGTGAGTGATATATATGCCCATTCTATTTTTTGACCAACATTTTTTGGTTCTGAAAATAACCTTTTTTTGCTCCTTGCTATCTCTTCAAGCAGTCTGACATTCTTAGAGGACTTTGAGGATTCCATCTTGCAGGTCTCCCAGAAAAAGCCAATTGCCAGCATGTGAGAAGTGCACACCATCTGATAGGTACAATCAATCATTACAATACTTGATTTCAGGGTGACATATGGTATGCATTCCAGACATGTGTAAATATGCAGATATTTGTATGTTGACCTTTCTTCGAGCTGTGTCAATCAGGTACATATGGTGTTCTGCTTGCCAGACCCTATGCTCTGTAATATCTGAAAAAAATGATTTTACAGGCAGGCAACATACTCATGAAAGAAGCAAGGTCCAATTTTGCTTCTGACACTAAATCAACCCAACGTTTGGTGCCCAAATCATTGCCTCAAGATGTATCACCAGTATGTCTGGGTGAGCTTGAGTACTCGGAAGTCTGTGCATTGTAGGCATGAGGTGCTCCCAACTCATTCCAACCCTGCCATACCACTTCACACAGCAATTTGGGAGCTGCAGGTTTTTCCCAAAATCACTGTTCCGAGCATACTCAGACGCTCGCCTCACTATACTGCTGCCAACAATCCACAAAGTCCTTTTGCTGTTCTCTGCCATTCTCAGTTTTCAACTCAGAAGTGGACAGAGAGCTACCAAAAAAGTCAGTGTTCACCCTGCAGTACCTAAGCAGTAGTGAATGTAAAACTGCAATTTCCCTCCCAAGTTCAACACTGCTTTAGTAGGCTGACCCATGAGGCACAAATAAAACAAATCATTGGCTAATAGTCTGCCTTCCTTAACCAATGTAGTGTGTGCACTGACTATCACTGCAGTTCTGCTCCAGCTAAAATGTGGAAACATTTCAAAGTGGTAAAAAATGCATCCTTTTTATAGGTAGTTTCAAACAATTACAAGTTCAGAGACATGTCTGATTGGTTCCCTCATCTGTTATGGTACACGTGCACCTTGGTATCTGCCTCCATTTGCAGCATTATCTGTCCAAGTAAGTACCAAATAACTGTCTGACTTTAAACAGTTGTACCTAAATAATGCAGCATCATAGGTTATTTTTAGCAACATAGCCAAATAGAGCAGTAAGAAATGTTTTGATTAATACTATTTACCTGTTAACACTTTTTATCATAGTAGAAAAATTATTTATAAAATGTGATGTACTTACAGTGAGAAATGTGCTGTATGTCAGTATGCTCTAATATGGCTGCTGTGTCCTTCTTCAGCCTTCTCCATCTCTGATTGGTTGTCTTACATGGCCTGATAATTGTGGCACAGCATTGGCAGAACTACCTGTCAGTCAAATACCAATCAAAATATCATTTGCTTGTCCGATCATTCATTGGTCACATGTCAACTCCATTTTTTTCCCTTCCCAGGCTAGGGGGAAGATGGAAAATCAATAACCAGCTTGTAAAAGATCCGGGTACAGTACAGGATATTGCAGACCATATTACACAATTTATAAATATCAACCACAATACTACCGGTAAGCCAGATGTGGAATGGTGCACTTTGAAAGCATATTTAAGATGTGTATTAATTGGCTTGGCTTCCAGGTGGAAGAAGGCTTGTGAGAATCAACTTTTGAATCTCATTTCCCAAATTAGAACCCTTGAAAGTAACATGGCCCTGTCCAACCCAGAACAAATAAAGCAACAAATTATTATGCTGAAGGATGCCTACTTGAACCTTCTGAAAGAGAAAGCCGAATTCTTGATTATTAAAACAAATGCTTCCTTCCTATACTGACCAAGGAGAAAGGCTGGACATCTCCTGGCATTAAGAATAAAACAACAAGAATCATCTAGACTTATTTCTACCATCCTATCATCTGTAGAAAGTTCCTTGAAATTTACCCCATTTGAGATTACTGCTGAATTTCACTCTTACTGCCAACAAATATACAGTCCCATGCCAAATCCACCTTCCCTAGATGAACTAGATAAGTATCTCCTTGACTGTCATCTGCCTTCACTTTCCCGAGCTCAACAACTTGCATTATGTGCTCCTATTACTCAAGAAGAACTTTTTAGAATCATCAGGGATCTCCCTTCAGAGAAAACCCCAGGACCTGGCAGTTTTTCATCTAATTTTGCTAAAGTCTATGCATCACAACTGGTTCCCTTTCTTGTTCCTTTATACCAATATATTCTTTCTGAGTCCAGCATAGATAACACCCTATTTGAAGCCTTGATTGTTCTCCTACCTAAAACTGGCAAACCCCCTGAGCTGAAATCCAGCTATAGACCAATCTCTCTTCTTAACTATGACATTAAATTCCTGTTTAAACTACTAGCGGACCACATCAATACCGTTATCTCGATCTAATAGGACTGGAACAGGTGGGATTCATGAAGGGTAGATCCTCTGTTGATCACTTACGTATCCTGGTCCATGTCTTCTCGACATCCAGGGATGCTCAATACCCCACCTCCTTGGTTTCCCTGGATGTCAAGAAGGCATTTCATAGAGTCAATTGGAACTTCCTATTCCATATCTTACAAGTCTTCGGCTTCCCCCCGACATTTCTAAAATGGGTCCGTGCACTGTATAAACTACACTTGGCTAGAGTGACGTGTAATGGAGTGATCTGTAACCTCTTCCCATTGCATTCTGGCACTTGACAGGGATGCCCCTTATATCCTATTCTTTTCAATCTATATCTGGAACCTGATGGTTGGTTAATTGCCCTAAAGTTCAAGGCATCTCCATACTAAACCATGAAATTAAGGTCTCTGCTTATGCTGATGATCTAATACTTCAGCTTTCCCATGCTACCTTATCAATCCCCCATGCTAGAAATTATAAGAGAATATAGCGCCTTTTCAAATTATAAATTAAATGTAGACAAAACAGTTGTCTTTCCCCTTAATTATAAACTAACGAAATAAGAAATCCAAACCCTAGGTTTGTCTTGGGAAGCACAATCTTTGAAATATGTAAGTATCGTGCTTTCAAGAAATCCAACTCTTTTCCAAAAGAAAAATCTGGATTCTGTATTAATTACAATTACTCAGGACTTCAAAAGGTGGTCCCTTCTCCCTCTTTCACTATATGGCAGAATCAACATTGTCAAAATGAATGTTTTTCCTCATCTCCTTTATCTGCTCAATCTTCTAAATGTATTGCTTCCTCTCTCATGGTTCAAAAAAGTACACGGTATCATTGTGGATTTCATTTGGGATAATAAAAAACCCCGACTGACCTTCCACAAACTGGCAGCGCCTAAAGCAAAGGGTGGCCTCTGTCTTCCACATTTAGGGCTCTGTAACTGGGCATGTCAACTGGCTGGACAACAGGATGAAAAAGGTAATAGTAAACAGAGTCCACAGTGAAGAAAGGAGAGTAACTAGCAGGGTATCACAGGGTTTGGTACTGGGACCGGTCCTCTTTAATATCTTTATAAGTGACATTGGAGAGCACCTGGAAGGAAAGGTATGCCTCTTTGCAGATGACACAAAGATCTGCAGCAGGGTTGATACACAAGGTGAGGTGGAAAGAATGAAAAGGGACTTGGCAAGGTTGGAGGAATGGTCAAATACGTGGCAGCTCAGATTCAATGCAAAGAAGTGCAAGGTAATGCATCTGGGAAACAAAAACCCAGGGGAAGAATACACAATGGGGGATGAGTTAATAACAACAACAAAAATCGAAAGAGACCTAGGAGTAATTATATCAGATGACTTAAAGGTGGGCAAGTAATGTGAGAAGGCAGTAAGGAGGGCTGGGGAGAGGCATCAACAGTAGAAAACAGGAAGTTGTTATCCTTTTCTACAGACAGTTAGTGAGACCCCATCTGGAGTACTGTGTGCAATTCTGGAGACCCCATCTCTGCAAAGACATAGACAGAGTGGAGGCTGTTCAGAGGAGGGCAACCAAAATGGTGCAAGGTCTGCACCAGAAGACATACGAGGAGAGACTAAAGCAGCTTAATATGTATACCCTTGTGGAAACGAGGGAGAGGGGGGACATGATAGAAACTTTCAAGTATCTCAAGGGAATTAACAAGATACAAGAGGGTAGTATCTTTCAGAAGAAGAGATGTGCAAGAACAAGGGGGCACAATTTGAAGATAGAGGGGGACGGCTCAAAGGTAATGTTAGAAAGTATTTTTTCACAGAGAGAGTTGTGGATGCATGGAACAGCCTTCCTGAGGAGGTTGTGGAGTCAGGAACAGTGGGAGAATTCAAGAATGCATAGGACAGGCATAAGGAAATTCTATCAGGGGCAGGAGGAAGTAAGCTGTTGATTAACTAGAATCTGCATCTTATCCATCAGGTAGGGAAATGGGTGGGCCAAGCGGTCCTTATCTGCCATCAAAGTCTATGTTTCTATGTTTCTATGTCACACCAGCAAATATATTAGATGGCTTGGGATGGGAACTCCTGGAACATCATCCCCTTATACCCCACTCTGGCTTAAAATTGAATCTGATCTAATTAGATTGTATGGCTTTTCTTCTTCCGCGCTTTTATTAACCAAGGTCAAACATCTTCCTATACCACTTCATTCTACCCCGATTGCCCTTTCTGTCAAAGTGCATTCCCAACTGTGTACATTTTTGAAGTATGACCACTGTACAGATCTGACACAACCATTAATGGGGAACCCAAACCTTAAAATCGCTGGTAAAGTTCTTTCCACCCATTGGCTGTGACACCTCTCTAATTCTACTCTCTCCTGCTTTTTAGATGGAAGAACAGGGTCCTGGTTAACTTCACCTGAGATCTTAGCTAAGTTTAACATCCCAAATTCCTATATCTTTAAAATGTATCAACTATGTCACCTGTTGATAAAAACCATGGGGGTAACCCCCTCTCCCTCCATAAATCCACCTTTTATCACAGGAATGGTTCCTCTCATCGGCCTTCCATATGCAGTGTCCAAACTGTTCAATATCATCTTTGACTGGATTTATCCAGACCACCTGGGTCCTTTGAACTACTGGGCAACTCTTCTCCCTGAGATACCTATAAACTGGCCTGTTTTATGGCAGGGATGCCATAAGTTCATCACGCAGGACAGACTCCATCTCATGCAGTTCCACATATTGCACAACCTATATTATTCACCACAAAAGTTGGCTAGATATGGTATAATCTCTTCCTCCACTTGCACCAGATGTGCACAGGATGAAGGTAACTTACTTCATATCTTTTGGACCTGTCCCAAAATATCCCCCCCTCTGGGAGCTTATCAAACAGAGAGCTGACCCTCCTTTAGGCCTCAATGAGTTATTTTCCCCTAGGATTTGTCTCCTGGGCGATTTCTCTGGGATTCCAGTTCTCGTTCGGAAGTTCCACATGGCCTTAATATCCATGTCAGTTAAAAAACTAGTACTAAAGCATTGGAAGGATAGTAAAAATATCTCCTATACCGAATGGCTGAGAAAATTACTAGCTAATCTTAGAACAGAGAGATCTATAGCTACTTTCTGGAGTACTACAACTAAATTTAGTAAAATATAGGGCCCTCTGCAAACTCTTTACTCCCGATAATCTGTCTAATTTTGTTTGCCCAACTATTAATTCTGGTGATATATGCTTGTTCATTCCATGCACGATTTAGGAGAGGGGGTGATCTTTGGGAGGAAGGGGGGATGGGGGGAGGGATGCACCAATCTGTTTGTTATGCTTTGTTGATACTTTTCATTATCCATGTTGTATTGTCCTTTGTATGTATAAAAAAAAATAAATTTTGAATTAAAAAAAAAATATCATTTGCTGATGCACACAGTTACTCCCTATAAGTGCAAATTTGTGATACTTTCGAACACATGACACTACATTTGCAACACTTTTGAACGCACAACATTGTTTTTGCAATACTTTCGCACATTCAACATCACTTTTGTGATACTTTCGCAGTTCGACACTAATTTTTTTGACACTTTTGCATGTTCGACACTACTTTTGTGACGCTACTTTCGGTGATTTTAAACGCACAACACTGTATTTTGTGACACTCATGCACACAACATTATTTTTTGCGATACTTTTGAATGTACAACATTATTTGATGAATTATTTAAAAAAATTATGATTCTTGAAGGGAAAAGTTTTCTGTTTCTTACCTAATGTAGAAGCACATAAATTCACATAATTTCAAATACTTATTCTGAAATCCTAAGTCAGCTTGAAAACTATCTCATTTTCTAAAGCAACATTTTCTCATGTCGTTGTTTTCTGTTAGTGCAGCAGTGACCTCAGTAGTCATTCCTAAACAACAATTGTGATTAATTTTTTTTTTAGCAATAACGCTTGACCAGCGCTTGGCTTAATAATATGTTAACCACCCCCTAGGGGCATAATGTGGTACAAGGTGCAGCCAAGTGCCATATTGCCCCAACCAGATCATTAACTGACTCTCAATGCGACTCCTGTGAATGCCTCATTGCGATCATGAAAATTAAATTTCCAAAAGAAAAGTGCTAAAAGTATTCTTTTTAAATGTGTTCTTCATTTAGAGGGAGATTTTTAGTAAAATAGTTCTTCCAGCAGCAGTTTAAGAATGCTGGATAAAAATCTGAATACATAACTACAGTCATTCTGCATTGATTGAGGATGAAATAGTAAGAGGAAGATTCGATATGCCATGCTGACTAGACTATACAGGACAGTGTAACATGAATTTGAATAAGACTGTCACAGTACAAGCAACCAATTTGATTGCAGCATTTGTGAGACCTTTTTTGATAATATGTTATACAGAAATCATCTGTCTTAACATAGAATGTTAGAAGTGATCAACACAAACAGATACTAATATTTTCTTTTTCTGTGTCTTTTATTCAGGTGTCTGATACTTCTGTAACATTGCTGACTGCTACTGTGAACTAACACATTGAAAGATGTCTAGTAAACACAGACATGCATCTATAGAAAAATGAAACAGGTATCATAGTACTTCACTGTTGATTAAGAATGATAAAAAGACCAGTGATGTCAGGTCAAGAAGTAAAACAATGCAGACTTCTACTGGAATAGTGAGCTCTACATTAACTCATTCTACAACAAAACTACATACTTGCTCAACAGCAAGGAAAACATGTTCACCTGAGCGACAGTTGTGTAGATCTCTCAGATGAAACACAACTATTGCCACAGCAACCATAACCACACATTCTAAACAGTGTCATAATCTTACAGCTGGTGATTTTCATCTGAGAAAGCAAAAGTATTTCCAATCACTAGCAACTAAAGTTAAGATCGACAGGCTTATTGCTGCTGTGATGAGACATGAGCACAAAAAGACAAAGAGTCATCTGACTTTGATGAAATTGCATCTCAAAGTACACACATTTGTGAATAGAGCAGTATTTGTTCTTCAACATTTATGGCGTAAGATGTCTCATGTGCTTGAATTATTCAGAAAAGTTTTGTACGACATCAAGAAAAGGCTACAACGCTATCCTACCTTGACTGTGCACAATTTCTGTGATGCATTCACAGGTCGCTGGATGCACACACAGCACTCAGAGGCATATTTCTGGGAAGAATCTTATTATTCACAGAAAAAAGACAGCAAGTTCACCATTGATGAGTCCAGTAAGCTGGTCAATGTGCTCAGTGTGTCTGATGACACAGCAATGGAGTCAGATGATGACTCTGAGGCAAACACTGTGACTCGTAAATGTCATTGCATCTCATGGCCATGTGATGAAACTTCCAACTGAAGGCAATTGTTATTTGACAAAGTTAAGCTGTTTGTCAACCTAATTGTGATAACAGATCAGAAAGACACATATAAACTGTTTACCAAGATTGACCTTTGTGAGATCCATCCACATACTGGACTTATGGGTCTCTCACTAGCCTGCCTCGATAGTGGTGTTTGTGATAGTGTGTTTCACAACATGCAGATGCTGGGAGTGCATCAAACAGGCATGTGGAACTTTGTATACAGGGTATATGAAGTACGATGAGTTGTCAATCAGTACACTTGTTTAAATGACTTATAGCAGTCTGGTGACATGCAGGGTGCCATCACATTTCTCAAACAGCTGCAATGTATTTATCAGTTAGCAAGTTCTGGTGAAACATCTGTTTCTGTGTTAGAAAGTGACATACTGAAACAGTACAGCAAAGAAATTGCGAAATTTGAGCTGGCAAAAGCTCAGAAGTTTGACTCTGTATGTGTGTCGTGATCATCTGTACTACAGCAAACAAACAGTCACAGTGAACATTGAAACCTTGTCACCATACAATGACACGTGGTTCCGACTCTCAGCATTTTTGCTGATGAAATCTGACTTTCAGTTGCAGCCCACCATTGTGCTGTGCAAACACTGTTTCTCCAAACTAAAGTCCAACATTCCCCCACCAAGGTCATTGTTGAATAACATGGAGGCACAAGCTACACCAAGTGAGATTACTGCATTGAATATGTTTGAACGTATTCTTATTAAGACAATGAAACCATTTCAAACCATTCTACATCTGAACACAAAGACACAGAACATCCCACAGAAAGAACTCATTAGATCTCTGAAGGGTTCCATCATGTATCTCCCACTTCCTCTACAGGAAAATGTGGAAGCAATCTCCATGGAAAATAGTTTGGTGATTCTTGTAAATGGTGTTCCAACTAAGTCGAAGGTCATCTGGCAAGATGTTGTCAATGTGCAGAAGGTCAAGCTTGCTCTTACTTATTTAAAGAGCAACAATCCCTTTAATGCAGACCTTGATATTGATCACATGACTAGTCTGTCTGCTCAACTGATATGTTGGAAACAACTAAAGCCAATGATTGAGAAGGTCAGTGGACAGACAAATGATAATGTGTATGAACAGCACACATTCACCCACTGCATGGCAGAGATCCAGTAGGGGACAACATTGATCTTTATCAAATGAAACAGGTGGAAGGTGAGCCTGTCAGCATTTGGGAGGCAACACTAGATGCACACTGTTTCCCAGACTTATTCCCAAAAGGGTCAGGTGCATGGCAAGATGAAAGAGAACTGTGTGTACGGGGTGCTGAGTACCGCACTAGCCATGTTCTCAGTAAGGATGGCAAATTCAGATGTAACATACAATACCTGTTTCCTCTCCTCTGGGAGAGTGAACTTAGCATTCTGTCTGCGTCTATAGCACATACTATTCGTCTCACAAGTCCACTAGATGAAATAACAGCTACTCATTTTCTAGAGAAATTAAAGCAGAAAGATGAAAATGTGCAAGTGAATCTGTCTTCCATTCTGTCAAGTCTATGTGGCACCAAAAAATATTGGTATCGCAGACACTCCGAGGTGATGACAATGCTGCTAGAGTATGGTGCAGCCACATGGTTTGTCACACTGAGTTGTGCTGAATATGCCTGGGATGAGGTCATTGAACTGTTGAAGTGGGCAAATTCTGATGCTGATGGCAGTTCATCAATGACTGTCAGAGAAATGTGCTCACTTGATCCTGTGTCTGTCACAAGACATTTTCACAAGTGGTTCCATGACATTCAGACTTTTACTTTGTCAAAGGACAATCCACCTCTTGGTACTATGGAACATTACTTTTGGAGGATGGAATATCAAGCACGAGGTGCCCCTCATATTCATATGTTATTGTGGATCAAGGATGCACCACACATAGGTGAACATGAAGCAGCACAAGTGCTAGCATTCATCAAACAATATATCACTTGCCGCATCCTGGACAAGTATGACAGTCCTACACTACAGAAGTTGGTGCAAAAGTTCCAGCGGCATATTTGTGCAAAATACTGCCGGTGAGTAGTAAAGAGCAAATCTGATTGGTACACACGGTGTCGCTTCGGATTCCGTAGATGAGTTTGTCAGGATGGTTCCATGAATTAACTTTTTTTCAGCAATGCGACACCACTTAAAGGCAAAATCAACCAAAAGGGTATAAGAGTTATCCAGAGATGAGAAAGAGATGTACATCAATGACTACAATCCAACTCTTCTCATAATGTGGCAAGCAAACAAAGATGTTCATTTCGTGGCCGACAACTCATTGGCCCTGGTGTGGTACATCACTTCGTACATAACCAAGCATGAGCAGACTAGCTTGCAAGATCTTTGGGAAGATATTGCCAGTTCAAGCAAGACCCTGACATCTCAGCTGTGGTCACTGGGCTTGAAGACCCTTTCACACAGAGAATGTGGTGCCTATGAAGCCAGTGATCATTTAATGGGTACACATCTGTACAGGAAGTCTGATGCTGTACGTTTTCTCAGTGTGAACTACAAAGAGAAATGCAAATGTGTACTGATTCCTCATGTTGAGATTGAGGAACTCACTGCCAATAGACCTTCTTCAAAACATATCTTGAAGAATAACCTGATTGACACTTACTACCCCCGCAGACACATGACATGGATGATATGTGTCTCTTTCAGGTGGCTAAGTGGTATGACTACAAGGCAGATATATCACCTGACTCAACACGGCACATTTACAAGGTGAATGGAGTGGATGGCTGTCTCATAAAGAGACACAAGCCATGGCTCATAGACCACTGTAAATTACATCTAGGCACACTGGAGAGCAGAGAGCATTACTACTTTGCTCTCCTATTCCTATTTAGACCCTGGAGAAATGAGTCTGAATCAAAAGGTAACTGTGATACATTCAAGGAAGAATTCAATCTCAGTTACAAGACTTTCAAAACTGAATACTCAGTGACATACATACAGAGACTAGAGGCTGAGAAAGAACAGCTTGAGAAGGTAGAGAAACAACTTCAGGAGGACACTCCTGTTAGCTCACAAGACAATTTTGATCCAGAAGGACAAGGTGTTCTAGGCGAACATCTACCTTTAAATGCCCCAGAAGTGTTAAGCTCAGAAGTTGAGAGTGCCATGGAACATGGAACACACTGTACTGTCAACCCAACTGACCTGAGAGAAAGACTGAATCAGCAGCAGCATGTAGTTCACTCTCAAGTCATTGACGCTGTTCAACATGGCCTACTTCATGAAGCAAAAAAATGTGACTGTCTTGACTATAAACCACTACTGATCATTGTTAGTGGTTCAGCTGGTACAGGAAAGAGTTTCCTCATTGAAGCCATCACTGCTGAAATACAGAGCCTGACAGGGTCATCAATGTCTGTTGCCATTGCTGCTCCCACAGGACTAGCTGCATACAACATTGGTGGAGTTACATTACACCGTCTCTTTATGTTGCCAGTGGAACATGGCAAAACAGAAGAGTATCATAAACTGTCATTTGAGGTTGCATCTCAGCTCCGTTCTATGTTCACAAAGATGAAGTTACTCATCATTGATGAAATCAGAATGGTCTCCAATGTAATGCTCGTCTGTATACACCTACATCTACATGAGATCTTAGGTACTGACTATGGAGTACCATTTGGTGGCAAAAGTATTGTTGTGTTGGGAGACCTTTTACAGCTTGTGCCAGTTAATGCAGAACATGTATTTGCAACTCTGACTGCCAAGCAGGCAAGAACACACTAGGCTGCATTGGAGGTTTTAACCTTTGAGAGTTATTCACCTATGTCGAGTTGTATGAGAACATGTGCCATAGTGGTGATCTGGATTACAAATCACTTTTAGATGAAGCTCGTACAGGTTCTCTATCACCAGGACATATTGCTATGTTAAATGATCGGGAGAATCAGAATAGATACTACATCCAATAGAAACAGCATGTAATATTTTCAGCGATGTGTACTTTACAGGCACACACATAGTGTGTCTTATGCCATGACTAAAGAAATGCACTCAGTTCAAGAGATTCATGCTGCAGAGAGAAAACAAAGAAATTGTAACTCTGCATGCTGTTGACACAGTTGATGGTGTCATTCTCAGTTGCAAACTGGTAGCAAAGGTGACTAACGACTCAGTGAACTGAAGTCAGATGTGTCACTCACAGCTGGCCTAAAGTCTGTCCTTACAATTTGTAAGAACTCTCGTGTCATGCTGCGACATAATCTCAGTGTTGACCGAGGCATGGTAAACGGTGCCATGGGTAACATCACTGACTTTGTCTATAATGTCCAGAAGACATATATCGAGATGCTTGTAGTTAACTTTGACAACATGGAACAGCCTGTACAGATTGACCCTACCTGTGTGAAATTTCAGGTATTTAAGGATATCTATGTAAAGAGGAAACAGTTCCCACTATGTGTTGCATATGCTGTTTCTATTCACAATTCTCATGGCTTGACTTTGGATTCAGCAATGGTGGACATAGGTACAGACATTTTCAAGGATGGCATGAGCTACGTGGCACTTTCATGTGTCTGTAGTCTTTCTGGGTTGCACATTATAACTCTTGCACCTCACAAGATACATGCTGACAAGTGATGTATTGTTGAGTACAACAGGTTACATACTCTCTATCAGCCACAGATGTCTTTAATGCCTCTGCCTACATATCTGGCTGTCTCACATCGTACAGTCACATCTACAGCTGTCAGCAAACAGCCACAAGCTTCCACAAGTGATTCAACTCTGAAGAGTTCAACAAAGGTCACAATCTCAACTACACATTCAGAGCCAGCTGCTCACCAGAAATCAGTTGGTGTAGCTGCTGTCCCAGCCTTTGACAATAGCACTAGAGTGAACTGCTATGCTAATTCAACTATGCAAGTTTTCCTCCACATGCCATACTTTCTGCAGGCAATATCTGCTTTACAAGACACTGCCTTATCAAAGGCATTGAAGCAGATTGTCAACTTGACTTCTGATCAGGCTAACAATATGCAGTCACTGACACCACTACGGCAGGTGTTAGGTACATACTGTATAACGCAATATTATCATGCAACCAAATTTCCGCACAGCTGTGCTCCCAGACTTTTTAGCATAAACGATTATTAGCACTATTACGGTGCTCAGGAAAACCCAGAAGTCAGCTGTCAGTTGCTTGGAGTCTACAAATTGCTAAGAAAGAATGGCAACTGTATTTCTAGCATTTTGTGTACTTCAAGCTAACATGATGTCACTTCTTTCCTGGTTTTCGAAAAAGACTTTGGTTAAGAGGGACTTGTCTGGAGCACAGCTTAATGCAGAAACCCTGAGCCAATCTGCTTCAGTCCCCCTCCAAGTTTCTGAGTCTGTTGTCGGTGAGCTGTCTGGTGAGTTGTCCAGCTAAAAGGCGCAGGACAGAGTACGGCAGGTACAGTGCAGCTATCCGTTTTGAAATTGGGAAACATGCTTTTGAGAACGGTGTTATGAATGCCGTTCCACACTACAACAACAAATGTCAGAGCACAATTAACAAAAGCACTGTGAGAGGTTTCAAGAAAGACTACCTATCCGAGCTCAGCAAAACCCCAGACTCCACTCAACTTATCCCTGAGCTGCCCACTAAGCCCCGAGGATGACCTGCACTGCTTCTCGAGGAAATTGAAGAGGAGCTTAAAAAAATTGTAAAAAGTTTACGGTCAGAGGGTGCAGTAGTTAACGCCAGGATAGTGTCTGCTATCGCATATGGTGTTGTAAAAGCACATAACCCCAACCTCTTGTCTGACAATGGTGGTCACCTTTCTTTCAGTTGACAATGGTCATGGAAGTTATTGAGTTGCATGGGGTACTCAAAGAGAAAAGTCCAATAAAGTTTATGCTTTTAAGTTCATGAAGTAAAGTCAAGTAAGCAAGCAGTAGTACTCATAAGCACACCAATGAAACCCCTTCCACCTCCTACACAGCAATAAAAGTGAAGCGTTAACCCCAACACAACACAATTGCTGCTGGCTCTGTGGCTGCACATGTCTGTTGTGTGCCTGCAGCTGCTCAATCCTGTGAAGCGTTAACACGATCAGCACAGTAGAAGCATACTGGTAAGAGCACACTCTCTACTCGCTATTCCCTATGCAGTGACAATGAACCCCTTACACAGGTAGGAGCACACTGTCTGAGATCGGCATTCTGATCACCACGCTACCTCACTACTGAATGTTAAATATTAATCGCTATTACTAAATTTTCACGTGTTGATACTGACCCGCGGATAGCGCGTAACTTAATTAACTGCTAAAATAAGGGGTTATACAGTATGATGGATGCAGTACATTTGCTACAAACATGCAGCAAGATGCCAGTGAGTTTATGATGGCAATCATAAACAGCTTGGATGAAGAGGGCATTCCCATGCACCAGTACTTCACTGTGTCATATGTAACCAAATATGTATGTGCATCATGTGGTCATTCAAAGCGTGAAACCACAGAAGACATGCTGTGGATTACCGTATTTGTCCCTCAAGCCAAAAGTATCACATTTCATCAGCTATTTACCAATGCTCAATGTGGTCACTCCTGTGAAAGGTGTGGAGGCACATGTACTCAGTTCATACGTCTTAGGACATCATCTCAATATCTGTTGCTTATATTGCACAGATTTGACTCTAACAGGCTCAGAGTTGACACTCCAATCACAGATTACACAGCTGGTAGAATAACTTTTAACCAATCACTGTTTGACATTCACAGTGTTATCTATCACCATGGTCAAGCTTTGCATTCAGGGCATTACACCTGTTTGCTAAGGTACATAAGTGGATGGGTAGAGTATGACAACTCTACAAGCTGTTTCAAACAGAGACTACCCTGACACTTAAAAAATGCCTATCTTCTGATATTGAAGAATTAAGATGACCTTCATATTTCAGAAGAATAGTCACACAACATGTGACATTCTTTGCTGTCTACCCTGTGACACAGTCACTCATAGGATACTAGAATTGTTTCTAACCTACAACTTTTTATAAATGATCACATTCCTAAAATATTACATGGTGGGAAAACATATTGCATGCACAATGACATATAAGATGTTGTGTGGATCAGTGACAACATGGAAATTGTTGTAGTGGTCGTCAATTGGTACCAACTATCTTCACAGTAACTAGATAAACCATGCTTACATGTCTAATAAAGATTGTACATGTCAAAAGAGAGTCCTTTCTGGCTCACCTCTTCTGTACATATCTTTTCTTGTAGGTATGCCATATCCATACATAACAGGAAGTAGCTGCCACTTCCTAACTCTGTGCTTCAACAGAGAAACAAAACTTGTCCTTGATCATTTGTAAAAGTGTCATTGGCCACACAGAACACTCTGTCACATGCTTCGTATCACCAGGTTTTTTTTCTCTGTTATTTGTCAACATCTTGACTGCATCACCATTTGTTTGCCATACAACAGTGTAGTACTATGCATGATATTTTTTTAACTGCCAAACTGTGTATATGTAAATATAACGTTTTATACATAATTAAGTGTACATAATGCAATGTTCAACTGATTGGAAAATGTGTATATTTGTAGAGAAAGAAAACAATTAACAATGTACAAATACTGCTTAGTGCTGTTTCAGTATTCCAAGAACACATCTATGAGTATTGCATACCTATGTAATGACATATGAATTATATTTACACTGTTATTTCATCTGACCATTTTTGTTAACTAGTTTAATTGTTCTAGTAAAAGTGTTACTGTAAGAGTCAAGTAAAATTTCTCAACATATAATAGAATACCATACTGATAAAGTTCAGTGACATATGTCTTTGATAAAAACAGCATGCTACACACATTTGTTCTTTCCTAGTTCAGAACTGATGTAGTAACTAATGTAACCATTGAAAGAAATGTGTATTGCAGATGTAATAATATGAAGTGTGTTGTACTTCTCATACAAGTAAATATGCAAGTTAATAATACTTGAAATTGTAAATCTGACACCTCTACTGATCACAGTGCACTTCATACCTGTTCCTGACAATGTTTATGATCGCCTCTATTAAGGGGTCAGTGGGAATTTTCCATATGCACCTACTCACTGATATGCTGTATCTTTCAATATTTAACTGAACATATCAGTTATCTAATGTCACTGAAATGATAATATTTTTATATTGCTATTACTTAAACACTCAGCATCTGCTTTTTCACCCACCCCAGGAACATATACATTATCAGTCACACAATAGCAACAAATCATCACTGTTTCATGTGTGTAATCACTGCTTAGAAGCTCCTGACATACCTTCATTAATGTAGGTACTTATTCCAAGTCATATGATCCACTTACTATATATGACACACATTTACATATCTTCCAACCAATGATTACACACATGCAAGGACTGTATTGTGAGACTGATTTTGTTCAAGAATTTTAATCTTAATTGGCCCTTTCTCAGTTTTTCCAATTGACAATAAATCTTTTTTAAACTTAGCCACCTGTGTCAAGTCTTTGCTGAACCATCAAATTAGAACATTTGAATATAACTGTTGTTCTTTTTAAGCATGCAGATCAACTAAAACAAGCTGTACCACTCATACAAATAGTAATTACAACAGAATTGAAAAGACTAGCCAGTGTATACCTATTAACACAGCACCAAATACACATGGATCAGATCCTACCAAAACATCTCTTTATAAGCACGCTCACACAAAATGATCCAGTGTCTAAAACATGAATGGAAAGTACAACTAAGGCAAAGTAGTAAGAAGAATGCAAAGATTTTGCATACTGCATAACAAGTGTAAGTGCACCACAAAGAAAAGAAGTAATAAGAATTAACATGCATATACAGTCTCGTAACTACTACAAAACCAAAACCAGTAAGAGCTGTATAGCTGTAGTGCTGGCAACGCAAACTCTTCTGACCCTCAAGTCCCACAACAAGACATGGTATTGCACCCCAGAACATCATTTGTAATATGGATCCAGACTTGTGCTACCACTGCATGATATATCAATGCAGTGGTAGGAGCTCGGTCCCTTCAGGTCCTGTGCTCCGACCTCATAATTTCACATATTGATTCTCTGTTGACAGCACATGGCCCTGCATTCCCTCACTGCCCTCCCACAACATCATAACATACGTGGATACAGGAGTGGGAACGCAGGCCATTTGGGACATGTGCTCCCCCTGCATCATATATTGAAGTGGTGGTGGGGATGCGGTCCCTTCTACACCTGCAGTCTCACTGCATAATATGGAAATATCGGGGGTGGGAGCATGGGCCCTTCTGGCCCTGCGCTCCAACTGCAAGATCTATGTATGCAGTGGTAGAACCACAGGCCCTTCAGGACCTGTCCTCCCACAACATGATATATGTATGCTCAGATAGGACCACACTCCCTTCAAGCACTGTGCTCCCACTGAATGATATATGACTATGGTATTGGGAGCATGGTCCATTCAGTCCCTGTGCTCCCAATGCATGATCTATGCATGCAGTGTTGGAAGCACAAGCCCTTCAGGACCTGTGCTCCCACTGCATGACTGTACTCACACTACATGATATATGAATACAATTGTGGAAGCGCAAGCTCTTCGACCCCTGCACTCCAACCCTATGACTTGCCATATTGATTCAGTGGTGGCAGCACATGACCCTTCGCTACCACAAGATCATAACATTCATAGATGCAGTGGTAGGAGTGCGAGCCCTTCGGGCCCTGTGCTCCCACTGAATAATATGCTCCCACTGCATGATATATTAATGCAGTGGTGGGAGCGCAGGCCCTTCGGGTCCTGCACTCCTACCTCATGATTTCACGTATTGATTCACTGTTGACAGCACATGACCCTGAATTCCCACACTGCACTCCCACAACATCATAACATACATGGGTACAGTGGTGGGATTGTGGGCCCTTCGGGCCCTGCACTCCCCCTGCATCATATATTGAAGCAGTGGTGGGGATGAGGTCCCTTCTAGACCTGCAGTCCCACTGCATAATATGGAGATATGGGGGTGGGAGCATGATCTATGTATGCAGTGGTAGAACCACAGGCCCTTCAGGACCTGTCCTCCCACAACATGATATATGTATGCTCAGATAGGACTGCACTCCCTTCAAGCACTGCACTCCCATTGGATGACATATGAATGCGGTATTGGGAGCACGGGCCATTCAGGCCCTGTGCTCCCAATGCATGATCTATACATGCAGTGCTAGAAGCACAGGCCATTCAGGACCTGTGCTCCCACTGTGTGACTGTACTCACACTACATGATATATGAATACAATTGTGGGAGTGCAGGCCTTTTGGGACCTGCACTCACACCTCATGATTTGCCATATTGATTCAGTGCTGGCAGCACACGACCCTACACTACCACAAGAGCATAACAGTCATAGATGCAGTGGTGGGATCATGGGCCTTCAGGCCTTGTGCTCCCACTGCATCATATATCAATGCGGTAGTGATGACACGATCCTAAAAAAATATACTTTTAGTACTTAATTGCCAATATCTCAGCAACCACATGACACAGAAAAGAAATTAAAATTTCACCGAAATCATTATTTTCCAAGCTACTTTTTTGTATTACGTAGCCCACACATGTGTAAAGAAGCTCAGGAATAGGAGAATGAGGTAAGAGTTAGGACCAAAAACCCCAATGGACACCCCAATGCCAGTGGGGGATTGGACTGGAGGGGTCCAAGTGGGGTGTGGGGAGGCAGGGTATGCAGTGGTGGGTGCAGGTTGTGGGAGGGGGGCAGGGAGACTGCCGAGGGACTGTTTCCTTTTTTACAGGTTACAAAAAAAAGACATTACGGGACCATTTTTTATTTTGCAGGGGCATGTGGCATGCTGGGGTGGGCTCCTAGCATGCCAACAGAGTCTTTCTTTGGGGGCAGCTGTAGCCGACAGGGGATTGGACACCCTGTCAGTACACACACACAAAGGGGGCTTATTACATTATGCTGATGGGGATTGGGCACCCCATCAGCACAACAACAAAGCGGGGTACATAATGCCGACAGGGAGTGGGATCCCCATCTGCAACATAAATATTGGGGCACTGCAGCCGACGGGGATTAGGGCCCCCATCGGCAAATAAACATGGTCAGGGGGCACATACTGCCAAGGGGGATTGGGCACCCCCTCGGCAGGGAGATTAATATTGTTTGTGAATATGGTGGCAAGCCACTGCCATGTTCACAAACAATATCAGGGTTTTAAGATCCCGCCCTGCAATGATGGGTTGCTCCCTCCTTGCAGCAAATGGCTGACGCTGCAATGACAAGGTGGCTCCTGACTGCAGTGGCTAATCTTTTACAAGTTGGTGGCACACTGGCTGAACTAGTGTCAGCAGCAGCATGCCATGGCATTGGGGGAAGCGGGACAAGCCTTTACAGTCTGTGGGGGCATTGGCCACAACAGTGCTGTGCCTCCACAACCTGCTTGTGGAGAAACCTGCCATAGCATGTTTCTTGTGCATGCGCTCAATCAACATAAAAATATATCAAACTACAATAAACAAATAAAATAAAAGCCATGTGGGGGCTAGGGGAGTCCTGAGAACACTGTTGGAACACTGAATAACCTTATAAATGCACACAAGCTAAAACGGAGTCTGTTACAGTAAAGTTATTTCAGTCACAGCACATTTGCCACAGTCAGGATTGCGTTACCAAGCCATTGATTAACAGAAATGCACTAAACTTGGAAGACATGTAGGGAAGAGTATCCTGCATACAGAAAAAGTAGTTTTAAGTGGTAAAAGTGAGAAATATAGGAGTCGCTAACCTTTTTAAGGGAGAGTGGGTCCTTGGTGAAGCTAATCCATGTGGGCAGTTGCACTGGAGGTGGGGCTTAATGTGGGAAAATAATGACTATGTAATTCCTGAGTGAAAACAAAATGTGGTCAGCACAATTAAAGGGGTAATGACTATTCTGACTGAAAAATGAACAGAAACTGTTTAAGAGTGACACATCATTGCACATTATATAGAGCACCGGGATGGATAAATTTAGCAGACTGCAGACATTTGCATATCCTACACATTATACATCAGGATTGGTTGGAAAAAAAAGTCCATCTTATTTGAATGATCTGTTTCAACTCGCAGGTTGCAAAATGACTTACAAATAGCCCAAAACACTGAATTTAAAATACCTGTATTTAAAACAGAAAAGGGGGAACTCTTCCATTATTAATCTTTGTCCAAGAGCATGGAATGGTCTGCCATCTGAATTGAAATGTAATGAAATAACATCATGGAGTGCAATAAAAAATGGATGTTGATTGAATTCTCCAAAGCTAAACATTGCTGCTAATTCTACTTCTACCACTGCTAATTATACCATATCACT
Source organism: Neoceratodus forsteri (assembly GCA_016271365.2). Lineage (NCBI taxonomy): Eukaryota > Metazoa > Chordata > Ceratodontiformes > Ceratodontidae > Neoceratodus > Neoceratodus forsteri. Next base: position 51,282,268 of record JADMNL010000035.1, read on the forward strand.
AAATAGTGTCTATGTGTAAAGTCTTTGTAAAAATGTGACATTGTCTATTTGTCTCTTTAATGCTTTGATTACTGTAAAATGTAATTTAGTTATGTAATTGTATGAATTTGTATGAATGCCGGACCCCATTGTAAATGAGTTCACTCAATTGGGTTATCTATTTCTTAAAAATATTCAAGAATAAACTTTTACAAACAAACAAATAAACACAGTTTTGCTTTTTAATAATAAAAGAATGTTAGTCTTAGCGACTATGCTTTCCAAGGGACTATTTTGTACAGAAAAAAATCAGTAGAGCGCTTAGGAAGACAGCTGCCCAGTTAGTATAGTGAAAACCTGCTCAAACCTTGGGAAAGTGTTTATTTTGTGTGACAAATGAAATGCATTTTAAAATGGGCTCAAAATTGTGAAAAAAGGGGGAGCTGTAGAATGTTGAGAGGGGCAGTTATTCTTTAAATCTGATAATTCCATTGTGGCCCATGCTGCTACAGAGAGGATTGTGATTAGTGCCAAGCCTCTGGACAGGTCAGAATCCACTCAGTGACCACAGATTTAAAGAGGCAGTCTGGTCAAATGTACTACATTGCAGAATTAGAATTAGTCTACCCCAATAAATCTCATACCAAAAATTAAGTTTCTGCATTACTTTGTTTTAAAGTTATGAGCTATTTTGTAACACTGATTTCACTCCCTGTTCAAAAAAGTCAGTTTTGGTGAAAAGCCACTGATGATGTCACAACCAGAACTCACAGACTAGTCTTCCCAATCAGCAACCTTATATGACCTATTTCTCCAAAGTTAACGAAGCTGTAGCTGTAGTATTTATTTAAAAAATTAAAACTGACACAGGGTTGCCTGTGGTGCTTGTGTTTCCAGAATGTTCATATGCATTGTACTGTACTTTAGAATGCATCAAGAGGTGGTTTTGGAATGCAACACTAAACGAAGGTACAGACTGTCAAAGTGGTGCACAATTTAAGCAATAATGACAGATGAGCTGGTCATTTCTGAGCGATTAACAATCAGTTGGAGGTGGCCCTCACCCAGCCTATTATTGTCTAATGTCCAGCTCTAAAGAGTCATGTACAATCATAACACAATAGCTTCCTTTTAAGAATTACTTACTTTTCTGTGGCCATAGTGGAGTTGTGACAGTGGAAGTGTAGACTGGTTGCTGTGCGGTCACTTAGAGATTTCTGATTGGTGCGGCAATCAATCATGGATGGCACTGCCATCATGAATAATTAATTAGACTTATAATTTTGAATATTTGGGGGACATGTAATCTCGGCATGTGGCAAGGATGTGTCATCTTGCAGTGTTTGGGACGCTCAATCTCAGAATGTGACAGGGACACATATTGAAGAATTTAGTGGGGACTGGCAATTCTGAAATAGAAATAAAGATGTACAATGTTGGAATTTATGAAATGGGCATCATGAAATAGGAGCTATGATTGGCTGCTGGGGATGTGATATTCAGTCTGATGCACAGGAAAAAGGTCCAAAACTGGGCAGTGGGCACTGATATAGGTGATGCTGCCCACTCAGAACCTTAACAAAAAAAAAAAGCAGCCATCTTGTTTGTGCCATAAGTGATGCCAGCCGAACTGTAACAAATAAAATAAATACCTCTGACCTCCTGTTCAAATTGCCCCAGTGTCCTCCTGTTCAGATTGCCCCAGTGTTTTAACATGAACTGCATACAAAATCCTTTTTTTAAACGGAACTGCGATCTCGCTACCGCCGCTCACTCACGCTTGTTCCTCGGCTGGAAATGTACAGCCGCTGGCGTTCTCCCAACCTGCCTTACTTGTCCATCTATTGATCTCGCTACCCGCCCACTCACTCACGCTCGTTCCTCGTGGCAGGGAATGTACAGCCCTATGTCTCTCCCAACCTGCCTGCTTGTCCATCGATTTTTTTTTCAAACGGAACCGCAATCGCGCTACCAGCCCGCTCACTGTATCTCTGTACCTGCCCTCCTGCTCACTCTGTGTGTCTCTCTCTCTCTCTACCAGCCCACCTGATCTTGAAGTTTGAACTTTTAATTATTATTAAAAAAACAAAACAGATGCATTTTTACTTGTCTCCACACAACATGTGTGTGGGGGGGTGAGGTGAATACCGCCATGACTACCAGACCTAAAGTACAGAAGCCTTTCTAGGACAAAAGTCCTTAAGTGCAAAAAAAAACCCCACAGGACACTTAGGCGGAGGAATTATTTTATTAAAAATTACACAAACATACATTTTTTTCCTACTTTAAATTGCAAATTTAACCTACCAAATGCAATTTGCACTAAAGATGGCCATTTCATAACCTCAATAAGCCACTCCAGGGTGTGCATTAGACACTTTAACACATGGCTAGGAGGCTGTATGCACTCGGCCATTGGCCTCGTGCCTCACTACGCCTCCTAGCCGTGTGTTAAAGTGTCTAACGCACACCCTGTCGTGGCTTATTGCTTACATGGCAGGACACACCATTTATTTTGAAACTGCTTATAGTGTATAGTGGAATGTTGTTCTGTATAGAGTTCCATCCCTTTCAAAATGCTGTTCTACCACAGTTCCAAGGTCATGGAATGATGTTCTACCCTACTGTGGTAGAACAGCATTCTAGAACCTCTAGAGACTGCATGAGTCAGTTTCATTTTGAAAGCAAAAGAACTCCCAAAACACATTTTTCACACAGTACTATACACTATAAAAAATACAGGATGTGCAACTCTATGCAGAACCAGTATGTTTTGCCACCTTGGGGTTCTGATTTCCATGGACCTCTCGAGCTTCACTCTCAAGGTCAGAGGGAATCAGAATCCCCCTGTGGCAGAACACACTGGTTCTGCATAGTTGCCCATCCAGTATTCTCTATGTCCTTGCCACATTCCGGAATTGTATGCTTCCACCATATTGTAAAATTGTGCATCACATTCCCACCACAATCCAACATTGTGCATCCCAGCCATATTCCAAAATTGTACATCCACACCACGTTCCAAAGTTGTGTTTCAGTGCCACATTCTGAAACAGTCACCATCACATTCCAAAATTGTGTCATTGCCACATTCTGAAACTGTGCATCACCACATTCCGAAACTGCATCAGTGCCACATTTCAAAATTGTGCATCACCACCACATTCTGAAACTGAGTGCCACCAACAAATTCTGAAACTGAGCATCACCGCTGCATTCCAAAACTGTGCATCACCACCATATTCCAAAACAGTGCGCCACTGCCACATTCTGAAGTTGTGCATCACCGTCACATTCCCAAGTCATACATCACTGCCACATTCCCAAGTTGTACATCACGGCCACATTCCAAAGTCGTGCGTCACCGTCACATTCTGAAGTTGTGATTCACTGCCACATTCCAAAGTCATGTGTCACTGCCACATTCCAAGGTCATGTGTCACCGCCACATTCTAGTCATTCATCACACTACATTATTTTTTTGTATGCTCCCCTTCCCACAGCACTCCCATTTTTTGGAGACACCTACGGCCTTTTCAGTCCTCACTCACCCACCTGGCAACCAGTGCAGTCCATCCCCCATGGAGCCATGGTTATACCCCCCCAGGCATGTACGGGGTGGTGGTCCTTGTACACCGATGCATCTATCTTTCATCAGGATGCTATCATTGGTCTGATGGGGGCATTAAGGATCAGGCCCTGGTGCTTCATCTACTGGGAGTACTGTGATGTGTTTTCTGGTGTTCTTCTCAATGTGCCATGTCTCCTGACATCAAGGTGCTGAAGTGCTGACATCCAGCATGTCGGACCCCCTTTTAGGCTTACCTTGGGTCTCCACCCAGGGCCAGACAAGAGCGGAGCTGTGACTCCCCCCTCCCCCTGAGAAGACAAGCAGTCCTTGGGATGCTCAAACCTTCTCCCCCATGCTGGCCATCCAGCTCCCAATCTCATTCCCGAACCTGGGTCACTGGCATTGCAAGTGGAACTCCAACCACTGAGCCAACAAGCCGGCTATCACCACATTCTGAAGTCATGCATCACTGCCACATTCCTAAGTCATGCATCACCACCAGATTCCGACATCATGCATCACCACCACATTCCAAAGTCATGCGTCACTGCCACATTCCAAAGTTGCGCATCACTGCCACATTACAAAGTCATGCGGGCATCACTGCATTCCAAAGTCGCACATCACTTCCACATTCCGAAGTCGTGCATCACTGCCACATTCCAAAACTGTCACATTCTGACACTGCAAAATGATGACACCACCACGTTCTGAAGTCGCGTGGCTCCGCCACATTCCAAATCTACACGAGTGTTCATCAGTGCCACCGCCACATTTCAAAACTGCACAAGTGTTCTTTAGTGCCACATTCCGAAACTGAGTGTCAGCATCACATTCCAAAACTGAGCATCAGTGCCATAGTCCAAAATTGAGCGTCAGCACCATATTCTGAAATTGTGTCAGCACCACATTCCAAAATTGTACCTGCCTACCACATTCTGAAATTGTGCCTGCTTGCCACATTTCAAAATTGTACCTGCTTGCCTCATTATGAACTTATACCTGCCTGCCACATACTGAAATTGTGTGTAAACTTCCATGCTCCAGTATTGCCTATCATTGTAACATTCTGAAAATGTGCATTCTCACCATTTTCCAAAACTGCACATCCCCATCACGTTCTGAAGATGAGTGTTACTGCCACATTAAAAAATTGCATGCTCAAGTTACATTCTAAAGTTATGCATCCCTTATTCAGAAATTCCATGTGGTTACCAGATTCTGAAACTGTGTCACTGCCACTTTCTGAGATTTCGTGTCCATGCTGCATCCTGAAATTGAATGCTGCCACCACAATCTGAAATCAAGCATACTAGCCACATTTTGAAATTTTGCATCACTACACCACATGCCAAATTAATTCATCCAAGGCACATTATGAAATTACATTTCCCTACCACCTTCCACAACTATGTGTCTCCTGCGTTTCAAAATCGTGTATCTCTGCCACATTCTAAAACTGTATGACACCACCACATTAAGAATTTTAGCATCCCTGCCACTTTCCAAAACTGTGTGTCCCACCTGCGTTCTGAGATTGTGTCATTGCTGCATTCCACATTTGCATTCTGGTGACATTTCAAAATCTCATCCCTGCACTATTATAAACATTGCACATATTTTTTGTCTTTCTAAAGCCATGTTTGTCACTGTATTCCAACCCCCCCACCCCATCACATTTCTAAGTACTGTACCTTGCATCTGTACATTATGGAAATGCATGCTCTGACTCACCCATTGTCAGCTTTCCTTTTCCAGATGTTTAATACCACTGCAGTTTTATGTAATGTGAGAGAAATAAGTCTTGTGTAACCCCTAGGTGGCACTATCCCAAGGGCTACTACCCCTGCCTGCATGACTAGGCACAGGTTGAGGGCCTGAGCTCAGTGAATGGGTGCCTCCACCCAGAGGGTTGGTTTTGGGGTAGCATAACTGCTGTGGGTATAGCCCTCTGGGGCACCATAACTCCTCTCTAACGCTTCTAGTGGCTTAAACAGGTCAGCAGATAAACAATCACATATGATGACAGTATTGAACCCGCACTCAGTGCACTTATCACCAGGGCTGGATCAGCAGCAAAAGCCCAGGAGAGCCCCTGTAAAATGAGATCAGCAATATGACAATTCAATGACAATACAGTATTCCCTCCACAAAGGTACACATTAACCAAGTTAAATGCAGAAAGAACAAAATCTGATTTATTTGGAGGAGTTGCACAAGGGTGGGGCAGTAAATCTAGTAGGTGATTATTTAGATCTGATTTAGGCAGGCTGAGCATGCATGCACTAAGAGTCTCTTTGTCACGGTCACACACTGGGTACCCAATTGTTATATAGGGTAGCCTGAAGTGTTGCCTGGGGTAGTGGGTGTTGCAGTTGTTGTTGGGGCCTTTAGGAAAGAAACAATTAACATGCCCTTCAACCCAGAATTTGTATTCTGGAGCTGGATGGCTCAGTTCATTGTAATAAACTCAAACAAATAAATCGAATGACACACAATGATTGCAGCTTTGTTACAGGGAGCTACCCTTTTTAGTACTCATGCTACCCAGACCAGGAGGCAGGATTGATGAGATGAAGACCTCTAGAAGTTGTTCTACCTTGCCAGGGGAAGCAGGATCCACATGATTCACTGTGGTGGTCGATGCCTGTACGATGGTGTTGAGCAGGGAGCTGAATCCCTGAGCAGGTCTCTCGTTGGAAAAGTCTCTGCAGTGGGAGTGGCAGTCTAGACCAAGATGGCAGTGCCCAGACCTGAGCAGACAGTTTGGATTTAGTCCGTAGAAGTGCTGGTGCAGCTTCCAGCTAGCATGACACATTCGATGGTGGGGAACCAAATCATGACCCACACAACACATTCAGCACACTTATACGTAATATAACAAATCACCATAGTTTGGATGAAGAATGGTTGCAGATAAGTAGGGTTTCTGTGCAAACCTTTCATTCTGGGGCTCATTCCGGTACCTGACAGGTTGATCGCTTCTGGAGCAAGTCTTCTGTCCACACTCAGGCAAAATTAACTCTATTTCAATTTAGGATTCAGACCTCAATAAGAATATTCAGATTTAGACTGATTCAACTTTGCACAAGCTTCTTCACACTGGAAGATGGTAGCAGGCAGGCCAGACACAGCCTTCCTGCCAATTCCCCACGCTACCACGCAGGAGCAGCTGCTCAAATGGCTCGAGTTGTTCACTCTCCAAACGCCAGCTCTTGACTGACACACTGCTGCAGGCAGCTCTGCGATTTTCCTGTGATACCAAAAGGTTTGGTTGGTTGATGAATCTGTCTGTCACAGAAACGGCTCCCTCCCCCCTCCAGGTCCATTTAGGCACCAAACACTAAAAAACTACAATTCCAACAGAAATTCAAACCCACAAGGCTTCCCGGGGACAGTCTCCATATTAGGTCCCCTGAGGTTCTGATTGGTCCAACTCTGGCAGTCCAGAACCAAAATGGTGACTCTAATCAGAAAGTCCATGATGCAAAGGAAGGCAGGTTAGACAAACTCCTATAATATAATTATTAAAGCAGATAAACAGCAAACAATCACAGATCCTAAATGGGCTCTCTCTGCACATATAGTGATAGCAGAATGGAACAGAAACACCATTCCCTGAGCAGATTGCAAGCCTTAAACCACTCGGTGCCAAGCCAGACTAATTATCCCATGCAAAATAGATAGCTCTTAAAGAGACAGGCACCGAGGCTAACAGGGAACTTTCCTGCAGGCATATTCAAACTAGTGGAGACATGGAACACCATCCTGGAAGTGGGCATTAGGCAGGCCCAGGAAGACATTTTAGGAACCCCATTTATAGGGGGTTACACCTGTAAGTAGTTTGCTAGAAGGACTAGGTTGTGAGTTCTGGTTGTGACATCATCAGTAGCTCTTTACTGAAACTGGCTTTTTTGAACAGGTAGTAAATTTAGGGTTACCAAATTACTTGTAACTTTTAAACAAAGTAACTTAGAGATCTCATTTTCGGCATGCAGCTGGCTGGGGATATGCTGATCCAAATTCTTAATTTACTGATACTTAACATTTGAGCCAGACTCCCTCTTTGAATACACTAATGAGTTTATGCCTATAAAACTAGCTGCACAGCCAGTGTGTAGTCAGTCTGAGCAGGGAGAGTGACCAAGAAGGAAGATGCCCATGCCAAAAGGGTGTTTGTCTGAAGAGGCCTGATGCAGTGAAAGAGGCTGATTGAGACAGTTTAATTTAATTACAAGTGTAGGATTAGGGGATCACCTGAATCCCAGTGACGGGTCAGATAGGATAGTAAGTGAGAACAAGGTAAGAGAAGAAAGCCTGTTGCTTTAAGTGCCTGATGATCCTGTGTGACCAGTTTTCCTCACAGAAGACAAGCTGCAAACCTTAAGAAATCATCGCTTCTCCTCACAGCATCATCAACCTTCTGACTCAAAGGGTGCCCTTCAACAGCACCAAGCTACAACAACCTCAACAACCAAATTTCTTCAGTAAATCCAGAGGAATCAGGTATAGTACAAACCTTAATGATACAGTTTGGGGACTATTTTAAAAGCACAGCAACATTATTTTACAGAGAATTTGCCTCAGTTCTTCTGATTTAAAGAGATTTTTGTCACATGAAGGACTGAACCTGAAGGGACTGAGGGGGGAATGCTGTAACAACTTTTAATGTACCAGTATTCAATATGTTTGATGCCACTGCCATTTTGAATGTTTTACAGTAACGAATGTGTAGAAATGTCAATGATTTCCTAATGATTTAAAGTATAGAGATAAAATACAGTAGCTGTGTAATTGAATACCTGGGAGGGTATCTGGGAAGGGTCAATGGGCTGACTGTAGATGATAAGGCCTAGTAGTCACTGTACACCCTTAAGAGAAGTGAGTGGTCCATCATAATAGTTTTATGGACAAGTTAACTTACAATTTTTAATTTATTTCTGTTATGATCTTATCATTGTGTGTTTTGTATATTTTAAATCTTTTGAATATCAAATGCCAGATAAATCCAATTGACTTCTTTGACTGTGTCACTAAGACAGTAGACAGGAGCCAAGCGATAGACATCCTCTATCTTGATTTCAGCAAGGCCTTTGATTCTGTGCACCACAAAAGGTTGATCAGGAAGTTGGTGGATCTTGGAGTTGGGGAAAAGATGGCCAGATGGGTGGAAAACTGACTGAGGGATGGAACTCAGAGGGTGGTTGTGAGGGGAGTTATTTGGTTCCAGAAAGGTAACTAGTGAGATCCCACATGGCTCTGTGCTGGGGTTGGTGTTGTTCAATGTCTTCATCAATGACATTGGGAATGTCATTAAGGGCAAAATGTGCCTATTCACAGATGACATCAATCTCTGCAGGAGAGTGGACACAGCTGAAGTGATATAGGGCCTACAGGAAGATCTGGAAAAGCTGGGGTGGTGATCCAAGATCTGGCAGTTTGGCTTCAATGCCAAGAAATGCAAAGTTATGAATATTGAAGTCAAGAATCCCAGGACAGAGTACCACCTGGGTGGTGTCCGAGTATCTGCATCAGAGGAGGAGAAGGACCTGGGAATGATAATCACTAGTGACCTGAAGCACTCCATGCAGTGCAAGAAAGCAGCAGCAAAAGCAAACAAGATGCTGGGATGCATATCTAGTGTGATCAGTAGTAAGAGAGAGGAGGCTGTTCTACCCTTGTACAGGTCACTGGTGAGGCCATATCTAGAGTATTGAGTTCAGTACTGGTGCCCACACCTCAAAAAACATTAACTGGTTGGAAGATCCAGAGGAGGGTTACAAAGATGATAGTGGGTCAGCAGGGTAAGTCATGTGAGGAGATGTTGAGGGCACTGAACATGTACTCCCTGGAGGACAGAAGAGAGAGAATGAGAGAGAGAGGACATGACTGAGACCTTCAAGTACTTGAAAGGGATAAATAAGGTAGATAAGGAGGGCCTCTTTAAGCTGAGTGGCAGCTATAACATAAGGGTGCTGGGGGTTGGGAGAGAGGTCAGGAAGCACTTCTTCATGGAGAAGGTGGTGGACACTTGGAATGCACTGCCAAAAGAGGAGATCTCATTGAAGACAGTGGGCAGTTTCAAGAGAGGCTGGGATAGGCAGAGGGGGAAGGTAAGGATCATGGGTAGGAAGGATGAGAGGAGTGAGGAGGGGGTGCAGGAACAGTAGCTCAAGCTGTGGACCCTGCAATATGATTAAACTAGATAGATCAAATGACCCTTTTCTGCTGGCTTCTTCGTATGTTTGTTTGTATGTATGAATGCATGTTCATATGTTTGAGATTCCATTCTATTTTTTTCTTCTTTAAGTGAGCTATACCCATTAATTCACCATCTCATTTAACTTTTAAAGGTTTCCCAGACTGTTGCTCTTACGATCTCATGGGTTTGTTCAATGTAAAGAATTCTGTAGTCTCATTATTAAGCCATACTGGAAATTCACAATATCCAAATAGTAATGTATTCATTCCCCACCTAGGGGGACCTGACCTAAAGGGGCCCAAAGGATGCTGTAAGGCTACAATAGAATTATCCAGAATTTGGTTATCAATGTTGTTGATGTTGATTTCTCCATTGCAAAGGAATTTATAAATTACCAAATGGCAAATGTTTGAATATAGTGAGTGGGGTGATGAAGATTTCTTGCACATATCCACTATCTGGTTTTCCATGTTTTCAATGTGGTTGTCTGAATTCCAGGTCTACTTCTATCTAGAATCAGATCAATAGGAATGTTCAATTCTTGTCCTAGTATTATTTCAGTATTTTGAATTCCCCCTAACTCCATATTCAGTTTACGATAGAAATCTGGGCTGTTCTCTGTCAGTGCATAGATGTTGCAGAGTGCCAGACTTCTCCCTATGAGATTACTCAGTAATATTATCAGTCCTCCCTACTTGTGTCTGAACAAATGTACATTTCTTACCCAGCAATATTGCCAACCCTCTTTTCTTAGAGGAATAACAGTTGTGATGTAGTTCTCCTACCCATCTACTTTTGAGTTTATCTGTCTCTTCATTTTCCAAATGGATTTCTTGCAGAAAAACAATATTGGGTCTAAATTTTCCTAAGGACTGCAATAGTTATGCTCTTTTGATAGGGGAACTGAGCTCATTAACATTCCACAATACAATGTTTAAATTATTAGCCATGGGGTATTATTGTGTTATATCTAAGAATCCTTACTGTAATAATAGATTGAAAATCATCCCTTTTATATAGAATTGCAGAGGAACCAATTGTAGCTTTAATATGATTGATGGTAATAAAAGGCATTAATTTAAGCACTGCTTGGGACCAGCCCAGTGGCATGGTGGATTGAGCCATCCATGCTGAGTGTCCATAGGATAGCTCTCATTTCTCAGAGAGGAGGGATATCATGACTCGCTGCTCAGCTGCCACTTGGAAGAATCCAGATGGTAGCACATGTGTAGTCTCACAGTTCAGGGAAGAGCTGGTGTATGGAGTGCTGAGGGCAACTCCGCAGAGGTGGAGTGAGCATGCCATGCTTACAGAACACCCAGCTGAGCCCAGAGAGAAAATCAGTTGGAAAAAATTGAAGATGGGCTTAATGAAGCCCCACCCCAATAATACCGGCAGCCTGCTCAGTCTTGGGGGACTAGCGGAGACTCAGAATGGATACATGCTATGGGACAGGGCTGATACAGCCACCCAGCCTGCCAAGGAGTGATAAAACTCTATATGAAAAAAAATGTAAGCATTACATTTGAACTGCTTCTGAAGAAAAAGGGTGTCAAGAGAGTAATTATTGAAGCTAGACTAAGAATTATAACATAACCCAAAAAATTGAAAAACTTGTTTCTTAAAAGGTAGTAACGTAACGAACATAGCAGTAAGTAAAACTTTCTTTTTGCTCCTTGTCAGCTGTCCCCAATCAGCAACATCCTCCCATCCCTGTCTCCTGCCATCCCTGACACTTACTCTTATCTGCCCGTACAATGCCCCACAGATTGCCCCCTGCATCTGAACTCCCTGAGGTTGCTCAAGCTCAGGGAGACTTTTTGCTCAGATGTGCTGGCAGGGAAGCCCAGTGGGTGGTTCAGAGCCTGCATGAAAACATCGAGTTACACTGCCTGAGCTGGCAGTTTTTTCTGTGTTCTTTGAAGGCCCCTCATCTCCCAGGTGCTTCAGGGGTGTGGTCTGCAATGTCACGAGCCCCTCATCCTCCAGGTGCTTCAGGGGCGTGGCCTGCAATGTCACGAGCCCCTCATCCCCCAGGTGCTTCAGCGGCGTGGTCTGCAATGTCACGAGCCCCTCATCCCCCGGGTGCTTCAGGGGCGTGGTCTGCAATGTCACGAGCCCCTCATCCCCGGTGCTTCAGGGCGTGGTCTGCAATGTCACGAGCCCCTCATCCCCCAGGTGCTTCAAGGGCGTGGTCTGCAATGTCACGAGCCCCTCATCCCCCAGGTGCTTCAGGGGCATGGTCTGCAGTGTCACGAGCCCTTCATCCCCCGGGTGCTTCAGGGGCGTGGTCTGCAATGTCACGAGCCCCTCATCCCCCGGGTGCTTCAGGGGTGTGGTCTGCAATGTCACGAGCACACAGGCATGCTCATGTTTCAACCAGCAAGCACCTGCCCACCCTTCACAGCTCCTCTTGCACAGCTCCCTGTGGTCACCCAGGTTGTGGTGGTGCAGTGGAGTGCACATCCTTCCCTCCCTGGAGGAGGACAGTGTCCTTTGGGACTCCCAATCCTCCTCCCCCTGCCCAACCCCAGCAACTCGAGATCGCTCCCGATGCAGGTTGCCAGCACTGAGAGTGACAGCACTATTGCTGTGCTGATAGGCCAGTAATGGTAAGTAAAACATTGAACAGAACAGTGACAAGAACCACTCTCCGACCTCCTACTCTGTATTCCATATTGTGAGTTTGTGTGACTGCTCTGAGAAACATTTTAACCATTTGTCAGTTAATAATGTATTGTTCCTACATTCGGGTAGTATATTGCATGCAATGTTCGGTTAGGCAAAAGAGTTATTAGCTTACCTATAGTAACAGATGCATGTATAGAGGTAATTCTAGAGTATTCATCTGTCCATGCACAGCGAAGCTCATTCAGTGATGACAGTAAGAATGCAGTGAAGATTTAGTTGTTAATTACAGACAACTAGTTTTCTTTTCCTGGTATTTGGACAGAAACACTGTCCCTTAAAAAGGACTGCAAAAGTTGAGAAATAGGTATGCAGTCTATTGCAATCCACATACTGGAGAGATGTTAATAAGAGTTCTGCCACAAGGTGGCAGCAAAATACCATAGTTTCAATCTTGTGTGAGGTGTTCAACGTCTCTGATGTACAAATAATGTCAAACATGCACATTTAAAGTTGTTGTTCTGTGTCCTTCTTTGGAATGATTTAAAGGATTACTAAAGTTAGAAAGTAAGAAAGTCACTGTCAGAGTTTTGATGAATTCATATCACTTTTAACATCCAGACAGTAATGGGCTGATTAATAATTTCACAATTTAGATATAATTCATTCATTACTATGGTATGTAGTTTTCATTGCACATTAGCTTATCTAAAATGTTTTGCAGAGAAATGATCATATATAATGTAATAACTTGAGATGTAAAGGGTTTGTGTTCTCCAATTAAAAAGGACAAGTAGTACTGCATTTAAAATCTCAAAAAACTAATTTTGCTTTTATTCAGGAAACTCATTTATTTCCAGGTGAAACTGATAAGAGGAAGTAAGAATGGGTTTGGGAGGTTTTCCATAGTTGTTTTTTATTCTAATATAGTTATTTTTATACTAAAAAACAGGGAGCTATGATACTTATACAAAGAGGAATTACAGTAACTGGAAAAATAAAGCACATTACCCATTTGGAGGACAGATGGCAGATTCTACTGGGTCAATTACCTTTTATGAAAGGGTTAGCTCTAGCTGTGACCAAGGAATTCCTATAGATGTAATATTCCTAGATTTCCAAAAGGCATTGGATACTGTGCCCCATACTGAGTTAGCATTAAAACTCAGAACATTTGGAATAAACCCAGTTATAGTGAGGTGGATCAAAGAATGGCTACTGGACAGACTACAACAGGTGTGAGTTAGTGGGAAATTGTCCAGAGAGAAACCAGTTACTAGTGGAGTACCACTGGGATCTGTGCTTGGACTGGTCCTGTTCAGTGTCTATATAGGAGATTTACATCAAAATGTAAGCAGTAATATAGTCAAGTTTGCTGACAACACCAAACCAGTGCTGAAACACATACTGAAGAAAAACATCTCTCACTTGTGAATGATTTTAAAAAAAATTGAATATTAGGCACAAAAAATAAAATGCGATTCAATTTAGATAACTGCACAGTCCTACACCTTAGGAAGCATAACCAAAGAAACCCAGTACTCTCAGTAACGCTATACTAAACACAGTAGAACATGAAAGGGGACCTGGAATCTTGATTACCGATAACCTTATGTCAGCTAGTCACTGTAGAACAATAACACAGAGGGGAAATAGATTATTGGGATGTATAAAAGAAAGGCTTTGTATCCAGGACAGAACAATGTCTTGTCCCACTATACAGTTCTTATGTCTGGCCCTACCTGGACTATGCATCTCCATTCTGGTCCCCACAACTGAGAAAGGACATTAAGACTTTAGAGGCAGTTCAGTGAAGGACAACAATGCTGATACCTAGACTCTCATATCTGTCATATAAGGAAAGACTCCAAGAACTAAACCTTTTCAGTTTGGAAAGTACTGTTGAAGTAAGGGAGGAGCTCTACAACTTTTACATAAGTTACATAAGCAATAAGACATGACAGGGTGTGCATGGAACATATTTTACTGCACTGCCAAGGGTGTAATAAGGCACAAGGCAGCAGGCTGAGTGGCTTTAGCAACTGCCCGTGAGGTAAAATATGTTCCATGCACACCCTGGAGTGTCTTATTGCACTTATAAAATGGGCTTCTTTTTTGGTTAGAAATTTTTTTTTATTTATATAAAAAAGGCTACAGTTATCAGATTTTCTGATAAAATAGTCCTTCCGCCAGGCATTATGATGTAATTGAATTGCTTATTAATATTCATGACCTCATTTGCATATCTGGGTCAATGATTCTTAGGTGGCAGATTTTACTAGTAAGATAATTTACAAAACAGTTGTGATCAAGTTTATGAATACCTTTGTTTTTCTTCCAATGGTCTGGAATCTTTAATCAGAAACAGTGCAGGTGGCATGTAACTGAGATGTATGGCTGTCTTTTATTTTTAATAACAGCAGAAAAAAAAAGCTCATTGCTGTATCTTTGTTGTTTGTGGTTCTATGTCAGCAGTAGCTTTCCTTCAGTAAAATGGGGGAAAAATGATTTATGCGTGTGTGTGAGTGTGTGTGCGCGGTGTTGTGTGACATCAAATAATACACTTTTTCTTGTGCCACAGTGTAACTGCAGGCGTAGCAGTGTGAACCTGCTATCCACTGCAGCTGCATGATTTTGTACTGCCATTGTGGTATCTGTTCTTTGTTTTGCTACTTGTACTGCTGTAAAAATCTGCAGTCAGTGCCCCCCCAGAGGCAAAAGGATTTTTTTTCCAGATTGGATTGTTTGCAACCTCAGCACCACTGGTTATTGAAGGTATTTTCACTTGTGAATTTGCGTGACTGTCTCTATCTGTTGCTGAAGCCACAGTTGTTTTTTTGGTTTCACATCCAGCGTCCCCCCAATCAGAGAGTAAACATACCAAAATCTAAATTTGTTTCAAATATTGTTGTTGATCCCCCAAAATACCCGCAAAGAGATGTGCAAGCAAAGCTGGTTCTTGCCATGGCACTGCTGCCAGTAAGATAGTCCTTGAGCATGGTAGCACGCAGACGCAGAAGTGCATTGCTGATGTGAGGAAAGATATTTCTCCTGCAATGTGTTTTACAGCCCAATGAGTAGCTTCACTCATAGTTGGAGAAGATGATGTTTTCCCAGCTGGTGGTGTTAGTGCAGTTGCTGGTGGTGGTAGTATGAGTATTGCTGCCTCAGGTTCAAATTCTGACCAATGTATTGTATCCAAAAATATAGTGGAGTGTTAAGCAATGCAAGTGACTGGCAGTGTAGATGATGTCATACTTCCCAGTAACATCCCAGTGACTGAAACTGAGGATCCTGATAATCATGTCAATGATAGCATACAATGTGATATTTCCTCCACCATGGTTCATGTCACGCATTTTCCATGAAGTGATTCACAGTATGATGAAAAAATATCAGGTGATGGTGGTGTTGATGGTGATGATGAATGTGATGATGATAATGATGTTGCTGTGGTTGCAACATGCAGTCCACATGCCAGCATCCAAGCAGAAGATGTGGATGTGTGTGATGTCAATGAATATGATGATGATGTAATTGACCCCAGTTGGGAACCGGAGAAAAATAAATTCAAGGTGGCTGCGTCTGAGTCTGTTTGCATTAATCCCCCCCTGGAAAAACTTGTGATTTACCAGTTTCAGTTGATGATGATGATGACCCAGTAATAATGATATGTAGTCATGGTGGCCAGTTGCAGTCCAGGTGTGCAGTGTCTGAAACATCACGTAGCCCCCCCCCCACTTCAGTGCTTAAAAGAATGGAGTTCAATAACAGCATCAGGGACATGTTAAAAGCAGAGCATCACGCCCTTGTTTGGAATTTTTTGTTCAAGATGCAAATGACGAGTCAGTTGCAATCTGCCAGGTTTGCCATGTGCATGTGAGTTGAGGTAAAAAGGGGCACCATCTGGGCACAGGAGGACAGCATACGCATCTTAAGAATAGGCATATGGCACTGTGGACCCAGCACAAGCTGGCAGCTGATACCACAATGGGGCATTCACCCTCATCAGCAACCATAATGAGCATGTTATCCCCTTCCATGAGTGTTAAGTCCAGTAGTAAATTAAACATGTGCAGTAGTGAGGTAATAAGAGCAGAGGATTACTACAGGCATGATGAGGTGGAGGAGCATAATGATTTTGAAATGTTGTCCAGTGCTGGTAAGAGTAGCAGTTTGGTGGTGGTGGTGGTGAATGCAATATGTCTAGTGCAAGTGGTACATCAACCCCGCTGGCAAATCTAGTAACATAAAGTACAGTTACGTAAGAACTTACCGTAACAGTAGATCTTCGAGAGAGGCTCTTGCAGTAGGTAATTACATATAGGACTGACGCCGGCGGTGGCAGGACCCCACGGAAAAATTTCTAGCTAGCAGTCCCTGGCGAGGGACCGCCCCCATGTCAGGTGACCGGTGTCATGTGACGTCGGTATAAAGGGGCGGTCCCAGACGCCCGCCTTCCAGTTCTTTCCCGCCACAGGCCCAGAAGGCCCGGATGAGAGAGAAGCAGATGTTTCCATTCCTGGAAAAGGAGCTGAAAAAGCCTAGGGGGATGGAGGGCGGGAAGGTATTACCTACTGCAAGAGCCTCTCTCGAAGATCTACTGTTACGGTAAGTTCTACGTAACTGTACTATCTTACTTTGAGAGGGCTCTTGCAGTAGGTAATTACATATAGGACTGAATCCCAAGCAGTCTGGAACAAATGAAAGGCACCGGGAGGAGGAACTACTCCAAGAAGTAGCAAAAACCTTGCAAACCTCAAGACAGGAGGCCTTGCAAAACAGCTAACCCGAAGCCTGCTCTACGGCGAGAGGCAATGTCCAAACTGTAATGTTTCGTAAAGGTATGGACAGAAGTCCAGGTGGCGGCAGCACAGATGTCTGCTGCAGACACATTCTTGAAACAAGCCGCAGAGGCTGCTACTCCACGAGTGGAGTGACCTCTGACTTGACCCGGAAGGGTCTTGTTGTACTTGTCATAACAGAAAGTGATGCAATGAGCCAACCACTTCGACAGGCATTGCTTGGAAACAGCATTGCCCTCCCTTTTGTGAGCAAAAGATACGAACAACTGATCAGTTTTTCTGAGATCCTTTGTCCTATCGGTGTAGTATCTCAGAATCTGGTGAACATCCATGGTATGGAGTAAATATTCTCCTTGATTGGAGTACTGCATGAAAAAGGCAGGTAACTCTATAGACTGATTTAAGGTAGACTCCGCTACCACTTTAGGCAGAAACTTAGGGTTCGTGCGAAGAGCCACTCGTTCTTTGTGAAAAATCAAATAGGGGATTTTACACATAAGGGCCTGGAGCTCGGAAATTCTTCGAGCGGAAGTAATGGCCACCAAGAAGAGCGTCTTCCAAGAAAGAAACTTCAGGTCTGCCGATGCCGCAGGTTCGAAGGGAGGAAGGGTAAGTTTCTCGAGAACAAAGTTCAAGTCCCAAGGGGGAGCAGGAGTCTGGATGAGGGGCCTCAGATGAAGGACCCCTCTAAGAAAAGTCTTAGACACCTCTAATTGGGCAAAGGCTTTATCAGCGAAAGGAACATGGTACGCTGAAATAGCGGCCATGTGCACTTTCAAGGAGGAATGACTGAGACCCAGGTCGAAGAGATGACATAGATATTCAAGCAGAATGGCCACTGAACAGGAGAAAGGCTCCACGTTCCTAGAAGCAGCCCAAATAGAAAATCTCTTCCATTTCATGGCATAAGTGGACCTAGTGGAGGGTTTTCTAGCCTCCACCAGAATCTCGGCCACTTTTGGAGAGACACCAAAGCGAGATTGGGCTAGGTCTGCAGGAGCCATGCATGAAGTTGTAGGGACTTGAGGCCGGATGGGACCAGGGTCCCTGATCCTGGGTCAGCAATCCTCGAGATAAGGAAGAGGAAGAGGAGGAACCTCTGAGTATTATTGTAGAAGACAGAACCAGATTTGCCTGGGCCAGAAAGGAGCAATCAGAATCATTCTCGCACCTTCTGTTGCTAGTTTCTGCAATACACGAGGGACCAGAGGAATTGGGGGGAAAAGCATAGACGAATCTGTCCTTCCAGTTTAGAGACAGAGCGTCGCTCCAGAAAGCGCCTCGCTCTGGAGTGAGCGAGCAAAAGGTGGGAAGTTTTGCGTTTTGGGAAGAGGTGAACAGGTCTACCTGTGGAGTCCCCCAAAGCTGGATGATGTCACCTAGTACCTTTTGGTCCAACTCCCATTCATGTGGCAGGGCAGAGGAGCGGCTTAGCTCGTCTGCCAGGGTATTTTCGACTCCTGGAACATGAATCGCAGTGAGATGAAGGTTGTGAAGAGTTGCCCAGTCCCAAACCATCATAGCTTCCCTGCATAGAGGGTAGGATCGAGTCCCTCCCTGCTTGTTGATATACCACACCATGCACATGTTGTCCGTCTGGACAGCTAGGTGACCGGGAAGAATGTATTGGTGAAGGGCTTGGAAAGCACATAGTACTGCTCGGAGCTCGAACACATTGATGTGAAGAGCTAGCTCCAATCTGGACCATAAACCCTGGGTTCAGTGAGGACCCAGATGGGCTCCCCAACCTTTGCCTGATGGGTCTGTGGTCAGAGTCTGGGAGCTGGGGAAGGATGACAGAAGGGGACCCCCCGGAATAGGTTCTCTCAAACCATCCACCATTGCAAGTCTCGTGCCATCGGCGAGGAGATCAGAACTAGATAATCTAGGTCATCTACAAGTTGATCCCACTGTGAGTGAAAGTCCACTGAGAGATCCTCATGTGGAGCCGAGAGTGGGGAACTGTCGGGATGGCGGCCGCCATAAGCCCCAAGAGACGTAGGACTGATGTCGCCTGAACCTTCCTGTGTTCTGATAGCAGGGAAATCTGTGACTGAAGAGAGGCTACCCTGTCCAGAGGCAGGAAGGCCTTGCTCACCATCATTTTGAGGATGGCCCCGATAAACTGTAGTCTCTGGGAGGGATCCAGATGAGATGTGGAATGGTTGATGGTAATACCCAGGCAAGTGAAAACCTGCTGGGTGAGGGAGAGAAAATGCAGGAGTTCCTCCATGGATGAGGCCACCAGGAGCCAGTCATCCAGGTAGGGGAACACCTGAACTCCCATAGTATGCAGGTGGGCCACTACCACAGCCAGGCATTTGGTTAAAACTCGACGAGCCGAGGAAAGACCAAACGGGAGTGCCCGAACTGGTAATGGTCCCCTGGAAAGCAAACCGGAGGTACTTGTGATGCGAGGGATGAATGGGATGTGCAGATATGCATCCTGCATATCCAGTGCACAAAGCCATTGACCTGGCTAAGAAGGGCAGAAGGATTTGTAGGAGAGCATCCTGAACCTTTGTATTCCACGTAGGTTCAAAGAGCTGAGATCGAGAATGGGTCTGAGATCTTCTGTCTCTTTGGGACCAGGAAGAAAATGAGAATAGTAACCTGTCCCTTGAAGGTGGGGGGGGGAACGGGTTCTATGGCCTGCTTTATGAGAAGGGCAGAGATTTCTTCCGGACCAAAGGAAGATGGTCCCTTTCATAGGATGACTTCAGAGGGGATGGCGGGTGGTTTCTGTAGAAACCCTATGGAGTGCCCTCTGCTATAATCAATCTGAAGCACCCATGAACTGCTTTTTATCCTCTCCCAACCCAGAAGGTGTTGGAGAACCTCCTCCTGCCAGTTCCTCCGGTGTCCCAGAGGTGGTGGGAGGGAGGAGTCAGGTGGTGGGCAGTGCCAGCTGGGGCACCTGCTTTTTTGTGGTGGGGCCTGGCAGCTGCGGGGCCCAACATTTAGTGGCCTGCCTTCCTTGGGTTTCCGCTTGTGGCCGACTGCGCTCATGTAAAAGATGGCACTGTGGGGATGGGACGGTACATGGTATCCACGGATTTCAGAGCCATCCCCTTCTCCTGAAAGTCGGTGATGATGTCCTTGACATCACCATCGAAAAGCACTGAACCCCTGAAAGGTGCTTCCTGGATTGCTGACTGCACCTCCGGGACCAAACCTGACACGCGGAGCCAGGCATGACACCGAAGACTTACGGCGAAAGTGAAGCTCCGCCTGACAGTGTCCACTGCATCATATGTCATCCGCAGGATGTGACAACTGGCCAAACGAGCAGAACGGACTAAGTCAGCTAAC
Source organism: Neoceratodus forsteri (assembly GCA_016271365.2). NCBI lineage: Eukaryota > Metazoa > Chordata > Ceratodontiformes > Ceratodontidae > Neoceratodus > Neoceratodus forsteri. The sequence goes on from JADMNL010000035.1 coordinate 51,302,765, forward strand.
TCCTGCTTGACTTGGGAGTCAGGTAAGGAGTCAATCTTGGATTCCGCCTGGGTAAGGATGGCCTTCTGGTAATCCCCCATATAAGCAACATAATTCAGGGCCCGAATTCCCAGTGTGGAAGAGCAGTATATTTTTCTTCCATACTGGTCCAGGAGGCGAGATTCCTTATCCGGAAGAGATGAGCTTAGATGTTTGGGATGCGCTGACTGGCCGTGAGCGGCACTAATCACGACCGAGTCTGCATGAGGGTGAGAATCCAAAAAGTCTACACCCTCCAGAGCCTGGTATAGCCTGTTAGACTTCCTGGGAAGCGGGGCTAAAGCCAACAGTTGTTTCCAAATAGTGGAAACAAGGTGGGCGTGAGGCTCGATCCAGGGTGGCACTAAAGTAGGAGCTGTCAGGGGCAGGTCCAGATGTTTGGTGAGTTTGACCCGCTGAGGATCTGGTTCCAATGAGTGCCACTGATGTACTTCCTGGATCTTTCTGAGCAACTCCGTGAAGGAAGGGTCCTTCGGAGGAGACTTTGAAGGGGTCCTCGGCCAGGGCTTGGACAGAAAGCAAGGCTCGTCGTCTCTATCTCGGAGCATCCGTTGGAGGAATCTGAGGAATCTGAGAGTGAAGAAGAAGAATCAGAAGCAGAATAAGACTCCCTAAGATGTCTAGGGGGAGGAATGGGTTCCTTAGGGGGATCCTGAACGCGTGTCCTGCCTCCTCGGGATCCAGAGGGAAGGGCTCTGAGTCCGAAGTGGTGAGCCAGTAAAAGGTCTCAGACGCACGGGGCCTGGGGTGGCACCATCTCCGTAGGCATGGGTTTTCATTTCTTGGTGAGCTGATCCTGGCCTCAGCCCACCAGGAAGTCAGAGTCTCTGCAGATCCACTGGCAGCCAAGGTGGAGGTGGAGGAGGAGGGATAAATATATGGATTGTATCTGTAAGGGGTATCCAAAACTCAGCTGCGGGAAAACCGGTGCCAGGTATTAATCGTCATTTACTGCGAGTGTTGGCAGGACTGGCATCAGGTACTGCGGTGCTGGATATCATCGGACCCGGGTAACACGGCGGATAAAACGGCGGGTACCCAGGCGCAGAGGAGCTGCTGGAGCAGATGGTCCGAAAGTGGCCCCACGGGTGAGTCAACATTGAGAGGCATGGGGGCTGGGCCCAACAGAAGGGGAATATCTCACCGCGCCGGGAACTGGCACGTGAGCCGCATCCTGGGGCCGCGCCAGATCCGGCTCCCCAGGAGGAGGTCTGACTGGTGGAATATCCTGGCTGCCCGGGATGGAGGGGAAAAGTCCTCAGGGTCAGGCTGGGGTGACTCAGGCTCCCTGGATGGCAGCGAGCTGAGGGAGCCGGGCACAATGGGGGTTGGAGGGTCTGTCATAGGTTCGCTCGCCTGGCGCTCCGGGGCGACATGCGGCTAAGGGCTGGTTCCGGCGGCGCCGAGGAGCCGGTATCTGTCTTACGGGTCTCGGAGGTGGCCGAGGTGGCAGTTGGGCACCGCATGAGTCGCACTTGTTTTTGGAAGCTGTAGGGAATGATATACACCGACGCTGACCTGATGATGAGAAGAAAAAATACTGAAAATCTCAGTAAACCGACGAAAGAACAGGGCTGACTAAGCACGAACTTTACTGCAATGTACTCATGAGCTAACAGTGGAAAGAACGGAAGGCGGTGTCCGACCACCTTATACCGACGCTGTAGCGACACCGGTCACCTGACGTGGGGGCGGTCCCTTGCCAGGGACTGCTAGCTAGAAATTTTTCCGTGGAGTCCTGCTGCCGGCCGGCGTCAGTCCTATATGTAATTACCTACTGCAAGATCCGTCTCGTAGTAAGATCTGCATTTCTGGGTTTGTCATTATCATCACAGGTGCAACCATCTTTCTCAAACATGCACACTCCACCCCCTGCCAATGCCATTCATCACAGAGCAGCAGAACCATTAGTTATCACACCCCATGTAAAACGTTTAAGTCAGCCCACATTGCAGAGTGTTTTTGTGCATAAGCTGAAGTACCCCCCCAATCATGCAGTGTCATGTGAACTTAATGCTGCTGTAACTGAAATACTGGCAATTGATCTTTTGCCCTTCTCCTTTGTGGAGAATTCTAGGTTCCAGCGGTTTGCTGCATGTGCCTGTCCAAAATGGAAAGTCCCATCCAGGACATACTTTTCTACACATGCTGTCCCCAAGTTGTTCCACACTGTCTCAGACTCAGTAAGACACGCCCTTCAACATTCCTCCTTTCCATTCACCCATTTAAGTATGGATATGTGGACAAGTGGCAAAACAGTGGGGAGTTCATATTTGTGTTTAACTGCACACTGGGCACAGGTGCCAGGGGTTGTTTGTGATGTTAGTAGTGTGAATAATCAGTGCAGTAAGGTGGATTGTCATGGTAGCAATCTTCCAGGAATTCAACAGCATGCAACAATTGCTATGCACAATGTGACTTGTTTGCACACTGGTTAAAACATGTTTGACATGGTACTGACTGAAATCGATAAGTGGCTGAACCCCCTGTCCCTGAGAGCTGGTTTCATAGCACGTGACAATGGGTCAAATGTGGTGAAATACATCACGAATGGTGTTTTTGTTTCATGATCCATGTTTAAATCTTGTGGTGCAGGAGTTTCTGCAGCACCCTAAGGTAAAGGAAATGCTGACCGTTGCACAACATATCTGCTGTCACTTTTCATGATCTGCAAAGCCCGTGACCAACTGCGGCAGTTGCAGATATAAAACAGCCTCCCATGGCCCTACTTGAAGCTGGAAGTTGTCACCCAATGGAACTCCACTTTATACATGGCAGAGAGGTTGTATGAACAATACAGAGCCATCTCAGAATATCTTTGCACACTAGCCATGACAGTTCCGGGGTCTCCATGTCTATGACGACTGAACAGTGGTGCCTCATGAACTCTGTAATACCAATTTTGCAGCCTTTTGAACATGCCACACAGGCAGTGATTGGTGAGTCTGCCTCCATTAGCCAACAATTCCACTGCTGTGGGTGCTGAGGCAGACATTGGTGAATGTACAGCATGGCCTTGATGTTGCCGGAGACAGTGCTAGCAGTATGTTGCTGCAACACATGGTGACAGTATTCAACCAGAATCGTCACATTTTGAGCATTCATCGTAGTGACAACTTTGCCATAGCAACAATGCTGGACCCACGATACAAATGTGAAATTGTATCAGTACTGGAGGGAGGGCCTGAACAGGTAGAAAATATTAGTGGCCAACTGGTGCGCTTGGTTCATGGGGCACAGAAGTTACGTGCCAAGGTCAGCAAACCTCAGCAGCATAATCTGGCTGAAGGTGAACCTGGAGTAGTATCAAGCATATCCTGCAAGGGGAAGGGGACTGCAGTTCCAGATGGTCTGTCATCCAAAGTGGCTGGTGTCAACCAGCTTTGGGAGGCATTGTCCCAAGTGGGGATTTGTGAAATAAATGATTCTGGAGAACAGGATGATGCATCAACCATTGGACTTAGTACGGCACAGAGAATGGTTGAGTCATGTTTGTCTGAAAACAGGCATCTGACAATAACTGAAGATTCTCTTTTGTACTGGAGTGGAAAGGTCAGTGAATGACCAGAGCTGACTGCAGTGGCATTGAAGTACCTCACATGCCCACCCTCCAGTGTAAGTGCTGAGAAGGTATTCAGCTCAGCAGGTGCAATAGTCAGGGATCGTCAGACAAATCTCTCTCCTGCAAATGCTAGTTTGCTAACATTCATAAAAATGAATGAGAGGCATATACCAGCACAGACTGCAGCCTCGCTATTCATACCCCAGCCTAGTCATGGTGGTTTTGGTGATGCGGAAATGGACCATCCTGGTAGTACTGGCAGTGGTAGCATGAAATTGCCCACCAGTGGCGTAGATGATGACACAATGGAGAAAGAATTTTGCAGTGGTCAGACTTCAGACATAGGTGACTGTGGAGGCAACTTTCTTTATCAGGATGATGATGTGGTTAATGTTGGCAGGTTTTAACTGAAGTTGCTAAAAGGTGGTGTGTCACTCTGGATTCAGACCACCACCGGGATTGATGTTAGCCACTGCCACTACTGAGCATGAGTTTGTCCACTCCCCTGGACCACCACTACTGGGACTGATGTTAGCCACTGCCACCACTGAGCATGAGTTTATCTCCACCAGGACCACCACCACTGGGACTGATGTTAGCCACTGCCACCACTGAGCATGAGTTTATCTCCACCCAGACCACCACCACCGGGACTGATGTTAGCCACTGCCACCACTGAGCATGAGTTTGTACACCCCCAGACCACCACCACCACTGGGACTTATGTTAGCCACTGCCACCACTGAGCATGAGTTTGTCCACCCCCGGACCACCACAACTGGGACTTATGTTAGTCACTGCCACCACTGAGCATGAGTTTGTCCACCCCCCTGGACCACCACCACCACTGGGACCGATTTTAGCCACTGCCACCACTAAACATGAGTTTGCTCGCTCCCCGGACCATCACCACCGGGATTAATGTTAGCCACTGCCACCACTGAGCATGGGTTTGTATGTCTCCCTGGACCACCACAAATGGGCTGATGTTAGACACTACCATCACCACCAGATGCAGGAAGATATAACAGAGAACGTCATAATTTGCCGCAGCTATCACCACCAGTCCAACACCCACCACCAGTGTCATTCAGACAATATTTCCCCATTACATTTACATTTACCATGCCAAGGCAGAGGGATTCAAACAGGAGACCACATCCATCAGCCACCGGCACAAAGCTTCTTAATATTTAAACTATAAAGTGAGTATGTGTACTAATGTTTTTTATGCTATTTAACTTCCTTTAGCTCTATGTTTTGTTTTCTGTAGCTTTTCTAAGCTGCAATTGTCAAACACATATGGTAAACTTATTTTGGTTTTTTACAGGTTAACAAAAAACCTCTCCTTCACTGAAAGTTGGTATGAATGGTACTGCAGCTGTACCATACACAGAAACCTATGGAATATCCATTTGAAATCCATACTGGTAAGTAACAAGATTTTATTTCATCCGTTCAATTTTTTTTGAAAGACTGCAGCAAATGCGACCAAGTGCGATTCATAAAGGACTAAAATCTCTCTCTCTCCTCTTGACTGCCCAGAAGCAAAATCAATTAATGTAGCCTTATGTTATGAAACTGCAATTGTCTTATATCCCTGACTATGAATGTACTCTTATACTGTGTTACTTTGTGCATACCTAATGTAAAGTGGTTGGTTTTCTAACTCCGGTCGCCTCTGAAAAAGGGACCTTGGTCTCAGTGGGCTTACCTTGGTTAACAAAATCTAAATAAATAAATAAAATAAATAAACTAGGTGACGTGTACGTCACCAAAACTATTTCTGTAAGACATCATGCACTGTATTCTGAACTTACAGCTGTGCAGCCCTGACCATGACAGTGTTGAAAAAGTTGCACACAGGTTGTGTTACTTAACAAGATGCGGTTTTGAAATGTAATTTGACTTGAGATTGAGAACCAGGGACAAATTACATTTCTTTTTTTTAAGAAACTTCCAGATGCTTTGTTGTTGTGTCAAAGTGGTCGTATCCAAAGAAGTTCTTCCACATCCGGGCTGGGGCAGACATGCAACACGCAGAAGTCATTTCATTCGATGACCATGACCATCATTAACTGCCAGACTCGAGAAGGGTGCCGATGAAATCTATGAAGAAGTAACCAAATAAGAAAACGTTAGAGACAAACCTGAAAATATGCTTCCCCCACCACAAAAAAAAAATACTAGCCTTCATTTGCTTGAGAGTTATCCATTTTAAATTTCTATGCAAACAGTTCTCATCAAGCACTGGAATGTGCATATAACAGTATCTGTGACCTGTGATACAAAACAATACAATGAGTACATGTCTATGTCAACCTCCCACATACAAAATACATAAATATATATATATATATATATATTTATCTATATCTATATCTATCTATATATATATATAGATATATATATATATAGATATATATATCTATATATATATATATATATATATCAACTCGCAAGACTACTATTAGTATACAGACAAAGGGCACCCTTCCATCTGGTTGAGATGATCGCATGACATTTTCTGGAATCACAGCACACATTGGACCAGCAACAGTTCACTCACGGTCATCATTTTATTCTGGGGAACTTTGTATGTGCTGTAATGCTCACATTTCACTTTGTTACCACTTGTCAATTTTTTGGACACAAGACAGATGCATTTTGGGCATGCAGAAAAAATCTGGGGACTGTGTCACCACTGTGCGCATGACTGAGTGTGCCATTAATTCTGGGGGACTTTGTATGTGCTGTAACACTCACATTTCACTTTGTTACATAGAAACATAGAATTTGGTGGCAGACAAGGACCACTTGGGCCACCTAGTGTGCCCATTTCCCTACCTAACGGATAAGCTGCAGATCCTAGTTAACCAACAGCCTACTTCCTCCTACCTCCCACTAGAATTGCATTATGTCTGTCCCAGGCATTCTTGAATTGCCCCACTGTTTTTGATTCTACAATCTCAGGAAGGCTGTTCCATGCATCTACAACCCTCTCATTACCTCTGAGCCATCCCCCCATTATCTTCAAATTGTGCCCCCTTGTTCTTGCACATCTTTTTTTCTGAAAGATGCTACCCTCTTGGACTTTCTTGATTCCCTTGAGGTATTTGAAAGGTTCAATCATGCCCCCCCCCCTTCTTTCCTTAAGGCTATACATTTTAAGATTCTTTAGTCTTTCTTCATATGTCTTCTGGTGCAGACCCTGCACCATTTTGGTTGCCCTCCTCTGGACAGCCTCCACCCTGTCTTTGTCTTTGCAAAGATGGCATCTCCAGAACTGTACACAGTAATCCAGATGTGGTCTTACCAACTGCCTGTACAGAGGGCCAACAACTTCCTGTTTTCTACTGCTGATGCCTCTCCCTATGCATCCCAGCCCTCCTTACTGCCTTCTCACATTTCTGGCCCACCTTTAGGTAATCTGATATGACTACCCCAGGACCCTTTCCATTTTTGTTGTTATCAGTATCTCACCCCCATTGTGTACTCTTCCCCAGGGTATTTGTTTCCCAGGTGCATTACTTTGCACTTCTTTGCATTGAATCTAAGCTACCATATATTTGACCATTCCTCCAACCTTGTCAAGTCCCTTTTCATCCTTTCCACCCCACCTTGTGTATCAACCCTGTTGCAGATCTTTGTGTCATCTGCAAAGAGACATACTTCCCCTTCCATTCCCTCTGCAATGTCACTTATAAAGACATTAAAAAGGACCATCCCCAGTACAGAACCCTGTGGTACCCCACTAGTAACCATCCTTTCTTCACTGTGGACTCCATTTACTATTACCCACTGTGTCCAGTAGTCCAGCCAGTGTTTTACCCAGGCTACCACCCTGGGATCCACTCCCAGGCTGGCTAATTTGTTTATTAATCTTTTGTGCAGGACTGTGTCAAATGCCTTACTAAAGTCTAGGTAGACCATGTCCACAGCCCTCCCTGGTCTACTACTTTGGTCACCCAGTCAAATAAATCAATTAGATGTGTCTGACATGACCTTCCTGCTGTGAATCCATGCTGCCTTTGGTTCTGTGCCCCACTGGCCTCTAGGTACTCAACAATTATTTCCTTCAAAGGTGATTCCATCATTTTCCCTACCACTGAGGTCAAACTGACAGATCTGTAGTTTCCTGCCTCTATCTTGCTCCCACTTGTGTGAAGGGGAATCACATCTGCCCTCCTCCAGTCTTCAGGTACCACACCATCCTCCCATGATTTATTAAAAAAGGTAGTCAGTGGTGTTACTAGTTCTTCCCTTAGTTCTTTTAGAATTCTGGGGTGAATCCCACCAGGCCCCATTGCTTTATCCACCTTCAGTTTTAAGAGTTCTTTCATATCCCTTTGTTCTGTGAAAGGACTAATATCAACCCTCCTATTCAGAGTGCTTCTATTGACTGGATTAGGTATCTCTCCTGCTTTTCCACCGAAGCAGAAGTATTCACTCAGTATCCCTGCTTTTTCACTGTCGCTCTCTGCCCAACCACCTTCCTCTTTATTCAGCCTCAGTATCCCTACCTTAGTCTTTCTTTGCTCCCTAATGTACCTATAAAAAGTTTTATCCCCCTTCTTAACCAAGTTGGCTATCTTTTCCTCGGTTTGTGCCTTGGCTATTCTGACTGCCTTCCCCACTTCTTTCTGCTTTAACTGGTACGGTTTTCTGTCCTGCTCCTTCTGTGTTTCCTTATACTTCCTGAATGCTATCTTTTTCTCCCTTACCTTCCCCACCACTTCTTTTGAGAACCATAGTGTTTTTTTCTTTCATTTTGATTTGTTTGTCTGCTTCACACAGAGGCTTGTTGTCTCTGTGATGGCGGTTTTGATGTTTCCCCATTGTTGCTCCACCCCACCTTCTTGCCTGTTTCCTAGTGCTTTTCTGAGGCACTCTCCCATTTTGACAAAATCAGCCCTCCTGAAGTCCAATACCTTCACTTTTGTGTGGCTTGACTCTACAGCTAAGTTTATCATGGACCACACTGTTTGGTGGTCACTTCTACCCACTTCAAGATCAAAGATCCTCTCTCCATCCCCATTTGAGAGTACTAGGTCTAAGATTGATCTCTCTCGAGTGGGTTCCAAAACTAGCTGTCTGAGGCATGCCACCTGTAGGGCATCGTGAATGGCCCTGCTCTTGGATGTGTCTGCAGCAAAGGTGCTCCAGTTAACATCTGGCATATTCAGGTCCCACATCATCAATATCTCCCCTTTCTCTGCCATCCCAAGGATGCCTTCTATCATTTCCTTGTCCATTACCTCCACCTGAGATGGGGGTCTGTATACAACCCCTGTGCCGATTGTGGAGCTATTTCCAGTCTCCAGGGTGACCCACAGTGCCTCCTCTCCTCCCTGTTTACCCTTTAGTTCTGTTGCTTTGATCCCTTCCCTTACATAGTGAGCTACTCCTCCTCCTCCTCCTCTTCCTCCCTGTCCCTCCTGTAGATTGTGTACCCTGGTATGTTGACATCCCAGTCATGGTTCTCTGTGTACCATGTTTCTGTAACTGCCATGATATCCAGGCATCCCTCTTCCACTGCCTTCCACAATTTTGGGAAGCTTTTACCTAGACTATGGGCATTGGTACTCATTATCCTCCATTCATTATGACTTTATTTCTTTTTGCCCCATCCCTGTCCTTACTGCCTTTGTCCTTTTCTCCATTTACCCCTGCCCTTCTCCCTATCGACTGCTCTATCTTGGTGTTTACCTCACTAATTACCCTGATTTTTTGTGGGGCGCTAGGATTTCCCTTCTCCCTTTCAGTGCCTCCCCCCATGGCTAGTTTAAATGCTTGCCAATGAAGCATTTAAACCTATCACCTAGGGTCCCAGTTCCCTTCCTGGATAGATGCAGACCATCACACCTGTATAGGCCTTCATCCTCCAGGTGGGAGGCCCAGTCCCAATGGTAGCTAGCTCTCGAGCTCTGCACCAAGCTAAATCCGTCATTGAATCCCATGGTGCAGAGTACCCCAGCTCATCCATGCCATAGACAGGTAGCACTTCCAAGAAAGTTACCATGTGTGCTACTTGTCTAAGGCCCTCCTCAACTCCACAAACTCCTGTTGCACTGCTCTGATCCCATTCTCAGCCAGGTCATTCATCCCTAGGTGGATAATGACATCCAGCTCCCTCCCCCTTGCAGCTGCTCCCATGATCCTGAGGATTTGTTTCCTGTTCCTCCAAGCCATGGCACCAGGCAGGCACCATAACTCCCTTTCCCCTCCCTTTCCCTGTAGGGTCCTGTGCCACCCTCCTGTGGGTGTCCATTGTGGAGGTTCCCAACATCCTCCACGGTCTTCACTCTGGGTGCCTCCATAGAGGAACCATGCTCCACCAGACTGGTGAATGAATTGTGGAGAGGCACAACTGGAGGGATTTGCCTCTGTTCCACCACCCTCACCATCCCTGAGCCCACCGTGGTCTAACCACTCCTTGTTCTTGGCATCCTCTGAGGTAGTGGCAGTGGCCTGGGTGGTCCCTGGGTGGGGGAGCAGGTTTCCTGAATCCTTGCCAGGTCAGCATGGAGACGAACAACCTCCTCCCTCAGACCATAAAGGTGCCTGCAAATAAGGCAGCAATGCAGTCTCCAGAAAGTCTCCTGGAAGACTACTGCTCCACAGTGCACCACTCCCCACATGTCTGTGTCCCTTCCTGTTACAGATGCTTTTCTTTTGTTGTTTTTTGTTGTTGTTTTAGTGTGTGCAAGCTTGTGAGTGTCTCTACCTCCATTCAGTGTGCTGTGCCTTTAAAGATATGAGCAGGTTATGTTGTTAACAGTTTTGGGAAGTGATGTCAGAACCCCTGCTGTAAAGGAAGTTATGCGCTTGGGGCTGGGGTGAGGGAAGGGTGGGAGGAAGCAAACCTATGACATCCAGAAACAATCAACAACTCTGACCTTCCACCCTGGGGACTGCCTTCCTTCCTTCCTTCCTTCCTTCCTTCCTTCCTTCCTTCCTTCCTTCCTTCCTTTCTTTCAGACACCTATTTCACAGAGGTTAAGTAACAGGTCTAGTCACAAATGACTGCAAATATCTTCCAGCTACAGTTCTTCCCTGGCAAATTAAAGTTAAAAGTTACCACTTGTCAATTTTCTGGACACAAGACAGATGCATTTTGGTCATGCAGAAAAAATCTGAGGACTCTGTGTCACCACTGCATGCATGACTGTGTGCACCATTAATTCTGGGGGACTTTGTATATGCTGTAATGCTCACATTTCACTTTTTTAGCACTTGTCAATTTTCTGGACAGAAGACAGATGCATTTTCGGCATGCAGAAAATGAGATCAAACAGTGCATGTGCACACACACACACACACACACACACACACACACACACACACACACACATTAATGGAAGGAATGGGGGCCAGAATACAAAGTGTCACACATACGGAGGACAACAAAAAAGGGCATATTACATACAAGGGTCAGGATGGTGGAGGAATACATTTTATGACACAGCAAGGAAGGTGTGGGGGGGCACATGGTATGAGGAATCAAAACTAATGTGGGATCCCATGGTGATCCAGCAGCAGTTCAAGTATGTACATAATTTGCAGTTGATGTCCTGCTATGCGATCCAGCCACTGCTCCACAGAACTCACCCACTCATTGTTCTCCTCAACAGCACTCCAGAGAACTTCCAAGTCAGCCTGTGTTACATGCAATTCTCTGGGGTCCACATGTTCCATAGGCTGACCTGCTGGTGGTGGTGGTGGTGGTGTTGCAGGTGCCAGTGGAGCAGCAAGTGCTGCTGTGGCCCTCCTCTTCATAGGGATGTCACCCTGCACAGTGGCACCCTCTGCCACAGAAGGGCTAGTAGGTGCAGGCATGGTCTGTTCTGTGGCAGCCTGCCACTTCAGCTGGTGGTGATTGAGCATATGGGTGCACTGGCCTCCAGTCCCCAGGTGAGTTCCCCAGGGGCCACGGTGCACCTCCACCTCACATAGGTGGCACTTGACTGCACTGCTGTCCCCCTGACACAGTCAAAAAACTGCTAAGCAAAGGAGGTGTGGGGAGGATCAGGCACAGGCAGGGAGGGCCAGATGAACTGGCAGTCAGCTGGTCATGGTGCTGAACAGGATGAAATCACACGGGCTGGGAAAGGCACACCTGGGCCTGGGGACCTGGTTCTGGACTTAGTGGTGGTGGTGGTTCCACTGCCTCAGAGTCAGGAGGCAGTGCTGGTCCCTGCTTCCAGGGGCACTCACAAGTTTTGAGTGGTCCAACAGGAATCAGCACCCATGCCCCCATGCATGTGCATGGTATGATGCTTACCACTACTGCACTCTCCCAGAGCTGCCCCAGCCCCAGACATTCCCTCACCCTGGTCCATCTCTCCTACTGCACTCCCTCAGTCTAAGCAATGACTACTCACACTGTGGCACAACACACATACAGTCACACAGACACAGACAAACAGCTATCTACTTATAAAGGTAAGAAAAAATTACAGAAAGAACAAATTAAGTAAAAATGAGTACAGAAAAGACAAAAAATGTAGCTTTTAAAAAAGCTGTTGGGTCTAAATCAAAGTTTAAATCTCCTCCTCGCTTTGATCTCAAAGTATTAGCAGTCACAAAACATACTCGTCTCTCTCCGTCTGCTCAGGAGAAAGTGAAAGTATCTGCTTATATGACTCACTTTTAAATGTTGGCAAAATAAATGTAAACGAATGGTAGCTTTAGCTAAAAAAGATTTTATCAGAATTGTTTCAGTAATATGCACGATCCAAATAAATTTTGGAAGAATATTTCTGATTTAAAAAATCCAGTTAAATCTAAAACTCCTATTAACTTAATATTGGGAGAACATTTGTAGACAATCCTTTAGAGGTAGCTGACTTGTTAAATCATTATTTTAAGGACTTACCAGATTTGGAGATACCAAAACTCGGAATTGCTGATTCTAAATACATACATTCATTCTGTTACTTCTACAGTCAATAATAAGGGATAATAAGGGATTTAAACTGAAAAATATTAATATACAGGATGGAGCCAAAGAATTAAAAAATTTGAAAGTATCAAAGGAATAGATGGTATTGACCCCAGATTTTTGAAATTAGGCTTTGACATTATAGCCCCTATAATTACATATCTTTATAATTGGAGTATACAATCTTTCTCTGTACCTGATCAATGGAAAATGGGAGAAATTGTTCCCATACACAAGAGTGGTGACCATACAGCTCCCTCTAATTATATACCCATTGCCTTGCTCCCAATTTTATCAAAGGTATTGGAAAAGCTGATAAATTATCAGCTTGGACACTATCTTGATCAAGAAGGGTTATTAACCAACTGTCAAGATGGGTTTAGAGAGGTAGGCTCACAAACACCTCCCTACTTGACTTTGGTAATTTGGTGGCAACATCACTGAACAGGGTAGGTATACTGGGGTGGTGTTTGTGGACCTAAGTAAAGCCTTTGACTTGGTTCATCATGAAACCCTTTTGCATAGATTGCAGGATATTGGGTTGCAACAGGAGTCTTTGCAATTGTTTAGATCTTATTTGCCTAATCATAAACAAAGGGTGGTCTGTGGTGCTGCTTTCTCGGGTCTCCTGGATCTACATCGAGGTGTACCCGAGGGCTCTATTTTGGGCCCTGTGTTATTTAATATCTATATAAATAGTCTTGTAACTCATGTAACAGTACTGATGTTAGACTTTATGTGGATGACATTGTACTGGTTGCATCTGCAGACGATCCCGGAGACCTGAGACAGCGGCTCCAAACAGATTTTTCCAATATTGAGACTTGGACAAGAGACTCAGTTCTCTTAATGAGCTCTGGGAAGATGCAGAGTATGATCTTTTCTGTGGGACCATATATAAAATAGGATCTTACTGATTTTCAGATCAAGTTTCTGGATGGGACTATGGTTCAGATGGCATATACTTATAAATATCTGAGGGTTCTCATTGATTACCACTTTTCTCTTTCTGAACATATTTTATCACAGATAAAAAAGGTGAACCAAAGATTGGGAGCCTTAAGAAGGATGTCAGGGTGTCTGACTAGAGAAATTAAAACTAGGTTAGTAAAACAATTGTTGCTGCCTGAACTTGATTACGGATTTCCATTATATATGCACTTTTAGAAATTTCTGAACAAATTAGATCCGACCTATTATAAATTGGGGAATTACATCTTAAAGAATAAATTCAGGCCCATTGATGCTTAGTTTATCAGGAACTTGATTGGTTACCCGACAGCTTCTAGAAAGTATTTATGGTCAGTGATATTTCATGGTTTAATTTACTCTAATAACAAAAAAATGCATTCATTAAGTCATTTAATACTGTATGTCTGAATTCCAACTTGTCATACTCAGACAGGTTAAGGAAAAACAACTAGAAAATTGCCTACAGTTTGAATTACAAATGGATAGGGGACATAATTCTCCAGAATAGTTTAGCAAAGACTTGGAATGAATTAACTTTTCATATTGTTGACATTTCTGGTTTGTACACATTTAAACTTAAATTGCATGACTATTTGAATGTTTGCTGTAATTGTTTTTAGATTGAATGCAATTTTATATTGTATGTACTTATTTGTTATTTTGTTTGTGTTATTGTTATTGTGTTTTACAGGAATTTATTGTAAATGGGGATTTAGTTCTCCAACAAACCAATCTGTATAAAAATCAACTTTAAACAAACAACAACAACTTCCTTCCTGCCTGGCTAAGGCATGTGACTTACAGTACTGTAAGCCATGTGATGTGTGGGAGCTACCAAATCTGAAACATCAAGTAGATCACTTAGAATCATAATGAGAGAACACAAAGTCCATTAAAACAATCACTTTCCTTATTTAGAGTTGCCTTTCCACCTTAACGTGAAGTGGTATGACAAGTGAGGAGTACTTTGCATTGCCCTACCTGCATAGCTGAGTGGCAATGAAAGTGCCCACTTCAAGGTTAACTTTGCCGTGGAAATTGAAATTCACTGCATCTCTATTGGTATTTGCAAAAGTAAGCAAAAACAGCCTAATCTTCAGCTGCAACCCCTGCCCAGCACTCTGTGTTACAGTGAATGCACAAGACAGGAATGGAATAGGATGATTTAGTTCCTTGACCTTAGTTACAGTCAGTGATCCATTAGTACAATTTGGGAGATATAACATGGTTGGAGGGTGGGTCTTGCTCTGTGAAACTGATGCAGCAGAGCAGCTGTTTCTGTTTCTGCCATTTGCCATCAAGTTATCCCAAAACATGAATAAACCTGACTCCTCATGACTGTGTTGTACCCAAACCAGTCTTTTGAATACTGCTTGTAAGTGGATGGAAAACAAACTCCAAAACCAAGGGTCGATCAATATTGAAAAGAATACTAAGAGCTTGTGAATCTGGGAATGCAGAGGGGAAATCAATTATATGAAGATTTTTCATTAAAATATTATTGACACCATATGCATCAGTCTGATGGACAAGAAAAGCTGGACATAGAACCAGTTGAGAGGTGGGAGTCCTCCTGCATATACAGTGGTTGGTGGGGTGGCTGGGTATTAGGATTGGGATTTGGGAAATCACTTTGGCACTTTGCTCCACTGGCAGGCAAAATTGGAGCCTGGAGTTAGTTTTGAACCCCTAGTCAGTCTCTGGACTCAGGAATCCAGTGTGTGAGTGTGTGAGTGTGTGTGTGTGTGAGTGTGTGTGTGTGTATATGTGTGTGTGTGTGTGTGTGTGTGTGTGTGTGTACCAGTAAGTGTTGTTATTCGGGTGTGGTCCTGGGAGGAGACAGTCAACTTGTGGTGTGCTGCGTTAGTTCATATTCAAATTGGCTGGAAAGAAGAGCTCCAAGCTGTTTAGTTTGTGGTATATTATCCTTTGGGTCCTGTCCCCCTTGAAAATGGACATTTCATTTGATACTTTGGGGCTTGTTATCATACAAAAAATGTTAACATTAAGAAAAGTTAAAAAATGCTCTGCCTGTATATGCCTGTATATGATAATGTCATGGAATGAAATGTAGTTATTCTAGTTTACAGTAGTTACCTTCTCTGGCACTGCACCAAGGTCCAAGCACACAAACAGTGATGCTATATTAAGATGGTTGTTATGCATAGTGACATCATTATGTTCAGTTTCAGCACTAATGTCACTACGGCAGCAGAGCAGCTTAGAATGTTGCTGCATAGTTGCTTTCCTTTATCCAGTTAATCTGGAAGTAGTTTACTTGAATTTACAGAAATATCTGCAGTACATTGTGACAATAAATTGAGCCTACCACCAACACTCAAGCACCCCAACCACTAGTTCACTGTTCACTGAAATGACATGCTGCTGTCTGAAATGGGCATACCTACACAGACGAGCCTGTGTCTTCATCTTGAGTTTCATATGGCTGAAGCAAAGTAATACAGGCAAGTTTGGGTACCATTCTATAATTTCAGTGGTGGTGTTTATACTGTGCAATCTGTTAAGTATAACCCCAAAATGCACCCCAGAACACCAAAAAACAAAGCTTCCCCCAGCCAGTAGTTAAGCCCCACCCCAGGAAAACAAAAGTCGTCTCCTATGAGCTGGGCTCTGGTTTGGCAAAAGTCAATCTCTGCCCGATGAAGCCTATCACCTGTGAGGGCAAAAGTTCTGACTTGGTCCTCATGGATTAGGAGGCCAAGCTTGAGATAGATCTTGAAGGCCATATCCTGGACCTCTCCACCTCCAACCTGGAGGACCCAATAGAAGCCAATCATCGAAAAAGGGTACACTCTGACTCTCTATGCTGAAGATGGGCTGCCACCACTGCAATGCATCTGGTGAAGACCCAGGGGTCCACTGACAGGCCCAACAGCATGGCTTGGAACTCATAGAGAGTTTCCGCCACTCGGAAATGGAGGAACCTTTGGTGTGACGAATGAGTCGGGATGTGGAAGAATATGTCCTGAAGATCCAGGGAGCAGAACCAACTGTTTTGCTTGAGAGATGGTATGATCTAGGACAGAGTTACCATCCAAAAGTGCATGACCTGTGATACTGATTCAGGTCATGCAGATCCAGAATGGGGTTCCAGCCCCCCCTCATCCATTTAGGGACCAGAAAATACCTGGAAACACACTCTGTGCTGTCTGGGGAATCTGTCACTTGAGACACTACCTCCTTGAGGAGGAGTTGGGCTATGTTGTCTCTCAGAGCTGACCATGAGTGGACTGATAACCTTTCCTTGTGTGGGGCACGGGCTCAATTTGGTGGGTACGCTTGAATTCCAGAGGCAGTCCCTGACCAACCACTTCCAACACCCACCTGTCTATGGTAACAGCAGACTAGGTGAAAAGGAAGTGGTGGAGCCAGCCCCCACGAAGGACCTAGAGCAGGTGTGACAGTAGGGCTGGTCACCCCATCCCATCACTGAGCAGGCCAGGAAGAAGAGGATCCAGAAGCAGGAGTGCCTGGGACCCTTCCCTCCCAGTTTGCATGACTGCGCATCTGACTTGGGCTGAGGGCACCAAGACTGGGCCTGCTGTTGCCCAGACTGAGACTGGAGCTGCTTAGCCGCAGGGGCAGAAGGGTGAAATGGCTTCTTCTGCTTTTTGGAACCTTGGGATTCCTTTTGGGCAGATGTAGCGGAGTCCAACGTAGTGTTGGACTTCTTGATACATTCAACATGACCATCCATTCCTGGACTAAACATGTCGGTACCCACGAACGGGGCATCTGCCAACTTGTGCTGGGTGCCAGCTGTAAAAGTCGAGACCCTCAACCAAGCCCTATGGCACATGGCAACCACAGTTGCAACTGAATGGGCACAGGAACCCCAATGTCCAAGGCTGTTTGGAGTTGCTGCCTGGTAACAGCCCGAACCTGGTCCCGGACCTGCTTGACCATGGTCTGAATGTCTGCAAGAAGGCGAGGAAGCACCTCTTCTAAGGAACACAACAGGGCATGGGAGAAGTGCCATAATTACAACTGAGCTTACCTGATGGAGGCCGAATGACGAAGCAGCATAGACCTCATAAGCAAAATGATCCAGCTTCTTGGATTCTTTGTCCAGTGGTCTATTAGAGTCTCCTGAGTTCCCCATCTACCTGAACATATACTTGGTCAACTGGGGAAGATTGTTTCTATGGCATCTCCACTGGGATAGGTGGAGAGATCAGGTTTGGCAGAGTTGGGAGTGGCATCACCAGTTTCTCCACAGGCGGAGGAGGGGGCGATGACTGACTCTGGAGTGGTCGACGATGGCCTAGAGGGCAACAGCCAGGTAATGGCTGGGGTTGAAGGGACTGCCTTCAGCCCAGCCAGAATTAGCTGCCACAGCATGTCTTCATAGCACTGACGAAGCTTGCGTCAGAGCCTTCCCTCATCCGAGGAGAATGTGGATGAATGGCAGCAGCTCCGCTTCTTAAAGTACTGCTTATGCAATTTCCTCAACCTTTTGGCCGAGGATGACCCAGACCTAGATGTCGACCATCAGTGAGGCTGAGGGGGGCCACTCAGGAGAAGTCGGGGTTGTACTCATGGGATCAAATGGAGTCCAGCACATGGTCAGGATTGTAGAAATCAAACTTCAATTTATTCATACAGCAGGAAAAATAAATGGACTGAAGACGGAAAAATAAAATAACACTAAGCAAAATGAAAAGAAAATACAGTTCTACAGTTACAGTCACTGAAGAAAGGGGTTGCTAGAAACTGGCTAGTCATCTGGTAAGCTTACCTCCCTACCACACACTGACTTAATACACTCTTTTGCACTCAATATATATATATATATATATATATATATATATACTGTGGTCAGATCACATGGTACAGGAAAACCCTCCCTACACAGAATGAATCTAACTTTTAACAGCAAACACAGTTTGTATTTCACCTGAGTTTCAGTTTAGGCATTCATTTCACCACTATATGGTTTTCTGGTTCACTAAAGTTAACAATTTCTAATAATTTCATCTTTTACCCTTTTTCTTTTCATTTTTTTTTTTTTCAAATTTAACGCCTTTATTGGCTTTTAAGATAAAAAAGAAACGACAGGAACAGGGAACATAAAACCAAAATAAATGACAATAATTACATAATGTCTACAGGAAAGACTACAGAATTTATAGGAATCATTGAATTCGATAAAATAATAAGGACCCCCCTCCCCCAGCCCTTTATCCCCATAACCCATTACCCCCCACCACAGGATGTGCCTTATTAAAAGAGGAACAAACCCTACTACGCATAGCATATATTAAAATATAACCCATATAAAGCAAAGAGTATAAAATGAGTTAATGCCAACTAAAGCAGCCAGAGGTGTTTGCATATAAACATTAGTTCAAATAAAGAGCATACAGTTTACCCCATTTCCTATCAAATGAAGTCAAGTGATTCCGAGAGCTTGCTATTAATCTTTCAGTCCTAAAGCAGAGAGAGATTTCACAAATCCATTCTGCATATGATATAACCAGTTGGTCCATCCAGTGCCTGAGAACCAGTCTTTTAACAGCTATAGAAATTAAAGCCATGTGAAATCTACGCTCCAAAACCTGTATATTGGAGAACATCCCTAAAATACAAACTTCTATGGCAAATAAATCTCCCAAACCCAAAAGAGGATCTAGGTTGGACTGGATGGACTGCCAAAGGGGAGCCACCTTGTCACACTGCCAGAAAATATGTACCAGGTTCCCTTCCACCATGCCACACCTTGTACAAAGGGTTGTAGGTAGTCTATCTAATTTGGCCAGCTTGACCGGAGTATAGTACAAGTTATTCAATATATGATACTGGATGAGCCTATGCCTATCTTGAGAGAGGTACCGGTGCATATCTACCCAAATCTGATCCCAGACTAGAGGGGTTTCTGGCAGAAAAGAGGACCAACATTTAGAGCCAGTAAGGGGTTTAGGAAATTTAGTATCCAATAGGAAGGAGTAAATCTTGGAAATGCTATGGGCCTTATTTGCATGTTCTTGTATCCAGTCTAGAAATGGCTTAACTTGGGACGGTGTAGAGGTAGACCCAAAACTGGAGGCCAGTAGGTGTTTTAACTGGAAGACTTTAAAAATAAACTTCTGAGGGATGCTGTATTTGGCCATAACATCTCCAGAAGATAAAAGAGAATTATTAAGGAACAAGTCATAGATACAACAATCCTGCAGCTGAGAAAGCCAGTCTGGGGGAAGGGAGGCCGCCAATCTTAATGTTTGAGTTTAAAGTAAGAGGCTGGGTTGTGTCTTTCCTAGGAGAAATGCTGAAGAAATTCCAGCATTGATTCAACACCTTAATGGAGGTACCTATGACAATACCTTGTGGGGGGGGGGAGGTAATAAGGAAAAGGTATAGTAAAAAATTCTAAATGACTGGAGATCATGCTCATTTAAAATCCTTCTCTTGAGTTGTAACCAAATTGGTAGGTAATCCTCTGCCCTCGAGTCATACCACATCCCTATTTTCGACATGTGACTTGCCCAGTAATACAGCATGAAGTTGGGAAGGCGAAGCCCTCCTTTTTCCCTTGAGTAGGTTAAGCTTTAAAAAGGCTTTCCTGGGCTGATTGCCTTGCCAAATGAACTTGGAAATAAACCCATGAAGGTGTTGAAAATAGGATATTGGTAAATAGATGTTCATTAAATTAAGTGGGTAAAAAACCCGGGGCAAAACATTCATCTTGATGATATTTATACGACCTCACAGAGATAGAGGGACAGCGGACCATCTCTGAAGATCGTGCTGTATTTTAGTCATCAAATCATCCAGGTTAAGTTTCCTGAAGACTTCAGGGTCCCTGGTAAGGTAAATACCTAAATATTTAAATTAAGAAGGGGCCCATTTCATGCCAAACTGGGTGAAATTAACCTGAGGAGTGTTGACATTCAACGGAAATATAATTGATTTAGCTAAATTCAGTTTATAATTTGCCACCTGGCCAAACCGGGCAATAATATGCAATATGTGTTTTAGAGATGATTCCGGGTTAGCCAGGTGTAAAAGAATATCATCGGCATAAGCCGAAAGAACCAGAGACTGTTGCTGGATTAAACACCCTCTGACGTGGGGTGAGTTCTTAATACTGAGAAGGAGAGGTTCCAAATATAAATTAAACAGGAAAGGTGACAGTGGACATCCTTGCCGAGTACCTGTAAATAACGGGAATCAAGAATAAAAGACCCTGTTACAATAAATTCTAGCAGTAGGAGACTTGTAGACTGACTTAATCCATTGAATGAAAGTCTCCGGGAAGCCCATTTTCCCCAATATAATCCAGAGAAACTCCCAGTGAACTCTGTCAAAGGTTTTCTCTGCATCCAATGATACTAAAGAAATAGGAGCTTGGGAGTCTTGGGCGGCCCGGAAAATATGTGAAAGAGTGCGCAGATGGTCAGCTGAAGATCTACCTTGAACAAACCCACCTGTTTGGGACTTAGCAAAATTGAACCAAACTCATTTGATTCTAAGAGATAGAATTTTCGTTAGAATTTTAATGTCATAATTTAGTAATGAGATTGGACGGTAACTAGATGGATCTATCAGAGACTTATTTGGTTTCAGTATCAAAAACAACAGTAGCCTCTAGCAGAGTAGGGTCCAGAATATCGGAAGCAAACATGCAATTAAACAGTTTCATTAAGAGGGGAGCAAGTTCTTTACAAAAAACTTTATAAAAGTTGGAAGGAAAACCATCAGGCCCCGGGGCCTTGTCCAGAGCTAGTTCTCTGATCACCTCTTCTACCTCTGCCACTGTAATAGTGGCGATCAGAGCCTCACCTTGGTGGGTCTGCAGGGAGGGAAGGGGAAGACCATCCAGAAATTGGTCCACATGAGAATGAGAAAGTTGGGAGGGACCACTGCTATAAAGCTCACTGTAAAAGGACTCAAAAACTTGTGAAATATCCCTAGGAGAGGTTTTAAGCGAGCCATCAGAGGATGATAAAGAGAGAGGATCCATTTCAATCCCTCCACTTCCCTCAAACAAAGAGCCAACATCTTACCTGATTTCTCCCCTTGATCAAAATAATGGGCCTTGATTTTGAGAAGGGCGTATTCTGCCTTATCCCTTACCAGGTCTGAGTATTCATTTCTAAGTTTCATTAGGGTTTCCAAATCTACTTGGGAAGATAAGGAGGATAATTTGTTTTCCGCCAACCTGATTTGATTCAACAATGACATGATCTTAGCATCCCTCTGCTTTTTATTTCTGGATGCAAGTTTAATAAATTCCCCCCTGATGAAACATTTAAGAAGCACCAAATCAAGTCCTCTCTCTCAATTGAGCCTGAATTGGTCTCCACGAGGGAAGAGATTAGAGATCTAATATGGGAGACTATACGCTTTTCTTTTAAGAGCTGGGTGTTTAGTTTCCAGGAGGTGTCTCTTTGCACCTGCATGTCTGGGAAAACCGAGATCCATGCCACAGAGTGATCTGATATCACAACAGGCTCGATGCCCAACTGCAGCACCCCAGACAAAAGGTTATTGCTAACCAAGATTAAGTTAACTCTGGACCACGACCGATGTACCTGAGAATAATAAGAAAAAAGTTGTTTTGAGGGATTAAATAAATGCCATGGGTCGCATAAGCCCAGTAGGTCCATAAAATTCTTCATGGACAGTTGTGAGGAAGAAAAGTGGTTTCAGTGGTCTATAGGATTTATCCAAATCTTGCGGCAGAGCAATATTCCCGTCCCCCCCAGTATTAACATTGAGGGCAAGAATCCACTCAGATTTTCAGCTAAGGTCATGAGAAAATCTGGGTCCCCACCTACTGGCCATAGATTGCCCCTATTACTATCCCAACATTATATAGCAAGCCCTTCACAATGACGAATCTACCTTTATGGTCCATTAAACACTCTTCTGCCAGAAAAGGTATATGTTTCTTTACCAAAATGGTTACCCCCTGCTAGAGGATGACCCACATGAAGCAAAAACTTGGGCATATCCCTGCCGGTGAAGCCCGTAACTTCTGATGATATCAGATGGGTCTCTTGCATCAAGAGAATATCAACATTCAGGAGAGCACAGCTTTTGAGAACCTGGTACCTTTTAGATAGGTCTCTGACACCTCTGACATTCCACGTTTCAATTTTAGTCGCTGTTATACTCATTAATAATTAACCAATACAACAATAAGATATATAACAATGAAGAAATAAGCCACCCTAGAAGGCACATCCTACCCTCCCCACACCACACTTGAGAATCCTCCCAACCGTATCCCCCCCATCAAAACCCTTAAGAAATAACTGGAGTAACATAGACTTCGAACATAATACTACTGCCCTTGTCCAATCCAATGCCGAGAAAGGAAACCGTGATCCCCACCCTCCCACCTATGTACAAATGTTCTCCCGACTGCCCCCAGAAAATTATTAAGAATGGTAGTACTTGGGTCACGGAACATAACCCCAAAAGCATCCTCTTGTTGGGAGGCACAGACAATATCGACGGACCAGTATAGTAAGGAAGTGACCCCTATAAAACCTAATATTATTGTCCAAAGACAACCGGGAACTCCCTGACTGAGATACCCCCCAACAAGGGTGCTTCCCCCCTCTCCCTGGCGCGCTTAGCAGTCCCTCCAGTGCCAGCTCCCTTGCGGAGCCTCCCCCTCACCCTCTGAAATGTCCAAGTGAACCCTACAAAGTAATTCTAAAAAGTGAAAGCATGGCCAGACCCTGAGAACCCTTTAATCTAAAAAAATGCCAAACACTCGCAGCACTGGAGAAGAGTGCAGTACCTCAAACAAAGTAAGTGAAATAATTACTTCAGGAGGGTGCACCATTACTTTCAGGCATGGCCTGTCAAAGCCGCAATTGAGGATGGGAACTATAAAATCCTCCCTAAAAGGATGTCACCCAGAAAAAATCCAGTCACTAACTGTGGGAAAAGCTGAACCCTAGCCACAATGCTGCCCATCTGCATTACCCCACAAACTTAAACAACCAACTGCCATCCAATCCGCCAGCACCTCAAGAACATGACTCTACTAATCAGCAAGCACAAACTTAAGGCTGGCTAGACCAGGGGCAAAACTCCTTGATATCCCAGTATGCGCCATAAAATGCCAATCGGTCCATCTAACAACAGAGTCCAAAACCAGACTTTTTTTAATTCAATATATTTTATTGACTTTGCAGAGAAGAACTGTATTAACAGATCTACATACACCTAACATCAATTTTCATTGAATCATGATTGATCTTACAGCAGTGGAAATAGCAATCCCCAGAAAGTCTTTTAAAATTTCCAACCATACCACTCCATTCACCCATTCTTATTCAGGGTGAACCCCTGCCCCCCAGCATCCACCCACACAAGAGAGCACCAGTTTCCTTAAAATAAAATAAAATAAAATAAAGGGCTCGGGAAGTATAGTAAACCCATCCATTGAGGTTCAAAAGGCATTACAAAACTATGGCTTCCAGATCATCAAGACCGCCTCTAGCGGTCCCCATTTAGTATCATAGGATTGTATCTTATTATTCATTTTTGCTATGTGTAATTCTAATTGCAGTGCCAACATGATCTCACTATACCATTCAAGCACCGATGGTGTCTTAACCTCTTTCCAGTGCTTAAGAATAACTGCCTTTGCAGCTGCAGATATAATAGCCATAAAAGCTTTCCTCTGTGTACCCAAGTCACTGGGGAACATATTTAGTAAACATACCTCCGGCATAAAAAAAGGTTCTAGCCCAAATACTGATTTCACGGATTTACAGATAGAGCTCCAGAAGGGGCGAACTGTGGCGCAGGTCCATAAAACATGATATAAGTCACCCTCTCAGGTCCCACACCTGCTGCATCTGGGCGATTCTAATTTTCCCATTTTGTGTAATTTAGAGGGTGTATAACATAAGTTATGTATAATATTAAATTGCTGCAGCTTATATCGATCCTGTCTAATATATTTACTACTATTTTTCCATACCTGCTCCCATACTCTTTCCTCTTCAATCTTTAATCTCTGTTTCCAATATTCACCAATCTTGGTGGAGATCCATTTGTCTCTAGTCTGGAATTCATGGTATATTTTAGACAACGGATGCTTTTGTTCTGCAATCTTTAAAAGAGAAGACAGCTCAAATCCTTCTTCATCCCACTTTCCGGTTTTCGCCAGGTGGGCTTTTATCGAGTCTCTAATGTGCAAATACTTGTAAATTTTCCTGTTTAACTCCTGTATTCGAATGCAAGCTTGTTCATACGATAACAAGTTCCCTGTAGGGGCCAAATCTCCCAATGTTAACCCGCTTAGTGGTTTCAGGAACTTGGCAGTGATTGGAGTTTTGTATTTGAAAATGCTTATTGTATAAGATAGGTTGGTCGGGCGAGTTTCGCCAGTTCACCCTTAGGAGTTTCTGCACTTGTTGTAGGGCTTTTAGTGACCACCCTATAGGGATATTTTTAAGTGCTCTAGGTAGGAGTCTGAAAGATAAAATGGAATTGAACTTAGTGCAAGAGTCGAATTATATGAACTAGGTCCCTCTCTATGTTAATCCATGGGGGACATATTGTTAGTTCCCACTGTAAGTGGGAAGTCCAATGTACTAAATTTACTGACATGTGATGCCATATAGTATTTAAAGAAAGAGAGTGCTAGTCCACCAGACTTCCTTTGATGCAGTAAGTTTCTATATGATCGTCTGACAGCTTTCTCTCTCCATATGAATTCATTAAGGATCGTTTGTAGTGGACGAAACCATGCTTTTAGCAGGTAGCGGCCTAACATATTTAAGGGGTACAGAATCTTCTGTAGTATATTCATCTTGATTATTTCGATTCTGGCCCAGAGAGATAGTGGTAACAGAGTCCATCTATTTAAATCTTGTTTGATTGTTTTGACCTGACTATTCAGGTTTTCATTTATCATTTTGGTTATGTCCCACGTAACTTTGATTGTTAAGTATAGTAACGTGTTTGCCTCCCAGCAAAACCCTAATCTCTTTGACTATACATGGAGACATCTAGAATTATGGGAAAGCTTTGTTTGGAAATATTAAGTTTGTAATTAGAAACCTTGAGAATTGTGTTATTTCACACATCACTATTGGGATACCTATTTCCGATCCTCGATATGTAGGAGCAGGTCATCTGCATACACGCTGAAACCAAGTACCTCCTGTTGCTAATTTGTACTCCTTGATCTCCTGTACCATGTGCATTCTGTGAATCAAGGGTTCCAGGTATAAATTGAACAAAATGGGGAGAGCTGGAAGCCCTGTCTCGTGCCACATGAAAGGGAGAAGGGGTCTGACAGTATTCTGTTGCACCATATTTGTGCTTTGGGAGACCTATGTAATAACCTGATCCACCTTAGAAAACTGTCTGGTAACCGAAAATTGGATAAAACGGCAAATAGGAAGTCTCAAGAGACCCTGTCAAATGCCTTTTCTGCATATAATGCTAGTAGAGCTACTGGGGTCAATACTTCTTGGGCTCGTCTTATTAAATAGTGCAATTACGTATGTGATCACTTGATGCTCTGTCGCTCATGAAGCCGACCTGTACATTACTAATCATTTTGGGCATA
Organism: Neoceratodus forsteri; assembly: GCA_016271365.2. NCBI lineage: Eukaryota > Metazoa > Chordata > Ceratodontiformes > Ceratodontidae > Neoceratodus > Neoceratodus forsteri. Next base: position 51,328,847 of record JADMNL010000035.1, read on the forward strand.
AATGGTCCTAATCAGCCAGCTAGGATTATTGTCAATATTTTAACATCTAGATTTAGCAGGGAGATTGGTCTGTAGTTCCCCGGGAGGATTGGATCGTCACCTGGTTTGAGAATGAGTGTTACGAGGGCTTCTAGGAAATCACCCTCCGAGAACCCCTTGCAATACCAGTAGTATATACTTGGTCAGTATAGGGAAATTATGTCTGTGAAGGCTTTGTATATATTGGTAGTTAGCCATCTGACCCGGAGATTTATCTGGAGCAAGCTGAGTTATCGCTTGCTTCACTTCCCGTGCTTGAATGGGTGCCTCCAATACTGTCACTTCGATGGGGTCCAACCTTTTTAAATCTACTGTGTCTAGATAGCTGTTGATATCACCTATTCTAGCCCTGTCTTTCATCGGGATGGAGTAAACTTCGCTAAAATGTTCCTTAAACACTGCCACAATTTTTATAGGGTCTGTAACAACAGGGTCACCTACTTTGCTTTGTATAGTGCTCACATATCTATTGGAGTCAAGTTGCTTAATCCTAAGTGCTAAAAGCTTCCCAGCCCTATCACCAGCCTCAAGGTACTTAATCTTAGTTCTCCGAAGGGCTAGCTCAGCCTTCTGCAACATAATGGAGGAATGTTGGGACTGTAATTGGTGCAACTAAACCCAATCTGCCGCTGATGCTTGTTTGGTAATAGTACGTTCCGTTTTTTGATGGCATTAATGATTCCTCCAACCTCAACTTTCCTTTCTTATTTTTGGTAGATGCAATTCTGATGCATTCCCCTATAAGCACATTTCAGATTTGCCCAAACAATACTCGATTTTAGTAACTGAACCCAAATTATGCTCAAGGAAGTGAGTTATAAAATTGTTTAGGTGATCATATGTATGGGGATCGTGTAGCAGCTGGTTGTTAAATCACCGTCTAAAGTCCCTCATATATCTCAGGTTTGACTCATATTTTATTGACACTGGGGAGTGGTCCGAAACTACCCTGGTATGAATTTGAGCATCCAGAATCAAGGGAAGTACCTTACTACTTACTAGCCAATAATCTATTCTAGAGCAAGTTTTGTGCGGCATTGAAAAAAAAGTATATTGCCTAACCCCTGGATTGTTAAGTCGCCAGACATCCACTAGGTTCAATCCTTCCATCATCTCTCTCAGGGCTCTCTGAGCTGGGGATAGCCCAGATCTTCTGTTGTCAGACCTGTCCCCTATCAGCTGTGAAGTTATATTCCAGTCCCCACCTAGCAACATAATCCCGGTAAATTGTGGGTTTAACTTGTCCAACATCTGTACAAAAAAATTGCAGGGAATCTATGTTGGGGCCATATATTGAACCTATAGTGATCTGTTGACAATAAGATTCCAGTTATTAAAATATATTGGCCTTGTGTGTCCCATATTTCCTTTTCTAATTTGAAGTTTAATATTTTATGAAGTAGAATGATGACCCCCCTTATTGGTTGAAATACCTGCTCCAAATGTCTGCCCTACCCAGTACTTCCTAAACAATTGAGCATCTTCTTTCTTAAGATGGGTTTCTTGTAAACATGCCACATCGCAATTAAGGGTTGAAAGGTGTTTTAGTATAATTTGCCTTTTGCACCTTTCCTGAGCGCCTTTAACATTCCAACTTACTATGTTATTAACATTTTACATCGTGATTTATCTTAAATAAGTGGAGATATGGTTTGAAAGAGTTCCCTGCTGCATTCTAAATTAACTAAAGCAGTCATTTCTCCATAAATGGCTCTCGTTCTTTTCCTTTTGATTAAGTAGATGCTGTCCCATCCTCCATTTCCTCCCTGCAATACAAGTAACCCTCCAAAAGTAAAAGACATCCCTCAGTTCTAACAACTGTTCTACTATACATTATCGTCATGTGATCTATATCAACCCAGCAGAAAGTCTATCTGCTACACAAACCTAGATCTGTTACTCATTATATCTTAATATATATATCTTATATTCTTGCCCCTCGAATAGTCTATTCGAGACGTACCATATAAAGGAGGGGAGAAAAGAGAGAAAAAAAAAGGAACAACCTCCTTTATTATTAAACAAAAGGGCTATTTGCCACACCATAAGCCAGAAGTCTTTCTTTAGGAAGGAACAGTTAAATTTGCCTTTGTAGACAAATTATTCCACCATTTTTGTACTTGATGCTAGTAACACTAGCTCTATTATAGTAATATGAATTTTCCTTGAATTCGTCAGCTAATATCCCCCACTAGTGGGGACCAAACAAATACTGCGCTACAATATCAAAAATCAAACACCCTATGTTCAAAATTGCCCAACATATTTGTACAACTGTTAACTGGATTGGGAATAGTCCTTTTAGTCTACATAATCACTATGTATAACTCTAATTACAGATTTCCATGTAACCCTGATTGGGATCCAACCATTATACTGATGAAACACAAGTCAGTCTTCAACTGCCCAGTCTACTCATCACTGTCAGGATGAGATATTTCCGATGCATCCTTGAGGACTTTCCCAGCTTGAATACATCGCTGTATGAGAGCTGCGTTTTCAGTAGCCTTTAACTATGTCATAATCTCCCCACGTAGTGATGTTCTCCCTTGGCAGTGCTCCTTGATAGCCTGACTTAGAACAAAGAAGCTCACCGTGATCGAAATTTCCCATGCTAATCTAGGATTCTGACTATCGTTCCCAAGAAGCTAAGGATTTCTCTGATTGTGATCCTCTTTTCGTCAGCATTATGTTTCCTCAGAACCTTGAGATTCTTCTACTAAACATTGCCATTTCACTATGAGGGACCCAGGCATCAAATTATGGCTGCATTATATTCAGAAGATGCTTTCCCCCATTCCTGGGATACTCCGTGCATCTCTGGATTTCTAGATTGAGCTGTTATGCTATTATCCAGGATAACATCTGTTATTCTTATCTTATTGACATCAGTCTGAAGCATAAGTGATCATGCCGACTAGCAGACCATATTTAACAACATTTGTGAATTGGCTCTTACTTCGTCATCTATTGGCAATTGGCTATTCAAATTTAATACTCCTGTCATGAGGCAGCACCTCTAAACTTGGTGTTGTGAAGCCGATGAAATTCTAAGGTATCATCTAGTCTGGGGATTACTTATTTGGTGTCCATGCCAATATTGTGGGGATTATGGCTGATGACTGGCATTCTGCTGCCAATTATTTCAGTGGACACTACCGCACTATATCCTGAACAAACTAATGCACATGTCAGCTCGACATCCTCGTCTATTGTTGAGAGGTGATCAGGGTCTTTTCCTTTATCCCATTCGAGGGAAAAAGAAGAAAGGGATCAGCGATTTCCATTTCATAGAATTAGTCCCGAAGGTAAAACCAAGATATTAATTTGAACCTTTTTAGCACTTGGATGCATGTTTGAGTCCCACTGGAGCCCCGGCTACATTAGCAGTGCATAGCTTTGGTGTAATCACGGGAAAAGCTTATCAAGGGATGCATGGTTTCCAGCCACTTCTTGTCTCATTTAAAGAGGAGTTCTCCATGATATATAGCAGTATTTCAAGGGTTTACCATTGGTGCATTGCAAAACCTTAAGTAATGAATACTCCGTGTTTGTTAAATCAGTAGGTCTTATGCTTTCTACTTAACTTATGCAGTTACGTTGCAGCAATCAGAGATGTTTATTTGAACAGTTCTGGGAAGGACTTTGTAAGGTTCTGCCGCGCAACTTCAACTGCTTCATAGGACTGCCATTTATCATTTATTTTTACATGTAATACTGCAGGGTATTTGACTTGGAATTGGATTCCGGCTGCAATTAATTTTGAAACTATTGGATGAAGCTCTTGGCATTTCAGTCTCACGGAGTAAGGCAGATCATGGGTTACCCTGATTTGATTGCCTTCCCAAGAGAGTTCTTGCATGGTTTTAACTTTTGCAAGTATGTGCTGTTTGTCCAAATAATGTAAAAGCTTGCAGATAATGGGTCTAGGCTGCGCATCCATAGCTGGGGGGGGCGGAGGGACCTGTGCGCTTGTTCCACTATGTAGCTGGGGCCATTTGGAGATGGACCCACTATTTTTTCAAGGAGCTTCTGCATGAACAAGATTGGTGCTGACCCTCCTTTTTTTTCCAGAATGCCGAAGATAATTAAATTACTCCTTCTGCTTCTCCCCTCCAAGTCTTCTAATTTGTCTTCCATCTTCCTGATTCTTTTGCCCAAGGTAACTCTCTCCAAATCGCATTTATCCATTCTTGCTTCTGTTGATTTAATTCTAGTTTCATTATCTCCGACTTTAGTAGCGAGAGATTCTAAAGATGATCTAAAACTGTGAATTTCTGTCGAGATTTCTTCTATCAAATTTTGTAGTGGGGCAATTATCTCCAGAAACCATTCCTCCGTTAATGCTGAAGCCTCCGATGTTGATTTTATAGCTCCCTGCCGAGGGCGTCTTGCGGCCTGTTCTTTTTCTGGTGAAGGAGGTGGCGTATGCTTTGAGGCTTGTTTCTTGACAAAAGCCTCCATTTTTATATTTTAATGAACCAGGATCCTTCCTGAGATACTAAAATAGCTGAATTATCCACAAAAACAACCTGTGTTGATTCAAGTCAAGGGTTATTCTCTAGGTTGATAGCAGAGCTAGACTCAAAGCTGCTTGCTCCTAGGCTGCCATCACGTGACCCCAAAACCAGACTTAACCGCAATCATTGCCATTACGTATTGTGGGTCCGTACACCAGATTATGTGACTATGTTGAGCATTGAGAAATGAGACAGTGCTGTCATCTAGCAGTCACCTCCCCGGAATGCCAACGATAACAGCACCCATAAACAATGCTCCACTCAAATGCCCCAATCTAACAACCCCCCTCCCGAGATGGCATCCCAAACTGTACAACCCAATCTTACCCAGAAGGTAGCCGGAACTTGCATAATGGCCTCTCTTAGCTAAGTTGCCTATGAAAAATCACTATAATTGAAAATTACCTGCTTCGGGGAAATAAGGAAGGAACCAGGGGAACTTTAAGAGCTGAGGGGACCAAACGGCCTGACCAGTCCTGCAACGTGTAGAAACCCCCACTACACCAAGTGTTCCCACCCCTCCAGCCCAAAAGCAGACCTCATGAGCTATCACGGAGACTAGGTCTACCAGGCAGTGCACTGGCCTACTCCACTATCCTTCTCCCATCAACTGAAGCCCAGGAAAAAGAGAAGAGAAAGAGGAGAACACCAACAAACAGGTGAGAGTCCAATAGTATTATTTTAAGCAGGAGATAACTTTGACACATTGTCAGATGTTTAGCCGATTTGAACAGATTGGGTGACTTGAAAGAGAGATCCGATGCAGCTTTCTCTGAGACTTGTAGGAGTACCAAGAACCTTCAATGGCTACTTGTAGCTTTGCAGGTAGATCATTTGTAGTGAATACCTGCTGCAATCAACTTGTTAACTCTAGAATGAAAAGCTGAGCATTTCTGTCTCATCTCGTATGAAGATTTTGTGTTATACATAGCTTGGAACCACTCCATAAGATTGCTTGCAGCTCTCTTGCCTTTAGTAATACATGTTGCTTCTCCAAGAAGCTTAAAAACTTGATAATGATGGGCCTTGGCAGTGCGCCAGCTGCAGGTTTCAGCCTGGGAGAATGATGAGCACGTTCTATGTGGTATTGTGGATTAAGGGGAGATGGCCCAACAACCTTGCTCAGAAACTTCTGGAGAAAGAGAATGATGTCAGGGCCCTCCTCGGCCTCAGGGAGGCCCAAAATCACCAGGTTGTTTCTCCGACTCCTTCCTTCTAAATCCTCTGTTTTAAGTTGCAGTTTACTGATCTGCTGCCTAAAATGGACAATCTCAGGGTCTATCTTCTCCCTCCAGTTCTCCAGGGAGCAAGTTCTTGCCTCTGAGTTCCACATTCTGGTGGTTAGGGTGCTGAGGTCTCCTCTTAATGATTTCAGCTCGGTGGAAATATCATCCAGCATTTCCTTAAACGGTAGGAGCTCCCAGAGGAAATGATCTTCAGTAAGAGGGACTGGTGAAACATTAGATGGGGTTAATTTTGATGCAGACCATGAGCTCTGATTTTTAGATTTTTATGAGGATTTTTCAGGTGTGGATGGTGGAGTATGCTTCATGCCAGCAGGTCTCATCTCAGCTTCCATCTCACTCTTCCCCCGAATGCATTAATATATGCAGAACAACCAACTTCCAGAAACAAAGAAGTGTTACCAAGACTTCAGATGTAAATAAGAACTTTAAACATTGTTTTTTGTAGGGTAGAAAGTAGTTTGAAGAGGATGGTTAATGGGAGCTCTGCAAAAATGCTGCCTCTAGCTGCTCTGCATCACGTGACCTCCTTTTACCCTTTTTCTGAGGGCAGCAGACTCCTCCCATCAGCTTTCATCATTAAAGAGGTGGAGCAAGGGCTGGCCGGCACTATAGACAGATGGAAAGCTGAGAGCAGAGGCTGCTGAACAAAAAGCCATTTTCAGGTCAGTTGTTTTTACTATTTACAACATTTGGAGCAAATAGCTTACACAGTGTGACTAGCTTAACAAAATAAGCTACCTAATATAATTCAGCCAGGTGGCTTTACAAACACCAAACAGCTCAAACCCTGCTTTACTTTTTATGTTTGCACACAGTTTGCTGGCTGCAAGAAGCTGTATTAGCTTCCATGACTTCACTTGCACTGAAGAAATACAAACCCTGAGGTTCTAAGCAATCAGACTAAAGCACTACTTCCTCTATTTCAGCACAGACATGGTAGTGCTAACTAAATAGTGCAAAAATACATAAAGTCTTAAAACCTTCTATGTGAAACTAGATGGGAATTTTCCACAGTCAAATGGCAGTATGGCAATATCTGGGCACAAAACAAAGAAAGAGGACACAAAGGGAGATCAGGGAGGGAGAGACTACTCACAGGTGGCCATTCCATGAACAGGGGAACAGATGAAAAAAAAACAAAGGAATACAGGGACAGAAGAGAGAGCAGAGACCTAAGAACTGTTGCAACAGGTTTCTACACAGAGGGAAAGTTCCTGTTTTCCAGCCCAAATAATTGAAAACTTTAGCTGCCATTTGACTGCAGATAGGTACTTATAAACACCTATTTAGCACTTCAAAATACACAGGGGTAGAGCACAGACCTACCACAGGGAGAACCCCGGTTCCCTGTGTCTGGGACAACCACAGCCAAGGGCTTTCCAATAGGCGGGTTGCCTCATCAGTGAGGTCTAACAGGACCGGTGTCCTGAACAAGGAGTTGTCAGCCTCTTTGGTCTATGACAGGTCGATGGGGTCAAGGATATTCTCGACCAGATCATCATCCTAAGTTTGGGCCGGCTGACTTAAAGGGGATACCATGAGGTTGGCGGCCGAGGCCACAACTTCGACTGAAGTTGAAAGAGGAGACTCCTGGGACCGAGATCGCTCACTGTCCCAACAGTGACATCAATGAGATGTGTGTTTTCTCAGTTCCTTTGATATCCTTTTTACGGAATCTGGACATGTGTGAGCCATGGCCTTCCCCATGAGTGGGAAGGAATTGGACCAGCTCCATAAAGGAACCCGAGAAAGAGGAGCCCAGTTTCAGTAGAACAAAAAATGAGGACAAAGATGAGAGCTCAGTGGCATGAGCCACCTCTTCTTTGAAGGCCTTCATCTGTTCCAATTGTTCCACAGATCATGCGGCTGTGGAGATCGCATGGTGGGCATCCATTGATTTGACCAGTGGGCACCATTTTTCTGGACGTCTGAGCTGGAGAGGTGTGAGGCAATCATTCAAAATGTTTGGATGAAAGGAACAACAAAAGTTGCAGGCCTGAGTATCATGATCAGCACCAAGGCAGTACACACCCGTGGCACACGGGGCTGTTCAAGACATTTTCTGCCCACAGGAACACTGGAAGAACCCTGGCAAGGACTTGTCCTCTACCACAATCGCAATGATAAATTTGTTTTGAGCAATTTGGAGAATCTTAATCGGTAAAACAGAGTTTTGGAGTGCCAGGGCCTACTAAGCGCAGGGAGCAGAAGGAGAACCTGAATCTTTGAGGTGGAAAAGGAAGATCAGGCGTCTTAGGCAGGGAGCCACTGGAAAGTGCATGGTGCAATTTTTCCGCAATTTCCGCAATTTTCACCCTTCTCCGCACAAAATCTGCAATTTCTTGCAATTTCTTACATTTATGGAATTTTTGACTGAAATTGTATACAAATATTTAAATTCTCAAGGAAATCTACTCAGATATACTAACAATTTAGTACACAGACTTGGATTTGACCAAAACAGTACAGTGTGAGGTGAGAAGGGGTCAAATGTGACTCTGCCTTCATGTGATTCACTTCACTGCTTTGGTTTCAGAATCCTCTGGTCATGCATATGTAGACTTGAACACTTAAAATCTGTGTTAAAGCAGACTATCAAAGAACTTTTTGCTGACACAAAGACTAAAACAATAGGTGTGAGAAGAGGTGCAAAGTGCCCCATTCACCTAAATGAACCCTTGACCACAATGTTTGTTTTGGTATGGTAGGATAGATTTTCCATGTATAAATACTTTCAGTCTGAAAGGATTTTGATTCAAATGTGTCAAGAGTTTGGATGGCCTTGCTAATTATAAACTTGACTGTGCTTCTGAGAGGGTTGGTTTGAGGGGGTTGGTGATGGTGATTCCTTAGATGTCAGTCTGCTGCAACTGTATACTCACATACAAAACCTACAAAAGGAAAAATTTCTCAAAACATGCTGAGCAGGTTAAGTATAGTTAAACAGTTACCTTCAAATAGACAAAAATAATTCAACCTCATAAAATCACTGCAAACCGAGTAGAACAGAAATATAATGTATTGAAAACTATTGTATGATGTAATGAAAGCTATTGGTATGATTTGATACTTTTATCATGTGATTTTAAATGTACTTACAGTGCTGATTAAGAACAGTAATTATTTTAACAAAATACATATTTTCTTACTAGACCTTTTAGGCACCCTGTTTATCTGTTTATTTTGTTCTTTGCACCAAGCAAGTAGTTTAAACAGCTTTCATTGTTTAACATCTAGTAACTGGCAAAATATGTTTTGTTTCAGGATAGTATTCAGTACAGATTAACTGCTAATATACTGAATAAAATCTAGTTAGTACTGCATGACTTAGATGTCTTGATTTTTAGAAGATATGTTACATAATGATTAGTTTACAGTGCATTTCAAAACACACATCTTTCTTTCATATTAAAAGCATTTACAAGTGGCAATACAGTTATCTAACAATTTATGTGATCAATACATGCTGCAGCAAACAATAAAATATTTATTAGGGGGCAGTTGGGATGTATAGTGAATCCCCGCAATTTTCCCGCAATTTTTGCAAGCAAATCCCCGCATTTTTGGCTAAATTTTCCGCAGTTTTCCAGTGGCCCTGGTCATGGGGCAGAGCCAAAGGTTATACCACTCGAGTTGGTGGGAGTGGCCAACTTGAAGACCTTCCAACAAGATTTAAAAGGAAAGGGACATAGTGTTGATAAATAACATATCCATGATCCTAGAACAGTTTATTTTTTGTAGTGGGTAACAGAAGCAAAACCTTTTCACCTGGCTCAAAAACATTTCCTTTTACCCCATGGTTATAATACATGTTCTGCTGATTTGGGGCCTCTTACGGATTACTATTGGCAATTTCAACATATTTTGCCAGTTTCTTTCTTAGGGCACAAATATGAGATTTTTTCTAAGCAGGGTTATCTTCCCATGTTTATTATATCCAGCAGCCCTGTAGGATGTCTACACTGAAACATACAAATGGTGAAAAACCTGTTGAGGCTTGTGGCACTTCTATGTAAGAAAAAAGCAGGTAAGGTAAGTAGTTGTCCCAATCTTTCTCTTCCTCTTTTACAAACTTTTTTAACATGCATGTTAGGGTTTGATTAAAATGTTCAAGACCATCTGAGAGTGATAAGGGGAGGTTCTTGTGTCAGTAATGCCTAGAAGTTGGTACTGCTCCTTCAGTAATGCGGCACCAAAATGACTACCCTGATCAGTAATAATTTCTTTAAGTATGCCCACCTGCTGAAAATTTTGGAAAAGCTCTGCTGCCACTTTTGGGACTGTGACAGCACAAATTGGAACTGCCTCTGGGTATGGAGTAGCATAGTCACATACTAGCAAAATTAATTGAGTGCCCTTTTTACTTTCGTCTAAGGGGCCAACTACATCCATTGTGATTCTCTGAAAAGACATATCTATGAAGGGTAGGGGCAGCAGGGGCACCTTGTTTTTTTTTAGTCACTAGGGCTGCTTTCTGACATTCAGCATAAGTACTGCAACAGGTAGCAACATCTTCATGAACTCCAGGCCAGTAAAATCTGTACAGAAATCTTGCAAGGGTGCAATATCTCCCTGAGTGACCAGCCATAGCATTATCATGTGCTATCTGTAAAAAACTGGCATTTATACTTTGTTGGCCTGACCAATTGTTTTGTCTATTCCTGCATCTGAAAATTAGCCCACACTCTGTACAGTAGCCTATTTACATTTTTTAAACATTGGCTCACTTTATTTTTGTTTCACCCCAGCTGCTTAAAATAATCATGAAGAGAAACATTGTTAGTTTGCCCTGAAACTAAATCACAATCAGTTATCAGTATAGTTTCAGCATTTTTATATATGAACCCCATATGTCCGTCATTCTTTTGTTGCCATTGACTTTTCAGGCATCTTCTTTTTTTCCTGGCTTTCTGGATCTTGGAGCTGGTCTCAAACAAGTCCATATCAAAGTCACCAAAAGTAAGTGTCCCCACCATCTGAGATTTTCTTTGCCTGTGCTCTTGTTACCACCACTACTGAAACTGCAGGTTTCAGTTCCTCTGAGATTAACTCAATAAATCCTGGAAAGTAATTTCCAATAATCACAGGTACAGGTAACTTCGGTACTATTTATTTATTTAAGATCACATAGGAATTATAACCCTTTGAGTCATAGACTCGTTTCCAAAGGCTCCACATCAAATACAAGGTAAATACAGTATCAACAAACAGTATCAACAACAGGTTATTACAAGACAGCAGTTGTGACAATTGAATACAGAAATATGTTGTACAGTGAGTATACAATAGATCAATAATGATAATTATCCTATGCAGGTGGTAGCTAAGTATAGAGGTGTAAACATATAGTTGCATTCCTTTAACAGGATGCAGCCTCAGGGGAGGTATTGTCAAAATAGTATTAACACTGGCATGTGCTAGGATACTGATTGGTTAGACCTATGGTCCAGTAGGCTACAGAGGTGGTACAAAGGGTGCTGCCTCAAGACAGACATTGTCTTCCGCTAGTCTGGTGCAACCTCTAGTATAAAAGCAGGGTCTGGGACTATGCTTAGCAGGCACACTGACAGTTACAAGAGGACAGAATGTGATTCTTTAGGGCTGCTTTAAAAGGACCTCTTCTGGACATGGAGGTGATAGCAGAGGGGAGGACATTTTACCAGAAGGGGGCTCTGAAAGGGAAGGATCTTTGTGTTAAGGTGGTCTTAACCCTGGGTACCTTCCAAACATTCTTGGTGGCAGTGTGAGTGGCAACAGAGAAGGTGGCTGTGAGAAGGGATGCAGAAACCCCAGAGGGGGTCATACCCAGATGGATTTTTTTGGCAAGGAAGCATGATTGGTATTGAAGTCTTTCCTGTAGCATGAGAACATTAGTTAGGGAGTAGAAGGTGCAGGTGAGTTCATTTGTCAGCACCAGAGAGAAGCCAACATGCTCTGTTGATAGCCAGTTGGATTTTGTTCAGCGCAGTGGAGTCAGATGCTGTGTAAATAGTGAGCCTGTAGTCCACAAGTGACAGGACTGAGGAAATGACTGCCAGACAAAGAGCTTCTGGCAGCAGGTAGTCCTTGTGTCAGTATAATAGGCCAATGTTGGCATTCATGGCAGAGAAGATGTACTGTATAAGAGAATGAATTCACTGCCCTTAAATTTCACTGTTTTGCCTGATCTGCCATTTTGAGGGCAGTTTAATTTAGCTGAAGTGCAAGAACAAGCTAACTTGTCAATTGCAATATATATTTTCACTGGCATATAATTTTCACTGGATTTTCAAAATAGTGAATATAGCTAAAATTTTATTCCAGCGAAAATAATGTCTAATACAGTATATTAATGTGTGCATGGAAGGAGAGGGTGGTGTCAAAGGTGATATCCAGATATTTGTAGGTTTTGACCTGGTCCAGAGGGAGGAGTGAGCTGTACTACCTCCCTTTCATTTGATGCGACACCCCATTAATATTCAGAATCACTTGGGTGGTGGGATAGTATCGAGTGCTTCCATGGATGTAGATGACACTAGTACCTGGTCCTTTTGAACAGTGTTTCCTTAGCATGTCAACATGCACTAGGGTTTGTCTTCTTCTCAAATCAAAACGTCCCATTCACAGTCTTATCCCTCACCTTCACATTTGTTAAATTCTTGCCACCACTTGCTAAGGCCAAATCTGGTCCAGTGTTACCCTTGTTATTTTTATGGCAGTTTTTTGCAACATGACCTGGCTTATTACAGTTACAGTAAGTAAAGTCTTTGGGTGCACATTTGTTACCCCCACAAGGGTTCTTATTTGACCTGGAGCTAAATCGGGAAAAAGAGGGTCTTACTGGTCCTTGGCTGTTACTTCACTGCTGCAGTGTCTGTTTGGCCATCTGATAGTCCTCGGCCAAAGAAACAGCCTTTTCCCCATTTTCTGGTCGGTGTTCTTTTACCCAAAGCTGCTCATCTGTGGGAAGGATGTTAACGAATTGCTCCAGTGCAAATATGTTGATGATCTGTGGGACTGTATTGCACTCTGGTTGGAGCCATTTAATGAGGAGTTTTTTGAGTTGAGTGAAGGTTTCTTGAAGATTGTCTATTAAGTGATATTTCAGGGACCAGAATCTTTGCCTGTAAGTCTATCCTGAAATATCAGCTCTTTCTAGCATTTCTCTTTTCACAAAGTCATAGTTCTCTGACTATGCAGTGTCCATGCTGCTGTGAGCAAGTTGTGCTTTACCTGTCAGGTATGGTATCAGTCTGATTGACCATTACTGCTTTGGCCACTGGCAGGCTGTGGCAACCCTTTCAAAATTTGGCGGGTATGCTTCAATATCATCTGAAGGACATAACTTTGTAAGTTTATGATTTTTGAAGTTGTTTGTGTTTTATTGCGCTGCTGGATCTGTACCAGATTCTCCAGCTTTGATAGCTTGCAAGGCATCCAGCAATCACTGCTCCTGTTGCTGCATCTCATCTCTTCTCTTCTCTTCTCTTCTCTTCTCTTCTCTTCTCTTCTCTTCTCTTCTCTTCTCTTCTCTCATTTGAAGCAGGCAGACATGCGTTCATGTTCTTTCCCTGCCTGTATGTCATCTTCTCTCACTGGTGCGGGCTGTAAAGTCTCAGTCTGGACTTTTGTCTCTCCTAGGTTGGCTACTGTTCTTCTGGCAATCACTCCAGGGTTTCCTGTAGCAGCCAGGATCTGTACTTTTCTTCTGTACTTCCTTTGTACCAGGTCTGGTACCCACACAAAACTCCTGGCTTAGAGTTTGCATGCTGTAAATCCCACTTCTAAAACCATCTGCCATCAAGGCAAAGGTCAGGAAGCATAGGCAAACCAGGAGCAGTCGTAAAATTCGCAATAGAATTAAAAAATACAATTGTGTAGGGTAGCTTTTATACAGGCAGTTCAAGCAAAAGAAAGGCCTTCCTCTGAGGGTATTTCTAATTCTAAATTTCAGTCTCTCGCTCTCTCTTTCCAAACAGAAGATTGCTCTCTTTTTATAAGAAGACTTTGTTTAGCAATTAATTTCTGCATCCTAAGCTCGTTAAAAGATATCCCTCATGTTTCTCAGAAAAAGTATCAGTGTACTTGTCAGTTTCTTTCCTGAGCAGGCTTGAACAGTACACTGTGTCCTAAGCTGGCTAAACATGCTGTCCGAGAAAAGGCAATGTTGGAACACCTGCAAATAAAAACAAGAAATCCATAACGTAAGAAAGACACATTCCTGACCACATGAACAATGGAACTTTTATTTTAGTTGAGGCACAGCCTCATAGTTTCAAAAAAGGTGGACATTATATTATGTAACCCCCTTAGAAATGGGGGTTCCCAAAAGTCTTCCTTGGGTATATCTAAATGCCCACTGCCAGGCAAGTGTCCTGCATCCTAACTGTTTAAATGCTATTGCTTGTGAGTACCTTTATAGCCTCTGTGTTCTGTCTCTTTAAGAGCTGCCTATATCACAGTGTATAGTTAATCTGGGTTGGGGCTGAGTATTTCTATGCTCCAGTCCTACCTGGGTTGCCAGAAAATTGCTCCATTCTGCCATCACTAATTGCGCAGAGTGAGCTCTGTTAGAAGCTGTACATATTTGCTGATTATCTATTATAATAGTAATGATATCGAAGTTTGTCTAACCTGCCTTCTTTGCAGCATGGACAATTCTGCAAATCACCACAACCTTGGTTCTGGATTACCTAACAGGACCAATCAGTGCCTTTAGGAACTCTAAAATGGAGACTGCCCCCATGGTCTTGTGGGAGTAAATTTCTATAGGAACTGTAGTTTTTCCACTTTGGCACCTAAATGGACCTGGAGGGGGAGCCCTTGTTGTAACAGACAGATGAATCAATGAATCAAACCTTTTGGATCAGAGGGAAATCCCAGAGCTTTCTGCAGCAGAGAGGCAGAAGTGAGTTGGAGCTGGAAGAGTTAGCAACTCCAGTTCGTTGAGCTGCTGCCCCGTGGGGTAGTGTGGGGACTTGGCAGGAAGGCTGAGTCTGGCCAGCCTGCTTTCAGCTCTCCTGCATGGAGAGATTTGTGCATCCTTAATTAGGACTACGTCTCTGAATATTTTCACTGTGTCCTGCATATTGGGTACAGTAAGTCAGTCTGAGTTTGAAGTTGAGAGAGTGTGAACAGCTTGAGACATTCGAGCAGCTGCTCCAGCGTAGTCGCGAGGGAAACTAGTGGAAAGGTTGATTGTGGCCTGTCTGCCTGCTGTCCCTCTAAAGGGATCTTTAGAGAGTGCTTAAATAACTGGACTGTATCCAAACCAATTGTGACAAAAGCCACTAAAATGTGACTGTACTACATCCGAAGAAGACCAAAGATTTGCTGCATGCAACTGGCCTATCAGTAAGTCTGAAACTACCACAGAGCGCATGGTTTGAGCAGTGACACTGCGATTGCAACCAGACTGTCATCCGAACTGTGGTATTTACTTTGCTTTAATATAAGTGTGCTGAATGGTGTTAGTGGGTCACAATTTGGTTCCCTACTGCCTGCTTGTGTCACGCTTGCTAGAAGCTGTATCCAGTACCTACTGGGCTGAATCCACTTTCATCTCCAATTGGCCTGGGCCCTGCCACCTTGGCCCAGCCAGCTACTTCAGATGCAGAGATCACCATCATTGAGACACTCACCCAGGGATCAGTCCCCTGCTCAACATCTCGAACAGGAACAACACCTCGGTGATTTGTGTGGACCCTGCTTCTTTTGGCATAATTCGGACCACATCTCTGAATACTTTCACTGTGCCCTGCATATTGGGTACAGTGAGTCAGTCTAAGTTTAGAGTTGAAAGAGTGAACAGCTCAAGACATTTGAGCAGCTACTCCTGCGTTGTCACGTTGGAAACTGGTGGAAAGGCTGAGTTTGGTCTGTCTGTCTGCCTGCTGACCCTTGAAAGGGATCTTTAGAGAGTGCTTAAATAAGCAGACTGTATCCAAACCAATTGTGACAAAAGCCACCGAAATGTGACTGTACTATTGCATGAAGAAGACCGAAGATTTGCTGCACGTGATCGGCCTGTCAGGAAGTCTGAAACCACCACAGAGCATACGGTTTGCACAGAGACTCTGTGATTGCGCCAGACTGTCATCCAAACTGTGGTATTTACTTTGCTTTACTATGAGTGCTGAGTGGTGTTAGTGGGTCATGATTTGGTTCCCCTCTGCCTGTTTGTGTCACTCTTGCTGGAAGCTGTATCCAGCACCTACCGGACTGAATCTGCATTCATCTCAAATTGGGCTGGGCCCTGCCACCTTGGCCCAGCCAGCTACTTCAGATGCAGAGATCACCATCGACGAGAGACTCACCCAGGGATCAGCCCCCTGCTCCACATCTCAAACAGGACTGACATCTTGGTGATTTGTGTGGGCTTGCTTCTCCTGGCATACCAGCTTGTCAACTTGTAGTCTCCATTTCCGTCCCTCCTGTGTCTCTTGGAGGTAGCGTGAGTAAACACCAGGTAGCTCCCGCAACATCAGCTAAATCGAAGTGTTGTCTTCTGATTCAGTTGTTGTTTTCTTGTCACAAACTGAACCTCCTGGCTCTGGATTACAAATTGTGTGGGTTGTGCATGCTCTTTTTTCTATCACAGGACCCTACCAGCTGCAATGCCGGCCTACCCCAGGCAACGTGTCAGGCTAGCCTACCTTTTTTCCAACTGGGTACTCAGAGTGTGTGACTGTGAAGGGACTCTAAAGTGCATGCATGATTGCCTGATTGAATCAGCATTTAAACTAATCAACCTGATTACGCCCTTCCTTGTTCACTTTCCCTGAATAAATCAGATCTGAATCTTTTTGCACTTAACCTGCCTGTTGTGCATTTCTGTACAATTAGCACTGTGGTACTACTGTTTGCTGTGTTTAACTTTACTTTCCACAGGGTCTCCAGGACAGAACAGGTGGATCCAGCCCTAGTGGTAAGTGCAAACAGAGTGGAAAACTGTATGCTGATTAGGGGTTATTGTAACTATGCCTGTTGTTCATTGCTTAGGCCACTAGAGGGGGAAAAAGGGCTCCCAGTGTCCCAGAGGGCTGTACCCAGGTCAGCTACACTACCACCAACCCTGTCCTCCGGGTGGAGGTACCCATTTTCAGTACACAGGCCCCTTAACCTGCAACTAGCCACGCAGGCAGGGGTAGTAGCCCTTGGGATAGCACCACCTAGGGGTTACAATTAGAAAACCTGTTATATTTATTTAAATGACTATGTGCCAGATGGAAAAATGTATGGTATCTGAAATATAAAATGCTTAATAAAATATAAGTTAAAAAAAACATGCTGTCCATCAGAACCAGCAGTGGGCTGGAAAGAATTGGGTCTGGAAGGTCAGCAGAGCATAAAGAACTGTCACATCTCCAGTATGTTGATGTGGAGATGCTTCTCCAACTCAGACCAGGTCCCCTGGGTTTGATGGCTGGCTAAGTGAGAACCCCAGCCCAGACCCGAGATATCCATAGTGAGAATCTGGTGAAAGACTCTGGCTGGTATCTGATGGTTGGAGGATACTAGTCAGGCCTGTGCTATCAAGTGATCTGCTCTGTCCATCAGCAGGAAAGCTCTGCCCTGGAATGAGTCCAGAACCGCTCCAATATACAGGAGGCATTGGCCCAGAGAGAAACAAGACTCTGGCAGGATAACTGTGATCCCTAGGGCCTGGAAAAGCCAAAAGGTACCTTCTAGAGTCTGAAGCAAGAGGTCCCTGAAGTGGGCTGTCAGCAGCCAATTATCTAGATAAGGGAACACATAGAAGCCCTATCTCCTCAGGGCTGCAACCACCTCTGCCCGGCATTTGGTAAAGACTCAGGGTGCCGAGGAAAGGTCAAATGGGAGGGCCCTGAACTGAAAGTGATCCCCCTGGAAGCAGAAACTGAGAAGCGGCAGTGGGCCTGGAATACCTGGCTATGATGATAGTCATCCTTCATGTCAAAGGAACAGAGCCAGTCTTCCTGTTGAAGGAGGGCAACAGCCCTTGGACAATGACAATCCTGAAGTGTTTGTACTCTGTGTAGTGGTTCAGGTGGCTGAGGTTGAGAATGGGCCTCAGGTCTTCTGTTTTCTTGAGGACAAGGAAGAAGTAGGAGTAGAACTCCTTTCTCTTAGAGATGGATGGACAGGTTGTATAGCCCTTTTGTGCAGAAATGCCTGAATTTCTTCTCGAATGAAGAAGGTGTGGGCCTGAGGATAATAGGAAGGCTTTCATGCAGGGGCTCCAGATATTTAAGGGTGTGACCGCAATTGATAATCTACAGCACTCTTTGATCTGAAGTTACTGTTCACCACTCATTGAGGTAGAGGGAGAAAAGTCTCCTGACTACCTCCCCAAGGCATCTGCTGGTTGGGGGTCAGACAAGAGATGAGGCAGTAGATCTGAGTATGGGCAGAGTGAAAGGGACAGTTGCACTGCTTAGTGGGATGCTAGCATTGCACTTAAGGGCCCTTTGACTGCTAGCCTTTAAAGGGTTGGGGAGAGGACCAACGAAAGGACTGATGCTGGGAAGATCTAGGCTGTGATTGGTAGAGGGAATGCACCAACTGAATGGCCTTACCTGATTCTTGGAGGTGGGAGATAATATCCTGGGTATCTCCCCCAAACAAAACAGAACCCCCAAAAGGGGTATCCATTATTTTGGCCTGAACATCAGGTGCAAAGCGAGATACCCAGAGCCATGAATGGTGGTGAAGGAAGATCCCTGGGCTGCCCCACACCCAGAGGCATCAACAGTGTCATATGCCACCCTCAGTATATGGTTGCCCATGTCTAATCCTGATTTCAGGAGTTGGGCCAACTGCATTTTGGTATAGTCCTCAGGGAGGCGTTGCACCAGATCCCTTACCTGATCCCAGAGAGCATTCTGGTATTGCACCATATGGGCTAAGTAAGCAATAGCCCACATAGCCAGTGTAGAGATGGCAAACATATGCTTGCCCAACTGGTCCAGCTTGCGAGAACTCTTTGTCAGCATGTGGATACTGAGATGCTTGGGTTTCTTCGTATGGTCATGGGCCACGTTCATGGCCATGGAGTCCACTTTGGGGTGCTCACTGAGGAAGGGCTTGCTCACCAGTGCATGATGAAGGTGATCTGCCTTCTTTGCCAAAGCAGGGGTGGAAGAAGGGTAGTTTCGCACTGCCTTAGCAACATCTCCATAAGAGTTAATTAAAGGAGGTACCACCAAAGGGAAGGTCTCCTTTTTCCAGAGGTATATAGCCAGGCGACAGTGCTCTGTGTCAAGCTCCTCAGTTTCCCACCCCAGAGGTACTGGGTATGATGCATAATGTCAAGAAAAGAGGGGTCATGGGGGAGACTTAGGGGTCTCTTTAGGATGCTACTGACCTTTGGAGGAACCCTGAGAGTCCTCTGACAACTCTGAGGAGGAAAAGAAGAATCATCTCCAGACTGATCACCATCAGGGACCAGTATCAGAGGGCGATGGTTGCTGTATGTTGGCCAGGTTCTCAGTGCATCCCCAAAAGACCCTGTGGTATGGGGGTGCTGGGGAGGATGAGGAGGAGAAAGTCACCTGGAAGTGTCCTTATTCTGCATGAAGGACCACCAGACTGCAAACAGGGCACTATAATCCACTGGTGCAGTAGGATTATAGTGGGGATAAGGATACTGAGGAGGAGGGTACGGATATGTTGTGAAGGGGTTATTAGGGTACCCTGGCATAGGTCCACCTGGAGCTGGCTGAGTATCCTGAGAAGGGCCAGCAGGCATCATTTGTAGTGTAGGTTGGGGCTGAGGCAATGATGTAGCTGGTGCAAGAGGTGAAAGCTGGCAACAGTCTGGTGAATCAGCTGACGCTGGCCCCAAAGATGAGTCAGGTGTCCTCGGGGAAGAATTCCATTGAGGCAGTGGCAGGTATCACCTGTGTGGAAGAGGAGGTAAGTGCTTGCTCAGGTGATGCCTGGCAGGGCTAGCACTGAACCTGCAGTCAGGGACTGACAAAGACAATGCCATGACTGAGGGGGGCAACGGGTGAAAAAGTGCCACCCAAGGTTTCAACTCTGGCTGAGTCACCTGGCTGAGGACCAGTGGATGCTGAAGGCCTGAGCTTCAGGGGCTGGAAGGCAGGGGATGAAGCCTGCTGCCCCAAAGAGCCACCACCCAAAATGGACATGAGGGTGGGCAGCTGCATCACTCGCAGCCCAGAGTGAGGCCTGCCAAGGAAGGAGGGACAGAATAGATCCGTGGGAGGAAGAACCGAAGGCAGAAACCAGTTAATGCTGCAACCACAAGCAAGAGACTGACCGATGATGGTTCCAGTGCTTATGCATCCCACTCGATTTCTTTTCCTTCAGGGGGAAGAAGAAGAAGATGATGACCTAGAAGACTAAGCCAGGGAGGATAAACAACCCGGTTCTGAAGCTCTTTCTCTGTCATGGCCAATTTCTGCTTTAGCAGGTAGCTGTTCAAAGTCTTCAAACGGCATCTCCATGTGGTCTGGTTGAAGTCCTGGTAGTGCTGGCAGGTCTTGGTTACATGGTTGAGGCCTAAGCAGAGCAGGCAGGAAGAAAGACCATCTTCGGCAGGCTTGCCACAGTCACACTTTGTCTGCCAGTTGAAAGACGAGGCTGGAGAAGACATAAATCTTTCAAAGAAAATACAGAAAATTTGATATTACTAACAGTAGTTAAAGAAATAAATCACGGTACAGCACGAGCAAAATGGCGGTTGACTGAAGCAGGCATCCATGGAGTTCCATCGTGCACGGGTCGACAGTGGGAAAAGAGCTGAGGTAGGTCTAGGGGACCACCCTTTACAGGATAGGTGGATGTCATCATGCTGACATCACCAGGGGAGGTCTCCCGTGATAGTGTGCCAGCTAGAAATTTTCCCTGTGGACCTGGCACCTGGTGGCTTCAGTGCTACTGGTGCTGCCTGTTGCAAGAGTTCCCTTGAACTAAGATCTAGAGATGTCAGAAACACATTATTGTTAAACAAAAACATATTTTTTGCCTACTAGCAAATCTGCTGCTTTAAGTAAGCATAGATTTCAGAAGAAATAAAATCAAGTTTGTATATAGAGATATGTGATCGAGTTACACTATCTTCAGGTGTAACTGTAGCATCAAGAGGTATTGACTAGTAATTAACTTTGATGAAATGGGTCTCCCAATTATCTCATTAATGAGGACGAGAAGATATTTCAAGTGTCGCAGTTCGTCAGAAGTTTAGACTCTCCTAGGTTGCAGTGCTTCAAAGTTAGATGTGATATTATTCTACAAGAAAGGTTATCCTTTGTTTTACTTCAAGACATAGTGACATGAATTTCTGTAAATTCCGCTACTAAGAGACAAAAACACCGTCTCCAAATTTAGCATTTACTCCTGCCAAGGGTGCAGCTTGTTACATTTCTTCAAAACAATTGAACAGCATGTTTATTTAGTAAACTGAAAAACACATCCCTAAAAAGGATATGGGGGGGAGCTACTTTATTAAACTATTAAATGTAATTCAGATTTATTTTTGTATGGACCTTGTAAGGGGAGGTACACTATGGTAATCCACAGCCCGACTTTCAAATTCAGTAACGAGGACCAGAATCTATTTGTTTTCTCTTCACTTGATATGTCATCAATTAAGGCTCTGAAGAATGTTTGAAATTCCTAAACTTTAATTTAACCTTATTACTGTCATGATTTGGGATTTCCAGGAAGACTACGACCTTTGCTGTGTTAACGCACATTGAGTCTTAAAGAGGACCTTCCCTGATGGTCCAAAAAGTTACAGTTTGTAGTCATTATATGCAGTACTAGACCTGAAAAGGTGTATGCATTTGTTATTTCTGGCCAAGGTTTACGCTGCCTCCATCATTTGGATTTGTCTTTGAGCCCTGCTGCACTTGCCTTTGTTGTTCAGCTTGCTGGGCTGCTAGCTCCGCCTCCTAATGACATCATTGTAGGATAGAGGAGTGACTCACACTGTTCAGTATCATGCAATTGCAACAATGTTGCAAGGGAAACCTACCAGTACTTAGTGTACATACTGTGTTCCTCCTTCCCCAAGACATCCTGTTAACAATGCATTATGCCAAAATCTAAATGCCTCTTCTGTATGTTTTTTTTTTTTTGTGAAATTGACTCTGCCCTACAATGATGTCAGCAGTACAACCCTGGGCCCACGGCAACACCAGGCATGCTATAGAAGCTCTGGTACACCCTGCAGTTTTTAGCAGGTCAGAATGCAAAAACTAACTGCAGCAGACATTAATGAAATACAATACCAGAATCATTGCAAGAAGGGGTAATTAACGCATGAAAGTCAAAGTGACTGGGGAAGGTCCTCTTTAATTGCACAGCTGTAAAGTAATTCTAACAGAGACTTCCTATGTCTAACTAAGTCACTGATTTCTACAGCGTAGGAGATATTTTCAAAACCAGCTGCAATTTTTTTTAGTATCACTGCAACAGAGCTGCACCAGTGTTATTTCATTGTGGTTGCAAACTAAGAAGAAACTGTTGTGCAGGAAATTCAACAGCAAATTCGATGTTCTCCAAACTTGGATCTCGGAGCACAAATCTGACCTCCTAGCTATGGTCAAAACTTGGCTCACTCCCAAAATTCCGGATTCTGCCGTCGCCCTAAATAGGTATATGCTGTTCAAACTAAATAGGTTGGGGAAGAGAGGTGGTGGTTGCACCATCTACTTTTGCAACTCTCTCTCTCTCCAGGGTTATGCCCTTCTGTCCACTATCTCAGGTAATGCTGCTCAGGCCCCAGCCATTTAAATATCTTTAGGCAACCATGGAAAGTCCCTCACAGTCCTGTCTGCATACATCCCTCCCTGTAACCCACAACACAACTTTCAATCAATTCTTGGCTATGTAGCTCAGTTGTTAAGCAATGCTGAGGTTATCATTCTAGGTGACTTTAAAATAAATTGGTTCACCCCCATCTCCCACAGAGACACTGCAGCTGCATTAAGCCTAGCCCAGGTCGTGTCGTCCTCCACCTGGACTAATTACTGGTCTGGTACCAGTACAGTACGGTCTTATGTATTATTTGATATATTAAATATTCGTTTGTTGACTACCCAGCTTCCCCTTCCCCAGGTCGTGTCTGGAATCGAGTGGTAGTCCACTCAGAATGCTCTGCTGGTGAAACTTTTAAATAAATAAACAATGATTGACCTCATTTTCTCCAACCAACCAGAGAGGCTATCAAATGTCATGGTTTTACCTGATGTTCTTACTGACCACTCCCCAATTCTCTGTAGATGGTCAAACCATACCCCAAACCCTATCCTAAGACATCCTATCACTGCTTTCTTAAGTCATTACCTCCTGGGTGGCCATCTTGTGTCA
Source organism: Neoceratodus forsteri (assembly GCA_016271365.2). Lineage (NCBI taxonomy): Eukaryota > Metazoa > Chordata > Ceratodontiformes > Ceratodontidae > Neoceratodus > Neoceratodus forsteri. The sequence goes on from JADMNL010000035.1 coordinate 51,351,951, forward strand.
GGTAAACAATGGATTGCTCGGACTTCATATGGAGCTATTGGAGGTAAGGCAATTAAAGCACCCCAGGGACTTCCTTTAAAACTGTGACTGGTCACCCTTAGATTTGGCTACCAGAATTGACTATGCCCTACATTTTTTTCATTTCTATATTTAGCTCGGCATGTGACATCTATGCCCCATTCACCAAATGCATTACCAAGGTCCATGATACTCCCTGGAATACCTCAGTACTCCTAGAACTTATGGCCTCACATGACAACCTGTGGCATAGGGCCCTAGCAGCCAGCCTCCCTGTTGATAGGCAGTGGTAACTTATGCACCAGGGAAATCCATCATGCAAAAGCAGCCCACTTCCAGGACTTCCTCTCTTCCACCTGGGGACAAAGAAGAAACTTTTGGGACAACATTAAGGATCTTATGGGTAGACACAACTTCTCTCCTCCCTCTCTACTTAATATTGACAGTGACACCATCCAGAACCCTCAGCTTATAGCTGATGCCTTTAATTCATTCTGCATACTCTGACCTTAGTAGTGTTCTCCCCCTTGACTTCTTCAATAAAACGACTGACTCCCCCTCCCACATGCATTCATTCATCCTTTTTGTTTCAGGATTGTTTCTCCTCGTGAAGTAAAATAGTACCTAACCTGAGTCCTGGGTACATCTAGATTCAGTGGAGATTCATTAGACCTAAAACTTCTACACCTAGCCCTTGACGTGGTCCTCACCCCATTCACCAAAATCATTAACCTCTCCTATACTTAGATCAATTCCCCTCTCAGTGGAAGATGGCAGTGGTCACCCCTATTCTTAAAGGTGGTGACAGGACCTCACCTAGCAACAACGCTCCATCTGCATCCTCCCCTACCCTTGAGAGGATAATTTTGATCAACTCTCAGACTATCTCTCAAAACACAACATACAGTGTTGACAACAGCACGGGTTCCAGAAGGTTCACAGTAACACCACTGCCCTTTTGGAATATACTGACTTCATACATAAAGCCCTCGAAAATGGCCATCTTGTTGCATCTGTTTACATAGACCTAACAAAAGCATTTGACACTGTAAACCATGCTATCCTAATTGACTCCCTTCCATCTTTAGGCCTAACCCAAGAAGCAACCACTTGGTTCTCTAACTGCCTTAGTGGCAGATCACAGCGGGTGAGGTTTCTTGACACTCTCTCCTCCACCCTACTTGTTCAATCTGGCATACATCAAGGGTCAGTTCTGGGCCCGTTCCTTTTCAGTCTATTCTTTAATACCCTTCCCCTTGCCTGTTCTGGTCAGCTGTTACTGTATGCTGACGACACAGTCATCTTTTCTAGCCACCCTGACCCCTCCCTCCCCCGGAATGCAATCTTCAATGTTTTTTCTCTTACTGAATCATAGTATATTTGCCACAAACTCATACTTAACTACAAAAAAAAAAAAAAAGTGACGTTGTTTGCTAATTCCCATAAAAACATAAAGGCCAGCCCCAACACATTATGAATAACCTGAAACAACCTGTAAGTTTACAGTTTCAAATACCTTGACATCACCCTCATTTTCACCCTCTCCTTTTTGGAACACATCGATCTTGTCTACAAGTCAGTAAATTCCAGGATTAGTCTTCTCTACAGCCACCAGAATAGCCTAACTCCTAATGCCCTCTGCTTGGCCATTACTAGCTCTGTCCTGTACATAGTAGATTATGGCATAGTAATATATGGCTCTGCTGTTGATTCTGCCTTAACTCACATTAAAGTTGCTTTGAACAAAGCTTGCCATCTTGTCGTTGGTGGAGACAAGCTTACACACACATGTGATTTATATGACCAAGCAAACTGGCTAAAGTTTGCAGGTAGGCTCATGTACCAGACCTTTTTATTTGATTTGATTTGATTTGATTTGATTTATTTATTGAAATGTTTCACCAGGAGGGCACACTGAACAACAAGTTGCTCATCTCATGGTGCGACCTGGGGGGAGTGGTTACATAGGGTTGTGAAGGATGATCAGTTACAATAGTATATGGGTAGTACAAACAATACAACATTGTAAGATTGTGCAACAGTTGGAACACAAGGTATTGTACAATAAACAGTAATAGGACATTGGCTAAATTACAATATATGTCCAAAATCACACAAAAGAACATATAAATGTACAAAACAGTAATAATGTGACTGAACCATTTATAGTGCGTGAGTGCACCAGGAGCAGGCCTGAGGTGGTACGCAAGTGCTGTTGGAGTAAAAAAGGATGGGGTTAGGTTGTGCACACTGGTGACACAGAAGGGCAGGTGGAGGAGAGAGGGGGAGAGGTAAGAACTGAATATGAGGAGAAGGGGTAGACATTTCCTGATTTCCCCCTTCAGGATGTTGAGAACCCTGCCAGGTGGGGTCATTGTAGGAAGGCAGAAACTGGTGATAGGTATTAAGGTGGGTTAAAACAGGAACAGATGAGGGAAAGGCAATTGTGTAGGGCAGAGGAGAGGGAGTAGTTGGAGGAGGAGTGTTGTATTTCAGGCCTGCTTACTAGCCAAAAAGATAGCCTTCAGTCTCTCCCTTCCTGCTACACTCCACCTCTTAACTCCCTCTCCTACCCTACCCTACGAGAAGCTTGTCAAAAGCTGCCTTCCTGGTCCCTTCTTGCAGGACATCAATGGGCCTTTATGTAAAGGGCTCCTAACTGGCTGAAAAGCCTGCAACAAAAGTAGCCACTCTACAAAAATGTGGCTCTTCTAGATTTTCACTCTGGTGACATCTCTTGGCTACTGGCTATTGTGACTGTTACTAGCCTCTTCTCACTCCCTTGCATAGTTACCCACTCTACCATTAATTGCAAACTCCTTTCATTGACAAGGTCTCTTCTGACTGCATATTGCTCATCCCCTCTATCCCCCTTTGTTAGCACCCCTTCCTAACCTTTGACAAGGCCTTTGAACTGCACCTCCATACCCCTCCCTTTCATTTGTATGGCAGCCCTAACATTAATCCCACACTCCACCATGACCCTGGGCCCACTGCCAAGTTGGCCTCCTCCCTTCCTCCCCTCTCCATTTTTAATTCCTTTCAGTAATCATGTTTCAATTCCCTCTATTTTAGGTCTGCTTTACCTTGTACCACTTTGTGGCCTTTCCCTGGGTGGAGGACCCATTTCAGACTTTGATGTTTCTGTATGTCTACCTGCATCTGTTTTTGTGCCTCGTATGTTGTATTAAGGGAGTTGTACTCCCTTGTTCAGTTGTATGTATTTTTGAATCTTACATTTTCTTGTACATCTCCTGTGTTTTGTTGTGACTCTGACATTGAGCCTTTGTAAATGAGTCGCTGTCTTAAAGATTGTAATTCTGAGATTTCAATAAATAAAACATTTTCAAAGAATATGATGAAATAAGAGTTAGAGTGATACATGCATGATTGCAGTGCAAAAAGTTTTGTTTAAAACTCCTTCTACTGCACATTGTCAATCCATAGGAAACATTTTATAACTTTAATTTAACAGTGATCATTTCTTGACAAGAATTCACTGTAAAAGGAAAACAAACGATACAAAGATGTTTTAAATGCAAATCAGCAATTTGTAGAGAAATGAAGCATGAAAATGTCAACAACATTCTGTGCATTCATACATTTAGTCACTGTAGATAACTGTCAAAACCTTTTTTTCTAAATATTACAAAGAAAATCGGCAGTGCTGAAAAAGCCACCAAAGATATAATGTAGTAAAAATGTCTACCATTGTAGCTGTTTACAGAGCCAGTCAATACAACAGAGAAAAGTGTTGGATTCTGTAATTCAGTGCCGTCCCTCATCCTGATTTATGTATGGCTTTTGGTGTGCAGTCACTAGCTGGCCCTCCAACAGAAATGGCACGCTTACAAGTCTACATTTCCATCACCAATGATAAACCTACATTCAGAGAGGGACTTTGGGGCAGCATAAAGGGTCTTACACATGTCGCTCCCCACCTGTACAAAGTTGAGTTTTCCCCTAGTTGTGGGGGAAGAGACCTTTTCTATAATTTTCTTTGTTTTCTCACACTATGGCATAATTATTTTTAAGAATGAACATGCCAGCATACATTTTGTCATGGCATGATTTAAGTATTCGATGAGAGGTGCTGAGGTGCATTTCATTCAGAATGCAAATGCAAGTTAAAGGCATTGTCCATGACATTCGTACATCCATACTGGTGTGGTTCCATACTTGTATATAGCCCCTTACCTCTGCGGGAGTTAAGTACTACCATTTTCATAATTGTATGTATAATGTTCTTAGGGAGGGAAGGGATCACAGTTTTGCCCTGAAGATGCAGTCAGTGATCCCTTCCACTTCACAGTGTACCAACCAAGCTCCACATGCAGATGTGTTGTGACATCTGACTGGGGTGGGGCTCCACATACAACAATAGGGCTGTTTTTAGCTTATTTTTATGTTAAACTGTATTTTTTTTAATTAGTTAAGTGGCAGCTTTCATTTATGACAAGACACATTCTAACATACAAAAGGCAGGGAAACAGTCAAAATCCCTTATCTGTGCTCCCCCCACATGTGCTTGTGGGGCTCTATATGCAAAACAATAGGACTGTTCATCTTGAGCAGTGGCTTTATTTTACGGCAAAACACATTCAAACATTAAAAAAGACAAGAAAAATGGCCAAGTTCTCATACACCAAGTACCCATCCCCGAGACTTTATAAAATATCTCGGTGCAGGGGCTAGCCCACTGGGAAGTGAGAAGGAGCCAAACTATGAACCACTCACTCCCTAACAGCACAATACATAAAATTATGAAAATTTGACTATTTGGCTCATGCAGAAAGGAGATTTATATAAATCTGAAAATGGACCACATGAATGTTTGAATATTTTAAGACAATGTCTTCAAATGAAGTGGGGTAAAAAGACTTTTTGAGACCCAATTGTGGTTATCATGCCTCTTACATACTAATGGTCCCAATATTTTATTTTTATGTTTGCTTGCACTTGCACAAGAAACATGATGTGACAGTTTAGGAGAGAAGCGGGTTGAGGAGGTGCATCACTGTGGCAGCCAACACCGGCACTGCATTTGTGGGCTTGGCACTGTTCACCTAATGTAGGCCCAGTGTCCTGATGACACTGGTTCTGCATAAGTATCACCAAGTTGAAATGATTTGGCCACTGCAGTGAGGGGCTGCCTCTTCATTGCAGTGTCAGCCATTCTGCTGCAATGAGGGAGTGACCTGTCATTGCAGGGCGGTATCTTGTCTGGTGTAACATGTCCCTAAACATGGCAGCTGAGGGGAAGCTGAATGACTAGGGTGCCCAATTCCTCTGCTGGCATGCCCCCAGCCCAGTTAATTTGCTGATGGGGCAGCCCATACCGGTTGGCATAATGCCCCCCCCATTTGTTTTGTGCTGAGAGGGGTGCCCAATCCCCCCTCGGCACCATGCCCCCCAAACAGTCATTCTTTGTCAATGAGGGGGCCAATCCCCTTTGGCTTAAGTCCTCCCCACCCTAAAAAAGGCAGATGTCACACTGGGAGCCCACCCCAGTGTGCCAAAAAGAAGCCTGCAAAAATAGAAAAACCTTCCCGTAACATTTTATTTTCTGTCCCTGAAAGAAAGGAAATGGTTTCCACGCTGGTCGGGTTCCCTCCCCAACCCACACCCCCACCCACTGAGCACCCTACCTCCCCACACCCCGTGCCATACTTACCTCTGGAGCCTAGCACAACAATCTTGGGTGGACCAGGATCACATCTGCACTCTTCAAAACTGACCACAAACTGAAGAAATGCCAGTAAGCTGTATAATGGCATAAATAGGGTTTTTTCAACTTTGGTACATATCTTGGGCATTTTGGGGTATTTTGGGACCAAATTTTAAACATGAGGTTATTGGGATCCCTCTTATTGAATTCAATCACTGTCATGGTGTCATTCAGTCCCAAAAGGTGATTTTGCAGTCACTGCATGGAAACACCTTTCAGGACCAGTTAAGGAAATGACATTGCCACTGTTCATGAGGAGGGCTCTCAAAAAGCCTATGATGCAAATTTGGTGCAAACAATCCAAAAAATGACTGTTTTATGAGTGTACATTGCTTAGTTTTCATGCACACTCATAACATTGTGAATCTGTAATATTTTCACTCTAGATTTCCAACATTGGCATTTTTGCACACCTCCTTATGAACAGTACAGCTATCATTTTTCATATCCTGGTCAAAATGTGTTTTCACACTTCCAGTGCAGAATAGTGCAGTCACTGTGGGAAATCAGTATTCGGGACACATTAAGAAAATCACAGTGACACTGTTCACAAGCAGAGGTCCTAAAATGCCTATTTTTTAAATTTGGTGACAAAAGTCCATAAAATGACTGTGTTACAAGCATGTGATGTGCAGTTTCCAAGCCACTTGTAACTTCGCTAATTTGTAATATTTTCACTCCAAATTTTCAACATTGGCATTTTTTCATACCTCCTTATGAACAGTACAGCTGTCATTTTTCACATCCTGGCCAAAATGTGTTTTTGCAATGCAGAATAACACGGTTGATATGGGAAATCAGTGTTTGGAAAACAATGATCCAGTTCAGCCAACCTCAGTAGAAACAAAAAAAGTTATATGTAAAAGAAGGAGTGGCTCACTACCAGTCAGGTCAAATAAACAGAACAAGATATTGGTAGAAATGGAGCCGAATCACCAAATATAATCACTACCAATCAACCAAGCAATGTGCTTTGGATGTAAGAATACTCTGTAGGAGAAATACTTAGAATGATGTTACAGAGGTTTTAGGATACAAAAAACAGAAGGGCACAATGGTGTAAATGAATAAGGTTATTGAAGGCTTTGGTATGTTTTGTTTTCTTTGCCCACAGTATATTTAAAAACATTTATTTTTTTTTATACTTAGTTTATTATCTTTCATTTGTCAGCATTTGTTACATCATTAGCATGATTCACTTGTTGTTCTTTGGGGTAAAAGCCCCTTGCACGACAACATCACAGAAATATTACAGCACTTTTGGTTCACAGTAGTCAACTTTACTACAATCTAGCTATAACAGTAACAGTAGGTGCGACTGTCTGGGATGTGTTCTGTCCTTTAACTATCTATAACTAGTTATCTCATATCCAGAAAATACATATAACAGGAGTAATTCTGGGGACATTCTCTAACTCTGGTGTAAAAGGTACATTTCTCTTTTAGTGCAGTTCAGGCATCTCTCTCTTAACCACTGTCATGGAGTAACCATCTGGTCCATTTCTGTTGATATATCTGTGGCTTTTGCTTAAGATTGATCATTAACCTTTCCATCGAATGTATGGATTCAACCATATCCTTCCATTCCCCTACCCCTGGGGCTCTCGGCTGCAAACAATTCTTTGAGATAATTTTTAAAGCTGCCACAACCAGGGTCTTCCATAGGTATCTGGCATCCTTATCTCTAACCTCCCCTGGGATTAGTCCTAAAACCAAATGTTTAGGTCCTAACTGTGTCTGAATTGAAAATATCTGTTCTAGATGTTTCCTAACCTCCCTCCAATATACGGTGATACCTGGACATGACCAAAAGACATGTGCCTGTAAGGCATGTTGTTCTCCACAAGCCCTCCAGCACCCAGCCATGGTCCCTCCATTCAAATGCGCCATTTGTGTTGGTACTATAAAATATCTGGTTCTCAGCTTCCAACAGAAGTTCCTCCACACTAAGGAGCTAGAAGTTGACCACGTACTTCTCCACATCAGAGGCCAATGTGTATCTGTTATAAGAATTACTAAGTCCTGTTCCCATTTTTTCTTTATATGCTGGGACATGTTAGCCATATCTACCACATAGTTATTATACAGCAACAAAATGGTGTGGTCTGCCCCCCTGCCCCCCACACTCTTTGAAATAGCCCTCTCTCTTCCAACACTGGCTCCTCCAGCATTATTTTGTTAATTTGTATATTCAAGTAGTCTCTCAATTGGTAATACCTGATTTCATCAGTCTGCTTCAGGCCATATTTTTCTTGAATTGCTTCAAAGGAGAGCAGGGTATTCCCCATCATTATTTGATAAGGTGCGCACAGACCCCTTCTAGCTTGTTTCTGATACCATTTATCAAGCGTTGCTGGTATAAACTGATGATCATACGCCCACCATCTATACCTCCATAGATTCCCAAATGTGGTCCCCTGCTTATTCCCCTCCTCTATCCTTCCAACACCGCCCTTGTGCCTGAGAAACCAAACATTTCCCCCTGTATCCAGAGGCCCAAACATCACCACCTGCAAAGGGGGATCCCTTTGTTTCCAGAGATCTATTCACTTCCAATGGGTGTCGTATCCTGGGTTGCCCCAAAGTAGTGCAACCCTCATCTGGGCTGCCACCCAGTAGCCCTACAGGCATGGGAACGCAAGATCTTCTTAGTCTGGGTTTTTTACCCTTACATAAATAGGAAAAAAACATACTCTGCCAGGTATCCAGATCTGCTGGAGTTAACAGACATGGGACACATTGAAATAAGTAGAGAAGTCATGGTAATGCATTCAGCTTGAGGGCTTGAGCCCTAGCACTAAGTGAGATGGGTAGAAGGGACCATCTTTGAAAATCACTTTTAAGCTGTGCTATTATAGGAGGATAGTTCAGTTCTTTCAATTGTGCATTGTTCCTACCCAACTTTACTCCTAAATATATTATCTCTGTCTGATCCTATAACATGGGGTACTTACTTTTAAGCTCCTCAGTTGGGGTAAAATTAAAACAGAGAATTTCTGTTTTATTATTATTCAATTTATAGCCAGATAACCTGGAAAACTTATCTAGCTGTCCGAATACTGCTGGCAAAGACTCCACAGGGTCTGCCACATATAAAAGCACATCGTCAGCATACAAAGCCAGTTTGTGGGTTTGTCCCCCCCATATTAATCCCTTTTATCTCTGGGCACTGATGAATGCTCTGAGCAAGAGGTTCAATGAACAGGGCAAACAATAGTGGGGAGAGAGAACACCCTTGTTGTGTTCCCCTTTCCAAATTAAAAGTCCCAGAGATATGTCCATTTGCTCTAACCTGTGCTCTCGGAGACTCGTATAACTTAAATATGGCCGTTATCAGCCTCCTCGGGAACCCAAACCGGGAAAGGACCTTCTTCAGAAACAACCAAGATACTCTATCAATTTAAAAACATTTAAACAGAGGTTTGTAAACTTTGGGAGAAGATTTTATATATGTGAGAATATGATGATTGATTTGAATAAATGTTTGCTGTATCCATGAGAAAGAGTATCAGTAACTGAGTTTTTTTGTTATAAAGAAGTAGTGATTTAAGGTTTATGCTTTTGATCCCCAGTTATAAGGAATAAGGATACGGTATTACTGTTAACAGACTATGGAATGTAGTAAAAGCCTTATAAGGTGAGATGGTTCTAGTCTATGCACATTGTTAATGAATTAGATGGCTTTATTGGACTGTATATGTAGTTCTATATTGGTTGTATTTTTATGTTTAGGTATTTAGTGTATCACACTGAAGAAGGACTGTGTCTGAAACATTTGTAGATAATATGTACACTTTGCCTCATCAAGCATTAATTGCATATGATATAAATGAAGAAGAAAAATAGAATAATAATAAAAAATAGATTTTTTTTATATTTGGTGAATCGGCTCTATTTCAACCAATATCTTGTTTTCTTTCTCCAAATCAGTGTTTGGGACATATTATGAAAAACACAGTGACTCTGTTCATGAGCAGAAGTCCTAAAATGTCTATGTTGAAAATTTGGTAACAAACGTCTATAAAATGACTGTGTTATGAGCGTGCCTTGTGCAGTTTCCATGCACCCTTGTAACTTCGCAAATTTGTAGTATGTTCAATCCAGATGTTCAACATTTGCATTTTTTCAGACCTTCTTATGAACAGTGCAGCTGTCATTTTTCACATCCTGGCCAAAATGTGTTTTCACACTTCTGGCACACAATAGTGCAGTTGCTGTAGGAAGTCAGTGTTCGGGACAGATTAAAACAAACATTTGTCAATGCTGAATGTTTGCTTGCTGGCATTGGCATTGATAGTCTAGGAGTTAGAAAGCTGCATAATAGGAATGGGAGTGAAGTGTTGGACTGAAGCCAACCCCACCACCACCCTGCAGAGATTGACAGGCATTGGGGTGTGCCTTTGAGTCATCAGGTATAACGGCCACACCATTTCACCACACCCTACCCTGCAGACACCGACAAGTGTCACAATGTGCCTTGGGGTCTTTGGCCCTTATGCTTACCTCATTCCATCAGGAAATACAGTGAGATGGGTAAGTATAGGAGAAAGGGGTGAACTTTGGGGCCAAAAAAACCAAGGCACACCTCAGTGCCTCTCACTGGCTGCAGGGTTTGGGTGGGGGTGGAATGACATAAGCATTACAGGCGACAATCCCAGGTCACACCCCTGATGCCCGTCAGTCTCTACAGGGTGGGGTGTTATGGTCGGGAACCCTAACGTCTCAGGTGTTCGTTGATATTTTCACTTCAAATTTTCAGCATGGGTTTTTTGTGACCCCCACCTTATGAACAGTGGCAATATCAGTTTGTTAGCTAAAAGCTGATTTTGCACAGCGACTACAGGATTTGGCACCACAGGTGCGAAAACACATTTAGAAGGGATGTGAAAATGACAGCTGTACTGTTCATGAGGGAGGTATAAAAATGGCAATGTTGAAAATCTGCAGTGAAAATAGTAAAAAAATTGGTGAAGTCATGAGCGTGCGTAGAAACTGCGCAACGCACACCCATAATGTAATTAGTTTGGGGATTTTTTACAGCAGATTGTCATCACAGGCATTTTGGGACCTCCACTCATGAACAGTGTCACTGTGATTTTCTTAATCTGTCCCGAACAGTGATTTCCCACAGCGACCACACATTTCTGCACTGAAAGTGTGAAAACACATTTCAGCCATGTTGTGAATAATGACAGCTGTACTGTTCATAAGAAAGTGTGAAAAAATGCCAGTGATGAAAATCTGTTCTGAAAATATGAACAAATTCATGAACTTAGGAGGGTGCGTGGAAACTACACAATGCTTGCTCGTAACACAGTCATTTTATGGACTTTTGTCACTGAATTTTCAACATAGCCATTTTAAGACTTCTGCTCATGAACAGTATCACTGTGATTTTCTTAATCTGTCCCAAACATTGATTTCACACACCGACTGCACCATTGTGCACTACATGCGTGGAAACACATTTTGGGAGAGATGTGAAAAATGGCAGCTGTATTGCTCATAAGGAGGTGTGGTAAAATGGCAATGTTGAAAATCTGGCATGCAAATATTAAAAATATGCGAACTTGCGAGCATGCGTAGGAACTGCGCAATGCGTGCTTGTAAAACAGTCATATTTGGGAATTTTTCACCAAACTTTAAACATAGCCATTTTGAAAGCCCACCTCATGAACACTTGCACTGTTGTTTCATTAATCGGTCCTGAAATGTGATTCCACACAGTGACCGTGAAATCACCCTTCGGGCCCAAGTAATGCCATAATAGTGCCAGAATTCATGAGGAGGGGTCTCAAAAACCCCATGTTGAAAATTTGGTGCCAAAATTCCAAAACATGCCTGAGAAATGCATCAAAGTTGAGAAAATCCTATTCATTCGATTACACATCTTACCAGCATTTCCTCAGTTCGCGGTCAGCTTTGAAGAATGCAGACATGTTCCCAGTCCACTGAAGATCGTCGCTGGACTCTGGAGGTAAGTATGGGGTGAAGGGGTGGGGAGGCAGGGTGCACAGAAAGTGGAGCACGGGTGGGGAGGGTTCAAGACAGTCAGCGAGGGACCATTTTCTGTTTTTAGTTATTTTTGAGGAAGACGAGGTGGGATGTTTGCCATGCCGGGGTGGGCTCCCAGCATGGCACCTGGAAGGCTGTTTGGGGGGGTCAGTGGAGCTGACAGGGGATTGGCCACCCTCGTCAGACTCACGGATTGTTGCCACACTGGGGTGGCTCCCAGCGTGGCATCTGGAAGGCTGTTTGGGAGGTGGTAGTGGAGCCAACGAGGGATTGGGCACCCCTGTTGGCCTTATAGATTGTTGCCACACTGGGGTGGGCTCCCAGCATGGCACCTGAAACTCTGTTGGGAGGAGTGCAGCAGAGCCGATGGGGGATTGGGCACCTCCGTCGGACATACAGTGTGTGTGGGGGTGGAGCACATGAGCATGCTGGGGGTGGGCTCCCAGCATGCTACTTGTTGGGGAGGAGCTATCTATGACAGCTGTTTCAGTGCAGTGCCGACATGTACTCACTTTGCATACTGATGGCAGTATGCAAATTGCCTACACATTGCGGCTTTTTTCTTTCAACTGTACACCACTGCATCTGAAATGGCTGTCATAGACAGCTACTACATTGATTGGTGAGGTGGGGCTGTGCCTGCAAAAGGCAGCAGGGCATTGGAAGTGGGGAAGGCACACCTACGAATTCTTGTATGATGGCACTATGTTTCTTGCACATGTATGCAAGCAAACATAACAATCACAGTGACACCGTTCATGAGCAGAGGTGGTAAAATGTCTATGTTGAAAATTAAGTAACAAAAGTCCATAAAATGACTGTGTTACAAGTGTATGTTGCACAGTTTCCACACACCATCATAATTTCACACATTTGTAAAGTTTTCACTCCAGATTTTCAACATTGGCATTTTTCCACACCTCCTTATGAACAGTACAGCTGTAATTTTTCATATCCTGCTCAAAATATGCATTTACACATCTGGCGCAAAATAGCAAGGTCGCTATAGGAAATCGATGTTCAAGACAGAGTAAGAAAATCATAGTGACAGTGTTCATGAGCAGAGGTCACAAAATGCCTATGTTGAAAAGTTGGTGAAATAATTCCACTACATGACTGTGTTATGCACATGTGTTGTGCAGTTTCACGTATGCTCGAAAATGCAAGCATTTTTAATATTTCCACTACATATTTTCAACATTGCCATCTCTTCACACCTCCCTATGGATGGTACAGCTGTCATTCTTCACATCCTGTCTGATCTGTGTTTTCATACATCTGGTGCACAATGACACGGTTGATGTGGGAACTCAAAGTTTGGGACACATTAACAAAATCACAGTGCCACTCTTCATGAGAAGAGGTCCCAAATGCTTTTATGAGGTGGGGCCACAAAAAGGCCATGTTCAAAATTTGTAGTGCAAATACTAACAAATGCCCATGGCATTAGGGTTTCTAACCATAACATCCCACCCTGTACAGACTGACAGGCATCAAGGGTGTGTCTTTGGATTGTCGACTGTAATACTCATGCCATCCCACCCCCACCCCCCAGCCAGTGACAGGCATTGAGGTGTGCCTTGGACTCTTTGGCCCCAGAGTTCACCCCATTTTCCTATACTGCACCCATTTCAGCGTATGTCCTTATGGAATGGGGTGACTGTAAAGCTGAACACCCCAAGGCACACCTCAACACATGTCGGTGTCTGTAAGATAGGATGAGGTGACATGGCATGAACGTCATGGGTGATGACCCAAATGCATAACTCAATGCCTTTCCATCTCTGCAGGGTGGAGGCGGGGTTGGCATGAAGTTCAGTACTTCACTACCATTCATATTCTGCGTCTGTCTAACTCCTGCATTTCCAATGCTAATACCAGCAAGCAAACATTCAGCATTGACAAATGCTTGTTTTCTCTGGCATTTATTGAGGAATGTGTTCAAGCATGAGTGACACTTGGTCCACAGGGCAATATAGACTGGCAAATTACACTGCCTTATGCCTTTACTGAATTATATATACTCTATGTCCTGTCGCCTGACCGTGCCAAAGAAATACAGTGGCCAAATTAGTGTCAGCTAGGATCACATTTCAGCATTAAGATGAATTTAACTCACTGAATCATATGCAAATGTTTATTTATCAGATAAAAGTAACCATTCAACTCCTGAAATGTTATTGACAGGGATCTGTATAAACATCAACTGTTTAAAAACCGCAGAGTAAGCAACCATTCTGCACACTTTATTGTTCGGACATTAGAAGTATAAATAATTCAAACGCAACAACATTTACAGTATCTACCCTCATAAATGATCTAACTAGCAAGTGATCATGAAGTCATTCATAATAATTGAAGTATACAACTACTTGGTCCTAAGAAAGCTTCTTTTCAGATATTAAACACATTGTAAAGAAAACATTTTTGGCATGCCATGCTGCAAAACTTTCTCAACAAACTCTACTCCTACATAGATGATGTATTCGCCTCCTTGAATATTGGAGGAGTGTGGTTGCATAACTAGAGTCTAGCATTTTGAAACCAATAAAATTGGAATGCAGCAGCTTCATTTCTTTTTGAGCACTTGTCTGTCATGAAAGTTTACCTTTCAGTGTAAACACAATACTCAATCTGCACGCAGTTAGTGGGTTTAGCATGGAAAAATGCACAGAATAAGCACAAGCTATATATAACCATAACAACATTTTATCACTGTTAAGACTAAACTCATTTTGAAAAGATTTTATATAACAAGACAAGAAAAGCAATAGCAAATTTAACTAGTAACTAAATTATGCATAGCGAGTAATTGTTTCTAGTACCCAGTCACAGGAGTGTGCAACAGTGCCAAATTCAAATGCAGCTGGGCTACTGAAGGCAAAGCCCAGCCACAACCTGAAGCAGCGCACCAGTTTTGCTGTGTTTTTTTCTCCCACCCTCCTGTGCCTCAGTGCCTCATTTTTATATGGACTTGCTGAGCCACTCCTTGTAGTGGTCTCACCTATCAGGAGTGGGCAGGAGAGGGAGTACAAGGAAGGGAGGGAGTGGACACAAGGTGAACTTTGAGGCAGGGACTGCTTTGGCTGGAGGGACGTTTATCTTTAACTAAGATACTATGATTACATCCAAAATGATTGTGTTGTTGTGTTTTGTAGCATAACAAAGATACTGGGACAATTAAGCATCATCTGTGGATGTTATGGGTTCTGTGACTCTAGTGGGTAATTAGCATTAGTTGCTGTAAAGAGCTGTGGAAAACACTGAAGGTTCTACTTGGGAAATCAGTGAAGAAGGGATTGTTGTAGTTCGTTTTTGTCTCTAACTGTACAGTTATTTATTTATTTAGTTTTTGTTTACTGGGTGGGTGCACTAGCCATAAGGATGACTGTTTTCAGGCACAACCTGGGAGGATACAGGGCAGACATTAAAGGTATGACAAACAGTAGATTACATCGACATACATAAACAAGATCTTGTGAAATGTTAAACACTGGGCTAAGCAGCACAGGTAGTACACAGGGTAGTTCAAAAAACATTTAACAATAAGCTAAGCATTACAGGTGGTACACAGGTTGGTCCTGGTAGGATCCTAGAGGTTTTTACAGCCATAGCATGATGAAAAACATACAGTAGTAAGAGTATTGCAGTAGTAGTCCTGAAAATACAGTTTCGAAAATACAGCAAAAATAGATAAATTAAAATGTGGTCAAATACTGACACATGCAGGGGATAATGGGCAGGGGAATGGCAAGAGTGTGAAGAGTAGGGATGATAACAGGTCAGGATAAGTAAAAGTAGGGTATGGGATAGGAGCTGGCAAAGCCAGAGAGGGATGGCTGCAGGGGGCTAGTGTCAGGGGAGAGAGAGAAAGAGCTGGGATAGATTGTACTGCAAGGGGATTATTGTGGAGAAAAAGTAAGAGCTTCGAGATAGGCAGGATACCCAGAGGACTAAGAAAAAATTACTTACCACATTAATCTTTTTTCTTCTAATGGAGTCTTGCTGTATTTTGACAATATGCAGTTAACCCTTCCAGTTCAACTGCTCTAGAGAGGAAAGAGTTAACTCTATGCAGAAGCATAGAATGTTGTGCTCGAGCTCGGTTTTCAAACTGTTGTCTCTGGTAGAATTCTCTGTAACCGTCAGATTTTTATGAGCACTAAGTGACCTAAGACTAACTATTAACAAGCATTTGTCAATGCCGAATTTTTGCTTGCTGGTATTAGCATTAGGAATGCAGGAGTTAGACAGATGCAGAATAGGAATGACAGTGAAGTACTGAACTTCACATGAACCCCACCTCCATCCTGTAGAGATGGACAGGATTTGGGATAAGATTTTGGGTCGTCACCCATGACGGTCAAGCCATGTCACCTCACCCTATTCTGCAGACACCGACACATGCTGAGCTGTGCCTTAGGGTGTTTGGCTTTATAGTCACCCCATTCCATAAGGACATATGTTGAAATGGGTGCAGCAGAGGAGAATGGGGTGAAGTCTTCGGACAAAGAGTCCAAGGTACACCTTGATGCCTGTCAGTGGCTGGGGGGGTGGGATGGCATGAGCAGTACAGTTGGCAATCCAAAGGCACACCCCGATGCCTGTCTGTCTGTACAGGGTAGGACATTATGATTAGAAACCGTAATGCCTCAGGCATTTGTTGGTATTCACAGTACAAATTTTGAACATGGCCTTTTTGTAACCCCACCTCATGAAAGCATTTGGGACCTCCTGTCATGAACAGAGTCAACGTGATGTTGTCAGTGTGTCCTGAAAATTGACTTTGAACAGTGACAGTGCCATTCTACACCACATGGACGAAAACACAGATGGGGCAGGATGTAAAGAATGACAGCTGTACCATCCATAGGGAGGTATGAAGAGATGGCAATGTTGAAAATGTGTAGTGGGAATATTAAAAATGCTTCACTTCTGAGCATACGTGGAAACCGCGCAATGCATGTGCATAACACAGTCATTTTATGGAGTTTGATCACCAGATTTTCAACATAGGCATTTAATGACCTGTGGTCATGAACAGTGTCACTGCGATTTTGTTACTGTGTCCTGAACACTGATTTCCCACAGCAAATACAGTATTCTATGCCAGAATTGCAAAAACACATTTCAACCAGGATGTGAAAAATGACAGCTGTACTGTTCATAAGGAGGTTTGGGAAAATGGCAATGTTGAAAATCTGGAGTGAAAATATTACAAATGTGCAAAGTTATAAGCGTGCATGGAAACTGCACAATGCACACTCGTAACACAGTCATTTTATGGACTTTCATCACCAAATGTTCAACATAGGCATTTTAGGACATCTGCTAATGAACAGTGTCACTGTGATTTTTGTAATGTGTCCTAAACAGCGATTTCCCACAGCGACTGAGCTATTCTGTGCCGGAAGTGCAGAAACACGTTTCAGCCAGGATGTGAAAAATGACAGCTGTACTGTTCATAAGGAGGTGCGGAAAAATGGCAATGTTGAAAATATGGTGTGAAAATATTGCAAACGCACAAAGTTACAAGTGTGCATGGAAACTGCACAATGCACACTCATAACACAGTTAGTTTGTGGACTTTTGTCACCAAAATTTCAACATAGCCATTTTAGGACCTCTGCTAATAAACAGTGTCAGTATGATTTTCCTAATGTGTCCTGAACATGGATTTCCCACAATGACCGCGCTTGTCTGCGCCGGAAGTGCAAAAAACACATTTGGGCCGGGATGTGAAAAATGACAGCTGTACTGCTCATAAGGAGGTGTGGGCAAATGGCAGTGTTGGCAATCTGGAGTGAAAATATTGCAAAGTTGCAAAGGTACGAGCATGCGTAGAAACTACGCAATGCAGGCTCATAACACAGTCATTTTATGAACTTTTCTCACCAAATTTTCAACATAGACATTTTAGGACCTCTGCTAATGAACAGTGTCACTGTGATTTTCTTACTCTGCCCCAAACATTGATTTTGCACACCAACTGCACCATTGTGCGCTACATGGGCTGAAACACATTTTGGGCAAGAGGTACAAAATTAAAGCTGTGCTACTCATAAGCAGGTGTGGTAAAATGGCATTGTAGAAATTCTGGACTGCAAATATTAAAAATTCACGCACTTACAGCGTGCATAGGAACTTTGCAACTCACGCTCATAAAACAGTCATTGTTATGAATTTTTTACCAAATTTTCAACATAGCCATTTAAGACCTCTGCTCATGAACAGTGTCACTGTGATTTTCTTAATATGTCCCAAACATTGATTTCATACACCGACTGTGCCATTATGCTTCATGCATGGAAACACATTTGGGTGAGATGTGGAAAATGACAGCTGTACTGCTCATAAGTAGGTGTGATAAAATGGCAATGTTGAGAAATCTGGAGTGCAAATGTTACAAATTTGCGAACTTCACGAACATGTGTAGATACTGCCATGCTACGCTCTTAAAACAGTCATTTTAGGAATTTTTCACCAAATTTGCAACATAGGCTTTTAGAGTCCACCTTATGAACACTGGTTGCTATCATTTCATTAATCAATCCCAAAAGGTGATTTCATGCAGTGACTGTGAAATCACCCTTCAGGCCAGATTAACGCCATGACAGTGACAGAATTCATGAGGAGGGGACCCAAAAACCCCATGTTGAAAATTTGGTGCTAAAACCAAAAAATGCCTGAGATATGCAGCAAAGTTGAAAAAACCGTATTTATTATATTATACAGCTTACTGGCATTTCCTCAGTTCACGGTCGGCTTTGAAGAGTGCAGACGGTGTTCCCGGTCCACTGAAGATCGTCGTACCGGACTCTGGAGGTAAATATAGGGTGAGGCAAGTGTGGAGAGGTAGGGTGCACAGTGGGTGGGCACGGGTTGCAGGAGGGGGGTATGGCAGACCGCGAGGGACCATTTTTTCTTTACAGGGAAGAAAAAAAAAGACAACACAGGACAGTTTTCAATTTTACAGGGGTATTTGGCACACTGGGGTGGGCTCCCAGCGTGCCAAGGGACTCTTTTTTGGGGGGCCAGCTGCAGCCGATGGGGATTGGGTAGCCCCATCGGCACACAAAAAATGGGGACCATCATGATGATGAGGATTGGGCACCCTTTCGGCGAGCAACAAAATGGGGGTTACATCATGCCGGCGGGAGTGGGCTTCCCGTCGGCAGACAATGAAGATGGGTGGGGGTTACATCTTGCCGAATGGGAGGATGCTCCCCATCAGCTGAATAAACTCTTTAGTGGCCACTGAAGCCAGGGGATTGGGGCTCCCATCAGCCAACAAAGACTGTTTGGAGGGCACATGCTGCCTAGGGGATTGGGCACCCCCTTAGCATGGGAGGCTGCCTAATATTGTTTGTGAGCATGGGGCGGCAAGCCGCCGGCCATATTCACAAACAATATTAACTAGCTAATGTTCCGCCCTGCAATGACGGGTCGCTCCCTCATTGCAGCACAATGACTGATGCTGCAATGATGAGACAGCCCCTGATTGCTATGGCAAAAACATTACAACTTGGTGCACTTTTTGGAGACCAGTGTCATCGGCACACTGTGCCTCCATTGGTCCACCAGTGCCACGCTCCAAAATGCAGTGCCTCCATTGGCTGTAACACTGCCATGCCTCCACAACCAGCTTCTCTCCTAAGTTGTAACATCATGTTTCTTGCGCATGCACAAGCAAACATAAAAAGGCAAAAAGCCAACACCAACCACCTGGGTAAAAAGACTCAAGTAGAGAACCCAAGAAAGAACACCCCACAATAATAATAATAAAAATAATATGATAACATGAACCCACCTTTCCCAAAGGAAGGGGAAGAGGGCAACCCTCTAGAGTACAGTACTGGAGCATACCATCCCCTAAATCAAGCTGTGGGGTTCTGTGAGGGGAAGCAGGGAGGGATGTCAGAATACAGCAAGACTCCATTAGAAGAAACAAGAATACTGTAGTCATTTTTCTTCAAAAAACATGAAGTCTTGCTGTGTTCTGAAAATATACAGACACCAGAACAGTATCCCCGAAGTACAGACGAACCTATTTCAGGAACAAAGCTCTGCAGTACTGTTGTGCCAAACCTGACATCACTTCTGCTTTGAGTCTCCAGGCAGTAATGTTTAGTAAATGTGTGAACAGTCTTACAGGTGGCTAAGGTTACAGATTTCCAAAGGAATGTCCTAGCTGCTGCCAGAGAGAAACAGCTATACCTCTGGTTGAGTAAGTCATCAGGCCTGAGGGGGGTTGTCTGCACAGTTTACCATAACAGAACTGACTACAAGAGACAATTCACCTAGCAATGGTCCTTTTGATGGCAGGCTTTCCTTTGCCCACTTCCACATAGGTAAGCAACAGCTGAGAACAATTATTTTGATGGGTTTTAGTCTGATTCAGACAATAACTATTGGCCCTCTTGACATCCAGACTATGCAATCATCAGTAAAGAATACCGGGAGTGTCATTGATTGGTTAAGATGAAAAACTGAGACTACCTTGGGAAGACATTTTCTAGTTGTTCTGAGAACAACTTTATCCCTGTGAAAGGAGATGTCAGGCTCAATAGAGGGAGCTTGCAGTTCACTAATCCTCCTTACAGATATAATAGCTAAGAAAATAATCTTCCAAGTCAAATACTTAAACTCGACCGAAGATAAGAGTTCAAAGTGGGGGCTGCATGAGCTGTACAATGTGACATTCAATCCCAGAAAATTTTCTTAAAACTGACTGAGTACCAGGAGACAGGCTTACCTGCAGAGGAAAGCAGACACAGCTGCCAGATGAACCTTTGAAGTGGCAGGCCACAGGCCCAAAGTGTAGGTGAACTAAGTAGACCAATGTCTCAGGTAAAGCTGAATTTGGTCTGACTGTTTGAGAACACCAAATGGAAAATTTCTTCCATTTAGGTACAAGTTTTCTAGTGACTGGTTTCTGGAAGCCTTCAAGATGTCCAGCACTCCTGAAGAAATACAAGCCTGCATATTCTAACTCTTCAAGATCAGGCCTGAGCCAGGGCAGCTGAGGTGGGATACCAAATTCTCCCCTGGAGAGGACAGAAAATTGCACTTGTGGGGAGGCATATCAGAGGTGTCATGACAGGGACATCAATGGGTACCTGGTTGCTGGCCAGTCTGGGCAATCAGGAGTAGTGTACAGGGCTGGTACTGATTTTTACTCTGAATAGAGGGAAATGTGGAAAAGCACGCAGAAACCTTTCCTCAATCCAGAACCAGAGCATCCAGGTAACAGACTCCAAGATAAGGGTCTGCAGAAAAACTGGGGTAGCTGATGATTGTCTGGGGCCACAAAGGGTCATCTCTGGAGTGCCCACTTCTAATAACCTGTAGTATCTGCTTGCTCAGGGACCACTCACGGTGGCTCCAAGAGATCCTGCTGAGGTCATCCATGCTTACATTATCCTTGCCTGGGAGATGTTCTACCACTAGAGAGACCTGAAGGGAATAGGCTAGACTCCAAACCTTCATGACTTCTGTACACAGAGCTGTGGACTTCATCCCTCCTTGCTTGTTTATGTAATACATGGTGGTGGTGGTGGTGTCTGTCCTGATCTGTGCCACATTCCTCTGAATTTCTATTAAGAATGCCTGAAGGGCAAGAAGTACATCTCTGAGTTCCAAGAGATTGATGTGTAGGAGAGATTCCTCCTCTGATCATGTGCCTTGAGCAGTGAGGCTCCCTAGGTGCCCCCCCAACCTAACAGAGAGGCATCTGTAGTGCAAATCACTGAGGTAGACTGCTGGAGGAAGGGGATTCCTTGTCTGAAGTTGACTATCTCTAACCAGCACTGGAGTGCTTGAATAAATGTCAGAGTGACTGGAGTTAGCTTGGACGAGGGTTCCCTCCTCTGGGACTAGAAGGACCTGAGATGAAACTATATGCCTCGCATCTGAAACCTGGCCCCTGGAACCACCGCAGTGAATGCTGCCAATGTGGCCTAGGAGTTGAAGAAAGTGTCTGGCTGTCCTGGATACCAAGAAGTCTGAAAAGAACCTCCCAGAGTGGTTAGAGCCTTTACCCTTTGCATGGTAAGAATGCCTTCTGAACAGTGTCCAATTCTACACATATGGTAGTACCTGGACTGGTTCCAGTACTGACTTCAGCAAGTTGGTGAAAGCCTAGAGAGTCCAAGAGTTGTGGGTTACTTTCTGTGAGAGCATCTGATTGGTATAGGAAATAGAGCATCCTTGAGGTCCATAGAGCTAGCCAGCCTCCTGGCCTCAGAGAGGAAGAAGTGCCCAGAGTCACCATCTTGAACTTGGGTTTTGTAAGACATCTATTAGATATCACAAGGTCTAGGATAGGTCACCACTCCCCTATCTTCTTTGGGGTGGGGAAGTACCTTGAGTACAAAGCCTTTCTCCCTGAATGAGATGGGGACCTTTTCCACCTCTTTAGTAACCTTAAGGACCATAGAAACATAGAAACATAGAAGTTGACGGCAGAATAAGGACCATAAGGCCCATCCAGTCTGCCCATTTCTTTTTCTACCTTATAAATGTGCCATCGGCCTTTGCTCTGTCAGTGGCCTATCTATTCATAGTAATTTGTATTGCTCCCTTATGCCTATCCCATCGCCTGTTTGAAGCCCTGCACTGTATTCATAGCCACCACTTCTTGTGGTAAGCCATTCCATGCATCCACCACCCTTTCTGTGAAAAATAATTTCCTCCATTCCCCATAATCGGCCTCCCTCTAATCTCATGCTGTGTCCTCTTGTCCTGCTATTTTCTTATATTTAAACATGTTAGACTCTTTCACCTTGTTTATGCCCTTAAGGTGTTTGAAATGCCTCGATCATATCACCTCTCTCCCTCCTTTGCTCAAGGGTATACATATTGAGCTCCGTTAATCTGTCCTCATATGTCTTCTGATGCAGTCCCAGCACCATTTTGGTTTGCCCTTCTCTGGACTGCCTCAATTTGGTTAATGTCCTTGTGAAGGGTGTGGCCTCAATACTGCATGCAGTACTCAGATGAGACTAACCAGTGTCTTGTACAGAGGGATTATTACCTCCCTCTTCGACTTGTGATACCCTACTAATACACTAACACCCCTAGCCTTACCTACTGCTTTAGAGGTCTGCTTGGATGATTTTAGGTCATCATGATGATGATGCCCAAAGTCTCTTTCTTCCTTTGTGACTGCTAGCAACTCCCTCCCAGCCTATAGGTGGCTTCAGGGTTTCTCTTCCCTATGCATGATTTTGCACTTCTTTGCATTAAATGCCAGTTGCCACTCTTCTGACCATTCTGCTAGTTTATCCAGATCTCTTCTCATTCTGCCCACCCCATCTGGATCATCTACTCTGTTGCAGATCTTGGTGTCATCTGCAAACAGACAAGCCTTACCCTCTAGTCCATCTGCAGGTCACTAATGAAGATGTTGAAGGACTGGCCCCAGGACTGATCCTGAGGTACCCCACTTGTGACTTGCATCTCTTTCTGACTGTATGCACCATTTACCACCACTCTCTGTTTCTGCCCGTCCAACCAGTTTGCCACAGTTGACCAACTTCAACACCACCGAGCCTACCCAGCTTATTTATCCAATCTTCTATTGGAACAGTGTCAAAAGCTTTGCTGAAGTCAAGGTAGGCGACATCAGCTGCTCCCCTTGGTCCACCACTCTGGTTGCCAGTCAAAGAAATCTATGAGATTGGTTTGACAGGACCTTCCTTTAATAAACCCAATACTGTCTTGGATCCTGTGCTATGGATTCCAGGTGTTGCACTATCCTTTCCTTAAGAGTGCCTCCATAATCTTGCCCACTACTGAGGTAAGACTGACCCGGTCTGTAGTTCCCCGCCTCCTCCCTGCTACCACTCTTGTGGAGCAGGATCACATGAAACCCTTCTCCAGTCTTCTGGGACCTCTCCTGTGCTCAGAGACTCACTAAACAATTCTGCTAATGGCTCTGCTAGTTCCTCCTTTAGCTCCTTAAGTACCCTGGGATGTATGCCATCAGGTCCCAGTGCCTTATCCACCCTAAGCTTAGCAAGCTCTTGTGAGGACCCTTTCTTTTGTGAAGGGAGTAGTGCTCACCTTCCTCCCCCACCAATGTCCATGATGCTGAGCTGTGGGCCCTGCCTACCTTCTCTTCAGTAAATACTGAGCAAAAGTATCTATTTAGGATAGATGCCTTTACAGGGTCCTCCTCCTCACATGCTCCCTTTTCTCCATTAAGCTTAGCAATACCTCCTCTGGACTTTCTCCTTTCACTAATGTATCTATAGAAAGTCTTGTCACCTTCTTTTACTGTTAGTGCTAGTGTTTCCTCAGTTTGGGACTTTGCCTGCCTTACTGCCTTACCTGCTTCCCTTAGGGCAGTTTGGTATGCCTTCTATCTTCATCCAGCTGTGTTCCCTTATATATTTCCTGAAGGTCAGCCTTTTGGCTCTGACCTTTTCTGCTACTATATTTGAGAACCAAAGTGGTTTCCTTCTTCTTTGCACTTCCTTTTCTGTCCTAACACAATGGGATGTTGCTTCGAAGTATTGCATCATAATGCTTGCCCACTTGCCTGCCCCCCTCACCTGTGTTTCTTTTTGCCAG
The DNA here is from genome assembly GCA_016271365.2 of Neoceratodus forsteri. Classification (NCBI taxonomy): domain Eukaryota; kingdom Metazoa; phylum Chordata; order Ceratodontiformes; family Ceratodontidae; genus Neoceratodus; species Neoceratodus forsteri. The sequence continues at coordinate 51,376,288 of JADMNL010000035.1, forward strand.
GGCTAGCTTAACTCTGTTGGCCATCTTATCAAAGTCAGCTCCTCTGAAGTCCCATATTTTGCCTTGGAATGGGATGATTTAGATGTAGTAAGCCAATTGAACCATACCATGTGATGATCACTGGCCCCAGGTGACGTTCTACCTGGAGATCTGTGATCCCTTCTTTATTGATCAGTACTAGATCTAGGATAGCCCTGTCTCTTGTGGGTTGCTGTAACAGTTGTTTGAGGCCCTCCTGCAGGAACTCACTATGAGTCTAGTTCTGGCAGATGTTCCTACTAGTATTGACCAATCTGTATCTGGCATGTTGAAGTCTCCCATTATCAGAACCTCCCCTTTAGCTGTCATGTTTGTATATCTTCTAACAGTAATGTCCCCTGTCCTCCCTCTGGTCTGGGGGCCTGTAAAGACAACCCCAGTTCTTATGGCTGTCCCATTTCCTGTTTCCAGGGTGACCCACAGTTCTTCTGGCTCCTTATGTGTATTCTGAATTTCTGTAGCTTTGATATTTTCATTAACATACAGGGGCCCTCCTCCCACACACACCTGGGTCTTTTGGAACAATACATAGCCAGGTACTGAAGTCTCCCAAAGTGTGGTTACTGGTAAACTCCCGTCTCACTAATTGCTACTATGTCCAGTTTAGCCTCTGACATTATTGCCTGCAGGTCTGGGATCTTATTTCCCAGGCTGTGAGCATTTGTGTACATGATTTTCCATTGGCCAGATTTTGGTGTGTTAGTTGTTGGAAGAAGCATATGCCTCTAAGGCAGCTGTTTCCAGCTGAGTGGCAGGCTTAAAGAACTTTGCTCTGGACTTGGGGAATTTTTTTTAAATTCAGAGCAAGTCCTTGGCTCACCACCTCCAGTGCCTGTTTGTCTGTAGTAACAGACTTTCAAGCCTGGAAGAAATGAGCCAATATGCCCACTACTGGAATAGGGGAGGCAACCTAGACTGACACATCAGGGTGTCTGCTTGGCAGGGATTCTAGGCTGGGAGATGGATGCAGCCCTGCTCATCCCTCTCTTGCCTCTCCCTCTAAAGAAACCCTTCTGATGGAAATTAGAGGAAGCCTGTGCTTGGTAAAAGGGCCTCTAAAAAGGCCTACCCCTGCCAGCCCTAGACTGCTGCCTCTGAGGAGTGGAAGCCCTTTCCTTTGCCACTGCACTCCTATAGGTGGTCCTGTATTCATCCATTTTTTCATGTACATCTCTGTCAGCTCCCAGAACAGAGAATTTTGGGTGACAGGGAAACCCATGGCCTTGGTCTGGGTATCCTGGGAAAGACTGGTACATCTGAGCCAGGCAAACCTCCGCATGGAGGCAGATATAGCCATGACTCTAGATGACACATCATTAGAGTCTCCAGCAGCAAAATTGTACCTTGGATGCCTTAACTCCATCAGTAGCCACCTGCTCACTTCTTAGCAAGCTGGGGAGGGCACCTTCTAGCTAAGTCAAAGATAGACTCGCACCTAGAATTCAGGTACCTAGCCACATATGCCAGGTAAGAAGCCTATTTGAGTCCCAAGGATGATGCCAGGTACTGCTTTTTTGCCATAGCATCCTCTTTCCTGGGATCCTTATCTGAGGAGCGTGAAGCCAAGGGTACATTAGCCTTATCATAGGCTGCAGCCTGCACAACCCTGAAATAGCTGCAGTGGTTGATGAGGAACTCCGTACCTGAACCTGACAACATATGCCTCCTATCCCTCTTCCTAGCCACAGGAGGCATGGATGTAGGTAGCTGCAGAATTTTTGGTGTCTGTTTCCGGAGGGACTTGTGTAAAGGAATAGACATGCTTTTAGACTCTGGAACGTTCATCATCTCTGCAAAGTCAGGTTCCTCTTCCTCTTCAGATGCCTTAACCTTAAGCAGCAGGAGAGTGTCAGCCACTTTCTTACAGAAAGCAAAGTGGGAGGGGGACTCACCAAGTCTGGGAGGTGAAACAGAGTCAGGCCTATCAGGGAGATGTTAGGCTCCACTGGCTCACCTAAACCTTTCTCCTCTTCTTCTGCTTCTTCTTCTTCACCCTTCCATTTCAACTCATAATAAGTCTCTGGATGCAGTAATCATGAAGCTGAACTGACTCAACAGACCAACAGGTAGGATGCATCAGTGTGGTCGGTATGGTTTGGAGCAACTGAACTGTTTGAATCACTCTGCTGTTTCATCCATGGTTGGGGTTGGAGTCTTTGGATCCAAACTGGCAGACTTTCTTTCCCTTTTCACTGGAATTGGAGATTCGGTTCCAGCCTTCCTTTTGCCTGAGGTTGAATTGCCCTGGTTTGAAGGTACCCCCTCTGGTTTGGTTGGGCCTGAACTGGACCAGCTATCTGGGTCAGTGGATTGTTCAGCCTTTCTTTCCTTCTGCCTAGATAAATGCTTATTCAGCATGGCTTTAGGAACATTGTTACATATTTGGCAGTCTATTTCTAAGTGGTTAAACACCAGACAATAAACGCAAATGAGATAAGGATCTGCTTTAGCAAAAGCATCCCCACACTCAGTGTAGTGCTGAAAACTAGTGGGTCTGGTCTTTTTCTTGGGTTTCTCAGACATATAACTTTTTATAGTGCCCGTTACCCAAAGTGGTGGTCAGGCCGAGTAACACTAACCTACGGTTAGTAACCATGTCATGGGGTGAAGAAAAACAAAACAAAAAAAAAATCATTTTTTTATGTAGCCGAAGGTCACCATATCCCAGACAGTAAAGAAAGATACAGAAAAACATCTCAACAACAGTCGGTTCTTCACCAGACCGACCAATGAGGAACCAACAGTTACCCAAACTTATTTATCTAACCTTACTACCTGTACCGTAGCTAGAGGTTTGAAGATCAAAGAAAATAATGCCAATAATGATTGAAAACTGAGCAGAAACTACTACTGAACCGAAGCAGTGAAGGAGAAATCTCCGGAGCGTCTTCACAGTTAGGCAGAGAAAAGAATATGACAGTTATAGAGAATGTACCAGACACAGGGGTTTGAAAACAGAGCTCAAGCTCAACATTCTATGCTTCTGGACAGAGTTAACTCTTTCCACTCCAGAGCAGTTGAACTGGAAGAGCTAACTGCATATTGTCAGAATACAGCAAGCCTTCATGTTGTTTGAAGGAGGTTTGAGACAGGAGCATCGGTTGGTGCAGCTGAGATGCTGATGGAGCACTTTTTTAAAAGCATTGTGTGTAGCAGCTAGCCAGGTGTATTACACTGAGGTTATCTGAGCACAATCTCACAGTGTCAAGTCCAAACATACAGGTCACTGCATGCCAGACTGAATAAAAAGCCATAGTTTCTCTAATCAAGAGAGCTTGAAGGTTTGCAATTGTAGTACAGAAGTAAAAGCTTAGTTTTATATAAAGAAAAAACATATTTACTTATATTGTGGGTGGCAACATTTTTTGTCATGGCTAAAACATTTCATAGTTAGGCAGAAAACAACTGCCAGAACATCTCCCTTATAGCATGGGAACATATCTTCTATAGTATCAGTTTTACAGTTTTATTTTTTATGAGGCAGCACACCACATATAAATGCACTGCATCATAGGTATGCAAATACCCAATTACCTGGTATTGTATAACACACTACAGTGATAAAATACAATTGATTATTTATGCAATGTTCTCACATGGGGAGGGTTTCCTCAAAAAAAAAGTAATAAATTAAAAATAAAACTGTACAACTGATACTATGAAATAGAGGTTCCTACACATAAAAGGGATATTCTAACACTTGCTCTCTGCCGAATAGTCATCTACATGTGCTCATTTGTGTCCCCACAATATGAATAAATAAGAGCCACTGTATAATAGCAATAATGCCCTCCAGATTGTGGGTTGTGCTGGGATAGACTCACTTCTTTGTGTTGGATGCACTTGGTCTTTGGCCTCATGCCACCTACCCCAGGTGTGAGGTTATCTCAGCACAACCCACACTCTGTCATGAATCTTTGCTTAGTTGCATCCTATACTGCAGCATTAAGGCCTGTACAGTAATTGCATTGAATGCCATTAGTTATAGCACACTTAAGGGAGAGTGTTATACAGTTGTAGGGGCAAGCTGCTATACAAATTAGAAATGAATTATGCCGGCCCAGTGGCACAGAGTGTTGAGGCACTGGTGCCTTATCTCGAACCTCACTGGAAACCTGGATTTGGGAATGGACTTGGGTGCCATAGGTTCTGCAGGGGAGGAGAGGATTGAGCATCCAGAGGGCTGCACTCCTCTCCTGAGGTGGGCTAGGGAGATGCCTCACTCTGTAGCAGCCCCTGGTTGAGACCAGGAGCACTGCAGATGTGGCACGATTAGGAAAAAATAGGAGGAAAAACATGAGGCAGTATAGTGCAGTGGTTTAAGGCTTTGAACTGCAAACCTGGAGATCTGGGTTTGAATCCCACAGCCCCCACTTGCATACTATGTGACCCTGAGCAAGTCACTTAACTTCCATGTGCTCCCAGGTTGCACCTGTAAACAAGCTTTCAGCTAAATGTGTCTCTCCTGGTAAAAAAATTAAAAAAAGAAATGGCACCTCAAACAGCCGGATGATGGCTGCCTGGACCAGTACCTCCTGGGAACTCCAAGATGCCAACCTGACCTCAGCAGCAGCCAGGGCCAAGCTTATGGCCATAAGTCCCTTTCTCCCCGGAAGGGGATGACCCACCTGATGAAAGGAATATGTCGGGTTACCCTGCAGTGGCTGCGATTTCAGGTAAGGGATGGGCAATGGAGCCTCAGAGGAAGAGGAGACCCTGGCAATGGCCCAAAGGAGTGGCAGGATGAGACACAGGTGAGATAAATAACATACAAAACAGGAAATTAACTGCAGTCATTATTGACTATTGCAGTCTATACTGCAACATTAGGGACCTGCGCAGTCACTGCACTGAACTTTGTTAGCAGTTATAGTACACTTAAGTGAGAGCATTATACATTTTAAGGGTGAACGCTATACAAATTAGACATTTTATTAATGTTTCAATAGTTTAACATTGTGGGAAGAGGGGTTGGATGTGGAGCAGTGGGGAAGGTAGGAGGATAGGGAGGGTAGTTGGAAGGGAACAGGAAAGAGAACCAGTGGGGGAATGGTGGGGGCATGAAGATAGAGTGAGGGTGAGGAGTGGCTGGGGTTTAAAACATGGTGATGGGGGTTCTAGCAAGATGTGCCACACTGTGGAGTTCAGGAGTATGTCCCATATGTGTGAGAGTATTTCACTTGAAAAGTGAGATTAGAGTTGGTGGATCACTTGGTCATGGAAGCAGAGCATGAAGGCAGATGTGGTAGAGGTGTGGCAGCTCAGGATAAAAAACCTACCAGCTCAGATGGGAGGAGAGACAGTGAGGATGCTGGAAAAGGTAATAGATCTTCAACAAGATGGGGCAGGAATTAACTGGAAGGGGGTAGTAAGTGGCGGGTGGAGGGTCTTCCTACTCAAGGACATCTTTGAGTTCAAGGGCCAGATATGAGTTGGCAGGATGTGATCAGGAGGAGGGGAGGCAAGGCTAGAGCTATCCTCCCCCTCTTTAAATTCAGCTATCAATTTGGAATTCGTTTGTAACACAGTCCTGCTCTGGTGCTGGTGGTTGGCATTGTAGCTTCTCCAGTTCATGTTGCCTCTGGTGCTCCACGCTCTTCACAGTCCACCTCCTACTGTTCCACGGTCTCTCTTCTCTACTGGCTTCGCTGGCATCATGCTCCTCATGGTCTGCCTCCGCTGTTCACAGTCCCTCTTCTCCTCTGCAGTGCGCTGTTCTTGCTCTGCCTCTCGGCATTCTCGCTCATCCTCAATCTGGAATTCCAGCTCCATTCTCACAACTCAGTTTGCAGCCCCAGTACTTCTAGATCCAGGATACTCGTGACCTTCCCCTGCTGCTGTGGCCCTTTGCTGTCACTGGCCCTGCTGCCCTCTCATCAGATCTGGACACTGCACTGGCCTCTAGCCCTTCCACATTCAAGGATTCAGCCCCTTACAGTCACTGTCTGTGACTCGATGCTCTGAGTATCTGCTACCATCAGGGCATCCATGAGGTCCTGCTTGGTGACTTTCACCTTGAATGGAACTCCTCTGTCCCTGCACAACTGCTTTAAGTAGTCTACAATGTGCCCGCTGCAGTGGAACCATCTTCTTCCCTAACTATGGCTACTCTCACTAGCACTTTCAAAAAAAATAAAACAGGTAGGAACTTGACTGTAAGCCAAGTGATACAGTTCTGTTTCATTTTAAAAATAAATAACTGACTTTTCTTTCTTTGCTAGTGAGTGACAGTCTCAAGCTGACATACTGAACAATAAAAGCTTGTACTACCAAAATTATCCCGCCTCTGCCACCAATCTGTCACAATCCCCACTCAGCAGGTCAGGCCCTCTGCTCCCACAGTGCCAACTTCTGAGGCACAGTATTGTGAATAGGAACAGAACAGGGTAACCCTCCTGTCTGTTTTGTGGGTTTGAATCAACCTTTGGTCTCAAGTTCTGGAGGGATTCAAACTGTGAACTTCTTGCTAGTGTAACCAATGTACAGGCTCAGAGAAATCTACTCTTCAGGGGATGCCAGATATCTTTCACCTAGGGTACCTAACCAGGTATGAAAATTAACCATTAAAAACTCTATGAAAAGACCTCAGATAAACTCTTACCTTTTCCCAGTTTGGTATTACCATAAACCTATGCCCAGTGTCAACTTCAACCATATATGCCTCACTTATCAAAAGAAAGCATTTCAAAGGCATACCAAGTAGTCTCTAAAAATAGAGGTTTACTTAAAAATAGATCAAAAAAATGTAAAATGTAAATACAGAACATTATATCACAAAAACATACAATCACTTAAAACATCAAGGGTTAAAACAAAGTGCAAAAGTCCTACCACCAGACAATTAGACTTGCATATCTAATGTATACCTTCTAATAGTGCTAAGATTAGATGGTTTCTTCTTCAGAAGTTCAAACACGTGACTGTCTTAGTGGAAAACAGAATACTGTTTAAAACTGGCTTTGCCAACCTCTTTGTATGAGGTCTCTAGCTCCTTTCTGTCAGAATAAAAATGATACAAAACAGGATGTCTTATCATTCAGAAAGGTAAATTAAATAAGGTTAATTTCTAAGTCCTTCTTTCATCCATGAGCAGCATCCTGCTTTTACAGACATCAAAGATATATGACTTCAACCAAAGTGTCATAAGCTGTTTTCTTCCTCTAAATAACATAAACTTTTATGAGTTTCACTCTAGCAGCTGGCAAGCTACAATTAAGTCACATAAACAGGAGATCCTTCATTTGTGTCTCTTCTAGCCTGTAATTATCTTCTGGCCTTCCAGGTAACACCTTGTAACTAAAATCTGGGGGGGGGGGAATCAATCCACAAGCAACCTCATGAGAGACACTCAATAACACATTTTTATATTACAAAAATCATAGATTAATCAGAACCAGCTGTCTGACTGTCACAATGACCACACCTAAAAAAGAACATTGTACTGCTGGAGTGCGTGCAGTGAAGGACAAGAGGGTGATTAGTGGATGGGGGTTGTCATATGAGGATAGACTCAAGGAGCTGAACATGTTCTCCTTGGAGGACAGGAGGAATAGGGATATATGATAGACCTTCAAATATCTGAAGGGGTTCAAAGAGGGACACAGAGTGTTTGTTCAAGCTGAGAGAGGAGGGACTATAAGAGGCCATAGTCTAAAATTAGCAGGGGAGTTTAGGGGAAGAGAGTCACGCCGGCTGTGGGATATGTGTGGGGTCATGGCCTCGTACTGTCCGCCCGATCGGGCTGTGGATATGTGTGTGGGGTTCATGTACCTGTACTGCCCATGATCGGGCTGTGGAAATGTGGGGGTTTCATGTACCTGTACTGCTCCGCGATCGGAGCTGTGGGAGATGTGTGGGCTGGGGGTCTCATGTTACCCCATAACCCGCGATCGGGCTGGTGGGGGTTGCTATGTTGGCGCCCACGATCGGGCTGGAGATGTGTGGGTGGGGGTTGTTTTAATGTTCTGCCCGTGATTGGGCTGGTGAAAGGCAGGACTGAGTTTTAGGCCAGCCAGTGGTGGCAGCTGCTGTTGCACCCTGCAATACAGCAGCTCACTATGAGGTGGTCCTCAACTTGATCCTTTTTGGCTCAAGGTTGTGCAGAGGCGCAGGTTGGGGTTGCGCATGCAATAACTCTGCACAACCGACTGAATATCAGGTTGCGAGGTTATGCATGGTTCCTCCCTCCTGTTGAGCATGCATTCATTTGCATTGCTCTTTTGCGCAAACTGTTGCCAGTGCGGCGAACTGTCTCCCTGCTGAATATCGCAGAATGGCATCATTTTGGACTTATGAGCAGAAACCCTGTTATGCGCATGGCAACCTTTTGAATATCTGGGCCAATGTGTTTATTCTGGATGTATTTATATTGATTTTCCGTGGTCTACTAAATAGAATCTATCACTGTATAAGGCAGATGTTTTTACATTTTGGAAGAGGCAATACATCTTATCCGTTAGATTCATGTGTTAGAAACAAGTTTTCTTCATATTTAAACATATTCAAGTGTCAGTGTATTGATTTAGTAGTTTATGCTGACTAATATGCTGTAGAAAACAGTAAAGATTTATTGTGAAGCACTCCGGATCTATAGTAGAACTCCCGCAATTTCCCAGCAAAAATCTCTGCAATTTCAGGTTACTTTTCCTGCAATTTTCCAGTGGCCCTGCCCATGTGTGCTGATATTGTATTTTATTCTATCATATAGTGTAATATAAATAGTAAAAGACACTTAGGCACATACCATAATGAAAACTGTGGTTTTTCAGAAGGAAAGAAAGCTCTCAGGTGATGGAGATGTTGGTGGGAAACATGGGTGGTTAAAACTGAAAGGCTGGTTAAGCAACAAAAGCAGTGCGGTTATTTCTTACTGGCTCTATACGCAGCAACAGAAGAATGCAAAGCACAGCAGCATTCATTTGAGCCGTTGAATTAAGGTCCACTGGCACTGTGGGTAAGCACTACTGTTGCAGCCGCCAGTGACCCAGGGTCAGAAGTTTAACTCTGGGTTGCTGGAGATCTGGCCAGGGAGTTGAATTGAGCACCTGAGGACTACTCCTCCTCGGGAGGGAGGGAGGGCTGCAGGTCCTGCTGCTTTACCATGACCTGTGTGACTATGGGTGGTGATACAATAGTGCTGTAGAGTGATCAGGAGGGAGGACGCTAGCCAGGATCTGAAGCATGGCATGTCTCTATGTGACCTACCTCCTTGGATCTCCTCTAGTGCAGGTGCCCTCAGGGACAGAGACCAGAAAACCAGGAACAATCACCCCACATCGGCCAGGTGCCCCAGACTTCATAACCAGGCTCCATAGGGGACTCACTGGGCTGCCCAACACATGCTAAGGAGTGTGGAGGAGGGGTGACCTGGGGTCCCTCCCATCCCTTCCCACCTGGGGAGTACAACCCAGGCAGGATGGGCCCACAGGAACCCCTGAGCATTACCTGGGTGAAGCTAGGGACACCCAGCCTAGGGATCTCTGAAAAGTGGAGACTGATGTTGTGAGAAGAGGCATAGAAAGAGAAAATAAAAAATTTAAAAGATGCTGAAATCTTAGAATTCTGTGCAGTGACATGCAATTTCCGTGATGCACCAGTACAAGAATTCAAAATCCACAAACCAAGCAGGATTCCGTGATTGCTACCGGTGTTACGGTAAAATGGAAAACCAGGGTCCCTGCATATTTATTTATTTGCTTTTGGTAATCAGGGAAGTGCACTAGACAGGATTGCTTATTTTTAGACATGAGCCAGGACATTACAAGTCAAGACAAATTACAGACAACAGCACAGGTGTAACCCCTTGTTATCCGGGGTTACTAGAATCCCAGTAAGACCTAGTGGTAGGCAGGAAGGCAGCTTGTAAAACTCCAGTTAAATGGGTTTCACACTGTCTCAGTCACAGCTGAGACTGAGAGATGACATCACCATAGAACTTTCGCAGCTGCATAAGCTACATTGGAATCTGCAGCACAGAGAGTGAGTTAGAACTTTGGGAGTTTTCAAAGTCAGTCTTCTGTTTACCTTCAAACTGAAAGGAGGTCTTCTGTTTGTTGTCAAAGGAGAAGAAGGTCTTCTGTTTACCTCCTTGGGAGAAAGTTGTAGTTCAGTTTAAAGTGGTGGAGACAGCTGTCCAGTCTCAGTGCCCCCCCTCTCCGGGGGTGGTGGAAGAAAAGTCCCTCTGTAGATTCCAGGGGCAATCCCTATTTCCACTATGAAGAAAGCTGCCTGTTTACAGTTTCTGTTCTTGTATAACAGTGAAAGAAGTGGTACTTCGCCTGTGGGGCACCTGCAATGAAAGGGTGAGTGTTGTGCTCTATTGGAGAGGGCAAACAAAATGTTTTCTTCCGTTTGGAAATTATGAAGAAAAAGCTACAATGTGCACTACTATTTGGGAGGTCTATTGTACTAGGACAAACAAATGGAGTAGTTAAAGTTTAAAGTCTGAATGGATTTCAAGTACTGTTGTAGAGGGGTGCTTCGGTCATCCACCGCTTAATCTACATTTAAAGTTCTAAGTTTCTGTTTGTCCAGAGAAATGGCCAGTATGGACTGTGGGAGCTGGAGGTGGGAACAATCCCCATCTTTAGTAACCAGGTCCACCTACAGATTTCTACTGTGATTGCTACTTGCCCTATGCACTTGGCCAGTGATGAGGTGGGCACCCAGGGGATGTGGGTCACAACTTGAAAATCTCTAGGAGTCACAGACTCCTAAGTGGTGTGGGGAGCCACAGGATGGGAAAATATACTGCTTCTGTGATGGGAGTCTCCTTGTTTGATGGGAGTTCAAGGAAGTAAGAAATCAACTCTCTAAGAGTCACAGAGATCATGCGGTGTAGGGAGCCAGCTTGGGAAAAATATACCCCTTGTGTGATGGAGTCTCTCTCCAAGTAAAGTTAATAATCATTCTTTAAATGGACCGCTGTCAAGTGACCGGCAGAGGAGCCGGGCCAGTTGGGCTGTGTATCCAAAGCGCATGCAAGTCCGGCTGAGTGCCTGGTGGGTCCAGAGCCAGACCATAGTAGAAATGTGTTCATTCTTAAAGTGGACCACCTTGTAGTCTCTAATCTGCATATACAGTCAACGTGTACTTAGGGACCATCTGTGTTTTGTTTATGTTCAGCTAGTTTATGAATAAAGCCACACTGAAAAATCCCACCCTGGTTCTGGACATTACAGTTAGTTGCTTCCTGTAGTTGGATTTACTTGGCTGCCCCTGTGCAGAAGTAGCCAAACCTAGGTCCTCAAGCCATATAACCTCATCCTCCCTTGAACCCAGGTCTCACCAGGTACTGCTGCTAATGCTAACAGCATGCCACCTGTCATTTTAGTAAAAAGGCAGGAGGGGGTTACACAGGGAAAAGCAGATACAAAACAAAAAGAGATCAGCAACATTAACAGGAGTAGAACTACATAGCTACAAGTGAAACGGTATACTGTACATTGCAAAGCTTCACAGGTCTAAAGCTTGGGAGCTTAAACAGCAGGATGGTAGAAAGAGGGCTGCAGTTATATTCTGTTTTAACTGAAATATTTGAATAGTTTGCAAGCGAAATTAGTTCTATGTGTTAAAAATTATTACCTTGAATTAGAACTGTTACTTGGGCTGTGATATTGTAACTTTGGAGATAGTTGTTTACAGGGACAATTAGAGGAAATTTAAATGTGTTTGGCTGGTGCTAGGGAGGGACATCAGCTGAAATTACCTTGTCTTAAAACAGGAATTACCTTGGCTTTCATTGTTCACTTGGGAGCTTAAACAGCAGGATGGTAGGAAAGAGGGCTGCAGTTATATTCTGTTTTAACTGAAATATTTGAATAGTTTGTAAGTGAAATTATTCTATGTGTTAAAAATTATTACCTTGAATTAGAACTGCTACTTGGGCTGTGATATTGTAACTTTGAAGATAGTTGTTTGGCAGGGGATAATTAGAGGGCATTTAAATATGTTTGCCTGGTGTTTGGTAAAAGCCCTCCCACCCTGTTTTGTATGCTTTCAAATACTGCAAAAGCCACTGGGGGTTGGGATTAGGGCTGAGTATTTCTGTTTGGGACTGAAATCGAAGCAACAGGAGTTGGTGGGCCTGTGAGACTCACACGGCACCTGATGTCTGCTTACCACACCAGTTACAGGGACCAAACACACACTGGACTGTATGTGTTTGTGAGACTTGGGAACTTTATTGGTGGGGTTGAAATTGGGTTTGTAAACAACTACAGTCAGTATAGAGAGAAACTGTACCCAGGGAAAGGGACTGAGAAAAGGGGTGTGCTATTATAAACAGAGGGGATAATCAGGGTGGCCATATTCCACCATGGCAGGCATCTTCGGAAGGGTTGTAGGCTGCTCAGGCTGTGGGATGGCAATAATTCTAAAATTGGGCCGGAGAGGGAGGCTGCCCACTCTGTAGACAGCTATCTTGTATCAGGAGGAGGCATATTGGTTATGAGTAAGCTGTGGGGCTGGGGGGTCCGGACAAGGAGGTGGATATAAGGCAAGAAGGGTGGGGCTGAGGGGAGGCTGGGGCAACGCCTGAAATTACAGGACGTTATGTTACAAGCAAGCAGGAGGGGATATTAGGGACAGAGGACCCTTAGATAGGGAAGTTGATGCTAAGGAGAAAGCAACGGGTGAACATTCTGAATACAAAGAGACTGAGGAGAAAGTCAGGAGGGGCTGTTGTGCAGGAAGCCTAAAACAGCAGACTGTGGGGAAAGGAGCTCTAAAATTGAACAGTGCAGAGAGGAAGAAAGAGGTCGTCACGAGATATGCAGTCAGAGGAAACTCGGGTTACTTGATGGAGGCTGACATAGAGTGTCACAATAAATTTGAGCTACTAAGCAACCTAGAGGAGGAAGAAGGTTGGTGGAAATGAGAAACTTATACAGAGGCCGGGAGGGAGTCGGATACCCATAGGGCATCACAGACCAGCTGTGAAAGGATAGACATAGTCCCAGAGGGAGAAGGGGAAACATATATGTTAAGCAAATGGGGAGATGCAGCATATTCAGACATGAGGAAGAGAGCATGATTGGAGAGAAACTGGGAGACAAGGGAGGTGGAGAGGAGCCCCCCTCAGCAGGGAGGTCAGTACCAAGGATGGGGCCATAGCTAAAGGGGACCCACAGAGAGTCTCTGGGCAGGGGTACTATTACAAGGGGGAGATGGGATGGTGGTGTGGGGGAAGGGAAACCATCAGGACCAGGATAAATGGTTCAGATGAGGGTTAAAGGACACCCACTCAGAGGGGTTTGAGTTATAGAGCAAAATAACGAGGGAGGCAGAAAGGGAGGTGACAAGGGGTCTCTAATAAGGCAGGAAGACTACATGAAATTGAGATAATGAATAAAGGGGGAAGGGGCTGAGAAGGGCATAGTGGAGGCAACCATAAGGATGATGGCGGTGTTAAGGTTCTTTACTGGGAGACTCGATGATTAGGTATCCATTGAGGGACAGGGGGTGGATGTCATAGCCAGGTGAAGGTAGTGAGTATCTCTGGGCTGACAGTGCACAGAGCAAAGTTCATGTGTATGAAATGGTTAGGATTGTGAGGGAAACCGATTTCCTGGTGCATTTGGGAACCAATGATCTAGAGGAAAGACTGCTGGAAATCAAGCCAAGGTTCAAGAACTGCCAGAGTCTGTTAAGGATAATGGATGCAACATTTCCTTTTGAGATATTGCCCAGTACCAAAGTGCTCCAGTGGAGAAAAAATGAAGCCTACAGTGGTTAATGACTGCCTGGTAAAGTGGGTGAAGAGAATGGGTTGGGAAAGTTAGGAACTGAATGAGTTTGGGAGGATAAGGGACTATGCCAAGGACAGGTTTCATCTTGCCCCATTAGAATGAGAAGTCCAAACAGGGGATGGCTAACTACATACAAGGAAGGTGTTTAAAACTTGTAAGGGGAGAAGGACAAGGGAGTGGGCTGATCAGGAAGCCTCCTCCAGATGAGGGGAGTAGCCTTCAAGCCCAAGGGGGAACAGACCGAAGGTAGAGGTTTGCAGGAGACAGGGGAGGATGGAAGTATAAGGAATCTGGGTGGGTTCGGCAAAGAGGATCAGGGATAAGAGGTGGGTTGGTGATTAGTAAATGCCAGGAGCTCAAAAACAAGTTGCCAGAGTTCCAGGCCATGCTTTTCGAGGGGTGGTGGATGGGCGGCTGAACACGGAGATGTGGCCAACAAAACCATGACTGGGACCTAAATGTAATGGTACACTATGCTTAGGAAGCGATAGAAAGGAGGGCAGAGGGAGTGGAGTGGCTATGTTCATTAGAGATGACAAAATTGCTATGGCAGAAGAGGCAGAGGGAAACGTGGAGAGCCTTATGGGTCACCCAAGATCCCCAGCAGGAGATAAGGTCAAGCTGGGAGTAGCATATAGGCTCCCTGGGATGAGTGGATGTCTTAGAGGATAGCTGCATGGACAAACATCACTGCCCAGTGAACCAAAAGGGAAGGAGGAAGTTGATGCAGACCTTAATATGCCAGATACAAACTGTAATCCATGTCCCTACAGGCCAAGGAGCAGAGGCTGCTGGATGGCTTCCAGTGATGTGTTCTAACACAGCATGTGATGGAGCCCACAAGGGAGGGGCATGTCTTGGATGTGGTTCTGGCAGGATGGGGGATTCTGGTAAGGGACATGGTTGTAACAGGACCTGACTGGGAGGACCACAATACTGTCTGGTTTCAAATAAGCACATGGGGAGTGGGGGAGATCTAGGACACTGGCAGTGGACTTCAGGGGGCAGACTTTATGGGCATGGGAAATATTCTCAAGGATCACTTGAAGGGGATTACCTAACGACAAATGTGGAAAGAGATGGAAGGTCATAAACAGGGACTTCATGAGGCAGTCAGGATCTGCGCTTAAGTTGAAAATAAGGGAGCAAGGTCACATAAACCATGCTGGTGGTCCAGTGAGGTACAGGTAGCAGTCAGAGAAAAGAAGGCCTACAAAAATATAAAACAACAAGAGGGATAGAGATAAGAAAGTACCAGCCTGCATCTAGAAAAGTCACCCGTATGGTGAGGGGAGCAAAGTCCAGTAAGAGCAGCAGCTGCAATAGGACATATGGAGGGGAAAAGGGGTTCTTCCGGCACATTGGGAGCGGAGAAAAACTAAAGGCCATCTCAGCAGATTGAGATCAGAAGGAGGGTGGGTGGAAGAGGCGAGAGGACCAGGCAGAGGTATTTAATGAGTACTTTGTCTCTGTGTTCACTAGGGAGGGATGGGATATCTACAAAGCAAGGTATGAAGGGGATAGAAGTGGCAGGAGAGGGATCATAGAGCAAACAGAAATGGAGCAAGAGGGAGGGAAAGGCACCCCTAGGTGTCACATCTGGATAAGGATAAAAAGCACCAGCAAGGTGGAGGAGCAGATGATGCCATCTCCGCCAAAGGGTGTGGTTAGCCTCGTTTAAAGAAAGACAACTCTTCCTGGGACGGATGGCATTCATCCGAGAAGTAAGTGGGAATTGCATAGAGCTGGCTGCATCTCATGGAGCTTTCAAAGCAGGTCACTTGAGACAGAGGGTACCGAGGATCAAGGAGAGTCAGCGGTACCAATCCACAAAGGGGCGTGTAGGAAGTACTAGAAACCATAGACCCATCAGTTTGACTCGGTGGCAGGAAATTAATGGAGAGTATACTAAAGAAACGATTGGGGTGTACTTGAGGGGGTGGAGGTCTGGATAGTCGGCAACATGGGTTTGTGCCAGGTAGATCATGTCAAACCAACCTTGTGGAGTTCTACGAATGGGTAACATCAGAACTGGACAGGGTAAGCCCTGTGGATGTATTATCTCTGCAGACTTCAGCAAGTGCATTTGACTCTGTCCCCACAATGGTCTGGTGGAGAAACTGATGGGGTTAGGAGTAGGCCCTTTGATGGTCAGATGGATTGAAAACTGGCTAGCTGGATGCACCCAGAGAGTAGTGGTCTGGTGGGGGAGCTCTCGAACCCTAGAGAGGGTAGGTAGTGGGCACCATTAGGCTCGGTCCTGTCCGGATCCTGTTTAAATGCATACGTATCGGACATCAGGGAGGGTATAGGGTGTGAAATGAGTCTTATTGTGGATGACTCCAAGATGGGAGCAGTAGTTAGCGAGGGAGAAGAGGGGAGATTAGCTCAAGAGGACCTGGACACCCTGGAAGCTGGGCTCACACATGGAAATTAATTTCAATATCACCAAGTGCAAGGTGTTAGGCTTGGTCGGGGAAACCCCAAACACAGGTACACCCTGGAGGGAAGGCGCTTGGAGGCCTCAATAGGGGAAAAAGACCTAGGGGTCATGGTGGATACAGGTATGAATAACTCTGAGCAGTGCAGAAGAGTGATGAAGCAAGGCAAACAGGATGTTGGGATGCATCATAAGGGGATCACCTCTAGGAGCAAGGAAGTGATTCTGCCGCCAGGCCAATGGACTGGTTAGACCACACCTTAAGTACTGTGTACAGTACTGAGACCACACGAAGAAGAGGGACACACAGCCCTGGAGGGTACAAAAGGAGGGCAACAAAGATGATAACGAGGGCTAGGGGTTTGACTTATGTAGGACAGACTTGAGGAGCTCTGCCTTGTTTTCATTGGAGGAGAGGAGAGACAGGGGACATGATTGGGAGTCTTCAAGTACCTCAAGGGAATAAATAGGGTAAACATGGAGGGATCTTTGAAAGCTAAAAGCAGGGAGGCATCACCAGAGGGCATGGTTTGTGTTGAAGGTGGAAGGGGTGAGGGGAAAAGAGGAGGAGGTTTCTCACTGAGAGGGTGGTGGACCCTTGGAATGTACTGCCTGGTGAGTTGGTTCCAGAGATCCACAGTGGAGGGCTTCAAGAGAGGGCGGGACAGACACAGAAAGTGGATGTATCCAGATGATGGCCTGTCCTGGGGGTGGGGATGGATGATAGGAGTTCTGGAGCATGGGATGGAGGGTCTCGCACCCAACTAAGGATCTAGGTTCGAGCAGACTTATAGGACCGTGAAGGGCCTAATCTGCTGGCAAATAGTATGTTAGTATGTCTAAGCTACAACATAGTAAGTAACATAAGTGTAAAACATCAATGCTGGTAGCATATGAAGAGGGAAGGACAAGGTAGGATAAAAATGTAGGGCTGAGAAGAGGATAAAGAATAAGTTAAATGCATTTACATGCATCCAGGAGGAGAGTCAGTTGAAGAGAACATGCTTAAAGGCAGGATGAAAAACTGGAACATCTATGGAAAGTGGAAGGAATTCCTAATTTTGGAGCATGGAACGAGAAGGCAAGTTCAGACCCAATCAACCCAGATCATGTTGCAACCCAGAAGAGCACACAGATAGTTGGGGTGAGAAGGTCTAAGCCAGATTCAGTTATTCCTAGTAGATCAGGCTTATGAGTGGCAGCCCAAGCCACCAATTTGGCATGACTGGCCATGTTAAGGTTTCTGTTGTTTAGAGGAACTATCTTTAGATCTCTGGATTGAGGGCCCCACTGTGAAACTGGCCTGAGGGGGTGGGTGCCACAATGTCATTAGGCCAGGGCTGGTCTCAACATTACCTGAGAGTGATAAAGAGAGGACAATAATTTGTAGCGGCCTCAACCAGGAAGGCAAAGTTAGTCCTGGCACAGGTGGTATATTTAGATCTGAACAAATACCTGCTGAGGCAGAAGCACAGTTTAGGGTATAGATACATGACAGTGTAGTGGGACACAATGGAAGAAGCAGCAAGATGGAGAATGAAAAGTCAGTCAGGTTGGCATCAAAGCAAAGGGCAGTAGGTGGGTGGGTGAAGCAGTCAAGTGATAATGCAGCAGGTAGGGGATCAGACCAATAGATAGGGGAAGGTTTACAATGAACTGAGAGAGAAAGAGTATGATGGGAGGGATGGAGAAGAAGACAGATGGCTGAAAGGAAGGTGACTGAAAATAACAGAGGAAGCTCAAGTTACATTAAAAGTTGACACCACCCCCTAGACTACTAGGATTAGTCAGAATACCAGTGGGTGATGCAAATGTGTATTTAATAAATGGAGGAAGTGAGGAGGGTGGGCAGGCCAAAACCACAAGCAGACGGAAAGCCAGGGGCACTGGAAAGATGCTAGAGCTGGTTGATTAAAGTAGTTTCTAAAAAGCAGCTCCAAGAGAAAAGTGCAAGATTCAAATTAGCTCCTCAGCAGCAGAGCATTGTAGCTTTGCGAGACTGGAACCTTTATCGGTGTTTGCATGCGGTGACAATTTGAGAAAGGTAAAGGAGGGTGGGATAAATAAGCCCCTCAGACCCTAGTGTTTGTGTGTGGTGGCGACTTGAGGAAGGTTGAGGAGGGCAGGATAAATCAGCCCTCAGACTCTGGTGTTTGCTTGCTGTAGCGACTTGAGGAAGGGTTGAGAGGGCAGGATAAATCAGCCTCAGACCCTGGTGTTTGTGTGTGGTGATGACGGAGGAAGGGTTGAGGAGGGCAGGATAAATCAGCCCACAGTCCCAGGTGTTTGCTTGTGGTGGTGACTTGAGGAAGGTTTGGTGAGGGCAGGATAAATCAGCCTCAGACCCTGGTGTTTTGTATGTGGTGGCGGCGTGAGGAAGGGTTGATGAGAGGGCAGGATAGATCAGCCCTCAAACTCTGGTGTTTGTGTGCAGTGGCAACTTGAGAAAGGGGTTGGGGAGGGCAGGATAAATCAGCCCTCAGACCCTGAGTTGTGTGCTGTGTGACATGAGGAAGGGTTGGGAGGGCAAGTAAATCAGCCCTCAGACCCTGGTGTTTGTGTCAGTGGTGACTTGAGGAAGGGTTGAGGAGGGCAGGATAAATCAGCCCTCAGACCCTGATGTTTGTGTGTGGTGGCAACGTGAGGGAGAGTTGAGGAGGGCAGGATAAATTAGCCCTCAAACCCTAGTGTTTGTGTGCAGTGGCAACTTGAGGAAGGGTTGGGGAGGGCAGGTTAAATCAGCCCTCAGACCCTGGTGTTTGTGTGCTGTGGTGACTTGAGGAAGAGTTGGGGAGGACAGGATAACTCAGCACTCAGACCCTGGTGTTTGCTTGCAGCAGTGACATGAAGAAGGGTTGGGGATGGCAGGATAAATCAGCCCTCAGACCCTGATGCTTGCTTGCTGCTGTGACATGAGGAAGGGAGTTAAATCAGCCTCAAACCCTGGTGTTTGTATGCGGTGGTGACTTGAGGAAGGGTTGAGGAGGGCAGGACAAATCAGCCCTCGGACCCTGATGTTTGTGTGTGGTGGCAATGTGAGGAAGAGTTAAGGAGGGCAGGATAAATCAGCCCTCAAACCCTGGTGTTTGTGTGCAGTGGCAACGAGGAAGGGTTGGGGAGGCCAGGTTAAATCAGCCCTCAGACCCTGATGCTTGCTTGCTGTTGTGACATGAGGAAGAGTTAGAGGCAAGTTAAATTAAATCAGCCCTCAGACCCTTATGTTTGTGTGCTGTGGTGACTTGAGGACGGGTTGGGGAGGCAGGATAACTCAGCATTCAGACCCTGGTGTTTGCTTGCAGCAGTGACATGAAGAAGGGTTGAGGAGGCAGGATAAATCAGTCCTCAGACCCTGATGCTTGCTTGCTGTTGTGACATAAGGAAGGGTTGGGGAGGGCAAGAAATTTAAATCAGCCCTCAGACCCTGGTGTTTGTGTGGTGGTGACTTGAGGAAGGATTGAGGGAGGGCAGGATAAATCAGCCCTCAGACCCTGATGTTTTCTTGCTGCAGTGACTTGATGAAGGGTTGGGGAGGGCAGGGAAAATCCAGCCCTCAGACCCTGGTGTTTGTGTGTGGTGGCAACGTGAGGAAGAGAGTTGAGGAGGGCAGGATAAATCAGCCCTCAAACCCTGGTGTTTGTGCAGTGGCAACTTAAGGAAGGGTTGGGGAGGGCAGGTTAAATCAGCCCTCAGACCCTGGTGTATGTGTGTGGTGGCAACTTGAGGAAGGGTTGGGAGGGCAGGATAAATCAGACCTCAGACCTTGGTGTTTGTTTGCAGTGGCAACTTTAGTAAGGGTTGGGGAGGGCAGGATAAATCAGCAATCAGACCCTGGTGTTTGTGTGGTGGCAAGTGAGGAAGAGTTGAGGAAGGCAGGATAAATCAGCCCTCAAATCCTGGTGTTTTGTGTGCAGTGGCAACTTGAGGAAGAGTTGGTGGGCAGGTTAAATCAGCCCTCAGACTTTGGTGTCTGTATCGGTGGCAACTGAGGAAGGGTTGGGGAGGCGCTGAATAAATTAGCCTCAGACCCTGGTGTTTGCTTGTGGCAGTGAGTTGAGGACACCTCTGAGTACCTTTTAACAAATCATGGAGGATGGTTTGGCACCTATGGACTGGAGGAGGGTGGATGTTATCCCCTTCACAAAAGTGGAAGCAAGGCAGAGGCAGGAAACTACAGACCTGTTAGCTTGACCTCTGTGGTACAGAAAATATGAGCACATGAAATTGCCAGCAGATACAGGCCACATGGTCTGTCTAGTCTGCTCAAATGTGCACACTTCAGCCCATTAGACTGCAGCTGCTCCTCCTCCCATTAGGTCTTCCCTTCCCGCTGTTCCCCGGTATGTACTTTCCCCTTGAATTTGTCCCACCCCTCTTGAAGCACCCCACAGTCTGCACTGATACAAGTTGCTCAGGCACTGCATTCCACCCTGTTACCACTCTTTCAGTGAATTAGTGCTTCCTCCTTTCCTCCTGAATCTGACCCCTTAACTTCAGGGAGCAATTCTCAGTATCTCTGAAGAGGAACCCATCATGGAAGTCTACTCTGTTCATCCACTTCGAGTACTTGAAGGTCTCAATCATGTCCCTCTCTCTTCTATCCTCCAGGATATGCATGCTTAGCTCTTTTAGTCTTTCCTCCAAGTTCTATCCCCCAACCGCTGGATCATCTTTGTTGCTCTTTGCTACACTGCCTCCAGTAGTTTGATATCCCTTTCAAGTATGGGTGCCAGAACTGCACACAGTACTCCAAATGTGGTGTCACTAGGGACCTGTACGGGGCAATATGACTTCTCCACATCTGAATGTAATCCCTCTGCTATGCTCCCTAGCATCCTGTTAGCCTTAGCTGCTGCCTTCCTACACTGGGCTGAGTGGTTTAATTCCATGGTCACCAGCACCCCAGATCCTTCTCCTCGTTGGATGTGGACAGCTTGATGCCATTCATCTAGTAGCTGTATCCTGGGTTTCTGGCTCCCAGAGTGCATCACCTTGCATTCTTGGCATTGAACCTAAGCGCCAGGTGTGCAGACTCACTCCTTGAGACTTCTGAAGTCCTTCTTAGTAATTTGCCACCCTCCTCCCCATCCACTTCAGCACAGAGCTGGGTGTCATCAGTGAAGAGGCTGATCTTATTCGTGGATCCCAACTGCAATGCCTGCAATGAAAATATTAAACAGGACTGGTCCCAGTACTGATCCCTGTGGGATACCACTTGTCACAGCCCTGGGTTCTGATGCTTATCCCTCCACAACTACCTTCTGTTGCCTGTCCTTCAGCCATTTTTCTACCCATCAGGCTAGCTTCCACCCTATACCAAGATTCCTTAACTTGCAGGTCAATCTTCCATAAGGCACTGAATCAAAGGCCCTACTGAAATCCAGGTAGGCTACATCTACTGCATGGCCCGCCCGTCCAGTGCCTTGTGACCCAGTCAAAAATCAACCAAGTTAGTATGACAGGATCTGCCAGTAATGAAACTGTGTTGTCTGTTGTCTTGCAGATCATTATCCACAAGAGACTGAACCACATTTAAAATAAAGAATTGTTGAGTAACTAAAGGCCAGCAGGGCACAAGACTCAGGGCAGCATAGATTCACAGTGGGAAGGTCATGTCAGATTAACCTAATAGATTTCTTTGACTGGGTCACCAAAGTAATTGACCAGGGAGGGGCTGTGGACATGGCCTACTTAGATTTTAGCAAGGCATTAGACAGTCCCACACAAAGACTATTAAACAAATTAGCTAGCCTGGAGTGGGTCCCAAGTTGGTAGCCCGGTAAAAATTGGATGGACAACAGGACACAGAGGGTAATAATAAATGGAGTCCACTCCAAAGAAAGGGGGTGTTACTAGAGGGTACCAAGGTTCAGTATTGTGTCTGGTCCTTTTAATGTATTTATAAGTGGACATTGCAGTGGACTGAAGGAAAGTATGCCTCTTGCAGATGACACAAAGATCTGCAACAAGGTTGATACATGAGGGAAAGGATGAGAGGGACTTGGCAAGGTTGGAGGAGTAGTCAAAAGTATGGCAGCTTAGATTCAATACAAAGAAGTGTAAAGTAATGCATCTGAGAAACCAAAACCCTGGGGAAGAGTACACAATGGGTGGGGGAGGTATTAACAACAACACAAATGGAAAGGATCTGGTGTAGTCATCAGATTACCTAGGGAAATCATGCAGTGTGAGAAGGCAGTAACGAGGGCTGGAGGATACTAGGATGTATAGGGAGAGGCATCACCAGTAGAAAACAGGAAGT
This sequence comes from Neoceratodus forsteri, assembly GCA_016271365.2. Taxonomy (NCBI): domain Eukaryota; kingdom Metazoa; phylum Chordata; order Ceratodontiformes; family Ceratodontidae; genus Neoceratodus; species Neoceratodus forsteri. Next base: position 51,398,774 of record JADMNL010000035.1, read on the forward strand.
TGTCATCTCTCTGTACAGACAGTTGATGAGACTCCATCTGAATACTGCGTGCTGTTCTGGAGACCCCATCTCCACAAGGACATACAGTAGACAGGATGGAGGCAGTCCAGAGAGGCAATTAAAATGGTGCAGGGTCTGCAACAGAAGCCATGTGAAGAGAGACTAAAGGAGCTTAATATGTTTACCCTTGAGGAAAGGAGGGAGGGAGGACATGATAGAAACTGTCAAGTACCACAAGGAATCAACAAAGTCCAAAAGCATAGCATCTCAGAAAAGAGATGTGCAACACTAAGAGACACAATTTGAAGATAGTGGGGATGACTCAGGGGCAATGTGAGAAAGTATTGTTTCATAGAGATGGTAGTAGATGCATGGAACAGCCTTCCTAGGGAGGTCGAGAGGTCAAAAACAGTGGGCAAATTCAAGAATGCATAGGATAGACATAAGGCAATTCTGGTGGGGAAGGAAGAAGTAGGCTGTTGTTAATTAAGATCTATAGCTTATTCAATAGGTAGTGAAATGTGGAAGACCATGTGGGTCAGCAATCCTTATCTGCTGCCAAAGTCTATGTTTCTAGTGGAAGCAAACTCTGTGACATCATTCAAGCTAGGGTTGGAGCTGGACAAGGCTAAAGCATGATCAAATGCAACAGGAGCAGTAGGATGCATTAGGCAGAAGGGCCCGATCAGGTCCTGGGATCCGAGAAGGTCCAAGGAACACATGAGCAGACTAGATTGACCCTGGTCTCCTACTGCCATTTGTTTTTATAAACAGTTCTACTACTATGTTGGTAGCCTTAGAAATGACGCAAACTATGGATTTGAAAGTAGGAGACAGAATAATTGATAAATTAGATATAGCAACATGTTTTATTAAGTATTTCTTAAGTGTGTTTTAGAACCATGATGGTAAATATTGAAATGAAAGATTTTGGAGTTAACAATGATAGCTAGCATAGTAACATCACATCTCAATAGGTTAGTGACAAATTTAAAAACTTAAATAAATACAAATCCTCGGCCCTGATGAATGCCACCAAAGCTTTTTAAAAGCAATGTCTGAACAGCTTAGTGGCCCATTTGCATTATTTACTAAAATCTTGTATCAGGGAAAGTCCTGCCACTTAATTGGACCATTTTTATTTTAAAATACTCTGGTTGTAACTGTTTTTCTCCTTCCATTTGCTATAGTTTCTAGTCCAGAAGGCAGGCAACCTTCGGAGAACATTTCTTTCCTAATCTATCCCTTTCTATATTTCCAGTTTCCCTTTGGTCCAGCTTATGTGAAGTCAAGTGCAACGTGACCTCCAGAGTAGGAATAAGCAGACTGGCTCTAGCAGTGCCTGGGGCTGCTTGTTTACGAATAAAGTAGTAATGACAGCTCCTGGGGCTGTACAGTTGGCTGAATAATAAAACAAACATGTTCCCCTAGTTTTGTCCACGTGTCCCCTTTTGTGTAGTGCATGTAGTCCAATGTGTACTGTGGTAATAGATTAGTAGAGAAGACAGGAGCAGCACTCCTTTTCCTTTCTGTTCTCTTCCCTTGCTCTGCTGCCTGTTTTACTGGCACACTAGAGTAAAATGCCCAAAGAAAGGTCTTACTTATGTATTTCCTGCCATGAGGTTAAGTAAATGGAGCCCAGTGCTGTAAAATAGCTCCTTATTCTCCCTCCTCCAATCCGATAATAAACGGCTTTCTGCCACAGAGAAATAAAGAGAATGGAGAAGAAAGTTTTGCTGGAGAAAAGACACAAGCCTCTCTTCATGTAGCTTCCTGAGGGTTACCTGTGTCACTAATGAAACTGCCCTTGCCAAAGGTCCAGAATGAAAAGAGGAGCAGAGGCTGATCTTTGCAGCTGTAGGCAAGATACTTGTCAGCTGTTCCAATAATAAAATAAACAAGGAACAGCACATAAAAGCAGCTTGTAGCTGCTCTTTTGAAAACAAGCCATTTTATGTTTGCTTATGCGCGAGAGGCGTCTTGGAAGAATGGCACACATTGGAGAATTGTGCCCTGCTCTCAATCCCTGCTCCATTGAGCAGGCGTGGCAATCCTGCAGCAGTGGATGCGGTGCTGTGTATGACAACGGTGCTCTTCTCTTCAAAGAAAACCACCTCTATGCGTACACAGCACCGCATCCGCGTAACCCCCAAATCTTTGTTGACATGCTGGGAGCCCACCCCAAGCGTGGCCAACGTCCAGCGTCATCTGCCGATGGAGTGCCCAATCACCCGTCAGCTCCAGGCCCCCCCAGCCATCCTTCTGCCACATTGGGAGCCCACCCCAGCGTGGAAAACCTCTGTTCCGTGTCGTCTGCCGGACAGGTGCCCAATCTCTGTCAGCACCACCGCCGCCCCCAGCCATCCTTCTGCCAACGCTGGGAGCTCACCCCAGCGTGGCAAACATCCCACATCATCTTTTTGCTTTTAAACCTTTAAATTGAAAACGGTCCCACGGCGCTTCCCATGCCCCCTCCCACAACCCGCACCCACCCACTGCACCCCACCTCCCCACACCTCCTCACCCCATGCGCACCTCCGGCTCGGCGCAGACAATCTTCGTGGACCGAATATGTCTGCAGTCTTCAAAAGCCGACGAGAACTGAAAGGAATTGCCGGTAAACTGTATAATGGCGAAAAGGATTTTCAACTTTATTGCATATCTCAGACATTTTTAGAATCTTGCACCAATTAATTGTTTTGGGATTCTTCAGATGATGTCACTGTCATGGCGTTATTCGCCTGAATGGTGATTCTACAGTCACTTCGAAATCACTCTTCGGGCCTGAATAATGCCATGACAGTGACATCATTCATGAGAAGTGGTCCTAAAACCCCATGTTGAAAATTTGCGCACAAATTCCAAAAATGACTGTGTTACGTAGCTGCATTGTGCAGTTCCCACGCACACTCGTGAAGTTTGCTAATTTTCAATATTTTCACCCAGATTTTCAACATTGCCATTTTACCACACCTCCATATGAGCAGTACAGCTGTCATTTTTCACATCTCACCCAAAACGGTTTCCACTCATGTAGTGCACAATGGCGCAGCCGTGCAAAAATCAATGTATGGGACACATTAAGAAAATCACAGTGACACTGTTCATGAGCAGAGGACTTAAAATGGCTATGTTGAAAATTTGGTGAAAAAATTCCTAAAATGACTGTTTTACAAGTGTCGTTGTGCAGTTCCTATGCATCTTTCAAGTAAAGTTAGCGAATTTTCAATATTTGTACTCCAATGTCTTCCAAATACCTAAACAGCACATAGAAGCAAGCAACATTCAGCATTGACAAATGCTTGTACTTCTTTATCACTGATTTTTTAAGCCATGTCCAAGTGCAAAATACCACTGCAAATACTGCAAGCGAATGTTCTGCACGGATAAATGCCTGTTGTTGCTAGCACTGTTAGCCACACTTCTAAGGTACCCTAAAGGAATGTTTCTTTCATTATGTAGCTGGTCTTTTTATCATAAAGTTGGACAAATAATCCTTTCTACAGGGAATCAATCAATCAATCAAAATCTTTATTGATCCAGGCAAGCATCATTGAGCAGGGCTCATTTGCAAGATAGACGTGGGTAGGTCAGTCAATTATACATAACAGTACACATACATATACAGTATTGCCCTTCTAACAACAAACCCTGGCCTATGGATATATGGGCCTAGTAATGCTGGACATATAAAAAGCCTGTCTTTCCTGTAGCAATGAAGGCCTGTTTTGGTGCTCCTGAAGACAGCAGAAGCCCTATTGGTCCATTTTATATTAACAGGGCTGTCAATCATAAATAGTGAAGATGTATTTTCCTTCTGGGCTTATTCATTTACTTTAGACCTCATGCCTGTGTGTAGGGTAGCTTTAGTTAGTCCTCAGGTATTAAATAAATTAAAAAGAGGGCTAAATAAAAAGTGTTATTTGTTGATGATGCTGAAGTCACATGACTACTGGGGCAGATATAAAAAGCCTTCCGGTTCTACCAAACAAAAGACAGGTGTCAGTTACTACTGACTGTGCAAATGATGACTGGGTGAGTCTACTGCTGCACCAGTGGTTATGAAACAAAGCTAGTTTTTTATTTATTTTATTTAGTTTTGATGACCGGTAAGTGCACTAGACAAGTCCTGCCTATTTTCAGGCACGACCGGGAGGGATACAGATAAATGCCAACCGACCTTGAACCAGATGAAACTGTTGGTGGTATTTTTGTGAATGAGGGAAATTTGGCCAGGACACCGGAAAATTCCCTGCTCTTTTCAATAAGCGCCATGGGATCTTTAATTTCCACCTGAACTACCACCAATCCAGGCAGATGGGACCTTGGTTTAACGTCTCATCTGAAAGATGGCACCTCAAAGTGCAGCACCCTCTCATGCTACATTACAGTGTCAGTACTGGGATATTAACCCAAGTGCCAGATGTGGGAACTGAACCCACAGTTCTCTGATCTCCCGCCTCAGATGTGAGTGTTCAACCTACTGAGCCACTGACACTGTTTGCCACATATAGCCTTGAAGTATTGTTTGTTACCTTATTGCTTTATCTGAATTAGTTTTTTTATTTTCCTGAGCAAGAAGTACTGCAAAAGTTTTAATTTTTCTGTTATGGAAAAAATAAATATCCTGCAAGAACAAGTGGGTTGCACCTAAAACTGTTGCTATATCTGTTATCCCACACCTTCACACATCTCTTTAAAAGAAGGAAGGGTACCAAATGAGTGGAAGATTGTGTATATTACACCAGTCTTCAAATCTGAAATAACACCAATGCAGAAAATTACTGCCTAATTTACTATCGCCTTAGTGGTTGGCAAAATAATGGAGAATTACATCAATTAACTCATTGAGGAGCATCTGAGACAAGTGGGCATAGCTGATGTTACACAGCATGGATTTGCATGGCAGATGATGCGTTAGTTAGTAAACTTTTTGAACCTGTTAGGCCCTTGATCAAGGTATGCCAGTGGATGTGGTATACCTGGATTATATAAAGGCCTTTAACTCTGTGTCACATGCAGTATTATTAGAATCCTTGCAAGAAATGGGATAGACAAGAGTCTTTTGTCTTGGACAAAATCCTGGTTGAATATAGGATGCAAGAGTTAGCATCAGGGACTATCTATCTGAATGGAGGAAAGTTACCAACGGGTCCCCAAGGGTCAATTTTAGGACCTATATTGTTTTGTATATTTGTTTCAACAATGCAAGTAGAGAGGGGTGCCTGGCTGTGCAAGTATGCTGACGATAACAAAGTTGGGGCAATAGTGAATAACATCGAGCCAAAAAAGCTTTCAGAAGCACCTATTGGATCTAGAAAATTGGCAGTAAAACATATTAAAGTTTAATGAGAATAAGTGCAAGGTTATGCACTTTGGGAGGAACAACCCTATGGCATAATATACCATAAATAAGATTATCTTCATTAGAGATAGACAGATTTGGGGTAATAATTACTAACACGCTGAGCTTTGAAACACATCAGAGAAGCTTTAAAATGAGCAAATAAAATGATGGGACTTATATTATGGAATACAAAGAGCAGAAGAGAGGAGGTATTGGTACCACTGTATAGATCACTGTAGAGGCCAGTACTTTAATACGGAGTCCTTTTCTGCAGCCCTCCCCCACCGCCAGAGTGTTGGTAGTACTAAAACGATGGAAAGAGTACAAAAAGACTAAGTAAGAAAGTACAAACTGTCAAAGATAAGGCACATCAAGAAAGGCTTCAGGATCTAGGATTGTATTCCATTTCTTATCATAAAGTCAGAGGAGAACTCTGTTATGTATATAAGGTCTTGAACATCAAAATAATTTGGGAGTACTGTGGACTAATTCAAAGGCCTGAAGTAGACATACCAATTATTTACATCGTTTCACTTTAAGGAGAAAGCATTATAAGAGAGCTACAAGAAGGGAAAATTCATTTAATGAGAGGGTGGTGGATGTGTGGAACACTCTGGCAGTAACAACTATAAAAGCCACCAGTATGAAGTCCTATAAGTATTTATTAGACCAATATATGGTGGACAAAAAGGGAATTTATCCACTAATAAGTCTACATATGGCAATTTGTTGCTACTAGACTTGAAACCGCTACCTACAAACCTGTGTTTTCTATGTCTCTAGTGGTCCTTGAGACATCATGAATAGCTGTTCATCCTGAAGGTCCTCTGCAAGCAGCTCCATCACATTGACCATATCAGAAAGATCTGCAAGGTGGGTAAAGAGGGATTTCAACTATGCCATGTTAGCTACAAGAAATCCAGCAGATGAGTGATATAGCCCAAGGAGAGTGGATGGTTGTTGATGTGGGTCCCTTTCTTTGCTCCCACCATCACAGCTCAATAGACTGACCAGGTCGCAGGTGAGAAAGATAGTAGTACAGGCCTCCTTACACTACTGACAGCTGAGAGGTGTAATTGTCAAGAAAAGTAGTTTACAGGACCAAGACCAATCACAGTCACTTCCAGAAAGTAGTCACAGATGCAATATTTGCTTCTCACCAGCTTTTCTAAATGCCAAGAAGACAGTCTCAATGACCTTTGGCACCAGGCAGAGACTCTCTAGGCTCCTGACACTACCCAACTTCCACAGCCTTGATGGGACCATGCTGGAGGACACCTCCTCATTTAGATATCTGAAGGGCTGGTTGGACCAGCACCTCACTTCTCTGTGCATATCAATGCTATCCTGAAGAAACTGTGCCCCAAGATTGGTGCTCTGTACAGGAATAATAGTTGCATTCTGCTGACTCTGTTGAGAAGTTGTCCAGAAGATGATACTCCTATCTTTGACTACTGTGACATAGTCTATGCTACTCCTATATCTTCCTGGGCCAAGTTGGACACACTCTTTAACTCCTTCTGCCACTTTGCTCTTTGACTCCCTTCCCACTCCCACCACTGTGAACTCTATCACTTTCTAACCTTTCTTCCACTACCTCCAGACACATCTCACACTGTGCCAAACTAACCTCCAAATTCTAGTTTGGAGTGCTCCCCTCCTCATCTCATCCTCTCTCTCTCTCTCTTTCTCTATCTCCTCCACCTCCCCGACCTACTCTATCAGATGTAATGACTTTCGCACTTATGCGTTCCTCCGCTCCACCTCATCGAGTCAGACTGGTTTGCTTACATTGCTGCCCTAAAATCTGGAACTCTCAAATACTACACCTCCTCCAATTACCCCTTTACATCACCTACATACTACCTCTCCATCAGCAGTTTCTGCTTTAACCCCCTTAATACCTATTCCCCAGTTTCTGTCATCCTACTCCTGCCCCTTCCGGCATGGTTCTCAACATTCTGAAGGGGAGTCAGAAATGACTAGCCTCTCCTCATATCAGTTCTTGCCTCTCCCTGCTCTTCTCCACCTGCCCTCTGGGTCACCTATGCACAATTTTCCTATCCTTGTTACTCCAACAGCACATGTTTACTACCTTGAGCCTGCTTCTGGTAAACTTATACACTATACATGGTTCTGTCACATTATTACTGTTTTGTACACTTATATGTTCTTTTGTACAATTTTGGACATGTATCATAATTTATCCAATGGTCTACTACTGTTTATTTTACAATACTTTGTGTTCCAACTGTTGCATAATCTAATGTTTTATTGTTTGTACTACCCACATACTATTGTAACTGATCATTGTAACTGGACACCTTATAGCATAGAGCCTTGAGATTCATAAGTGGCCTATCTATCACCACCCACCACTGCTCCTTATATGCAGCTGTGGGGAGGATCTCCTTTAGCAGAAGGAATAGAAATGTAGCCTCTGACTTACAGAACTATTACCAACAAATTACCCCAATACATTTCTGACTGTTTGCTGTTAATGCAGGCAGCTAGCACTGAGAAGCTATCTCTGCTTCTACTGAAGGTACCCTAGGGCCAATACACACTTTGGGAGAGCGACTCATAGGTTTTGAAGTTGTCTTTGCTCTGGAACAAACTACAGAAATCTATGAAACTGAGTCTCCTGTCATTCTTACCACCTTCAAGACCTTGTATGCCAAGGATGTTAAGGAGCTATGCAGCTGTTTCCAGCATGCTTAGCACACTAGGTGCCTACTCGTTTACCTGCTCACTACATCTCCACCCAACCCAGCCCCTTGATTGTCTCAACCTATACCCCTTTTTTTCTGCTTCTCCACTACCTTTCTACCCTCAGACTCCTAACATATATGTCCCCAGCCTTCTACCATAGCACCCTTCCTAGAACAGCTGCAGTCCTGTACCCTCCCTCCCTCCATATCTACCCTTAAGTTTGTATATGTCCTTACCAATGATATGCCACGCTGTTTGAAAATGTTTTAATTTGCTGGCTGTTTCAGAATGTTTTAATTTCTTCTCATACCATTCCCCAACCTTGTTAACCCTATACCTGAAATACTTGTTATTGTTGTGTATTTTTTTTTCTATTTTGTATAATTATGTCTATTTATTATCTGTACATAAAAGTGTTATTCTTGACCTTGTGTAATGCAGGTCCACCTTGTAAATGAGCCTGCTCAATGGTGTTCACCTGATAAATAAAGACTTGATTGATTGATTAGCTGATTGATCAGCCTTCACAACCCTATGTAACCCCTCCACCTAGGTTGCACCATGAGACAAGCAACTTGTTGTCCAGTGTGCCCACCTGGTGAAACATTCAATAAATAAATAAAAAAAATTATATACAGTGCTGGCCCATGGGATGGTCATACAAAGGAGAAAACTTCAGTTTAAAAGAGAGGTGGGATGGAGTATTGAGCTCAGGCTGCCATTCCTGCCCATGAGACATGCCTGATAGGGATTCTGTTTGCTAGCTTTATATAAAAGACTTAAGCACGCTGAACTTGATCTGCTACTGCTTGTTTGTGCTTATGCTCTTCTCTTTCAGCTGAATGTTCACTGCAGCTATTACATAAAAGGCATGCCCATGGCAACCATCAACAAACCTGGAGGAGTAACTAAGGAGAACATGACTCTGTATTGTGATTGAATGAGTAGCTTCAGAGATACACAGTACCTGGATTTATAAAATGAAAAGGTTCACAAAGAAAGGTGGCTTGAAACTTAAAGAGTAAGCCTTATTGTCAGGAGTCACCAAATCAAAACAGCAGGGAGGACTGGTCAATTTGTTCAGGAGGCCTAGGCTAGGCAGAGAAATTATGGGAAAGGCAACAATGAACCATGGGAATGGGGTAGACAAAGAAGAGGAGTGATCAGCAAGGCACAGCATGTAATGGGAGGAGAGTAAGGGGGCTAGCGGAAGATGGCTATATGAACTGGTACCCAGGTAGAATCTCCTTCTTCAATTGCTAGAGGGTTGGTTTTGTTTGTTACATAGTTACATAGTAGTTGTCAGCAGAAAAGGACCTCCAGGTCCATGCAGTCTGCCCTGGTTTAGCTTTTAAGAAAGTCTTGTTTTCTTCCGTCAGATCCTGCCAGATCTGTTCCCATTCTTTCCCTTCTGTCCTAGACTCACTAGTGTGCCCTGTGTCTTCCATGCATGCTTGAATGCTCCCCATGATTTTTGCCCCACCACTCTCCTCTGGTGGCCTGTTCCAGGTTTCAATTGCCTTCCGTGAAGAAGTACTTCCTCACATTGCTTTTGAGTCTTCCCCTCTAGCAACATATAATGACCTATAGTCCTAGTTATAGTCATAGTTCTTATTCTTTTCTTCAGATTGCTGGTCTCCCCTACCATATTTATTCCTCTGGCATACTTAATGTTATTGTAATATGCCCCTGTCCTGGTCTTCACTCCAGTGAGTACATTTAATTCTTGGGCCTTTCATAATTTTTTGGTGCATGCCCTGAACCATTTTTGTAACTCTTCTCTGCCCTGCTTCCACCTGGTTGATATCTTTCTGAGCTGGGACCTCAACAAATGGACACAGTACTTGAGGTGTGGCCTCGTCAGTGACCTACATGGGGTAAAATTACTTCCCTCTTTCTACTTCTATATGCTCTCCCAATGCATCCCAGCATCCTGCTTGCCTACCCACTACTTTATCACACTGACTAGACACCCTGAGGTCTCCACTCTAAGATGGTGTGTTGCACCTAGGTTCTTACACCCCATGTGCATAACCTTACATTTTTAACATTGATCATGAACTCTGTAGCATATCATTTGGCAAGTATTGGTGATCCAGAGGGATTACAGAGCAGTGAGCAGTTAGAGGTAAGGGTGTTTTAATAAATAAGAAAGGGGCAGATCAGTGGAGGATATAAAGGCAAGGAACTGATGGAGAGCAGAAGCTGGCCTGCTGTGGGAAGAAGGCTATGTCAAGGTATTGTGAGTTACAAGGGAGAGTGATGGTTTACCTGAAGTAGGTAAAAGGCACAAATCAAAGCAGCAGGGCAACATGGTGATTAATTTCTGCGGGCCTAAGGGAACTGGTACTTGATAGTAAATGCTCTCATGAATGCTTTCAGAGTAAAATCTATTTGTGGGACATGGATTCTGCTTTTTTCGGTTATGCGGCAAGAAATAGGCAGGCTGGAAGGTTGGTGCTGTTTTGGATGTAGAAGGATTGAAACAAAGCAGGTAGATTATCTGTTTGTCACCCCAGTCATATCTTGCAAGGCAGTAAAACAGACAGAGGCATTCCAGGTCAATCATGAGCTGCAAATTGCTGGTTCATAATGGTGGGCTGGGGTGACAGACAGAGGCACAGTGTCGTGAATGTTGTAAGGCATTATGCTGCAGCACAATATATTGCCAGTCTTTGTTTTGTGGAGGGGCCACACCACCCACCCCCCCATTATGGGGGCTTTTACCCCAACCCCCAAACTAAAATAATTAACTTGGGGTTAATACTTAAATCTACACAAAGTGTGAAAAATAAAAACATTACTCCATCTGGGACGGAGAATAGAAACCCAGTCTCCAATGCACCTCCTCCTTTCCTGCTGCCTGTGGCCCATCCCATTAAGCCACAGCAGCTGCTTGTCAGTCCCTTATCCCAGCAGGATCCTTATCCTGTACCTGGGAAGAGTGAGAGGGTGCACCACTGAGCATACATCCTTCTCGAGTTTTGTACCCTCTTGCTCTTCCTACCTCGCTGTTCCTGTTGAGAGGTTATGCTGTGCACTGTAAAGCTGCAACATATTGACCAAGAGGAGAGAGGAAGATGTGCCCTTAAAGTGCTGGCAAGAAGGTAAACTTGCACTATTCAAATGACTTGGGCCAGATGGTCGGGTGTGCCAGGCATGCATACTGGTGCTTTCCGATTAGGCCACAGCTGGGAAGAAGGACGAGGAGAGTTGTTGAGATATAGGGTCAAGTTTGTTAGAAGAAGGCTTGTGCTGTGATGATAGAAAGCACCACACCACAAATGAAGTTAGAGATTAACCATTTCAGATCAAATGCCGAGGCCATATGGCCATGGAACACTGTGCATGGGCAGTGGCGCCTTCCCAGCAAGGCCAGGGCGCTGGGGGGGGGGGGCAAAAGGTAAGGCTGGGTGGGAAGAGCCAGCGACAAGAAGAGAAGGACAAAGATATGGACTAAAATAAACAAGGGAAAGAGAAGGAAAAAAGGACAGAATTTACAGCGTAACAGCAGATACAGTGCATGGGTGGATAAGAGCAACCACTCATTTGACACATGGCAGCGGAGCCAGCTTGCATGCATGGTGTGGGGGAGAGCCACCATATTGATGATGACAGGAAGGAAATGGCTGCACATGCGCTGGTGTCATGGCCACAGTTTTAGGTAGGCTGTGCCACACACAATGGAAGAAAGAGCATGCCTTTAAGCAACAGACATAAGGCAACCAGACTGTCACAGCAAGCAGTCGAGTCTCAGATACCAATTCAAAACAGTTTTGATTCCTGCCCAACAGGTGGGCAAGGTGAAGTGGAATAATAAGAAGGCTATAGACCCATGCATGCTTGTAGCTTCAGTGTGTAGGTGTGCCCAACAGATGACTGTGCATATGTAGTAACAGCCAGCTGCCATCTTAGGCATGGCAGTTGGAGTGGACTGGTTGCTGGCTTGTAAGGAGGGTGAGGTGTATATGTATAAAAAATGGAAGAGAAGGAAGCAGAAATGAGGAGAAGGGAATGGGAGGGCATCGAGACACACTGGGATATGGTAGCATACAACAAGAGGCAGGCAAGTGGTGGGTACACTGCAGAGTCCTTAAAAAACGAGGGAAGAAGCTACAGCAGAAGCTATGTAGGCTGCTTAGTGTAGGAACAGACATCAAGGCAGGTGGAGGCCTCCTGGAGAGAGTTCTAAAAAATTAATAAACAAATAATAAGTGGATCTAATTTGGTGTTATCTGATGAGTTACAGATGGCAGCAAGAGAAGAAGACAGCAGCAGAGCAGAAGCAGTTAATGCAGGGGCCATGCAGCAGTCAATAAGGTGATGCATCAGCTGCAGGCCATGATGGATGCTGCTCAGCAGATGGATGGAACACAGAAGAAGGCCTAGAGAAAAGGGAAGGACTCTGAAGTGGAACTAAGCACAGATGTTGACATCCAGGAAAACAAGGCAGCAGTGCCAAAGGGAAAGGGCATAAGAAAATGTTGTTGACCTTGCTAGTGCAGGACCCTACAGGAGTTTTTGAGAAGGGTAATTGAAGAATGGGGATAATGGCATAAAGCAGATAGAACAGTTGCTGAAAGAAATCATGGGTATATAGATGGGGAAGGTCTGTGGAAAGACAGGATGGGGGGCAACACCTCAGTAATGAAAATGTGACACTGGAGTCATGATATGGGACCATATCACTCAGTCATTGAAAGACAAAATATGGAAGATGGAGTATGGACCTGTTTGCCCTGGGTGGCAAAAGACAATAAAGAAATACAAAGAGAAGGGAATGGATAGGCAAAGCCAAATGAAAGATGCTGGGGGTATGACTGGTTGTTGTATGATGAGAAATTCTGACAGAGAATGGCATCACACAGGAATATAAAGTGGAACACCTGGCACCCATACAGATAGTTTGAAACTATGATGGTGCAGACGGATTTTGGAGAGAAGGCAGGAAATTTGAGGCAAGTAGTCAGTAGAAGTTGTGCTGCAGCTATAATAAAACACAAAGTACACAAGCAGAATGTGCATTTTGGCACATTTGGTCCAAGTGTATTGGTGCCCACCCACTGCTAAAGTGCAGGGAGGGGGGAAAGACTATCAGGGAATATAATATGGGGGAACATTCCTTTCAGGGGTTTGGGGTGTTGGGAAAGTGGTATGGGGCAGAGCAGAGTGGACAGGGGTTTGTGAGGGGGTTTGGGACTGCCAATTTGGGCAAATGAGAATGGGGCAGTGCAGAAATGGGAAGGTTGGCTTAGCCAAGACACCAGTAGGTGGAGGTACTTGGGGAATGGTTGAGGGTACCTGGATAAAAAGCAAAAAGAATTGCTATGGGAGAGATTCATGGCAGACTTTAATATAAACAGTGTGAGGGTCAGTAGAAAACAATGAGTGCTAAGAATCTCAGGTGTTGTGGGGAAAGCAGGACATAGTGGGCAAGAAAATATTGAATGAGTTGAGGTAGGGAGAGTATAGGGTTAATTTGCTGAACCTCCTTTGAAAGGGTTGTGGGAGCCGTTGCTGGTTAGTGCCCAAAAGCTAAAAGTAGAACATCAGCTGATATATCATCTGTTGTACCAAGAAGGGAGACAGTCAATGACTTCATAGAGGAAGATCAGGCAAGCAGAAACATATGCCACTAAATGATGCAGTGAGTATGATCAAGGCAGTGGAAGGGGCTTGGTTAGCTAAGACAGATATTGAGGGCAACCTTTCATTTTGCTACCAGTAAGAGTGGGAAGATTGGGAACTGTTAGGTTTTAAATTTCAGGATCAGTACTACTTTGATAAAACAATGCCTATGGGCTGTTCAGTGGCATGCCCAGCCTTTGACACTCTTAGCACATGGCTGCAGTTGGCATTTGGGAAACAGCATGGGTGCATGCAGTGGTACACTACCTGGATGATTTCTTGCTAATAGGCGAAGGAAAAAGGGAGCAGTGAGAATGCTGGAGGAGATTTAAGAGATGTGTAGTAGGTTAGGGGTCCCCTTAGTGGGGTGGGGTAAGACAGAGGGACCAGTGAGAAAATAGGAATCTCTGGTGATCCAGTTAGTACAGAGGCAAAGGGGTCAGGTTACCTAGGAAAAGCTATAAAAGCTGAGGGAGTCAATATGGATAGTGAAGGAGAAGTACAGGATCCCCTTGACAGTAGTGCAAAACTGTTGGGACATATGAATTTTGATTGTAGAGCAGTAGCACTGAGGAGAGAGCGTTTACCTGCAGACTACAAGCACATCTAGGACAGCCATGCTTGCCTAACACTGTGAGTATATAAAAGGAGTAAGACAGGACTTAGAGTGTGGGAACAATTCTTGGACAGGTACAATGGGGTTGCTTTCTAGCAGGAGGACTGGATATATAACATGGACCTGGAGTTATACACGGATGAGGCAGGGGCTCCAGTTATGGGGCATAATTTAAAGGGAATGTATATCAAGCATGGCCACCTGAGCAGAAGGAGAAGGGGTTGTTGAGGGACATTGCATTGATGGAGATTTTTCCAATATGGGTAGCAGTGGAGATTTGGAGGAGAGGCTAGAACAAAGGTAACATTCTGGTGTTACAATAAGGAAGTGGTGGAAGTTTGAATAGGCAGACATCAACGACAGGGCTAGTGACTGAGGGTACTGCTGCAGATGGTACTACTAGGATTGCAGCTGAATGTATCATTCTAAGGCTAAACACATAGAGGAGGTCAGAAATTAGTAGATGACAGTCTTTCCCATCTTCAGTTGGACAGCTTTAGGCATATGGTGCCCAGCACAGCAGAAAGGAGAACTGAGGCTCCTCCAGCCATGGAGGCGGATGAGAAGAGTGCAGCTGTATGCAGGAGCCCTGGGTGCCAAGGACATTGAAGGCATATGAGAGGGATTGAAAGTTATTCAAGACTTCTGAGCAAGAGCCAAAATGGAGGTAAGTGGGCCAGTAACAGAAGGTGGTGCAGTTTATGGTAAGAAAGTGGGCAGGGATATCACATGATCATGGAAATACATTTGACCAGAATAGGTTTAGTATGCAGCCAAAGTGGGTGGGGTGAACCAGATAGGTCCATAGTAGTCAGAAGAATGTTACAAGGGTAGCAGAGGGTGAAAAGAAGAGAACTGGATCAGAGAAGACCAGTGTCAGTAGCCCCATTGGGTAGGCTGGTTGGAATCCTGAAAATAACTGTAGCAAACATTATGAAGCATGGTTGTTCACCACAGTCTTTTGGGTTGTGTCCAAATGGCATTTTGGTGGATGAGGTAATGCGAATAAACAGGATGCCACTGGGGTATGATGGGAGAATATGCTGGGGTAATAAGGGACAAAATATATAGCTAAGTAGATTGAAGACAGATCAAACAGACCAGGAACCATGGATAACAGTAAAAAAGGTGGAATTGGGGGATATGTGCAGTATGGGCCATGAAGGAATATAGAGAGGTCAGAGGATGGCAGAGGCAGCATGTTTATACATGGGAATGGTAAACCCACATCTGCATTCCAGGTGGGTGAATTTTAAAAAAGGTTTGCATTTGGGGAGGAGTTGGAAAGATTCTTCTCACATTCATTTTTGGGAATGGGGTGGCATCAGAGAAGCCACAAAGGGAGCCTTTGCAGAGAAGATAAAAAGGGTGGGCAGATGGAAGTCCAATTATTTAAAAAATATTTGAGAGACCTAGTTAAGTAATATATCTGTGTTTACTCCTCTAGATATAGACAAAAGGAGCTGTGCTTGATTGTGAGTCACTCATTTATTTACCAGGCCGACAGGCGAGCCACAGTCAGACCTGGCAGGAGTGAGGACATTAAGGGATGGATGAGGACACAACAAGAGTGCATTGGAAGGGCTTGAGGGGATGTGCTTAGTGCAATTGCTACCACTGTTGGAGAAATGAAGACCAGATTACCAAAGCCAGACTTGGTCATATATTTTGGTGAGGGGATGATTTGGACACAAAACCATGGACTGGCTTGTGGAATAACCTCAAAAAGGACTTGGGTATAATCAGGGTTGACGGCCAGAGGTGGTGTTAACCTGGTCAGAGATCATTTCTAGAAAGGTATGATGACTCTGAGGGACATCAGGGCACTACAGGGTTAGAAAGAAGCTCAACCACAGCAGCCAAGCCGCTAAAAGGGACAGAGGGGATAACAGTAACACATAGGGATTAACATCCTCACATGAACCTGCAGGTCTATACAAGCAGGATGGGGTACAGTTCAGTGACATAGGACCTGACATGTTCCATTTGCAGCTAGAAAGGGCTTTGAGGAATGGGGCAGCTGTGCAGGCTTAGGGGAAGCCCATCATCTGGCTCAATAGCTGGAGATGGGCTAGTGGAAGAAAGGAAGAAAGATAGAGGAGAGGGCAAAAGTGGGATAAGAGACACAGGAACAGGATGGGAGGGACTGGGGTACTGTGCCAGAAAAAGCAGGACACAGGCTGGGTTTACACCCAGGCATGCCTGGGAACCTTGTGCAGTTTTGCACTTCAGAGAGCAGTGAAGGGTGCCAGGTTTCACCTGAACTTGGGTGCTGGGTTTCACTTGAGTCCAGGAAACTGAATAGAAAGAAAGAAGAAGGTTTTTAAGAGAAGGCTGGCAACAAATTGTTCATAAGGAATGCAACTGCAAATGTGAAATAGCATAAATAACATGAAATGTGGTTCATAGAATGAAATAAAATGAATTCAGCAACATTTAAAAACTTCATAAAAATCTGCTGTTTTCCACTTAGACAGTAAAGTAAACACATTGGGCACTATGCACCAATGATGCAGTGAGGCTACATGTGTATATCCGGGGCCACATAGCCACACTGCACCCTACACACCTGTATGGGATTCATGGATGGGGGCAAGCAGCACATATGCACCCTGATCCCCTAGCCCATGCAGGAGCCACCACTGGGGCAGGTGAGGGCAGATCGTTGCTACATGCCATGCACTGTGCTGCATAGTGCTGGCCAAGGTGGTGTGCTGGGGTGCAGGATATATCAGGAGAACCCTGCCATAAACCTTTACATTCCCCTGTGCACACTTCGCTAGACAGGGCGAACAGCCCACCTACCCCCAGGGTCACAGGACCAGGATGCCAGAAGCCACCCACCCACTCCGCACACAGCAGTACATTTGGTGACCTCACACAGGGTACGTTATTGCCGCCGCCTCCACACCGTTACGGCACTTCTCCAGCACTGCTGGTCTCCCTGAACCCCACCCATCTGCCTACAATACCTGTCCCATTGCACTGATCAGTGCTGACAGAGGGCCAGCAGCATTGCCCTCCCTCACCTTCCACAGTTGACAGCCATCTGTTGTCCATAGGTGTGCTGCAAACTTGCACCTGCTAATAGATCCACTGTGGGTCCTAGTCTGGGAAACTGATTGGGTGCCCAGCCTAACCTGTAACCCTGCCCCCTGGCAGACCTGGGTTGAGTCCTGCACACCGGGGGCAAGGCCATGGACAGGGTGGCTGGAAGTCATGCATACCGACGATGTTTCCCTATCCATGAGTGCCTGGGGCATATGGGGGTACTCATTTTCCATTTACCTTCACACCATTGGTGCACAGCTCCCATTGTTAGCACCTAATCATTGAGTCTACATTTCAGCTGACACCTTTCTGCCATGTTCATAACCCCACAGAACTTAGTTTTGATTCAATTGATATATTAAAGCAATTAAATCTTACACATTACATTGCTCTTCCATTATAAGCTGCACTTATCAAGCTGTGTGTGTGATGCAGCTGCAATTAAGTCCCAGGTGAACTTTGATGGCAAAAATTGGCTCCTACACCCTTCTTCTGCTCCTGTTATGTAGGATTAATGTCCTACTGTCCTGCTTTCCTTTCCCAACCCCTGTAACCAGCATCTCTTGTTTGGCAAGTGTTCCTGTTCCTTTCACTTTTCAGCTCCTGCACCGTCTTCCTGCTTTATGCGGCAGAACTGAATGAAGAGCTATTGTTTCTGTTCCCAACTCCCCATACTCATGCCATGTACCCATCTCCAGAGAACAGCGTGGACTGACTAAAGGCTCGGAGAATCAAGTGGAACATTAAGCTATAAGTGTAGCTTACAATGTGTACTTTGTTGGTTTTGTGTGTTCCCAAATCTCAATGATCTGCAGTTCATTTAGTTAATAGTGTGAGTGAATGAGTTCAGCTTGCAGCTATTTATGAATACTCTTTAACAAGGCTTGAGGTTTGAGTAAGGGTCACTTTAGCGCTCTCGTGAAGGTAGCATTTGTGCTGTGGTGTGGTGTGGTGTACTGTTGTGTTACTTTATGGAAAGATGCCAAAACCGCACATTATTATTGCAAAGAGATGCTAAACTACTAGATTGTGCTGTTGTTACTGGTTGATATATGTGATGTGTGTTCTTCATAGTTTTCCCATTGTTTTGTAACTGAAATATAATAAAATAAATAACAAGAAATAAAAACAAATAAAGAATATAAGAAATCTGAAGAAAATAAGAAATTCACATGTCTCTACAGAAAAGGAATGCAACATAATGGGTTTATAAGTAGAACTGTATAAAAATATGAACCAAGGATTATTTATATGTAATAAATTGGAAGAAGGATGGATTTAATAAACAAAGCCAACTTAGCAGCCAATAAAGGTGTGAGAGTTAAGTTATCTTCACTAAAAATACCACTAACAGCTTAATCTGGTTCAAGGTCAGTTGGCATTCATCTGTATCCCTCCTGGGTCGTGCCTGAAAATAGGCAGGATTTGTCTAGTGCACTACCCGGTCAACAAAAAGCTAAATAAATAAAAACAAAAAAGAAGAAATACAGGTGAGGGGTACAGGCAAAGTGGGCAAGCATTAAGGATGCAATATAGTACTTCAAGCAACTTCCCATTGTGTTAGAGAGAAAGGCAAGGGCAAGAGAAGGAGGAATCCACTTTGGTTCTCAAAAACAGTTGCAGAAAAGGTCAGAGCCAAAAGGTTGACCTTCAGGAAATATAAGGAATGCAGCAAGATGAAGTTAGGAAGATAACAAACTTCCCTAAGGGAAGCAGGGAAGGCAGTAAGGCAGGTAAAGGCCCAAACTGAGGAAACACTAGCACAAACAGTAAAAGAAAGGGAAAAGACTTTCTATAGATACATTAGTGAAAGGAGAAAGACCAGAGGAGGTATTACTAAGATCAGTGGGGGATAAGGGGGAGTGTGTGGAGGAGGATCGCAAGGAAAAGCATCTATCCTAAATAGATACTTCTGCTCAGTATTTACTGAGGAGAAGGTAGGGCAGTGTCCATAGCTCAGCATCATGGGCACAGGGGAAAGAGGAGCAGAAGTCCCTTCACGAAAGAAAGGGCCCTACAAGAGCTTGCTAAGCCAGCGTGGACAAGGCAATGGGGCCTGATGGCATAGATCCCAGGGTAGTAAAGGAGCCAAGGGTGGAACTAGCAAAGCCATTAGCAGAACTGTTTAGTGAGTTTCTGAGCCAGGAGAGGTCCCAGAAGACTGAAAATGGTTCATGTGATCCAGCCCCACAAGAGTGGTAGCAGGGAGGAGGCAGGGAACTACAGACCAGTCAGGTCTTACCTCAGTAGTGGGCAAGATTATGGAGGCACCCTTACGGAAAGGATAGTGCAACACTTGAAATCCATAGAAACTCAGGATCCAAGACAGCATGGTTTTAACAGGAAGCTCCTGTCAAACTAATCTCAAAAGTCTTTGACTGGGTAACCAGAGTAGTGGACCAACGGATGCAGCTGATGTCACCTACCTTGACTTCAGCAAAGCTTTCAATACTGTTTCACCAAGAAGATTGATTAATAAGCTGTGGGCTTGGAGTTGGTCAGAGGTTGATGAACTGGGTGGTAAACTGGTTGGTGGCAGAAAACAGAGTGGTGGTAAATGGTATACAGTCAGAAGAGATGCAAGTCACAAGTGGGATACCTCAGGGATCAGTCCTGGGCTCAGTCCTCTTCAATATATTCATTAATGACATTGCAGATGGACTGGAGGGTAAGGTTTGTCGGTTTGCAGATGACACCAAGATCTGTAACAGAGTAGATGATCCAGATGGGGTGGGTAGAATAAAAAGAGATCTGGATAGACTGGCAAAATGGTTGGAAGACTGGCAACTGGAGTTTAACACCAAGAAGTGTAGGATCATGCATATAGGAAAGAGAAACCTGCAACCACCTATAGGTTGCAAGGAGTTGCTAGCAATCACAAGGGAAGAAAGAAACTTGGGCATCATCATCATCATCACAGATAACCCAAAATCATCCAAGCAGACCACTAAAGCAGTAAGTAAGCTAGAGGAATGTTGAGGTGTATTAGTAGGGGTATCGCAAGTCGTAAGATGGAGGTAATAATCCTTCTTTACAAGACACTGGTTAGGCCCCATCTGAGTACTGCATGCAGTACTGGGGGCCACTCTGCACAAAGACATTAACAAAATGGAGGCAGTCTAGAGAAGGGCAACCAAAGTGGTGCAGAGAGTGCAGTAGAAAACATATGAGGACAGATTAAAGGAGCTCAATATGTATACCTAGAGCAAAGGAGGGAGAGCGGTGATATGATAGAAACATTCAAACATCTAAAGGGCATTAACAAGGTAAAAGAGTCTAACATGTTTCAATATAAGAAAATAGCAGGACAAGAGGACACAGCATGAGATTAGAGGGGGCTGATTAAGGGGTAATGCGAGGAAGTTTTTTTTTCACAGAAAGGGTGGTGGATGCATGGACTGGCCTACTCAGGAAGTGGTGGATACAATAAAGTGCAAGACTTCAAATAGGCATGGATAGTAAGGAAGCAATACAGATGAGTATGAATAGATAGACCATTGACAGAGTAAAGACCTATGACACATTCATAAGGTAGAAAAATAGGCAGACTGGATGGGCCTTACAGTCCTTATGTGCCATCAACTCTATGTTTCTTTGTTTGGTGTATTTAATTTGGGGATAGATCCTCTGACAAAGTGGCTTGCTAATTCAAGAGCAAGCCTTATTATCAGGAGCTGACCAGCCAAATAGTAGGGTGGCTGACCACTTAGGTCAGGGGTGGGGGCTGTACTAGGGCAGTGGAATTATAGAAAAGGCAACAAGCAATCATGGGAAAGGGGTTGACAAAAGGGAGGGAGTGATCAGGCAAGGCACAGTATTGGAGGGAGGAGAGTAAGGAGCGCTAGCAGGATGGCTATACAAACAAGTACCCCAGTAGAATACCCTTTCTTCAATTGCTAGAGGGCTGGTTTGTCCACCCACCCTCCCAGTCATAAGGGGAATGGGATGAAGAGTAAAAGACTGCCAAAAGTGGCAGCAGAAGGATCAGATGACGTTATTAACATGGAGGCCAAAAATAGCTGACAGAAACTGGGTAGCAGTCTACTCATGGAGGGTCTGCCAGAAGGGTTAGGAGGAGTAACGGAAGATGGGGGCCAAAAAGCTGGCTGGAAGGGAGATGACAGTAGGCTTTGATACTGCAAAAGGGAATAGCAGACAATAATAAATATGGAGGCTACAAAGGACTGCTGGAAATGCAGTAGTAAAGTGGCACAGAGCGCGGGAGGAAGAAAAGGGGAAGGGGGCAAAGGAGAATAGGAGACACAGGAACAGGATGGGCGGGGCCCTGGGGTACTGGGCTGGGAAAAGCAGGACACATCTGGGTTTATACCCAGGCATGCCTTGGACTATTGGGGGCTTTTAAAATCTCAGAGGGCAAAAGAAGGTGTTGGTTTCATCCTAGCCTGGGCGTCACAGTTTCCATTCTAGCCCAGAAAATTGAATATGAAGAAAGAAAATGTTTTAAGGAAAACAGTGGCAACAAGAAACGTTCATAAGCAATGCAGAAAAGGAATGGAACATAATAGATGTATTTGTGGAACTGTATCAGAACATGAATCAAGGATTATTAATATGTAATAAATTAGAAGAAGGATGAATTTTAATGAATAAAGCCAACTAAGCTGCCAGGAAAGATGTGATGTGTTTTATTTCGGGGTAGATCTTCTGACAATAACAGCAGCTTGTCGGGACAGAACAAAGTGAGTTTAGCGAAGCAAAACCAGAAATCCAAAAATGTTCAAGATTTAAGTTTTCTAATGTGTGACTTATGGTTTAGATAAATACAAAGACAAAAAGCTTGCAAAAATGGTAATTAAGTACAGTATACTCTACTGTATATGTTCATAGATCTAATTGTAGTAGCAGCAATAAAATCTTTATTTTTACACAGGACTAAGATTGTATAATCACACCATTAGGACCAAAGGTCCTATTTTCAAGGTAGTCCTGTTTACAAATTAAAATACTTCACGATAAATATAAAAGGCAAGTTACACTCTAGGACACATTCTTGCAGGTAAGTATGGTCAATAAAATTGCATATTTAAAATCATTAAGCTAATCTAAATAAAATATCACTACTACACATAAACAGTCAGTTCTTGTTTCAGTGCTGTCGTAAACCTTTTAGAGGTTTCAGCTGAACTTTAATTAGTTCACTTATATTATTCCATAATGATATACTGTAGCCATATAAAAAAGTTTATCTCACCTGGATTTGTTTGCTGCTATCAGCAGTTTGTAACTCCTAGAACTACTGTTTCTAAGCAATATTTGTGTTCAGTTTTTTCAGAGAGGTACAATGGTATGATTGCAGAAACATCTTTGTTCTTTGCAGGTTTCATAATGCTTATTTCTTTTTTTATTCATACTGATTTCTTGAATATTATACACTAATATGAAAATGTAATGTCATCTGACTTATGATGGGCATGCTTTTAAAGAGAAAGTATTTAGTAGCTCTTCTTTTCTTGAAGAGTAAACTCCTTTAATAAATGTGCATGGTATCCTTTAATAAATGTATGTAGTATTCTTTATTAAACTGTTCATGGCATCTTTAATGTGTAATTCATTCTTTAATAAATGTGCATGGTATCCTTCAATAAATGTGCAGCATATCCTTTAATAAATGTGCATATCTTTAATAAATGACAGCACTAAGATACCACATACCCAATACTAGTGAACTCATCTTATCGGAAGACTTCAACGTCAACTGGCTATCCCCACCTCGTCCAGCTACAAGGACACAGCTCTGGCTTATGATCTAACCCAAATAGTCACTTCTCCTACCAGAAGGGACACTAGAACTTGGCCTCCCTCCTCATAGACCTTATATTCACAAATAGGCCTCAGAACCTCTCCCAAGCCTCAGTGCTCCCAGACCTAATTAGTGACCACCTCCGTACCAGCTGGTGGACTGGCAACCACCCCTGCCCGCCTGCAAATCTCCATGCAGAGACAGCTAAAAAGAGGGGGTCTATAAACTCATAGCCCATCTAGTTACCTGCAACTGGCTCCCTATATACACCACGTAATCTGTTGACCTAGGCTTGATCACTTCATTACCACCTTTAATAAGGCCTGCAACATTTTGCTCCCCACTAAAACGAGTAGGAAATCCAGAACCACCCTTGGTTCTCACCCTCACTACTTAACATGCTCCAATTGAGGGATAACCTTTGGCATAAGGCCCTTGATTCCCCAAGCACACATGATAGACAAATGCTGAGCAGCCATAATAAAATGTACTTGGGTCATCACGGCAGGCTAAGGCCTCATACTACCTCAAACCCTTACCTCTCCTGGGAGACGGAAAAATTCTGAGAAACATAAGGAACCTAAATGGAATTCTCGCCCCCTCCCAACTTGCTATAAATGGAGAAGTCATCCAAGACCCTCCGCTTATAAGAAGCCCTCAACACCACATTCTCGACCTCTCCATATCCTCCCTCCTAAATTCTTCCACCCTGTCCCCCCTCCCTCCGACACTCCTTCTAGCTCAGGTTCACTACCCTTCAGGCTTAGAATCATCTCCAATCAGGAAGCAAAACATTACATTTCCAATGCAATTTCCAATTCCCAGTACAGCAATGACTCACTAGATCTTAAACTCTTCGCTGACTCTGGATGTCACACTTCCCACCTTACTAAAACTCTCAATCTTTCTTTCTGCCTAGGTCGCTTCCTCAACCTGGAAGAGTGCTTTAATCACTCCCATTCTGAAGAGTGGAGACCCCACGCCTCAAGCAACTATAGACCTTCTCTATACTTCCTCCTCTAAAGCACTGGAAAAAATAGTCTCTGACCAGTTTACTGAACACCTAACTAGATACAACCTCCTAAGCCATACACAGCACGGTTTCCGGCAGGCCATAGCACTGTCACCACTCTTTCTGAGCTCACCTCATCCATACATGATTCTAGACAAGGAGACATTGCAGGTGCAACTCTTTGTGGATCTTACCAAAGCCTTTGACACGTTAGTCACGACCTGTTGCTTGCATGTTATGCTGCAGCTACGTGATCCCTGAGACAATGGCCTGGTTCAAGGACTACCTCTCAGGCTGGTCTCAGGAAGTTAGGTTAAATACTGCCATCTCCACCTCACAAGCAGTGAGCTCGGGGTCCCACAGAGGTCTATCCTTGGCCCTCTTCTTTTCCCTCTTTTTAAACTCCTTCCCAAAGCTTGCAGTGGCCATATTTGCTTCTCTGGATGACACGGTACTTTTCTGGAAACACCCGCAACCTAGACGCCCTACAACAAGCCCTACAGGGTTTCTTTTGGGGAGCTTAAATCATGGTTTGATGAGCACTGACTGATCATCAACTACTCAAAACAAAATCCATGTTATTTGCACACCGTCAAAGCCCATACAGCCATTTGGCCCACTAATTAAAACAAACAAGGAATCACCCTTGAACATGTCTCAATTTCAAATACCTGGGTATCACATTAGATACCTCTCTCTTACCATAGCCATTCAACTGCTTTCCACCACTGTTAACACTAGAGTGGGAGTCCTCTAAGAGTTAAACACTTGTACCTCGCAGGCCTTGCACCTAGCTGTTTCCTCCTCAACTCTCCCTAATTGATTATGGGATTACGATATATGGATCAGCTGAATCCACCACTTTACACAGTATTAACACTGCCCTAAATAAAGCATGCCAACTAGTCACAGGCAGTGACCGTCTTACTCATACATGCAACCTTATGCCCTGACTGGGTGACTAAATCTCCAACAAAGACTTCAGTACCACACCTGCATACTGGCAAAAAATACAACTCCAGAAAGCCCCACTTGGCCTTCTCCCATAATCCAGCAGCCCCCACCAGGCGCAATACGCCTCACTACTAAACTCTCATTCCAGGTCCCCACTGTAGGACATCAATGGGTCAAAGATCGCCTTGTACCATGCCCCATGTGGCTTAATGCTCTACCTCCTCAACTCACTCAGACTCTCAGCATTTCTGTTCAAAGCAGGCCTCAAAGCCCACCTGAGTCTGAAACCTGTGACTGTGGCTAGCTCTGCCCTCCTTTATGCTTCCTAACCTCGTAAACCTCAGACACAGGGTCTACTAGACCCCATGACTATGCCTCCTCCCATTCACTACAATCGATGCTACCTAACACTGGCCACCTCTGCTCATGCATATCTAAGATAGAGCTCTTAGTGTAATACCAGTACTGTTTGTCCAAAAATGAGGTGTATGTTTTTTTTTTTATATACTGCTTACTACATATGTATCCTTATAGTACATTCCACCTCCACCCTGTAACTGATGTGGAGTTTTGCAAATGAGTCTGTGACTCAAAGGGTTGTAATTCGATTCATTTAATAAATAAATAAATAAATAAATTTGCATGGTATCCTTTAATAAATGGGCATGGTATCCTTTAATAAATGTGCATTGTATCCTTTAATAAATGTGTGGTATCCTTAATAAATGTGCATCATATCCTTTAATAAATGTGTATGATATCTTTTAATAAATGTGCGTGGTATCCTTTAATAAATGTGCATCATATCCTTTAAAAAATGTGCATGCATCCTTTAATAAATGTGCATCATATATTTTAATAAATGTGTATCATATCCTTTAATAAATGTGTATGGTATCCTTTAATAAATGTGCATGATATCCTTTAATAAATGTGTACTGTATCATTGAGGAAGAAACTGGTACTGTACCATTATTTGTAGGCATGAAGCTGCCACATAACTTTTAATATAGAAAACAATAATGGTAGCAGACTGTCGTGACACATTTATTAAAATAGGGAGACATGTTTTTGACAGGAGAGAATTTTTCTTTCAGAGCAAGTAACAACAGTCTAGAACTACAGCTTTTTACTTATAAATCTTCTATCTCAGCAGGAGACAGTGCCTGTTTGGATTAAGCAAACCTATACTTTATTACAGGAAGAGGGTCTCATTTAAGAAAAAAAGAAGAAGAAAGTCACTGTGTTTCTCTGAGGAAGGGGCCTGTATCAGCGTAATAATACTGAGTCAGGAGCAAAGGGGAAGCTAACTGGGGATGTGGTTTAGGAGTACAAAAGCAGGTGTCTCCAATTACAGGTTCCTGCTGTTTTTTGACAGAGGAGAATTTTGCATTCAGAACAAGTAGCAGTAGTCTAGAACTACAGCTTTTCACTGATAAATCACTTCTGTCTCAGCAGGAGTCAGTGCATGTTTGGATTAAGCAAACAGATTCTTCATTAGAAGAAGGGGGTCTCATTTAAGTTAAACAAGTTAAATAAAGAAGAAATTCACTGGGTGTTTCTGAGGAAGGGGGATGTATCAGCTAATTTACTGAATCAGGAATAGAGGTGAAGCTAATTGGGGGTGGCTTAGGAGCTTAGCAGTACAAAAGTAGGTGTCTCCAATTACATGTTTCTGCTGTTTTTGACAGAGGATTATTGTGTCAGAGCAAGTAACAACAGTCTAGAACTACAGTTTTTACTAATTGCCCTTCTTCCCACCCTAAGTCAGTTCTACTTTTATAGCCACTGGATTTGAGTGACAGTGGAACTTCCTGTTTGGCAGTAGGAAAGCAAGGATCACTGAGAAACATAGACTTTGATGGCAGATAAGAACCACTTGGCCCACGTGAATCTGCCCATTTCCTACCTACAGGATAAGCTGCAGATCCTAGTTAACAAACTGCCTATTTCTTCCTACCACCCACAACAATTGCCTTATGTCTGTCCCATACATTCTTGAATTCTCCCACAGTTTCAGACTCCACAACCTCCTCAGGAAGGCTGTTCCATGTGTCCACCCTCTCTCTATGAAAAAAAATGCTTCCTCTCATTGCCCCTGAACCACCCCCACAGCTATCTTCAAATTGTGTCCTCTTGTTCTTGCACATCTCTTTCTTGAAAGATGCTACCTCTTGGACTTTTTTGATTGCACTGAGGTACTTAAAAGTTTCTATCATGTCCCTCTCCTTCTTTCCTCAAGGGTATACAAATTAAGCTCCTTTAGTCTTCCTGTATGGTTTCTCTTGCAGACCTGCACCATTTTAGTTGCCCTTCTGTGGACTGCCTCTATCTTGTCTATGTCATTGTGGAGATGAAGTCTCCAGAACTGGGTGCAGTACTTCAGATGGGGTCTCACCAACTGTACAGAGGGATAACAACTTCTTGTTTTCTGCTGGTGATGCCACTCCTGTACATTCCAGTATACCCCAGCTTCCCTACTGCCTTCTCACATTGCTTGCTAACAATAAAGTCATCTGATATGATTAACCCTCAGTCCCTTTCCATTCTTGTTGTTGTTACTACCTCCTCCGCTACTGTGTAATCTTCCCTGGATTTTTGTTTCCCAGGTGCATTATTTTGCACTTCTTTGCATTGAATCCAAGCTGCCATACTTGACGATTCCTCCAACCATGCACAGGTCCCTTCTCATCCTTTTCACTCCATCTTGTGTATCAACCCTGTTGCAGATATTTGTGTTGTCTGCAAAGAGACATACTTTTCCTTCCAGTTCCTCTGCAATGTCACTTATAAATACTTTAAAAGGACCAGTCTCAGTACTGAACCCTGCGGTACCCACTAGTAACCCCTCTTTCTTCAGAGTGGATTTTATTTACAATTACCTTCTGTCCTGTTGTCTAGCCAGTGTTTTACTTAGGCTACCACCCTGGGTCCCACTCCCAGGCTGGTTATTTTGTCTATTAATCTTTGTGTGGGACTGTGTCAGATGCCTTGCTAAAGTCTAGGTAGGCCATGTCCACAGCCCCTCCCTGGTCTACTACTTGGTCACCCAGTCAAAGAAATCAATTAGATTCATCTGACATGACCTTCCTGCTATAAACACATGCTGCCTTGGGTTCTGTGCCCCACTAACCTCTAGGTACTCAACAATTTTTTCTTTAGAGTGATTCCATCACTTTCCACAACATAGAGGTCAAACTGACAGGTCAGTAGTTTCCTGCCTCTGTCTTGGTCCCACTTTTGTAAAGGGAATCACATCTGCCTTTCTCCAGTCCTCAGGTACCACACCATCCTCCCATGATTTGTTAAAAGGATAGTCGGTGGTTTCACTAGTTATCCCTTAATTGTTTAGAATTCTGGGGCGAATTCTTCAGGCCCATTGCTCTGTCCACTGTCAGTTTTAGGAGTTATCTCAGAACCCTTTCTTCTGTGAAAGGATTGGCATCAGCAACAGAAAACAGGAAGTTTTTATCCATCTGTACAGACAGTTGGCGGACTCCATCTGAGTACTGCATGCAATTCTGGAGACCCCATCTCTGCAAGAGACATAGACAGAGTGGAGGTTGTTCAGAGGAGAGCAACCAAATGGTGCACACTCTGCACCAGAAGACATACTGAGGAGAGACTAAAGCAGCTTAACATGTATACCCTTGAGGAAAGAAGGGGAGGACATGATAGAAATGTTCAAGTATCTCAAGGAATTAACAAGTACAAGAGGGTAGCATCTTTCAGAAGAAGATGTGCAAGAACATTGGGCAAAATTTGAAAATAGAGGAGGGATGGCTCAGAGGTAATATTAGAAAATATTTTTCACAGAGAGGATTGTGGATGCATGGAATATCCTTCCTGAGGAGGTTGTGGAGTCAGGAACAGTGGGAGAATTCAAGAATGCATGGGGCAGACATAAGGCAATTCTAGTGGGGGTAGGAGGAAGTAACCTGTTGATTAACTAGTATCCACAGCTTATCCATCAGGTAGGGAAATAGGGCAGACTAGGTGGGCCAAGTGGTCCCTATCTGCCTTCAAGTTCTATGTTTCTATGACATTCATTTCTGAAGAT
The DNA here is from genome assembly GCA_016271365.2 of Neoceratodus forsteri. Taxonomy (NCBI): domain Eukaryota; kingdom Metazoa; phylum Chordata; order Ceratodontiformes; family Ceratodontidae; genus Neoceratodus; species Neoceratodus forsteri. The sequence continues at coordinate 51,427,915 of JADMNL010000035.1, forward strand.
TTCTGCCTAATATAAGACATGCTTAGTGTAAGGAAACTTTTCTGTCTATATAAAAACATAGAATAGCATGGCAGATAAAGGGCCAACTAGTCCACATAGTCTGCCCATTCCTACTTGGTTTGGCAATCCTTGCTCTTTTCTGTACTGCTGTTTCTACTGTTCTGCACAGCAGGGTGCTTTATGCTTATCCTATGCACTTCTGAATCCCCATACTGTTTTTGCTTCCACTACCTCTGCTGGTAGGCTGTTCCATCAATCTACCACCATCTCTGTGAAAAATACCTCCTAGCATTACCCCAAGCCTCCGTCCCTTCAGTCTCATGTCATTTCCACTTGTCTTTGTGCACTTTCTTCTCTGAAATATGCTCCCCTACTGTACCCTGTTTATTCTTCTAAGATATTTAAAGGTCTCTATCATATCCCCTCTCCTCTCTCTTCCATTGAATAGATGTTAAGCTCCTTGAGTCCTTCCTCCTTAAGGCTTGTGGTGCAGTGCATGTATCATTTTGTTGCTCTTCCCTGGACTGTTTCCATTCTGTCTATGTCCTTCCAGAGATGTGGTCTCCAGAACTGAACATAGTATTCCAGATGAGACCTCACCACTGAGCTATACGGTGGTATCACCACTTCTCCCCCTAGTGGTTAAGCCCTTTCTATGCACCTCAGCATTCTTTTTTTTCCTCACTGCTTTTTGCATTGTTTGGACAATTTCAGGTAATTGGACATGATAACCCTGGTCTCTCTGCTGATTTTGGTAGCTAGAACCTGCCCCCATTCTGTATTCCTCTTTTGGGTTTCTATGTCCCAGGTGCATCATCTTGTACTTCTTAGCATTGAAACCCATCTGCCAAACCCTTGACCATTTGTCAAGTGGTCTTAGGTCATTTCTCATTTTATCTAGCCCCTCTTGTGTGTTGACTTGTTCCAGATCTTGGTGTCATCTGTGAACAGGCATACATTCCCTCTGGTCCCTCTGCAATGTTGCTTATGAAGGTATTGAATAGGAAGGTGTAACACTAATGCGGTGCATGGCAAAGACCAATAAACAAGGAACATTAAGGGAGCACAGGGTGGAAGGTCATGTGCAAAAAGCCCCCAGTCTGGGAAACAAATCCTAGACCTAATGGCATTGATGGCAGACACAAACCTGGGCATTGTGGCTATTATAGAGACATGGTACACAAGGAACCATGACTGGGATGCAGCCATACCAGGGTATATACTTTTTAGAAAGCATAGGGAATTGAAATGAAGGGAAGGGAAGGGGGCAGAGGGTTGCTATGTAAGTGAAGGAAAGGATTAAAGCTATGGAAGCTCAGGGATCCAGGAAAGAAGTAGAGGCATTGTGGGTAACTCTGGAGTCGGAGACCAAGACAACCATTCCATGTTGGAGTAGTTTACAGGGCTCCCAGCGGGTGAGGATACAGAATTAGTATTAGTGGAGGCCATCCATAATATGGAGATCAGAGGGAAGTACTACTAATGGGTGACTTCAACATGCCAGATGCAGATTGGAATATCCAGACTGCAAGTACATCAAGGAGCAGGGACCTCATGTCTGCCATATATGGGACAAACCTAAGGCAGCTTGTGGTTGAGCCCACCAGGGAGAGAGTTGTATTGGACTTAGTGCTGACAAACCATGACAGAATCATAGATGTTGAGGTGGCAGTCCTTGGTACCACTGATCACAGAACTGTGTGGTTTAGAGTCAACACATTGGCACAAAAAAGCCATACAAAGATTAAGGTCCTTGATTTCTGGAAGGCCAACTTTGTGGATATGTGGGAACAGATCAAAATTTCCCTAGCAGCAGAAGGTACAGGGAGGTGTAGAAAACAGTTGGTTAGGCTCAAGAGATCCATAACAGGATTGACAAATCAATGTGTCAGACTGCTTAGCAAAAGTAAAAGAAAGATGCGACCACTGTAGTTCCCTAAGTCAGTAGCTGACAAAGTGCAAGAAAAGAGTAAGGCATTCAGGAAATACAAAGAGACACAGAATGAAGAAGACAGAGGAAACATCTGGAGAAGCAGAGAGAAGCTGGAAAGCCATCAGAGGGGCCAAGGCAAGAACAGAGGATTTGTTTATACTTTAGATAGGAGTATAACTAATAGCATCAGATGCTGGATAACCATGCAGTTAGGAAAATTCACAAGAATAGGGTCCAGAATTAGTGAGTGGCTCAAAACAGAATAAACTCAGGAGATAATCTGCTGCTAAACCATGAGACTTGTAAGCAATGGAGAGACATATCAGGGGATCACTGGCTTACTGCTCCAACTGAAGCCGGCAGCATGTTCCCAGCTGCAGCTTCAGAAACCAAGAATGTTCTACTGTTCTCATACAGAAAGTGAAGGTGAATGGCTCATCTCACTAAGCTGGGCATGAAGGTAATTTGGGTACTTAGAAATATTTCCAGGACAATTTTCAAAAAGACACCAGAATCTAACTAAACGGATCCTGTCTGCCAAAGATACATAAATGTTTAGTGAACCTGCCATGTTGCTCCATTGTTTCAGGTATCAATTCACTAATGGAATCTTAGCCAAGTTTGTTTATTTTCACATTGCAGAGTTAGCAGAAATATTCTATCCGATATAAGGATACAGGTGATATACTACATACTGTATATTAAATGACTTGGCTGTAGATGAAAATTATATCCTCATTATACTGAACGAAAAATCATTCCTACATTCCACACTATGAGAGCATATAATTAAGCAATAATGCATGACAAGTTGTATGTTGTGCTGCTGGGATAACGTCACACCTGGGGTGATTAGGCATGAGGGCAGGCGGCAAGTCTGACTAATCACCAGGCGCGTATCCCAGCCACCCTAGGTGCATTATTGCTATTATACAATGGTTTGTTGCTAGTAATAAAGAAAAATAAAAAAAGTTTTAAAAGTGTATTTTTATTTCATTTTCAATGGGCAGAATACTAAATAAAAAATAGTCCCATTGTAATGTTATTGTGTGTCTATGTCTCCTCCTGCACCCACCCTCCCAGGAAAAGACAGCAGTCGATACACTAACATTCAATCTGGAACACAGCTAATATTGTTTTTGTAGCATTTTTATTTTTTATAGCTTTAAAACAGGAGAGTTGAGGAACCGCAATCCCACTTCCAGGTTGTTTGGGGACTTACTGATTGGGAGCAATGGTAGGTAATTTTTGTTGTGCCAATGTGGAGTGTTATTTTATCATTCTTTTTTTTTTTTTATTTGTAATGGTGACCATAACCAGTGAAGGTGTTTGAGGAAGTGAGAAGGTGTGGCCATTTGAAAGGTCATGGCGCTGCTGATGATGGGAAATTGAAATACCATCTAAAATAGACGCTTTTTTTTTCATTTAAAAGATTTGTTTTGTATTTTAGAGAATACTGGTGGGGGCATCAGAATGTTTGGCGGTCAAGGCAGGCTAGTCAGGGATAATGTCGGTGGGTATTAGTGTCTGTGGCAAGTTGTAAAAATTCACCGTGTGCACGTGCTGCAGCGGACAGGAAATTTAAAATACTATGTTTAATGATGGCTTTTTATCAGAACACTGTGTGTGAGTGGGGGTTGTTGTTTCACTGTTTCTGGTGGGAACACAAGCAAGGCAGGGCAGTTTGCAGTTTGATGGCCGGTGGTCACTGGCAAGTGAGTCAGAAGCATTCAGAGCAGGTTGAAGGCGGGTTGACAGCGCAAATGAGAAATGGGGGTTGTTGCGAGGAACTATGTGTAGTGATTTCTTGTTTTGCTGAAGAACTGATGTGGTCATCTGGGTGCTGGGACTAGACCCATGATGTTACTGGGATAACATCACGGGTCCAGTCCCAGACTGACCAATCAGAGTCCATGATTTTTCTTGCCATTGTATAATCTATGGTTTACTTTTGAACGAGAGAAATGCAGGAACCTCCCATTCATGTGTCAAAGGATACCTAAACAACATTCTAACAACAAATTATTCAAAAATCTGACTCTATAGGTGACTAAAGGAAAGGCTGCTGTATTCATTAATGCTAAAACTACATTTACATAATTTACCTAATGTGGTTCCAGAGCATTTGAAAATTGTTAAATCAGCCTTCCAATTTCAAAAACTGTCTTACCTGCTTTCTAAAATGGCCACCAAATGTGTTATGTGATGACAACATTGGAGCCAAAGCCAGAGAGATATATAGCTCTCTTTAGTGCTAACTAGTTCTTTTTCCCTTTGTATAGAACTGTTTCACTCACATGGTCAAAACCATGTGCATTAATTTGTATAATGCACGTTAGGCTATAATTCTGTTCATTTTGTTTACTTTAACATGTTGAAAATGTGTTTTAATCCAATCGACTTTCTTTGTGGCAAACCACACTGCAGTACAAATCTTGAATAACTTGGTGGTCTACTGGTTATGTTGGATCCAAGATGCTACAATGGGGGTGCTGGGGTGGTGTGCATGCTTAATATGCACTTTTAAAATTTTTATTAAACCTTTATATTTTCTGCTATTATTCTTTTCCTGGATGTTTTGACAGAACCTACAAATATAATCCATAGTTTGAATGTAAACATCTGTACAATCAATAAATCAGACTTTTCAACAAAGTGAAATGCAGCAGCAAGCATGTACATTATTATGTGGGTGGGGGTTGCAGCCACACCTTCACCACCCCTAGAGTCACCACTTTTTGTAGTAAAGTTCTTGTGCAGTCCAATGTTAGAGTTCATACTTTATCAAAACTCAAATATATGCTTTAGTGTCTTCTTTTTCCATGGGAAAAATAATAATAAGAATAATCTGCATTTATAGTGGTTTTCATGCACATTGTATTCCAAAATGCTTTACAAGCAATACTAGACTGGTAGTGAGTGACTGAACATGTAGTGGCAGCCATTTCATACATTAATATCCACACATAGCCTTGGAGAATTGCATGAACTGCTTTTATGGGAAGGGGAATGTTGGCGGACAGCAGGGGTCAGGTAGTGACCAAAGTGCTGGCAGCCCCACATCTTATTTCTCACAGTAATCTGACCCTATTTCTCTCCTTCTGTCTTCCCCTTCCCTGAATATAGCATACCTTGCAAGAGTGGCCTTCTCAGTCCACCTCTGGTATTCATTCTTCATTATTCCTCTCACACGAAAACTGGTGAGCTCATCACTTTCTTTGCATCCTGAATGCAAGTAGTACAGTCCATGTTTTATTTTGACATATCAAATATAAACATATCTTTCTAGTAAGTCATGCTCATACCAGCAGGGAATAAAGAATGATGGGCTTTCCTATCATAAAAAGTTCTAGGCTACCTTTGATTAGGCACTATTAAATGATGGTGTACTTTATCATTATGCGATCATTTAATGGTGCCTAATCATAGGTAACTTAATTTATATGGGTAGGAAAGCCTATTTTTCCACTTGTGCCATGCTGCTATCAGCCTGGCTTACCAGAAGATCATGTTTATTATTATATGTAAAATATAAGGGAGACTGCTACAACCACATTCATGATGCGGAAGGGCAGGAACTCACCAGTTTTGGTGTGGGGTGTGGGGAGCAAGTGAGAAGAATGAATGCCAGAGAGAGACTGAACAGGCCATTTCCAGCAAGGTACAGCTATATTCAGGTTAGTTGAAGACATAAAGGACCACGCTGAGCAGATCACTGTAAGATCTGAAATGTGGGGCTGCCAGCATCATGATCACTACCTGACTGTGGAAGAGAGTAGCCACCAATGTCAAATATTCAGAGTGGCAGGCTGCACCTAAACTGTTACTTGAATCTGCGTGTAGGGAGATTACCCTTGGGTGGGGGTGACATTTGTTAGGACAGTATTGAGGGAGTTGTGTATAGCCTATCCAAGTTTTGAAGGGTGGTAGCCAGCCAACTCTCTTTGTGGAGTACACACAGAAAGTACTGGAGAAGAATTGCTGGGAACTGTCCTGTGGGGCTCTGCAGAGCACAAGTAAAGAGTAGACTGACACTGGAGTCAGGTGGATTCACTCAGGTATTAGTATGCCTCTCGATGCTAATAATATTGTTATCTATTGTAAGTGCAGCCCATATGAGGGCATTAATAGCAGTTTTCCGGCAGGTCATGATACTTATTGCTTGGCCCTCCAGGAAGACCTAGTTGTTGGTTAATGAGGTGGAAACACAACAGGGAACTGTGCATACTACATTCACTGTGCAAGGGTGGTGGATCCACCAATGTTTACTGTGGGAGCAGAAGTCAAACATTGAGAATGTGGACTGGAGAGTTATTTGGTAGGCATTTTTAACAGTACCAGCTGATGATGCATTTCAGTATATGCATATGCAGTATATGGTGATTTCAATATCACCAAGTGCAAGGTGTTACATCTGGGTGGAGAAACCCTAAACACAGGTATACCCTGGGAGGAGGAGCTGGAGGCCTTAACAGGGGAAAAGACCTAGGGGTCATGGTGGATGCATGTATGAATAACTCTGAGCAGTGCAGGAGAGCAGCTAGCAAACAAACAGGACGTTGGGATGCATCATAAGGGGATCACCTCTAAGAGCACTGAAGTGATTCTGCCACTGTACAATAGAATGGATAAACACACCTTAAGTACTGTGGCACAGTACTGGAGACCACACTTGAAGAGAGAGATATACAGCTCCTGGAGAGGATACAGAGGAGGGCAACTAAGGTGATATGAGGACTAGAGGATTTGATGTATAAGGACAGACTGAGGAGCTCAGCCTGTTTTCACTGGAGGAGAGGACAGATGGGGACATGATTGAGGGGTCTTCAAGTATTTCAAGGGAATAAATAGGGTAAACACAGAGGGAATCTTTAGACTAAAGCAGGAGGTATCACCAGAAGGCATTGTTTGAAGTTGGAAGGTGGAAGGGTGAGGGGAGAGGAGGAGGTTTTTCCACTGAGAGGGTGGTGGATCTTTGGAACATGCTGCCTGGTGAGCTGGTTCAGAGATCCACAGTGGAGGGCTTCAAGAGAGGGTGGAGACAGACACAGAAAGCAGATGTATCAGATGATGGCCTGGTCCAAGGGGTGGGGATGGATAGAGGTTCTGGAACACAAGGGGGGAGAGGACCTCGGCACCAGGGATCTGAGGTTTAAGGCCTGAGTAGATCATAAGGCCTAATCTGCTGGCAATTAATATGTTAGTATAGGTGTGCACAACTCTCTGAGTTACAAGATTGCAATCTGAGTTGTGATAATTCTCTTCACGAGACCGCAAGCTGGTATGTGGTCCCAGACAGATTATGGATGGTGGAGTGTTCAACAGAAGGCAGGGTAGGTGCAGGGTGTTCACATGGAAAAAGAAAGCCTTATTTGTGGATTAACAAGAGAATTAGTTTTGGAATTGAAGAAAACCGGTACTTTCCCGTGTGACCATAAGCAAGTCACTAAACTTCCTTGTGCTCCCCAGGCCACACTGTAAACAAGCTTTCAGCTTAGTGTGTTCTCCTGGTTAACAAAAACAAAATTCAGTGCATCATATAACCACTAGATCATCAGGTATTTGAAGTGCTGTACTCTAATGCAGTTTGCCAAAGAAAAAGTCAGCTGGACTGCAAAACATTTTCCAGAAGTTAAAGTAAACAAAATGAGCAAAATCATAGCCTAACATGTGTACTGATCAAAATAATCCATGAGGTAATACACGGTGTTGATCATTCTGGTACAACAATTCAAAATAAAGAGGGAAAAAGAACTAGTTAGCACTATAGAAATATATGTGGATCTCTGGCTCTGATGATGTCATCATGACTCATTACTTAATACACTTGGCAGATATCTTAGGAGAAACCAAGGGTGTTTTTGAAAGTGAAAGACTAATGTTTACATTTTTCAAAGCTATGAAACTGCATTTATGTTATTTTACATAAATGCAGTTATAGCATAAATGTAAACAGCAACCTTTACTTTACCTTGCTATGAAGCCAGATTTTGAGTTTGCAATTTTAAAAACTGCTTGTTTAGGTACCCTTTAAGTAAATTCACTGAATTTGTAATACTTTTCCTATCAGGAGAGCTTTTACTTACAGGTAGCAGCTTGATAGGCATTGTCAAGAACATCTAATAGTAGGAAAAATGTGAACAGGAGAAATCAGCAAACATTGGCAATAGCATAACAATGTAGGATAACACAGGCAAATAACAACACACAACCAAAACAAGGGTACATAGTCAATGGGGTTGGGTTCACATGTCATGCCCTACAATTAAGTGCTTAAGTCAGAGTTAGGTGCTAGTTTGAGAAAAAAATCAGAGGCTAGGCAGGATCTTGTATTGGGAGGAAACAGGAGATGGAGCTGTTCATCAAAGCTGATACCTAAAGGCTACTAGGCTATAGCCAGAGGAGTCAGCCTAGGCATAGTAGTCAGAAAAGGTAGAGGGGATCAATCAGGATTAAGTAGGAGAGAGGAATCATAGGAGGGATAGCGGTAGGCTCATAGGTGGGTTGTGTGAGGAGGTCAGTGATTAAAGGTTTTTCAGGGAGAGTGTGAGAGGGAGAAGATGAGCAGGCAGGTGGGCAGACTTGGGCAGGTGGTGAGCAGAGGTTGTGCATCAAATTGTAGAAGTGAAAGAAGAACCTTGGCAAGCTTAGGGTTCTGGTACCTGCTAAAGCTAGAGTGGCTGTGGCAGTGTACAGGAGGGAGATAGTCTTTAGGAGCATGGCTTTGCTGAACAGAGGGTGCTGGCTCTCATGGGATAAGAGTGGCAGTAGCAATGTACAGGAGGGTGGATAGACTTCCGTAGCTCGGACTTGAAAGGCCCAAGTTGGGTAAGGCTTGTGGTGGTGGCTGGTAGCTCATTTATCCATGCAGGGACCTTGACAGCAAAGGCTCATCTCCCAAGGCAGTCCTTCTGAATGGAACAGCTAATGCATGTTTGATAACACTTCTTGTGGCATGTTCAGCTGGAGCAGGATGGAATAAGGCATATAGAGGGAGATGCAAGTCAGTAGGGCCTTCAGTCCTAAGTGCAGGCATGTGAGCTTAATGCGGTCCAAAGTGGAAGCCATTCAGTCCATATGTACAGTTCACATGTATGCAAAAGGCGTTATCATACTAGCATACTAAAACAAGCATTGTCAATGCCGAGACGTTTGCTTGCATGTATTTGGCACTCGGACAAGGCTTTAAAAATCAGTGACAAAGAAGTACAAGCATTTGTCAGTGCTGAATGTTGCTTGCTTCTATGTGCTGTTTAGGTAGTTGGAAGTCATTGGAGTGCAAATATTGAAAATTTGCGAATTCACAGTGTGCGTAGGAACTGCGCAACACACGCTCATAAAACAGTCATTTTTGAATTTTTTCACCAAATTTTCAACATAGCCATTTTAAGACCCTTTGCTCATGAACAGTGTCACATATTTTCTTTAATATGTCCTATACATTGATTTCGTCATAAACGACCGCGCCCATTGTGCGCCACATGGGCGGAAACAGGTTTTGGGGTGAGATGTGAAAAATGACAGCTGTACTACCCATAAGAAGGTGTGGTAAAATGGCAATGTTGAAAATCTGAAGTGGAAATATTGAAATTTACAAACCTATGAGCGCACATAGAATCTGCAAACACACGCTTGTAAAACAGGAATTTTAGGAATTTTTCACCAAATTTTAACATAGCCATTTTAAGACCTCTGTTAATGAACAGTGTCATGGTGATTTTCTTAATGTGTCCCATACATTGATTTCGCACACCAACTGCGCCATTGTGTGCTACATGGGTGGAAACACGTTTTGGGTAGGATGTGAAAAATGACAGCTGTACTGCTCATAAGGAGGTGTGGTAAATTGGCAATGTTGAAAATATGGAGTGAAAATACTGAAAATTCCGCGAACTTACAAGCCTGCGTGAGGAACTGCACAATGCACACTCGTAAAACAGTCATTTTTGAATTTTGCATCAAAATTTTCAACATGGGTTTTGGGAACCCTTCTCATGAATGATGTCACTGTCATGGCATTATTTGGAAAGAAGGGTGATTTTGCACAGTGACTGCAAAATCACCCTTGGGTGAATAATGCCATGACAATGACATCATTCATGAGAAGGGATCCCAAAAACCCCGTTGAAAAATTTGGTGCAAAATTCAAAATGCCTGAGATATGCAATAAAGTTGAAACCCCCTATCAAGCCCATTATACAGCTTACCGCATTTCCTCAGTTCGCAGTCAGCTTTGAAGAGTGCAGATGTTCCCGTTCCACCGAACATCATCGTACCGAGCTCCGTGAGGTAAGTATTGGGTGAGAGGGGTGTGGGGAGGCGAGGTGCACAGTGGGTGAGGTGCGGTTGTGGAGAGGGGCCTGGGAGAAGCGCCGTGGGACCTTTCAATTTACAGGTTTTAAAAAAAGAAAGACGATGTGGGACGTTTGCCATGCTGGGGTGGGCTCCCAGCATGGCAGAAGGATGGCTGGGGGCCTGGAGCTGATGGGATTGGGCACCGCCATTGGCAGACGATGCGGGATGTTGGCCATGCTGGGGTGGGCTCCAGCATGGCAGCAAAGATTGGGGGGAGGATGATAGTGCTGTGTATGACAGCGGTGGTTTTGAAGAGAAGACCACTGCTGTCATACACAGCACTGTGTCTGATGGTGCAGGACTGCCACGCCTGCTCAATGGAGCAGGGGATTGCAGGAGGGCACACCTCCAAAGTGTCCCATTCTCCCAAGATGTTCCTTGTGCATGCTGCAATGAATGTAAAAAGGCATCCCAAAGGGCAATTGATCAGAACAAAGCATAACTGTAGTGATAAAAACACTTATGAGAAAGGAGTTGCTGAGCTTGAAAACAGACTTACTGAAAGGAGATATGCCACCAGTCTAGTTGACAAAGCTAGGAATGAAGTAGAGAGCATACCACATGATGACCTTCTCATGAGTAAAGAAAAGACAATATGGACCCCAGAGTGAACTCTTTGTTAGCACATTACAGTGCTCAGCCATTTCAAGTTAGCAGTGTCATTCAAAGCAATGGCATGTGGTTAGTTTGGACTCTGGACTAAGGGACCTTAAGATATGGAACCAAGAATGGTCTACGAAAGATGGAAAACATTAAGGACATTCTAGTACATTCAGTGCAACAGATGGTGGAAAGGCCTAGAATGTGGCTTAAAAGTCAGAAACAAGGTTACACAAATGTGGCAACTGTAAATACTTCCCTAATGTAGTAAATACTAGATTCTTTTAAAAACCCAAAACAGGGAAAGATGGGGAAGTAAGAGGGTTCAGAACCTGTGCCACAGAGGGAGTGATATATATGGCTAATTGTTCCTGTGGTTCTTACTACATAGGAAAGACCTAAAGACAATTCAGACTCAAAGTTGGAGAACATATGAGGGCAATTGAGAATATGGACCTAAGTTATGCCTTAGCCATGCACATGTCCAGAGTCACTGACAGAAATGAACACATCATTTACTTCACTGGTATTGAGAAACCAATAAAAGTCCAAAGAAGTTATGATGATTTGTTGTTGATCTGAGAACAATATTGGATTTTTTTCTCTGGGGAATGCACTATCCTGGTCTAAATGACAGGTTATTGACTGGTCCAATCCTTAAGAAGTAATGGGATCCCCCTCCAGAAATATTCAATATGTACAGTATATGATGTGAGCCACCATTGTGTTTGTTGCATTCTATTTTAACTGTCATTTTTTATGTTTTGACTAGTTTAGCTTTCTTGCATACAGAACCTGATAAACTTTTTTCTGTTTTCTATTTTAGATTTGTGGTACAAGTAGCGGCATATCTAAAGGATACCTTGAAATGGTCTGCCATCTATTACTTATCCCAAGTCTGGACACATCTGTGATGCACTTTCAATCTAGATGGAGCACCAGGTTTTCAGTTCTGTTTTTAACTGTTAGACATAACTCAAAGTTTAATTGACTGAGATTTTTAACTTTATTTGTCCTGTTGTGATTCATATAAAGAACTTATAAGAACAAAGTAATTATCCATCAGAGTCAGGAAATGTATTTTTACCAAGTATGGATTTAATGTGTTTTATTTTGAAGGAACTGAACATGTACTCCTGGAGGAGACGAGGGAGAGAGGGATATGATAGAGACATACAAGTATCTTACAGGGAGGAACAGGGTGCAGGAAAACGCTATTTTAAAGCGAAAAGATGTTCCAGGACTAGAGGGCATGGGATGAAGTTGGAGGGAGGACACGATTCAGAGGAAACATGAGAAAGAATTTCTTCACAGAACGGGTGGTGGACAAGTGGAACACCCTGCCAGAGGAAGTGGTGGGGCTGAAACAATCACAGGATTTAAGAATGCATAGGATAGACATAAAGAATTCTGGAGGTCACGGGTAAGGTGCAACAGACTTCTAGGAAAACAAACTGAACTTACAAGCTCAAATGGGCAGACTGGGTGGGCCATGGGCCTTATCTTGCCGACACTGTCTATGTATCTATGTATTATCACACTGCACTTTATTGCACACTTTTTGCATAATTAAGTACTGTTTCTTTAAATGATAAATCAGTATACTGTAAATTTAGTGATGTGTAAGTTGTATGCTTTACTTTGAGAAAGCACCAGGGCATGAAACATGTTAGGAGGCATTTTCTCAGTGGAGGGAGCCCTGTAACAGAGAGTCTGCTGCTACTACTTGCTTTAAATGCACTATATGAGCAAACACACTTTGGCCCAGATATTCAAAGAGGTGAGCCATGCGCAATGAGGTTGCGCCTCGCAGAGTCAAAAATGCGCCATTCTGCGATATTCAGCGAGGCAATTCACCCAAATCACGTTGAGCGACAGCACAATGATAATGAAAGGCATGTGCAACTAAAGGGGAGGAACCATGCCATAAATGGCAGTGCGATATTCAACAACTTGCGCCATGTAGCATAGGGGAGCAAGCGGAGTTGCACCATAGCAGGAATGATCTAAAATAAAAGGAGCAAGGGAGAGGGCAGGGAACACTACAGGAAGCCACATGAGAGCAAAATACAGCAGGACACACTTGAGCAGGGACTCACAGAGCCAGACAGGAAAGGGCACCTGGAAGCAACAGCCACAGGGGAAGGTGTGGGAGACAGTGCAGACAGGGAGGTAGAACACACAGCAGTGGCAAGCACAGGCAGGTGTTCCTGGTGCAAGGGAAGTAGCAGTGAGGACAGTGGGGGATACAGTAACAGCTGCTGGGGTGAACACAAGCCAGGGACATAGCCAGTGCCACCTTCCAGATGGAGGCCGTTATGAGGGGTAAGAAAGCAGGCAGCAGGGGGTGTGGCAGTAGAAGGTCCATCAGCAGTATACCCCAACAGAGTAGTACCCGAGCCTGCACCAGCTTTGAGCTGTACAGTGATACAGAGACTGTGGGCCAGTACCACCTGAATCGGGCAATTCTGAGGTGGCTCTGTGAGCTGTGCAGTGATGTGATGCAGCATCCTACACGATGGAGCCATGCTCTGTCAGTGGAGACAAAGTAGACAACTTACGTGTGCTTGCTCACCACGGGTACCTTCCAGAGACCAACAGGGTACACCACAGGCATAACCCAGTTGGCAACATCATGCCACCTCACCCAATTCCTCAGCACACTCTGCCACATACTCACGGTACATCCATTTCCCCAGCACACCGGTGGAGCACACAGCAAACATACAGGAGTTCCACAGGGTAGCACATATGCCTGACATGCTAGGGGCAACAGACTGCACCCTTGGCATCCGCACACCTACCTAGCCCTGAGGGGCCATACATCAATCACAAGGGCTATGCCAGCATCAACTGCCAGGTGGTGTGCAATGCTAGGGGTGCATAATCAATGTCTGTGCCATGCACCCTGGGGAGCACACGATGCCTTCATCTAGCACCAGTCGGCACTCTGCCACAGATTTGAAAGTGGGAATATCCCCACTGGCCACCTAGTGGGTGAGCACGCATAAACCACAGGGACAATCATAGGACCTGGGGGGCATGTTCAGAGATGACATGGGTAGTGGCCTACATGGTCTGGGGCAGGGCAATGCTGATCACCAAATTAACCTCCACCCTCTACACACAGGTGACAGTGGATACCCACTCTGTCCCTGGCTGCTCACACACCCTACGGTGGCCCACAACACCATCCATACAACAGCTACAATGAGGCACATGCCACCACCACGTAATGTCTTCAAGTGGGTGTTTGGGATGCTGAAGCACATTTCCTTAGCCTGGATACCTCCAGCAGTGCCCTACAGTACAGCCCTTCAAAGGCCTGCGAGCTATTCCTGGCCTGTTGCATCCTGCACAACATGGCCAATGAATGTGGGATAGCCATACAGGTCAAAGAGGGGACAGCGATGAGGGACGATGAGGATACTGGTGATGGGCAACCCACCCCTTGGGTGATAGGACCTGACTGCTCCAGCTGGACACAGCTGCACCGGACACAGTCACGGAGGAGCACTTCACCAACCCAAGTAAGTCATGGGGCCATGTACAGCCACGTGGCTAAGACACAACCAACAAACACTCCATGGACACACATCCAGGGTGTGTCGTCAAGGGAAGTGGCACGGCATGGAACCACACAACAACCAGGGATGGGTGAGGTCTAACATGCCACGTGGACAGACACACACACACACATCCACACAATGCACCAAACATGCACAAAGGGTAGGAGGCACACCAACCTAGAACACCACTACACACACATGTCCACAGACCACCACACCCACTGCCTGTCCATGTGCATGTGTCAGATGCTGAGCACCATTGCACACAGTGTACAGAATGCAGGCATCATCATATACACACAACTGTGGACAGCAGCTGTGAGGGTGTGCAGATGGACTGTGTGTCCACATGCAGGGCCAGGTACCCACCGCATGCACTGCCCACTGAAAGACACAATGCACACAGGGCAGCACCAGACAGTAGACATTTGGAGACAGGTCAGTCTTGTGAAACAAAGCCCTGGCTGCCACAGATGCATGGTTGCCCAGCAGACCTGCCAGCACTGACAGGCTGACCTTCATTCTCATGGGGTGGCAACGATGGTCCCTCAGGGGTTCCACTGCTTGAACATGACTGTGCTTGCTCAGGGTCTGCAGCACACCAAACATGCCTGCACCAGGCTTGCTCGGATGCCCACAGCTGAACCCGTGCCGACAGGAAGGGTGTCGCACAATGCCAGAAACAGGGGTTGGACAGTGCACTGCGTGGTGTCTGCAATGCATGGGCACATGACTGTGTGCCCATTGTGGCCATGACAGCAGTGAATGCCTGTGTCTACCTGTCAATGGCAGCAGTCACACCATCCCGCAGTCGGTCCACCATCCTGCCAGGAGCAGAGCTGCGTTCTGCCACATCTCCTCTGCCCACGCCAGAGCCACATGCAGTGCATCTACCGATGATGAAAGCTGCATCTGCTGCTGGACTGATGCTTGCAGTAGGTGGGTGTGCTCGCCCAAGAGGTCATCTGCCTCCTCGGCATCCTATCCTCAGGGTGTGCACAGCCCTGATGCTCAGCACCCTTGAGGGTGGGCACACACCAGGACCAGGTCTGGGCATATCCACAGGCAGGGCACAGATGCCACCACTTGACCCTGTACCCCCAAGTCCATTGGCCGACTAGCTGATGCTGCTCTCCAGCTGCTGCTCCCCAGGGCACAGTGGTGCCAACCGAGTGGCCGCAACAGTCCCACTGTCTGAACACACACCAGTGCCCCCACTGGTGCTGACAGGCACAGGCTGGGACTGTGCTGCACATGCAGGCCCACGGCAGCACCACCTACAGCCATGGTCAGAAGACTTCCCTGTGTGGCCATCCCATGGCACAACACATCACTGCCCATGCCGCAAATGACATCATCATCGGTGACTAACCTGACACCAGTTCGAGTCACAGCATGCTGGCATCCATGGGACGCTGGCACACTGAGACACGGGCAGGGTTTCCTATACACCTGTTCCAAAATCAGTGTGGTCAGCCAGGCGGGCCACTGTCACACTGAGCCTCATATACCTGTGGAGGTGGATGGGCCCTTCTCCATCTCCAGCTGACTGGCCTCAGTGGAGAGGCTCACCTCCGCTGACCCATGCAGATGCTCGGAGCTGTAAGGGAAAACAAAGTTACGTTACTGCATGTGACCTACCCTGCCCCCCATAGACAGACCATGACCTACCATGCAGTGATGGGCTACCACCCGTCTGGAAGCCACCATGTGGAACACCCTCAATGGTACAACGCTGCATGCTTCAGCAATGCTCTCCTTCTGTGGGGTCAAGTGTACCACCTCCGGCTGTCCTCCACCTGTCGCAACTCATGCTGCCCTGATAGCAGCCACCTTCTCCTTTATCCTCCTCCTCCTGTCTGTGCCCTATCTTCTTCTTGCACTCCTGCACAGAGTGCTGGTGGCTGCCATGCAGGTTCACAGCATGTGCCACCTCCTCCATGCATCAGCATGGGCTTGAGGTGTTCCCTGTCAGCCCACTGATGAAGTGGCTCTTGATCCAGGTAGGCCTCAAACAGGGCATCAGTCTCGGACTTGGTAAAATTAGGCCTCCTCCTCCTCCTCCTACTACCACTGTGTTCCTCCTCTCCCACAACTCACTCAGTCATTTTTTTAGCCTGTAAAATGACAGTTGTTAATTGTGACTGTGCAGTCCCATGCATGTCCTTAAAGCCACAGTCCACACTCCCAAACAGCATGCAACTCACCAATAGACTGCAGTAACGCGACTATGGCCAGTGCAGCCCAATGTCGCACTTTTATAGCGCAACCCATGCAAATGAGGCGAGGCACAACTTTAAGAGGATGCAAATTGCAGTGCTCCACTTTGAATGGCTGATTAGCTGTTTTGGCATATGGCAATAGAATATTGCGCTGTTGCACTTTTGCGAATTGTGTTGAAATACATGCTGAGCAAAGGGCGCAGTTCTGTGACATGCGTAGTACACACCTCACTGCGCATGCCTGGGTTGCTGTCAGCAGGCATCTGCCATGAAGCTGACGTGCAGTGCGTGGGAAGCAATGCAGGGCTCGGCCACCATTGTACTTGATGGTGCTACAGCGATGTTCACCTACATAGGCGCTGTAGCATTAGGCCATCATAAGAGCACTGGGGTAACAGTAGTGGGCTACTACTGAGGTAGCACACAGACAGCCAATCATGCTACCGCATTGGGTTCCAATGGCTCTGTGTGTGTCCATGCACCAGAGCCCCTTGACCCTGTACCTGACCTTTGCCTCCTAGGCACCATGCATCAGGCATGGGTGTACCGATATTCACTGTTCGGTGACAGTGCAAGAGGAAAACGGCTGTACCGTGCAGCTTCTTTACATGAGAACCACGCTGCAGGTGCCATTTCTGAAGACCAAGCTAGGAGAATGGCGCCCAGTAGGGCTGCACAGTGGAGCCAGGTAGAACTGGCCAACCTAGTGGCCACAGTGGAACCACACCTTGGACCACTGTTTGGGAGGCACCCTGGACAGGTCCAGAAGCCAGGTGTGGGAAAAGGTGGCCACTGCACTGAGGAGGCCACTGGAAGTGGCAGACAGCAGACCAGTGCCGCCACAGGTATGGCGACGTGCAGTGGAGGAGCCAGACCTGCTAGCCCACCTGCAGGCATGTGCAGGAAGGGCATAATGCCACAGCCAGGTAGCTGTTACGTCAACACACTTTTATCTTCCATATGGGTATCAAGGTTGTATGTGTCCAGCATATGGTGTAGGAACCGTCGGTGTTGGTTGTGGTGGTGTTATCAGGGTGTGGGGTAGGTGGGTCTGGCTGGATGGGAGGGCACATACCTGGGGCAGGGGACTTTGATACATGATTGTACTGATGTTCTTCTCTCATGTTTGCACCACTGGGCCAGAGGAGGCGGCATTGCACGTGAGCTGTGGCACCACCAAGAGGACAGGGAGGCAGGGCAGGGCAATGGTCCACAGCACCTGAGGGACCGGCCCAATGATGGTGAGTGCCATACCTCCATGATTACTATTGCATGCTGTGTAACAGGGTGGGCAGCGGGGCATGGCTACCATCCACTGACACCACTGCCATGCACGTGTAACTTGTTACACTCAGCACTGTCCAGTGGCAATGCATGTCTGTGAGTGCATCGATGGTGGTCCATGCATGCACTGGGTACATGGCTGTGCCACTGCTTTTGCACCACATACCCATGTCACTAAACGCCATGATGGTGCTGTGGGTAACTGGCGGTGAGTGTGTGCAGCATTCTGCATGGCTGTATGCACCTGGGTGGGCAGGTCATGTGGGCGTGTTCACTGTGTGTGGTCCACACCATCACAGAGGCATGTCCCATGGCCGTATGCCATACACAGTGGGTGGGCTGTATGGGGGTTGTGCATTCCACACCTATTGACTGTGCTCTCTTTGTCCTAGGTGTCCTCCAGCTGATTGACATCATGGAGGCATTGCGGGAGATCCCAGCATGTGGCAAGGTCATCCTGGAAATACTACAGAGGATTGACCAGATTGGGGTTCTCAGGAGGCACCAGCGGATGAGCAGCCAGAGTGGGAGCGGGGCTCCCATTGACAGTCCCTCTACACCTGATATCCCTACCCCCCTGGACCCACCTCACACCCATCCTTTCCTGTCCCATTTGTTCACCCTGCCCTTACCCACCCCACCTTGTTTGTGGTCCTCCCCCAACTTTGTATATATTATTGTAAATAGTTCATTTTGATATTGTTTTGAATACAGATCTTTTGATATAGATACTGTGGTGGTCTCTGATTTGCAGTGGGCTATAGGTGTTCAGCTGCAGTGGAGTGCATGGCGTCAGGGGTGGTGCAGTCACGGGTATGTTTGTGTGTCCTTGGGGAGGTGACTATGGTGTGGAAGTAGCTATCAGTCAGTGTCTGTGGTGTGTGTGTTGTGCCCTGTACACTGGATGACTGTATGCAGTAGTCCATGTTGCATGCTCTGTGTCCATGGCACCCCTGTCAGCCCGTCCATGGCCTATGCAGGTGACACCCATGCATGTCTGTGACCTGCCACGGTCTGCTGGCATGTCAATGGTGGCTGTCCATGCAGGGCAGCCACTATACCTGTCACAATGCTGGGTTGCCTCCTGTCCACTGGTGTGGTGTGTCTGCCACAGGTGACACTGTGGTCTCCACAGTTGTTGACCCACCTCCATGCTGTGGCTTGTGTGTGTTGCAGGGGATGTGCACCACTGTCTGTGACTTATGCTCAGGGCAAATGCTGGTTGCATACAGGTCCACAGTGCCTGTGCAGGGGTGGCTGGCACTCATGTGCCATGGGGACTGCAGGTTTGTGTACACAGTTTTCATGGGCAGCCTGGGGGCTTGGTTGCCCTTCTGCGTCCCTGTGTTGTTGTGCCCTTAGGTATGGGTGGGTGGGTGTCTGTCCATGCACTGTGTGGCCTCTGGTGTGGTGCATGCTTCATACACCACTATAGGTATCTGCGCTGGCTATTGTGGCAAGTGCTGTGTCGGGGTGTCATTGGGAGAGTGAGCAGGGTGCTGTACCACTGGTGGTGGGGTCCAGAGTATGCTCTGTCCCATGTGGGGTACCTCGTGTGCCAATGCATGGTTAGTCTCTCTCAGCAGTACCTCAGGGGGCTGTAAGTGGTGTCACTGTGTATGCCATCGTTGCACGCGCTGTGCTGCCACCTGCTGATGGATGCTCGTGGTGGGGCTGCCTTGCATGGTTCTATGTTGCATTGCCACACTGGGGTGGTGGTATGCATGGGGTTTCCTGCAGTGGTGGATGCTGCTCCTGGGCAAGGTGTCTGGGGGCACAGTGCAGGGTGTGCTCTGCATTAGGGGATGGTGTGGCACGGGATGGTCAGCCCTCCTTGTGTGCCAGTCACAGCTTGCTGGGGGTGTGTGATGGGTCACCATGGCCCAGCTGTGGGTTGGTTGATTGTCTCCGTGGGCCAGTGGTTATTCCAGCCCTCCCTAGTTGTGCAGTGCATGGGGTGTTGGGGGACGATGTCTGTTCTGCTGTTTGTTCCTCTGCCCATCTGTGGCATGGGTGGTGGGCCTCTACCTCCCTGGTTGTGCAGTTGCATTGCCAACCTGCTGCTGGGGGCATCCCTGGTTGCGCTATGGCACCTCTGGACTGCTCAGCTGAACATCCTTTGTTGCGTATGGCGCATCTGATCTGCTCAACTTCCCTCCCTAGTTGGGCTATGGTGCAGGTGGTGTGATATTCCAGTTGTCGGCTGTAGGGCGCAGTTTGGCGGCTCAGTTTTTGAACATAGTGCCTTCTGCATGGGCGCAATGGACTTCGTTTGCTCCTGCTATTGTGCACTTTTTGGCGCAGTGTGAATTTATGAGCCTCTGAATAAAATGAAGCACAATTATAAGGTTTTCTGGAACTCTCTTTATTCTAACGGAATACTTAAAAGATTAGTTGCTGCACGCTGATGCCATAGCGGTTGCTTCTTCTTGAACATTCTGTTGGCAGGTGCCGCCGGTCTTGTTTTTGCTTGTATTAAATGAGTCCTGTTCACTATTGTTTGTTTTTAAAAAGTACATATTTTTATGTATTTACAATGTTTTGTTTATTACTTAGAAGAAAACAAGATGGCAGACATCAAGATCAATATTTTTATCATGGCAAGTACATAATTTTGCAAAGCAAGTAAATCATGAAAATAAGCCCTCACAAGTGATGTTTTTATTAACAGTTTATATGAGAAGGTTATCCAAAAACAACTTTGAATCTTTGTATTTCTGGAACAGTTTAATTTTTCTTATAACCGTTCAAAGACACAATCTCATTTTTGTGTAGGCTGTGTGTGAGAACAAAAAAAACCACGATAATCAGAGGGGAAATATCTTCATTTTTTCAGAGATCGGTACTAGATCTCAGATGAAACTTTTCAAGTCTTGAGATTTTGTCACCCAAACCATGCATGCACATTTTTAGGCTGTTCCATCAAAATTGTGCTACAGTAATTAAGATGGAAACATAGGGGTTTAACATTAAACACTCTACTCAACCCTAACTATATGGTCTGTACCACATCCCTATTATATACTGTACATACTATATATAATTTATATTCTTTGTAAAACTTCATTAACCACACCAGTTAGGGTTGAAGTGATAAAAGCAGGAAATATGGTGTCAGGGTTTCCAACCCTACACTCAACCCCACCCACCAGACAGGAACTGGAAAAACCATTACAGTTTCACCTCTCCTGCACCTTCGCTAATCAGGCATGGGTTGTGCCTTGGGGCTGTCAACCACAAACTCACCCCATTCTCATATACTCCACACATTTCAGCTTCTTTCATAATTGAATGGGGTGAGCATTAGTGCTGAGAACCCCAAGGCACATCCTATGCCTCATTAGTAAAGGTGCTCGAGATGTGAAATTGTAATGTTTTTTCCTATCGCTATCTGGTTTTGGGGGTAAGGCTTTAGGGTTGGAAATGCTAACACCACATTTCCCTACTTTTGCCACTTCAACCCTAACTAGTGAAATAAAGATTTTGCAAAAGAATTTCCTACATTTGAGCTAGTATCCCTCCTTGCATGTGTGCATACAGTATATCTTGAAGACATATATGTGGGCATAAAAACACAGGGCCCATTGGGCCCTGCACTTCTATGACTACTTATTTGAAGTGCTTGGAGGGCCCTGCACTTTCATCCTTCCATTGATGTGTACTTCTATGTTGTTATTGATTTGTAGCAAAACAGCCACAACATTCTCAACATACCATTTATAGTACTCTTACTCATGAACTCAATATAAGTAGGTGGAACACTACACCAAAAGACTCTGTACAGACGAAGCACATGTATGCAAAAGTGCATATTGACCATGCTTAGAACCTCAATTAAGTTTGCACATGCACAGCAAATTTCTTGCTATGAGTGACTTTTGAGAGGTGTGACACTGTCTTTCAATGTACAGTGCTCTGCAAGGCGCTCAAAAGTATCACACCAGTCATCAGACAAGCTGATTGTAACACTGTTTTGCCTGAAGTGGTCTGCACTTGAAAAGAAAAGCCACATCAATCATGTGGTGACTTTTTCTTTTCATTTGCAGATCACTGCTCAGCAAACAGCTGTTTTCATCTCGATCAGCCTGGCTGACATCTCTCCCCCCTCACAACCCCATCAGTCCCTCCCCTTACTGATCCGGCCTTTTCCACTCTCACTGCTGCCTCCTTATTCCACTGTCACCATCATGGGGAGATAACTAGGACTTTTACACTCACTTGCGCACATGCTAGTGAATGTTTTGGGAGAGTAGCACACTTGGAGGTGTGCCTCCCATCCAATGCAATGCTTCCTTTGAGCAGGCGTGGCAGTCCTGCACCAATGGGTGCAGGAGCTCAGTATGACAGCTGGTGTTCCTCTGCTTCAAAGGAAAGCACTGCTGCCATACTGAGCACCGCCATCATGCTGTCCCCCCTCGCGTCATGTGCTGCCCCCAAAGCTTTGGTGCCATGCTGAGAGCCCACCCCAGCATGGCAAATGTTGTTTGCTAGGGGGTGCCCAATCCCCATCAGCTCCACAGCCCCCCAAGCCATCCTGCTGCCATGCTGGGAGCCCACCACAGCGTGGCAAATGTCCCACATCATTTTTTTTGTTAAACCTGTAAACAAAACGGTCCCACGGCGCGCCTCCCAGCCCCCTACAACCCGCACTCACCCACTGTGCACCCAGCCTCCCACCCCTCACCCCATACTTACCTCCAGACTCCACGCGATGATCTTCTGTGGACCGGGAACATGTCTGCACTCTTCAAAGGAGACCATAAACTGAGGAAATGCCGGTAAGCTGTATAATGGGCTAGATAGGGGGTTTCAACTTTATTGCCCTCAGTCATTTTTGGAATTTTTGCCAAATTTTCAACATGGGGTTTTTGGTATCCCCTTCTCAAGAATGATGTCACTGTCATGGTGTTATTCGGGCCTGAAGGGTGATTTTGCAGGCACTGTGCAGAAATCTCCTCTTGCCTTGAATAATGCCATGACAGCGTGACATCATTCATGAGAGAAGGGTACCAAAACTCCTGTATGTTGAAAAATTTGGTGCAAAACTCAAAATGACTGTTTTACAAGCATGCATTGTGCAGTTCCTATGCAAGCTCGTAGTTCATGGATTTTCAATATTATTTTCACTCCAGATTTTCAACATTGCCATTTTATCACACTTCTTATGAGCTGTACAGCTGTCATTTTTCACATCTCACCCAAAACATGTTTTCACTTATGTAGCACACAATGGGCAGTCGGTGTGCAAAATCAATGTATGGGACACAGTAAGAAATCACAGTGACACTGTTCATTTGCAGAGGTTTTAAATGGCAATGTTGACTAATTTGGTGAAAAAATCTTAAAAATGACTGTTTTATGAGTGTGCGTTGCACAGTTCCCACGCACGCCATAGGTTTGCGAATTTTCAATATTTCCACTCCAGATTTTCAACATTGGCATTTTACCACACTTCCTTATGAGCAGTACAGTTGTCATTTTTCATATCCTGCCCAAAATGTGTTTCTGCCTATGTAGCGTGACAATGGAGGTAACAAAAGATCATGTTGACAATTTATTGTGCAAATACCAGCAATCACATAGGGCATTAGGGTAAAGCACTTCACATGCCAATCACCACTGCAAATACCTGCAAGTGAACGTTCAGCATTGACAAATGCTTATTATTATT
This sequence comes from Neoceratodus forsteri, assembly GCA_016271365.2. NCBI lineage: Eukaryota > Metazoa > Chordata > Ceratodontiformes > Ceratodontidae > Neoceratodus > Neoceratodus forsteri. Next base: position 51,451,549 of record JADMNL010000035.1, read on the forward strand.
GTGTTGCGCTATCTGTGCCAAACCTCAGTGTGGGAGACAAAGAGAACAAGTGCAAGACTGTGCCATGTCGAGGACCCAGACACCTGATGTCAATGTCACCCACTGTGAAACCTAGTCAGTGTCTGTGATGTGTCCTGTACAGCACGGAATGGTTCCATGAAATTTAGAAGTTTGTGATAGAGAGTGATGCACCTGCCCATCTGTTCTGTCAGTTGGATTGGCCGACTGGGATCTATGTGATAACAGCGATCATTGATGGATGATCACTGTTAGGGTGATGGCACATCACCAAAAAAATATTTTGGTGATGTCCGCCCCGTGGAGCACAGAAAACAGCACCAGTGACATGGGATTTAATGTTTTATGCTGGGGATGCAAAGACAGCAAAAATATGTTGGGCTGGGTGCAACAAAAGTACCTGTGCCTGGATCCAGACCCAGCACCATTCCTACCCCAGCCCTGAACCCGCCCACCATGCCATGGAAACAGCTTGGCAGCTCGCCTCAGTGCCACCCCATACAATCCCTCCATCTCTTCCCACCCCATGCTCAATGTGTCATTCCCCCACTGCCCCCAGTGTGCAGGCATATAGAGACAGGATGACACTATTTTATGCACCACCCCATCCAGTCACCCACTTTCCCAGTCGCCCAGTAGACAGGCACCATGATTGAGTCACTCTTTCTTTAGCAGGGCACCCAGTTGTGGCTGCCAAAGTCATGGGATACTGGCCAACTGTGGTCGGTGTCTGATTTAAATCTTCCTTTCAGCAGACTCTGTAACTGTGTGTGGCCTCCCAGTTGTTGGGTGGTGTTTATGATAATCTCCATCCTAGTTTGTTTTTCTTTTCCCTCATGCTCCATCATGTGCCATTTCCCCCTTTTTGCTTCTGATTTTGCCTCATCTGTCATGCTTGTTTCTCCATGTTTGCCCCATTTTCTGTCCCTGTTCTTCTCCTCTGTCTGTGTGTTTTGTCTCACTTGTTTGCTCCTCTCCTCTGCTCTTTTTCTCTCCCTCTGCCTGCTGTGTTTTCATTGCCATGGATTCCTCCTTCGATCTATGAATTGGCTTCCCTCTTTTGAGCTTCAACTATTCAGGGCTGCAGCTCCATGTCCATCTCAGTGCATCTGTGTCTAGTACCAACTCAACAGCAGTGCACAGCAGTCAGAAATTAACATCTAGCAGACCAGAGCCATGTAAACGCTTAAGTTATACATGGCTAATGATAGAATGAGCACCTTTAATCTAGTGCATTTTAATTTGGCCAGTGAGCCTGATGAGGTCCATGACAACCTCTGTGCCAAACGGACTAGAGACACTGCATCGGACTACATGCTGACAAAACTATAGGTACTATGTTTATTTTCATGAGATGACTGACTGGGACAAGCCAGTGTTTGCAGATTCAGTGGTCCTCTCTCCAAATTGTTGTTGCCACAACTGTAAATGTAACCCTTGTCACTAGGGGTCCAGTGATCCCACTTCCCTGTATCACAAATTTCCCTTGCCTAAACTGAAATACACCACCGCCATTGGTGGCCATGTGTCCTCAACCCCCCCACCCCAGCAGGTCATTCCCACTTCCCTCCTACACCTATCTCCTCCCCACACTGGAAACTGAGGTGGAGCCAGTGGTGCAGGGAGGGCGGCACAGACAGATGTACCTGACCTCCATTACATATCTAGAATGGGGGTTGGTAAGCACAGCCAGTTGCACAAATGTAACAAATGTAAAACGTTGATCGTCCTCGGCACAGCATGGCAGAATGGGCCAGTCAGCCTACCGGCTCAGGACAGTTGCCCTGTTTTGGCATGCGGGCAGGGGCATGGGGTGATGGGACCATCTACTGGGGGTGGTGGAGGAGGGTCACTTAGCCACCAGTCACAGGGTGTGCTCTTCAGTTTTGCAAAGGTGTGTGTGTGTGTATATGTGTGTGTGTTTATGTGTTTATATATGTGTGTGTGTGTGCGTGTGTATGTGTGTGAGTGTGTGTGTGTGTGTGTGTGTGTGTGATTCAGGGATAATGAACAAGGCTATCAGGGTGTGGGGGCACTGAACCACTAGTGACAGGAGACTGTGGAAATGTTTTGCAACTGGAGACATCAGGAGTTGGGAAGGGAGGCACTAGACCCCAGGTTGCTTCCCTTGGGTGCTCAGTGCTGCATGCGATGCTGCTCTGTCCATGATTCCCCCGCCATGCTTTGCCCTGTGTTTCTGCATGCTTTTCAGCGGCAGTATTTGGTGCCTCGCCACAGGTTGCGCTACCAGCTGTAGCACGCGCTATTTTTTTGAATATACTGGTGAGCTGGGATTCCTGTCCCTGACCCTCGGGTGGTCCCCTGAAAACATTTTTTTTAGTGCTGGTGCTAACAAGTGTGCCAGTGCTAATTGAGTTTTGAATGTTAGCTGTTGGCACAAATGTGTGCAGTTCCTGCACTACCAATTTGTGTCCTACCTAAGGCTTTGAATGTCTGGTCCCAGGGGTCTTTGCATCGACTACTGAATGGGTTAGCAGTAATTTCTTGTACTGCAGCCACCGGAAGTTCTGTCCATATTTCATCAAATACTATAGAATGGGACATTGCTTCCAGAAGAAGGGCAAGATTTGACCTCGCTATTCTTCAGCAACTGCTTCTTAAGAGCCTTTATGATTTTCGTGAACTCCAGCTTCCTGACCTGGACTGTATCCTTGTACTGCTTGGGACCCAGTCCTAATGGTTATTTCCTGCTGTAAGAACTTACATAACATTAGAGCTTTGAGAAGAGCACTTGCAGAAGGTGTGCTTTCCTCTCTCCTTCACCTCATTTGGAAGGCTTCATTACTTCTCCTTTTGGTGATGTAAGAACCTTCCTCAGTTCCCCATCCTTCATGCAGCTGGTCTCAGCGAAGAACTGAGGTGTCGCCTAGGGGATAGCCCCTTTATACCATTGGTGATATCGGGTGGGGCTGATGTCACGGTTGGTCCCACACCTTAGATTGCTAGCTTGAATTTTTCCATGGGGTCCTAGTGCCCGGTGGCATTGTTCTAATGATTGTTGCCTGCTGCAAGAGCCCTTCTTGTAGATCTACCTGTCTGGGTAAGTTCTCAAGTAACTGTACTTTTAGTATGCATTTTCTTCCTGTACCAATACCAGCTAGCTTGTTCATTTAGGTTTGTGGGATTATTTCTGAGTTTGGCTTGCAGTCTTTTTATTTTTTCCTTTGCACCCTGATTGCTGAAAATTAATATAATCTAAGGTAATGTTGAGTAAGCTAGTCTTTTATTGGCAGTGACAGTATAAATAATAAAAGTTCAGTGTTTAACTCCATCTGCTGGTTGGGAGGAAAACTTTATGGTCCAGATCGGTTCTTAAACAGATAGCAGAACAAAATTTTCAGGTGAGGAAAATTGCATCATCATTTCTTTGAAGATTACTAACTTAAAATTCAAGATTTTTTCTGTGTGAAACCCACTAGATTATTTTAAAGCCAGAATTTTTGTTTCCTTCAAAATTGTTTAGTTGGCTTGAAATGCCAGATTAATGTGTCATCAGATGAAAGTTTTGGTTTCATATGAAACATCCCATCTATTTTAGATCAACCCTTATGAGAAAATAAACTATGCATGCCTGTTGGCCCTATCCATCATAATTTTAGTGATGGCGTTCCATTTATGTCTCGTACTGCTTCATAGATCAAGTAAACTGGGTGGCTAAGTTATTGCCACATAAGTATAGGGTAGTGCAACACTATAATGAGAACATCACCCTGCATCTACCCAAGGATTCAGATGCACACCAGCAGTATTATTGACTGGGCCCCTATATTACACTAGTACATCTTTATTTATATGAATTATCATTATTGTATGCTCCCATAAAACTTTTCTTAGCAGCTCCTCTTCTTGTTTCATATTGTTATACTTTAAATATATACACAAAACTGAGATTGCAGATGATTACCGTGGTGCAGAGTAAGTTCTATTTGTGAGCCTCAAGTACAGTATGTGTTGCCACTACCAGAGATATATCTAAAATAGCCCATTTTCTTTGTTTGGCAGATTTTCTCCAGTCCCAATTGATGGCATGACAAGACGAAGTTGGAATGAATGCCCTGGCCGCAGTGGAACCAGCTGTGCATATTTGATACAATTTGTCACCTGAGTCAGATGAGAGCATTTTGTGGCAGCTTTTTGCTCTTTTGGTGCAGTCAGAAATGTCAAGGTGATCCACGTACTTCAACACTAACAAGTGCAAAGGATTAGCATTGTCACCATGACCAGCTGTGATGAATCTGCCATGGCAATTTCTAGCTTAATGAATGTCGCTTAGGTAACAGATTTTGCATGTCTCCTTTAAAACCAACAAAACCCATAGATCCTAAATTTCCTACTGTATCTTATTTATATAAACTATATGAACAAAAATTAAAAAGAAAAAAATTGTAAAACACCTATTTCAAAGGCTTATATTCGACCATGGACTTTATAAGACAGTGTTGCCTAAGTATTAAAATATTGCATATTGAGGGGCGTAGCCTGACCAGGCAGAAGGTGGCAGCATAGTTCAGAATTTCTGCAGGAATGACTGCAATCTAACCTAATCTAGCCTTCACCAGACCATTCTTTGGTACCAACTCATGTGACCACCCTGTAATCTTACTGCCTGATACAGTTTGTAAGTAATTGCTGATTCTTCTTCTCCATCTTCTTCTTCTTCTTAATTTTGAAGCCATCATCTTCTTATATTGAATTATTCTACACAGTACTGCAGCATACTAGGCCTCATCCTTCTATGGCAGAACTCCAAGTACAGCAAAGCTCACTTGCTAGAGTGGAAGTAACGTTTTCTAAACTGATGGCTGAGATTAATGATCTAAAAACCTCCATCCAACAGAATGTGACCACTCTTGAAACTTTTAGCCAGAAAATTGCATTTAATGAGAAAGCAACGGCCTGTAACACTATTATTATTCATGACCTCCAGGCTACTGTCCGTAATCAAGATCGAACTATTAAATCCCTGCAAGCCAAAACTGACGATATTGAAAATCATAATCATTGCAACAATTTACGATGTTTTGGCTTCCCTGAAGGTGTAGAATTAGGAGACACTACTGCATTTTTATTACATGTGCTGCCTGCATTGCTTAAACTGCCTCCTGACCTAACTTTAGCCATTGAGCGTTTCACCACACTCTGGGTCTCAGGCTAACATCAGACCAGTGACCAGTTCCTATCATTGCTCCTTCTTGAACTATTCCAACACAGAATTAAAACTGAATTTGAGCCAGAAATGGGGAAACTTCAGTAGCAAGAATTTAATATTTCCATCTACAGAGACTTTTCAAAAGATTTGACCATCAGAAGAAAGGCCTACAATCCACTTAAACAAATCCTCCACCAAAGAAGCATTTAATTTTCTCTCGATACCCCGTGACACTACTGCTTTTCTCAGGCTCTTCTTGCAAGGATTTTTGAAACCCCTGATGCCTTAGCCAACTATCTGGAGGTCTCTCTCTGCAGTCTTACCCCAGGAGCTTCAGCAGCAATTGGCAACAGAATACAGCTTTGGTATTGCACGAGGGCAGACGACGAGGTACAGAAACATGGGATGTTGCAGAACTTTGGAGTCCCAGCAGCAACACCGCTTACCGATTTGACCCAAGGCAATCAACACAGCTGCAGGAGAAGCTGTTGTCTGTACATTATTTGTCAAGACTTTTATGGTGTCCTATCAAGGTTTCACCCCAAACACCCCAAGCTGCAGCCTCTCACCTTCAAATCAAAACCTCTATTCCCTTGAGTAATAAGTTTGCTGACTTGGAGGATGACATGACACTCCTCGTGGGAGGATCTTTCCCAGTAAATTTCAGATGAATGTCTCTCCTAATCTGGGCCCTGTACTTCAGGATGCATTTCTTTTTTTTTTTTTAAGTCTTTATCCCTCCTTACTGCCTCCGGTGCCCCCTCCTTCCGTCCGCTCCTATGTCCCCGGGTACCTACCTTAGGGATCTGCCCCTAGAGTGCCCATCCTCCTCTCCTGCACATTGGGGTCTGTCCTGTAGGTGGTCCGTAGGACTAGGGTGGACTTCATCTAGGGCTGCAGAGGGTGTTTTCCCAGTTTTCTCCCTGGCGTCCCCCACTCCCCAGGACGCGCCTTGCGCTAGGGATATGCATGCCTAGGAGTTGGCGTGCTTGTCGCACGCAGTCCCTCATCGCCACGACATCCCCGACTCCGACGAACGCAAGCCGCCTCCACCCTTCCCTCTGCCGGTGCTTCCACCGGCTATGTCAGAATACAGGCCTATTGAGCTCTTGGTAGCCACCCCTGAGGAGGAGAGCATCCATTGGGACGGCAGTCCTCCTCTCCCCTGCCGACCCCGGCCACCCGAGTCCGTTCCCGAACCCAGGTCGCTGGCGCTGGGCGAGGTGTGGCGTCCAGCACCTCAACCCTCAGCGCCACCGGGCCGGCTAAGGATGCATTTCTGCCAGTACTTCATGGGCAGAAGTTGTTGCAAGTTCCCCACTCAAATCTTTAGAGACACCCAAAGAAGCATAGAGCAAAGCCCAAAGAAAGAACATCAGTAGTCACAATCCTGCTAATAAATCTAAGGTGTCATGAGCTTATATGGTCAGTAATATGGTCACAGTTGCTACTGTATATCTTGGTAGGTTTTGCTTCCAGGATACTAAGGAGTGCCAGCACACTTTTCTGCTGAGCGCCCACTCTACAGTCTATGATACCTGGTTGCATTTGCTCTCAGCAGTGCAGAAAGCAAAGGCTGTACATTCGCGGTGTGATCAGTTTCCTTTTTATATCAGCAATGCTTTTCTAACCCATTATTTTAGTGTTAGACCTTATACATTACCTCACTAAACAGGCTCTCTGTATCTAGCCTTTTACTGTCCAATTTAGCAGTGCATCAAGTTTATAGTCTTTGGCTATTCAGTTAGCATATCTTCAATCGGTATGTATCCTGATTATTGCTTTTCTTTTTCATATGTGATTATTATATATTACAAGGCAACTTACCCCTTTCCTCTCCTGATGACAGGTTCTTAAGTATAATTGGCAACTACATTTAATCTATCTCTTTCCTCGCTCCATTATTCTTACTACCTCCTGTTTACAATATGGAACTATCATTAGCACTCAAAGAGGTGAGCTATGTTTGATGTACTGTTGCAAAGGATTGTCAATCTGTATCTTCCTTATGCTCCTTATTTTACTCAAAGCTTACATACATTATAGAAATTCACTGCTGTGTGGTCCCTCCTGTTTTGGGGCTCACTGGGCCTAGTCTTCTAGACCTAGTCACCCCATATAACACCTATTTAGGTGATTTTTCAAGTAATTGAGGCTGATATTTACTGTGATTATCTCTTCTGTCTACAGTTATCACCGAAGCCTATACCTTTCCACATAATCTCAATTTACATTTGGCTCAGGGCATAAGGGCTTAAATTGACCTCCCTTTCTTCTTTCCCTCAATATTGTATTTATTATGTACTTATTCTGTTGCACTGCAAAGCATACTCAGAGTCACTCTAATGTGGTAATGATCTACTTTTCCTTTTATATTTGTTCATTTGCATTCCACCTGGCTCCTGAATTCCTTACTCTATGTCTAGGCTGTACTGGCATCTCATATATGGTTCTTTAATGTACCGTTATTTCAAGTTAGTATATCTTGTACTATTAATACTAATGTTTATAAATAAGTTCTAGTGTTTAACTTTATCCTTATACCTTGTCCTGTTAGCTTAGATTTAAGCTGTATCTTTCTCGGTATTATTCCTTTCAGTTTAGCTTATCAGGAATACTTACTTAATTATATTACTGGGATCAGACTTAGATTTGGGCTGATATTTATAACCAGTTGTCCCTAGTCTCCTCCTACATGATGCTTCAGAGATGTGGCTGAGAGAGTCTCTTAGCCAGTTGGCTGACTCATATCTCCTCACACCCATAAAATGTTTTCTTTGTTATTTAGATTACTACTATTGATGTTGTAAATGACTTTTCTCCTTCCCCATCTCTATTCTAACTTTAATAAGATATATGTGCTACTCATGTATCATACATCTCACTTTTTGGCTTGGATGTTCCTGCCACTCTCTGCCTATATGTAAGCTCTCTGTACTGTAGCCTAATTATCCTCTCCTCATTCATTTTGTCCCTTCACACTCCAGCATTTATTCCCTTTCTTCAATACTAACATGGGTATTAAAACTACAGAAATATAGCAATCAAAACATTAAATGATTGGCTAATGACTTTTTGCATCAGAGAAAATGTAGGTTATATGGAAAATTCTATAACATTTAGCAATAAAATGTTATTTATGTCAGACGATTTGCACCTTAGTTTAGCAGGGTCAAGGATTTTGGAAGAAAATTGAACAAGGTGATTGATTTTCATTTAAACTGGAGCAAGGGGCAGCCATTCTAGCTAGCTATCCGACTTAAAACAACATTAAGTCCAATTAATTATAAAGGTTGGAAAACAATACTTATAAACTCCAGAAGTCTTGCTAATATATATGATGAATTTAAAGACTTTATCTTAACAAATGATATACAAATAGCCTGTATTACAGAAACTTGGTGAGATATTAATGATACCTGGAGAAATCAATACCAGGATACAATTTATATCAAAAATCTAGATCTTACAGAAAGGGTGGAGGTGTTGCAATTTATGTACATAATTGCATAAATAGTATACAACTGCTCTATGAAAGCAGTGAAGCAGAAACTATATGACTTAAGTTAATTCCTTCTATTGGTCCTAAAATTTTAATCGGCCTACTTTATTGACCACCATCTAACTCATACAATAATGATGTTACTTTTTTGGACTTACTTAACAAATTGAACCCAGATGATAACTTAATTTTGTTTGGAGACTTCAATCTTCTAATATAGACTGGCAGTTAACTAAAGCAGGTAATGCAATTGATCAATTGTATCTAGATGCATTTGTCCAGCTAGGTCTGTGCAATTAGTTCATGAGAACACTAGAGGTGACAAAATATTGGACCTCATATTAACAAACACAAGCGAATTGATAAGTAATGAACAGATTCTTCCCCTAGGGGCAACAGTGATCACTTAAAAGTCTATTGCTTAGTTGGGAGATTAGAAAAAAAAAAACTATAAATCTGAAGGAGCGATTAAATTAAACTTGGCTAAAGCCAATTTTCTCATATTAGACAGGAATTGGCAGGTTGGGATTGGTTTAAGGCTCTGGAAGGGTCGAATACAGATGATATGTGGAGTATAATCCTAAATAAGCAATAAATTAATTACCCAATATATTCCAATTAATAAACCTAAAATGAGTGGTGTACAATCTAGTCCAGTTTGGTTAAACAAGCAAATAAAGCGCTTGATTAACACTAGCGATAAACTATTTAAAAAATATTTGAAAGAAATAATTCACAAGAACTACACAGCATATAAGGAATGTGCCAAATTGGTTAAATTAACAATTAAAAAAGCAAAGGCTCAAATGGAGTTCACTCTGGTCAATAGGATTAAAGACAATAAAAAAATATTTTTCATACATAAATAGCAAAAAAAAATCAACAATCAATAATTGGACCATTTAATTACAAAATGGGGTTATGCTAAATGAACAGGAGCTAGTAAATACACAAAATGATTATTTTGTTCAGTCTTTAATTCAGGTAATACATCTGCTATTGTTAATAAATGCACACTGTCACCTGGTGCTATCAAAATAACACCTGCTGAGGTAAAAAGCAGATTGAGTAATTTAGACATCAATAAAACTCCAGCCCCTGACAATATTCACCCAAGAATTCTACAGGGACTTGCTGATCAACTGGCTAAGCCTTTGAGCTTTCTTAACCAATCATCTCTAGATAGAGCTGAAGTTCCTCAAGCCTGGAGGAATGCTTTGGCTGTACCCTTCACAAAAGGATCTAGATCTGATCCAGCTAATTTTAGATCTATTAGTTTAACATCATTATTGGGCAAAATCATGGAGGGCATCTTAAAGGATATTGTGATTGATTATATCTCATCAAACAATTTATCTGATCCTGTGCAGCATGGATTTATTAAATCTAGATCATGTCAAACAAACTTACTATCCTTTTATGAAAATGTTAATTCAGAATTGGACCAGGGGCAAACCTGTGGATGTGGTTTTATGGATTTTGCTAAGGCTTTGACAAATTACCACATACAGAACTAATACAAATTCTGGTTAAATAGGCACTCACCAAAACATTGTGAAATGGATAGCTAATTGGCTGTCTGATAGGAGACAGAGGTTGGTGGTGAGGGGTGTGATGTCTGAGTGGTCTGCAGTGACCAGAGGGTGCCACAGGGCTTGGTGCTGGGCCCTTGTCTTTAATACATATATTTCATCCTTACATCTTACCAATCCTTCTATATGGATATCAAAATTTGCAGACGATTGCAGGCTAGGCATCACAGTGTCTAAAATGGCTGATTCACTTTCCTTGCAACAAGCCGTAAATTGAAACTTAACATCTCCAAATGTAAAATTATGCACTTGGGTAGAACAAACAACAATCATTCATATAACATAGGGAACAATATCTTATTAACAACATCTGAAGAGCAGGATTTTGGCATTAAAATTACATTAGACTTAAAGTTCAATTCACATAGCAATCAACAAGTTAAAAGAGCTAACCAGATTTTGAACTGCATTTTGAGACATATTTCTAGTAGACATCATGTTACCATGCCCTTGTACCAGGCCCTGGTGAGGCCTCACTTGGATTATTGTGCTGCAGTTGTGGTCCCCACAGTACAGAGAGGACATTGAAAGAATGGAAGGTGTGCAGCGCAGAGTGACTAGATCAGTATTGGAACTAAAAACTTACCTAATGATGAGCGACTAACCAAGTTAAATTTATACTCACTGCACTACAGAAGATTAAGGGAGATCTCTGTATGATGTATAAAATATCACAAGATGATACATGTGAGCAGACTTAAAATGACCTATAACGCAGTACACTGTAGCACCAGAAAACACAAGTTGCAATTTGTATTGCCTAAATGGAACACAAATAAAATGAAGCACTGGTTTACTGTAAGGTGGTGCCAGCATGGAATAATTTACCTGCAAGTGCGGTGGGTAGCTCAAGCATTGATATATTTAAAACAAGCTTAAACAAACATCTCTTTTATAAAACTACTAAATTTTAACATAAAGGGCAAGCATTATGGACATAAGTCTCACAGCTTGAACTAACTTATGAAACAATATGAGTGACATACTTTTATATACATGGAATGTGAAGGGACTTAATTCTGCTTGTAAGTGGAAGCAAATTCTTTCACATCTCAAAAACATAAAACACAAATTGCTTTCCATCAAGAAACAAAATTATTAGCAGAGGATTTTCATAGACTTAAAAAGATTGGGTCGGTCAGATCTACGAATCATCCTATACCTCAAAAAGAGGAGTTGCTAATCTTATTCATAAGAGTCTCAAATGGTCCCTTTGTAAACACGTTTCCAATACTGATTGCAGATGGGTGATGGTCAAACTGAATACTAACTCTGGTTCTCTTTGCTTGTTAATGTGTTAATGTCTATGTACCTAACTCCGATTCTCCAGAGTTTTTCATAATTTAGTTCAACAGATTCTATCCTTTAACACTGATAACACACCAGTTATTCTTGGAGAGGATCTTAAAGCTTTAGAAGCCTGCATTGACAGAAGTAGTCCCACTACAGAGGCCCACCCTAGAGTATTAAAGCTCTATTATTACTAATGCAAGACGTTGGATTAGTTGATGTATGAGCCTACTTCACCCCGTGATTGAGAATTTACTTTTACTCCTCTCTACAGAAGACATATGATAGAACTGACTACTGGTTAGCCTCTCCTGTTACAATGGAAAAACTATTGATTCATCCATCTCTTCCATCATAATCTCGGACCATTCTCCTATCAAATTGCAACTTTTGTTTGGCTATTAGCACCTAAATCTTCTTACTGATGGCTGGATCCTTTCCTTCTCAGGGATCCAATTTCTTACCTATGATCAAAGCACAAATTCAGGACTTCCTCTTCACAATACCCCAACTGAATCTTCTATGTCCTCTGTATAGGAAGCTCTTAAAGCTATGATTCGAGGGAAAATTATCAATTATGCTGCACATTGGAAAAGAGTAAGGGAACAACAGCTGGATGACTTGGAAAAATCTCTTGAGACTAAAGAGAATTTATACTTTTTTTCCAATAAGCACTGTCCTGATTCTCAGCTTCATCTTGAAATTCATCAACTTAGAGTTAAAGTTAACAAATTAATTTCCATTAAACCGAACTGGCCTTGTTTAAACTTAAAATAAGTTTTGGGAACACGGCAATAAAATGGAAACTCCTGTCTTATCCAGCTCAAAGCACAACAAATAGAATGACACATCCTAAGCCTAAAAGATGAACAGGTACTATTCACTCCGACAGCCCTCTATAAATCGTACCATGAAAGCTTTTGATCAAAAACTGTACTCTAACACAAATCCTCCTTCTACTTTACAAATTCAACAGTTTCTTAAATCGTTACATCTTCTTCTTCTTTCTACTCTTGAAACAAATTCTTTAGATGAACCCTTCTCACTTCAGGAAATCAGAAAGCTTTGTCTTCCTTGAAATCTGGCAAATCCTGGGGTGACGGATTCACTGTCGATTTCTATAAAATGTTTTCTGACACCTTCTGTCCCTTCTTTTTAATGTTTATCAAGAAGCTTCCAATACTGGCAAGCTTCCCCATCTTGCACTGAAGCAATCATAACCCTAATCCCTAAGAAAGAAAAAGACCCTACTCACCCAGCAAGTTAAAGGCCCATCTCTTTATTAAACAGGGATGGGAAGACATTTGCTTTAACTACTAACTTCTTGACTTGAATCCTTGATTCCAAAGCTAATTCATTGTTTGCCAGCTTGTTTGATTAAACATAGATCTGGTTCTGATCACCTACATTCCTTATTTAATTTAATTCACAAAGCCAAATCCTCAAGATGCCAGCTGCAGCCCTAGCTATTAATTTTGAGAAGGCCTTTCATTCCTTAAGCTGGGACTACCTTCATCAAGTTTTATCTCATTTGGTCTTTCTTATAACTTTTGCTCCTGGATCAAGCTATATATAACTCCCCTGTTGCAAAGTACTTACTAATTCCACCCTTTCTCTTACTCTTATCTAGCAAGGGGAACTAGACAAGGCTGTCCCCTGTCACCTTTCCTGTTTATTTTAGCCATGGAACCCCTGACTGCTTGTTTACATTAATCTTCTGGCATTATGGGCATACCTGTGAGCAATTTAAGATATGTTTCTCTTTCCTACATGGATGACCTTTTAATCTTACTTGAAAACCTTAATGAGGCTGGGATCCTGTTGGTTGATTTGCTTAATAATTTTACTAAAATTTCTGGCCTTGCTTTTAATTATGGCAAATCACAATCTATGCTTATAACAACCACTGTTAAGCCTTTATGAACATTCCTCTTGGATTCTGCTGGTCACCACAGGGTATAACATGTCTAGGAATCAAAATTACTAGTAACGTAGTTAAGATATGGGACATTAACTTAACCCTTATATGATAACATCAAAACAATTCTGGACAGATGGAAGCTTCTTAATCTCTCTTTCATGGGAAATTGCAGCCATTAAGATGTCCTTTCTCCCAAGATTCTTCACCTCTTTGCCAATATTCCTTTAGTCTTACCATCCTCTTTTTTGTTAACATTGATAAATTAATAGGTAACTTTATCTGAGATGGGAAACCACAGTGATTTAACTGCAACAAACTTCAATCACAATGGAAACAAGCATTTGTCAATGCCGAATGTTTGCTTGCTGGTATTAGCATTGGGCATGCAGGAGTTAGACATATGCAGAATAGGAATGGTAGTGAAGTACTTAAGTTCATACCAACCCCACCTCCATCCTGTAGAGATGGACAGGCATTGGGGTAAGTGTTTGGTCATCGGCCATGACAGGCATGCCATGTGCCTATCTGCACCACATGAACAAAATAACAGATGGGGCAGGATGTGAAGGAGGTGTGAAGACATGGCAATGTTGAACAGCTGTACTGGGAATATAAAAAGTGCTCACATGTGTGAGCATTCAGTATGTGAAACTGCACAATGCATGCACATTACACAGTCATTTATGGGCGTTCAGCATGAAAATTTAAAAATAGGCATTGTAAAACCTTTGCTCATGAACAGTGTCACTGTGATTTTCTTCATGTGTCTTGAATGCTGATTTCCACGCAAGGACACTATTCAGTGCCAGAAGTGGAAAAACACATTTTGGCCAGGATATGAAAAATGACAGCTATACTGTTCATAAGGAGGTGCAGAAAAATGGCAATGTTGAAAAGCTGGACTGAATATATTACAAATGTGTGAAGTTATGAGCATGACTGGAAAGCGAGTCAGTGGCTCAGTAGGAAGCACACTCGCCTCTGAGGCGGGATATCAGAGCACTGTGGGTTCAGTTCCACATCTGGAACTTAGGTTAATATCCCAATACTGACACTGTAGTGCAACATGAGAGGGTGCTGCACTTCTGAGGTGCCGTCTTCGGATGAGAAGTTAAACCGAGGTCCCATCTGCCTGGATTGGTAGTTGTTCAGGTGGATGTTAAAGATCCCATGGCACATATCAATAAGAGTAGGGAATTGTTTATTGCAGAAACCAAAAAAATCAATACAGGGCATTCATAGTAAACAGAAATAATTATAAAATGATAACTTAAACATCACTGTAGAAATATCAAACAAAAATAGCAGGAAAATACAGGGAAAAAAACAGACCATATTAAATCCAGTAGACATGCTTCCAGTATTCGTGGAATAAAGAAATCAGAAATGACGAATTCAAAAGTCCTTTTGTGTCCATAAAGCTGATTCAATATGACTTATCACCACCATAGGTAAAGTATAAGTATGCTGTATGGAAAAAGAACATCTAAGCCTGCCAGAGATAAAACTTGATGCAAGCAAATATCACATTAAGAGTACTGGAATGAAAAGCAGAAAAATACCTGAATAGTCCCCAAAACCAAACATTCATAGGTAACCTGACATGCCATCCCCACCCCCACTTAACAGACAAAGTGGACCAAAACTGTACAGTATCACGAACAAGTATGAAAAAATGAGTCTGAGTTTCTTCCATGCCCACATTCAAAATGAATACAGTTCCATTCTGCAAAAGCCTTATGTTTTAAATTCCCTTAACCCTAACCTCCCATGACAACTTAACCAGGATACATCCCACAACCGCCAGGAATCCTCCCATCTGTCAGCACCTTTAGGGCTAAGTGTAATTTGTGGAAACACCTGGGAAAATAAACCTGTACTAAAAAATTCATAGACATTATACTCTGATACATACCCTTCCAGGAAAGCTGATGAACCTCGTCTTTAGTCATGCTCCATATCGAAGTTTAGCCACCACTACTGGCAGAAAGAAGGCACTTTATAATTGGATTTCATGATAGGTGCTTCTTGGACCACCGCATCAAAAATCTTGAAGTGAAAGCAGAGTCCAGGTATCCCAAGGATGAGAGTGATTTAACGACACCTCTTTAAATGTAGCTTTAATAAAAAGGAAAAATAAAAAACAACTGGATTAATCATGGCAAGACCACCGCCTTAATTGAAAGATATAAGAAATCCCGCTTAACGGGCTCAATGGCTTCCCACAACATTTGAAAAAATACTATATAAATGGGTTTCCTGATGCCTAGGTAAAGGAAAAACTGAACTCAAGTAAAGAAACAGAGAGAGTAAAACATTTTGATTATTAACACATGTTTCTGTTTAGAAAAAGACCAGGTTTTCCATAATTGTACCTTCTTTTCACCCAGCACAATGCGAGGTTGCCAATTAAGATCATTTAAATCTCCATCCCAAAGAAACAACCTAAGATCTTAATAGCCCCGTAGAGATGGTTATCTGCCAGATCATGGAATCAAAAACCCCTCCCTAAAAAACACCAGCACTTTTTCATAATTCACTGATGTTCCTGAAAGCAGACCAAACTGGGCGACATGCAAACAAAAGGCCTTCAGCTGTATTACAAAGCAGAAAACACATGTCATCTCGTAAACCACCAAGCACTGTAGCGGAACCGCTGAAGATGGAGATAATCCCTGAGACGTGAGAATGATGAAGGGTTCCCGAACCAAGGGTCCAAAACAAAAGTATATAACAAAGGACTAAGTGGGCAGCCCTGGCGCACCCTTACAAAAATCAATCCCTCCCCAACTAATATATTAACAAGGGAACATTTTGGGCATTACTATATAAAAGTGCCACCCAGGTTCTTAGTTTCCTGGAAAACCCATACCGCGTGGGACATCAAGTAAAACCCATGTGCCACCTTATCAAAGGCTTGGGCCTGGTCCAAGGAAAGTAAATAACGGACAATTTCCCCAACCATCCAAGCTCACACATTCCATAGTAGGGCCAAATTTTGGTTGATGTGTCTACCAGAACTGAACATGTTTGAACTGGATGTACTAAAGAAGAAGCAACATGTTGGAGCCAATGGCATAAAATTGTGGAAAAAATCTTATAATCTGTATTCAGTAAACAGATCAGTTTCCAATTTTCAATGTGATGCTTAACCCTTTTTAAATAAGAAAATGGTCAAGGCATCTGAGAATCCACATGGCATCCGTGAAGATTCAAGAATCTCATTAAAACAGAAGCCAGGATGGCACTGATATCATCTATCATGATTTTGTAAAATTCATTAATTAAAACATCAGGGCTCGGTGAGATCCCTGACTTCAAATGAGCTACTTCTGATTTAACCTCATCCAAGAAAATGGGCCTATCTAAAAAGGAGTCAGAGGAAGAAATAGTAGGTGGAGAAGAAAACAAATCCTCCCATTTAGTAGTGGGCTGAAAGCCCTTCCATATTGAGTTGCAAAAAAAACCAAGACTATGTGTAGCATGTCAATATCCAGCCTTGCGTAGTACCCCTGTGATCATAGAGGCCATTCATAAGTTTACTGTCCAAGGCTTGCTTACATGCTGAAAAAGGATCCAAACTTGGTGAGGATTTAAGCCCATAAGACAATTCATCATGAATTTTACAAGCCTTCCCATAATGATAATTCCTCATGCTGTGTCTTAGCACAGCTAGTTGCTCCTGTATCTGAACATCAGAGACAGAGGAGTGACATTAATTTATAAAACTGTGCTCTTTTTTAAATATGCAAGATAATCTGCTGACTGGGTACTAAAATAATAAGCCTTGGAAGTCATTGAAACTCCAGTTTAGTATCCATCCACCAATCTCCCCAGGAATCGTACATCCCAGCTACGAGCGCCTCCTGTCCAACACCTGAGATAAACATAACTGAAACTGCTCAGTAGCAAGAACAACTGGATTCATTTTCCACCAAGCTGGCAGGGCAGGAAAAGAGGTGGAATTATAGACAGTGAAAATTTTGCCTTCAATAATAAATGGTCCAAGAAATTCACATGGGGTCAAGAAAAAAGCAGAAGGTAGTAAATATCTGGAAGTAAAAATAAAATCAATCTGAGTCACTAGACTGCCACATTTATAAGTGGACCCTGAAGCGGAATGAATTGCTCTATAAGCATCTGTCAAGGAGGCCATCTGAACTAGTTTGAACAAAGCATTGGAATCACAATATACCTTACGCTGCATCTGATCCTTAAATCTGACATCCAGTCCACAGTTGAAATCACCCCCAAATAATGTGTCTAGGGTAGACAGGTACTGCTGTATTTCCACAAATAAAGCAATCCTGGCTGATTTAACCTGGGAGCATAAATATTAATAATATGGAGGAAAAAACCTCGGTAGACACAATCCATGAGCAACACCCTCCCAGGAGCTATGTCTACCAATCCATTTACCTGAACAAAAGGATGGCAGAATAATATCCCACCCGTCTGCTGCATCAGTACCAAAAGACCAGAAAGATGGTCCAGAATGCCACAATTTCCTAGTATAATTTATGTCTGTAAGAGTAGAAAACGCGTCTCCTGCAGTAAAATAATATCTGCAGATAAGGGTTTACAAAATGTAAAAGCCAAGACATTTTTAGAATTCTTGAGGCTACAAGAATTCAGAAACTACCATTAAAGAAGCCAGAGAGCAGGACTAAGACTTGTCCTTCTTACGCTTCCTTCCGACTTCTTCTTGGATTCCAGCAATTCAGAACCTCCTTTATCATCACACTCCATCCCAGACAAAACCCCAGAAGCAACCGATCAGATTCAGAGTACCCATCTGCATCCTGCAAAACCTGAAAAGTGTTGTGCGTGAGGGGTGATAGGTGGTATCCCAATCTTTTAACATAAGACTGAGTCACATGTCTTGGATGAGGTGCCTGGAACTGCAGCTGGGGGCTAGAATAGGCATGATAGGAGCATTGAGCCCCAGACCCTCCAGCGATTGTGCAACATTGGAGGGCATACTAGAGGAGCCAGATACCACTCCCTCAGGAGGAGTTGAAGTTGAAGGATCCGGACCAAGAGGATCAGGGTTAGAGGGCTGTCACCTCTGTAAATGGCCTAAATTGGTCCTGAGCATCTGAGATCAAAGTTTTCTTATCTAGGCCCCCTGAATTCTTTTGGCCCACATATGGACATTAGTGGTAAGACATGCCCCTGGGTATCACAGAGATTGCAGCGAAAACATTGTGGCAAGTACCACTGTCATGATCCAGTTCTTCACACAAAGCACATCTGATTTTATCACACGCACTACTGAGATGGCATGGGCTCCCACATTTATAACCTGCCTTGGGTTGGCCTGGGTAAAGCAGACACCTCAATCCCTCCCAAGAAAAAACTATTTGGAACATGTTGAACCAAATTCCCCACAATATGTAGTTTTACCTTGAAATTCCAACTACCTGACCAAATACCCTCCCCATCAATAACTGGTTCAGGAGGGCCCAATACAGTGCATTTACTCTCCAGCCAATACAGAATGTCCCCACATTTATTCCTTCATTCCAGAACATAATATGCACAGTTTTAAACAGTGGTTTCGTGATGGGGATAGCCCAGAATGGAGTCCATAAGGAAGTAGCTTTTAAGAATCATACTTCTGCAAAATTTATCAGAAGGCCTACAAACGATTTGAAACTAATATCAAATGTTTCTTCCCACGAATGTTAATCAGGGCATAAATGTCTGTTGTCTGAAGTTCATGGAACCTTTGAGCAGCCTACGAGCCACAAAAGAATTGATCAGGCTGCTCCTGAAGGCCCCCCTGTACCTGAGATGGACAGCATTCCATCTGGGGTCCTGTTCCAGGTGATTGTTCAAAGAGGGCTGAAAAGCGAGGACCTGTGTGAAAACGTTCTCTTCTAGGAGTAGAAGAGGGAAACATGATTTCCCAGAAGAGGCCCCCAAGTCTACCCCTACAGCAAAAGATTGTAAGTCTCACCAACTAGAGCATCAACTGCCCCCACCAGATGCTCTAAAGGCTGTACCATCCTGAAGACTCGTAGCAACTGTATTTTCTGTCGAAAAGAAACCCATTCGGAATCAGGTATCCACCTGCCATGCTGCCTCATCCATCCTGCATTCAGCAGGGCAGTTTCTTTGCTTCAGTCCCTGGCTGGAAAGTTCTTGATGTCACCTTTAACTTCTGCATGGCTCCACATTCCTCCTCTGGTTGGAAAGGCAGCCTAACCGCACCAGGAACTAGCAAACCCTCCTCCTCCACAATCAGAGGTTCTGTGCACCGTCCGCCATCCTGCAAATCATCCGGGCCACCAACTTCTTGATTCTGAACTGCAACAACATCCATATGCTCCATGTTGTGCTGTGTTATGGCTTCTGCCTCTGCCATAGCACAATCATTCTCTGCAACTTTCTTGAAAGTGCTCCGTGGTGTACATACAGCAGAACTCTTCACCGCTCCATTGTCAGTATCCATATCAGGAAGAATAGCTCCCTGCCTTCCACAGAATTTCCATCACCTCCCCAGGATCTGGAACAGCAGCCATCTTGAGGTCACCAGCAAAGGGTCCCCTGCTCACAGGAAGTAGGGGAATTTCCCCAGTGTCCTGGCCAAATTTCCTCATTCACTAAAATACCACCAACAGCTTAATCTGGTTCAAATTCAATTGCCTACCATCTGTACCCCCAGTCATCCCTGAAAAGGGACTTTAAGCCCAGTGGGCTTACCGGGTCAACAAAATTCAACAAACAAACAAACAAACAAACAAACAAACAGTGCAATGCACAGTTGTAACACAGTCATTTTATGGAGTTTGATCACCAAATGTTCAACATAGGCATTTTACGGCCTGTGCTAATGAACAGTGTTACTGTGATTTTGTTAATGTGGCCCAAACACTGATTTCCTACAATGGCCAAGCTGCTCTGTACTGCAGGTGCAAAATACATTTTGGCCAGGATGTGAAAAATGACAGCTCTATTGTTCATAAGGAGGGCCAGAAAATGACAATGTTGAAAATCTGGAATGAACATATTACAAATGTGCGACATTAAGACATGCTTGTATAACTGTGCAACGACATCGCCAGAATCTCCAGTCATTTGATAATAATAATAATAATCTTTATTTATATTGCACCTTTCTAAAATCAAGGTGCATTACAATAAAATAACATCATGTTAAAACATTATAAAAACATTAAAATCAAAATAAAATACATAGCATCAGTCCATGTCGATACCATCTCCGAATGCATTTTTCCATCGACGACGATTTTAATCCTCGTTTAAAATCCCCCACTGTCATGCACCCTCTAATCCAATGGGGTAGAAATTTCAGAGGGTTGAGGCCATGAACATAAAAGCTTGGGTGCCAGAAAATGTTTAAAGCTACCCTGGAATCTCTTGCAAACCCTCATAGGCTGAGCGGAGCTGTCGCTCTGAAAGGTAAAGAACCAGAAGATCTTTCAGGTAGTCAAGGCCCAAACTGTGTGGGGCTTTATATCCAGTAAACTGACTTTAAAGGTGATCCGCCACTGAACCGGCAGCCAGTACAGACCCGCAGCACTGGTATAATGTGGAAGGAGCCAGGAGTCCCATTAACAGCCGGGCTGCTGAGTCTCGCACTCAGCTGCAAGTGGCAGATATCAACCCCAGGAAGCCCAAAGTAAAGGAGTTACAGTAGTCCAAATGTGAGGTCACAAAGGCATGGATCAGCGTGGTCAGGCCGCTAGATGGAACAAGTTGCTTGATCCTCGCGATGTTCCTCAGATGGTAAAGGATACCTTAAAACTGCCAACACCTGCACACGCAATGTCAGCCGATCGTCAAGGATCACCCATAGGTCATGCACCTATTCGGAGACAGGAAGTTCAACATCCCCAAAGAATAAACCTGAGGGATGGTTTGCTCTCCACCCTCAATCCAGTGGCTGGGATCCACAACCATCATCTCCGTCTTCCCAGAATTTAACTCAACCATCTGGACCTCATCCAAACCTGGATCTCGTCAAGACAGTTGTTAAACACTGAGAGTGCTCTATTCTGGTCAGGTGCAAAAGACAGATAAAGCTGGGTATTGTTAAATGGGGGCAATTATACAGTTTATACAGGTTCCTGGTTGGTAATTCTCAGTAATTCAATAAAGCCAACGCATATTTCTTTGCCAAATTAGTTGTACTTTATTATGATAGTATTAATAAGATTAGCCAGAAAACTCTATAGTAACAATAAAACACACCCTGACAGGATGATCCTGTCATGATTAATAATCCTAGTTTACAAAAGGGAATACATGCTAACATTATTTTTAAACATCAGGTAGCCCACCACTACCTAGGTGTTCCTGTTACAATTTAGTTGTAAAACAGCCAAAGGGCAATCCCAATGGGGTGTTTCTAACATGCAATCTAGACAGCTGGTAATATTTGCATTACAGGGCTACAGCATTTCAGAGACACATGAAACCATATATCTTTTCCCAAAAACTACCTCAACTGTTTTAAAACAGACAATATGTCATTCAACAAGTCACAAAGTTAGGTTCAAAAATACATTGGCACTAAGATTTCTTGTGTCACAAGATACTTTGACATTGCCAAGACATTCAGTCATTCATAAACGGAAAACAAGTAATCAGGGTTTTACATTTATCAAAAATAACTTTCTTTAGGATACAGAAAACAAACGAGGGACTTCACATTCACTTTAAATAACTTGCTGACTAGACAGTGGCAAAAACATAGGGTATAATTGTTTCTTATCAACTCTCTGTTGCACATTCTTTTAAACACAAGCAATCATGAAATGAGGAACTGTATCTAAGCTGCAGTGGTTTGAAGCAGCTGAACCTTATCTTTGGCTATGACCTTGGGTTGAAGGATGGTTTTGTACAAAATATCTCTGCTGAGCAAAGCAAAGCTAATTTTGTTTAAAACACTTATTTTCTACAGTTATTTAAAGGGCTCAACACCTTTTGAACCTGAGCATCTACTCAGACATCAATTTGCACAGTGGTATCATTATTTGCATGGTTTCAACAATTACTCTCCAAACACCTCTGCACTTACAAGGCACATCAATCTACATGTTGGTATCATGTAGTCATCTACTAACCACCTTCACCATTTACTAGCCCTTTATCAATCAACACTAGCCATTTTACACCTTTCTATCTCCTCAACCTTTTGGATTTCCAATCTCCAGAAAAATGAGGGCTTGGAACTGCAGGCTGGTCCCCGCAACTCCTGTAGAAAGTGTTGTGTGGGTCTCAGCCCTGATGTCAACCACCTTATCTGCAAAGAATCAAGCAAGGTTATCACACTGCATTTGTGCAAAGGCTCTATGAACCTGTAGACAGGCTGGGTTGCACAGCCTGTTGACAGTTTGAAAGAAACTGAGCTGGTCAGTTCTGTGCAGCAGCAATTATTTCTCTGGACAGGAATACTGCCTTCTTATGAGTAATTGCTGACTGATAGAGTTGATAATGCTCTAGAGTCTAAGATGGTCAACATCTAAGCCAGATTTCCACCAGCACCTCTCCAACCTGCGTCCTAATCGCTGCATCTCCTTCAGGTCCCCATCAAACCATGGGGACCGAGGGTGAAGTGAGATAGGATGCACACTAGTGGAAGTAATAGAATCCAGTGCAGTGGTAATGGCCTTATTATAGGCCAGAACCAAAACTTCAGGATTGAGCTCATCCCAGGAAATTCTGATAGATCGAGTACCACAGTTAGGCCATTGGGAGTCACATCCTACAAAGGCGGCACTTGACCATCTCCACAGGGATTGGCTTATGCAGAGGGGTGCAGAAATTGAATCTCACAGTGTGATGGTCAGACCATCCAACAGGTTCCACCGCACATCAGAGGCCTCCATCCCCAGGAGGAAGACCAGGTCAAGGGAATGGCCGTGTTTATGAGTGGTAGAGGTAACCACCTGTGAGAGGCCCAATAAACACATCAGTTGGAAGAAGTGCTGTCAAATTGTGAGAGTTCGTCATCGATCCAGGCGTTAAAGTCACCCAGCACCATCAATCTGGGTGACTCAAATACCAGGTCGAAGATGAAGTCCGCCACTTCTTAAGGAATAGCTTCTCATCACAGGGTGGACGATAGGACGAGCACCATCCAATAGTCTCCACCTGCCAATGGGCAGACTAGATGGGCCAAGCAGTCCTCATCTGCCATCAAAGTCTATGTTTCTATGTTTCTATGTTATGCATCCTCTTATGAACAGTACAGCTGTCAATTTTCACATCCTGGCCAAAATGTGGTTTTGCAGTTCCGGCACAGAATAGCGCGGTTGCTGTAGAAAATCAGTGTTATGGACACATTATGAAAATCACAGTGACACTGTTGATGAGCAGAGGTCCTAAAATGCCTCTGTTGAAAATTTTGTGATGAAAGTCCATAAATGAGTGTACTTACAGCGCGTTTGTCAGGTTCCATGCACGCTTGTAACTTCACAAGTTTGCAATATTTTCACTCCAGATTTTTATCTTTGCCATTTTCTGCAGCTCCTTGTGAACAGTGCAGCTGTCATTTTTACATCCTGGCAGAAATGTATTTTTGCACTTCCAGCGCAGAATAGCAAGGGTGCTGTGGGAAATCAGTGTTTGGGATGCATTAAGAAAATCACAGTGACGCTGTTCATTAGCAGTGGCCCAAAATGCCTATACTGAAAATTTGGTGATGAAAGTCCATAAAATGACTGTGTTACAAGCGTGCATTGCACAGTTTCAGTCACACTCATAACTTGCACATTTGTAATATATTCACTCCAGGTTTTCAACATTGCCATTTTCTGCACCTCCTTATGAACAGTACAGCTGTCATTTTTCATCCTGGCCAACATGTGTTTATGCACTTCTGGTGCAGAACAGCAAGGTTGCTGTGAGAAATTCAGTGTTGGGAGACATTAACAAAATCACAGTGACTCTGTTCATGAGCAGAGATCCTACAATGCCTATGTTGAAAATTTGGTGATGAACGCCTATAAAATGACTGTGTAACATGCATGCGTTGCGCAGTTTCCATACTGTGAAGCTCGGACGTGTGAGCATTTTAATATTCCCAGTACAGATGTTCAACATTGCCATCTCTTCACACCTCCCTGTGGATGGTACAGCAGTCATTCTTCACATCTTGACCCATCTGTGTTTTCATACATGTGGCAGCAGAATGGCACTGTCTCATTGAAGTCAATGTTGGGACACATTGACATAATCACACTGCCACTCTTCATGAGAAGAGGTCCCATGCTTTCATGAGGTGGGGTCACAAAAAGGCCATGTTGAAAATTTGTAGTGTAAATAGCAAGAAACACCCAAAGCATTAGGGTTTCTAACCCTAATGTCCTACCCTGAACAGACTAACAGGCATCAGGGTGTGCCTTTGGATTGCCAATTAAACTGCTCATGCCATCCCACCCCACCTCAGTCAGTGACAGGCATCGAGGTGTACCTTGGACTCTTCATTAGACTTCACCCCAGTCTCCTATGCTGCACTCATTTCAGTGTATGTCCTTATGGAATGGGGTGACTGTAAAGCCAAACACCCTAAGGCACACCTCAACACGTGTCACTGTCAGCAGAATAGGGTGAGGAGATGGCATGCCCTTCATGGGTGGCGACGCCAAAGACTTACCCCAATGCCTGTCCATCTCTACAGGATGGAGGTGGGGTTGGCATGAACTTCAGTACTTCACTGCCATTCCTATTCTGTATCTGTTTAACTCCTGCATTGCCAATGCTAATACCAGTAAGCAAACATTCAGCATTGACAAATGCATTTTTTCTGATGTAACTCTCTTGGGTCATGCATGAATATGGGCAACACTCTTGTCTGTGCACCTACCCAGTTAAGAAAAATTAAATAAATAGTCTTCTGCTAACAAAAGTATGATAAACCTCTACCAGGCTCTGTTCAAGGCACTGCACCTGGGGCCAGATATTCAAAGCTTAGCCCCAGGGCTAAATTAGTACTGCACAGCATGCTAAATTAGCCCTGAACCAGTAACAAGCTATAATCAAAGGAACAGACCCTGGGCTAAACCTTCTATATATACTGTAGCATGCAAAGGAAGCAGTACAAACAGGTCTGAGGAGTGCTAAAATAGCCGGGAAACAAGACAGCTTTGAATATAGCAACAGGAAGTGCAGAATGAAACAACAGCTCAGTGGACACAGAGGTGAAGTAAGGCAGAGTTAAAGTTGGTGGACATATTGTGTGATAACAATGAAGTGTTGCACATCAGTTGCAAACAACAATGCAGGCCACACACTACAGAGCTGTGCTATTCTTCTGAGTGGTTTGCCTGAGGCTGACCCAATTGCGCAGTGCTAACACATTAGCCCAGTGCAAAACATGTTTGACCTAGGCAAAACTTTGCTCATTCAAAGATCCTATGCAGATGAGCCTTCTTAGGCAATCAGTAGTCAAACAGTCACATTTGCATCTCATTATGGCTTACTTTGCATGCACTCCATCTACTTTGACTGCCACTATTGCATGGACCACACAGCTCTACCTGTTGGTCAGACTGGAATTACAGATCAGGAGCCACAGACTGGCTCCACCTGTCATTCAGACCAATCAAGGGTCTGGTAGCTGTGGGCCATGGGTGTCAGCAAGCATACTCAACGCATACCTCTCAACCTTCCAATAAAGTCATGAGGGACACAGACACTCCAAATGAGGGCCACTGTTCCACATAATGAAGAACACATATGCAAACATGGAGATACAAGCTCAGAACACTCTGGTAGGCAGTATGTATACCTATATCATGTACATCCTTGAGTTAGGATCATGGCATATTAATAATAAATGTTGTAATGTTTAAATGTACAGCACAGTCTCTGTGTGAACAATACCAATTCCATGAAGGACAAATGAGGGCAGAAGTATTTTGAGGGAATAATATGAGGGGCGTCCTTCATAATCAGGGGCAGATAGAGGGTATTTTTTATTGTATTTATTTTTGTTGACGGGTAAGTGCACTAGGCAAATCCTGCCTATTTACAGGCATGACCCAGGGAGGTGGATACAGATGAATACCAACTGACTTGAACCAGTTTAAGCTGTTGGTGGTATGTTTAGTGAATTATGGAAATTGGCCAGGACACTGGGAAATTCCCTACTCTTTCGATAAGTGCCATGGGATCTTTAACATCCTCCTGAACTACCACCAGTCCAGGTATATGGGACCTCAGTTTAACGCCTCATCCGAAAGACAGCACCTCAGAAGTGCAGCACCTCTCTTATGCTGCACTACAGTGTCATTCTGGGATATTAATCCAAGTGCCAGATGTGGGAACTCCACCCACAGCCCTCTGATCTCCCAGCCTCAGAGGCAAGTGTGCTACCTTTGGTACTTTGGTATTGTTGGACAAAAGAGGCAGATTGCCCATCATGATTGTCCTCCATATTTATGGATCATTCAATGGGTCCCTGATCGATCAACCATTTGTCTAATTTATTTTTAAAATGACAAGATATTTGGAGAGTCAACTATTTCCTGTGGCAACCAGTTCCAAATTCTAGGTGTCCTTATAGCAAAATAATTTATTCTTTTGTTAGTTTTGCCCTCTTAATCTCTAGTTGTCTGTTATTTAATCTAGCTACCATTTTGCTAGTAGAGAATTTAATGCCACAGATTTGCATCTGTTCTTTGTTTGCTATTATCTTAAATAGTAGTAGCAAGTCCCCTTAAGTCTTCTTTGGGCTAGTGTATGTAGATCTGTACTTGCTAATCTGGTAGTGTAGTTAAATTTTGATAAGTGAGGTATAAGTTTTGTGGCTTTATGCTGATATTTTCAATCCTATTTATATCTGAGATCAAGTAAGGGCTCCAGAAGAGGGAGCCATAGTCTAGGAGTGGCTTAACATGGGATCTGGAAAGTGGTAGAAGACATTGTTCTGTTAGGTTATGAATGTTTTACTTATCCTACAAGAATAGCATTTGCTTGGTTTGCTATTTTGGAACAGTGGGAAGTTGAGGATAGTTTATTGTTGACCAGAATTTCTAAATCTTTTCTACTGTTGAAGTTTTAATGGCCGTGCTGTTTAAATACAATGTATGTAGTGGTTATTTTTTCCCGGTGTAGTACTGCACATTCAGTAATGTTAAAGTACATCTCATTTGTACATGCCCACTGTTCTATCAATAATAAGTCAGTTTGTAGTCAGAATTTATATTTTGATTTATAGCTTTCCCCAAGTTTTGTATCATCAGTGAATTTGACCATTTTGTTGTTGGAGGATATATGCATGTCACCAATAAATAGATTAAAAGGACTGGTCCAAGTACAGAGCCCTGGGGGACTCCACTAGTCACTCCCTTTCCTCGGACATTGCATTGTAAACCCTGACCCCTCTGAGTTCTCTTATCTAGCCATTGATTAATCCAAGAAGTCAATATGGGTGAAAGTCCTATGTTAATGAGTTTTTTAATTAATAGTGAGTGAGAAGCGTTATCAAGCCTTGCTGTAGTTAAGTAGAATGGCGTCCATGGGTATGCTGTCATCCAGATGTTAGCTAATGTACTCATAAAAGAGATAAGGTTAGTAACACACGAAAACCTTGTTTGAAACCATGTTGATATTAGTCATTTATATTTAATGTTAACATTTCATCTTCAATTTTGTGTTTGATAATTTTTCCATTAGTTTATATGGAATGGATGTGAGGCTAATAGGTCATAATTTTCAGTTTTTGAGTGGGAACCTTTTTAAAGATGGGCGTAACTAATGCGAAATGCCAGTCATTTGGTATTGCTGATTGACAAGGATTTGTTGTACATTATTTTTAGTGGTCGGATGATAGCACTTTTGTTTCTACTAGAAATCTGGAGCTAATCCCATCAGGTCCTGGGCTTGTGTGTTTTTTAGAGTATTTAGTGCAGTTTCAACATCCTTTTCTGAAATTACATTCATATTTAATTCAACCTTAGAGGGTGCAGTAGTAGGTATAAAACAGATTTGTGTGAGTAAACAGATGAAAATAGTTATTTAGTTCAGTGACTGTTTCAATATCTGAAGTAATAGTTTGTGCATTTATGATTAATGGCCGATTATGTTGTTACAATTCTTTTTCATTTAAATAAGAATATAAAGCCTTGTGAGAGTCTTTTGTGGGCTATCTTAAATTCTAAGTTAAGCTTGGCCATGACTAAGTGCTTTTTAGCGTCTTTACTGTCTGTCTGTAACATAGAAGTGTTTTGTTTACTTGAGATGCAGGGGTTTTTAAGTTTGGAAAAAAGTTTCTTTTACAAGTGATTAGAGTTTTGATATTTTTGTTAAACCATTGCAGAATTTTTCCTTTGTTATTGTATTTGTATTTCTCAGGAATATATTGTTTATCTAATTGTGTTAATTTGAGTTTTAAAAGTTCCCATGCTTTTATTTGTTTTTGGGGCAAGGGCCTGTTCCCAGTTAGTTTCCTCTAAGGCTTGATTTTTGAGATTAAAGTTTTCTTTATGATAGTGTTTTACTGAACATACGAACACATACAAAATTTGCCAGCAGATAAAGGCCTAGAGGTCTATCAAGTCTGCTCGAATGTGCAGCTAGCACCTATTCTGCAGCTGTCCCTCCTTCCACCCTTCCCTTCATTAACCCTCCCCTTGTCCTGTCCCATCCTCGTTTGAAGCAGTCCACTGTTCTACTACATACCACTTCAACAGGTAACCATTCCACCCAGCCACCACCCTCTCTGTAAAAAGTGTCTCCTCGTCTCCCTCCTGAACCTTCTTCACTCCAGTCTCATATCATGGCCCCTGGTGTTCCTCCCTCCCTTTATTTGAACAGCCCCATATTTTGATGTTGTTTGTTTTAGGTTATAAGGAAGTTGCATTGAGAAAATATGGACATGTGGTCATTGTTCCTATAAGAGGTAAAATCTTGGCTTCAGATAAAGAGGTTTCTAAATTAGTTATAACTAGGTCTAGTATGTTTTTTCCTAGTAGGTTCTCTTATAAACTGTTTTAAACCTTGGTCAATTATTACTGACAGAAGTTGTTTGTTGTGCTGATTTACTCCAGATAGGATATCTCAATTTATGGTTGGTAAGTTAACATCTCCTAATATTAGTACAGTAGTTTTATTGGCTAGTTGCTTTATTTCTTTGGCTAGCAGCCTAGTGGTATTTAAATCTGAGGCTGGTGGTCTGTAACAAGATCCAACAAGTAGTTTGTGGGAGCAAGTTATATGAATGTAGGCCCAGACTTGTTCTAGTTGTGTGTCAGTTTCTTTTTTATAGGAGTGGATGTCATTTCTTATATATAGGCTAACCCTTCCTCCTTTTTTGCATTGTCTCTCTGTTTATAGTAATGTTTGTACTCAGGTAATTCTGTTGTCCAATCTTTATCTGCACTACCCCATGTTTCAGTTATAGCAATTATTGCCAGCCCCAGGGCGGTGAGAGTATTTCTAATTCTGCATATTTAAAGATGGTCATAGATCTAGTATTAAAGGTAAGAATATTTAAATTAAGATCTGATGGTAAACCTATGTTGTTAATAGAGAATGGGATGAATTCCTAGACTCCCCTCCTGTTTTTTACTTTAAATATGTGTTCATTCATTTTGCCCCAGAATCATACTACCTCTTCTACTAAGGTGCAACCCATCCCAACAGTATAGAGATTGTCTATTCTCGAATTCTTCCCAATGGGTTAGGCACTTAATATCTTGTTTATAACACCATTTTCGTAGCCACTCATTTAAACCCTTGATTTTTGAAGTGATATATCCAGTGGATCTAGGAATGGGTAGCACTCAGAGATGTAGACAGAACAGCCATGTTCGCTTAATATATTGTTGAGTGCTACAAAGTCTTGTTTGATTTTGTGAGATTTGAATCTTTAATGTCATTTATTCCTGCATGTATAATCACCAAGGATTTTTCTACATTAGTTAGTATTGGTTTTACCATTTTTGTTATGTCCACAATTTTTACACTCTAAAGCTAGAGCACATTCTATGTTGTTTATCTGCTGTATATTGGTCAGTCTAGGTATTTAATGATGGAGTCAACAAGTACAATTACCTGTTCTGTTTGGTTTCTAAATTACTAGGAAGGGTGTTTCTTTTTATTTCCACACATGATTTTTCAGGTAGTTTGTTTTTGATTTGGTGATTTGTGTTTTGTTTATCATGTTCTGAGTATAGGAGATTTGGTTTGTCTGAGGAAATGTTTATATCATCTGTACTGTATCTATCGATTATTTCTGAATTGAGGATTTCAAATGAATTATGCAAAATTAACTCTTGATTATTTTTGTTCAAGTGATTGCTTTTTGTTGTGTGTTTTTATGAGTAATTTTAGTCCAGTTTTCATCAGATTTATAGTTTGAGGGGTAGATGATGTGACTGGTTGCTCTACTAGGTTGACAACAGTGTGTTTGTTTAGGGATTTATCAAAATGAGGTAAGTCTTCTAGAATTTGGGTGGTAGATGCATTGGTTTCAACTAGGAGAGACATTTGATCAATATAGTCCTCAAGTGCTTTGATATCAGGTTGCAAGTTGTATTTGGATTGCAAGCATTTGACTTCTTCCTGAGTTTTTCTAACAGTATGCATCTATCACAAACAAAACTAGGTGTCTGTTTCCTGAAGTGTATGTTAGGCAAGATGAGCACATTTGTTGGCCTTCTTCATTGTGTTGTTTAGACAAATCAAATGTTTATCTTTGAAAAGAAAATGAAAGTAAAGCAAGACAGCAATAAGGTATACATTGTTTATCTGGGTTTGTCTTAGTTTCTTGTGCCCTGTGCCCATTGCCCCGGGAGATACGAAAGACAAAGCGGATGCGGTGTCTCTGCATGTATCTCTACACGCAGCCCCACGCATGCTCTTCCCACTTGCTAGTGCGAGTCTTTTAAAGCTTGAAACTGGAACTGCATCGCAGCACTACTTCTGGTTTCATGATGTGTTTAACTTGGCACCATAAATATTAAAAATCAGCCTTTAAGAAGGCTTTGGTATATTAAGAGTGTTATTGCCTTACAAAAGGCTGGCTAGCTGGTTTTAGCACAATAAAGGTTTAAACTTCAGACTAGAAGTGTCAGTGGCAACCTAGAGACCTCCAATGTCCCACAATGCAGTTGTTTTAGCAAAGGGAAGTGCCTTGTACAGAAGGCACCTCAGACAATTTAACACACAAAATAACACAAAAGTACACAAAGTTTACTAGTCAGGCTTTCTCAAATTGCATAAAGAGAGTTTATCACAGGATAATCAGGCAGCAAGTTCTCTATGCTCTACCTACTGAGCCACTGACAGCATGACTATGTGTAAAATGCTGAGAACAGTAACAGCTGGAATATCCAGGAGCAACATGAGTCACAGACCAGAGAACAAACACAAACAGAACCTGCTGTACCAGAAAACTGCATTCCCCCTTGGATGCTTTAGTGTGAGGTCATAGATGATTTCTGAAGGATGTGGGTGCAGCACCTAGAGGCCATGACTGCTTGAGTGACCTGACCCAATCTGCATGCACTACTGTCAGTGTGAATAGACCTTAGTAAGGTGGTCCTTTGCTCCCACCACAACTCTGGCACCCACATACATGTTGTGTTATATGTGTGTGTGTGTGTGTATGTGTGTGTGTATATATATGTGTGTGTGTATATATATATATATATATATGCACACACAGATCTATTAGCTTGTCACCATGGTAGTCCAGTGGCCACCCCCAGCCCCTGTCCCCAGTGTCCACTTTGTGCACATATGAAGGTCCCCAATCATTGATGTCACAGTAGCCCTCTCCTGACCCTGAACCCCAATATCCTCATTTGTAACTCTGTATAATCAGGTTAAATATTTTATTTATTCTAAGAATTGTTTTATGATTAATATTTTGTCCATTAATGTTTCTTGTTGGGTTATTATAATCATTGGGTTTGTACAGTTTAAATTGATGAAACAATATATACTTAGTGGTTCAGTTGTCATTCTCCCTAAATTCCTTGTTGCCACAACTGTAAATGTAACCCTTGTCACTAGTGGTCTAGTGGTCCCCTTCCCTGCATCACAAATTTCCTTTGCCTAAACTGAAATACACACCACCATCATTGGTGGTCATAGCCCCCAACCCCACCCACCCCAGCAGGTCATTCCCATTTCCTCCTACCCCTATCTCCTCCCATGCTGAAACTGAGGTGGAGCCAGTGGGGCAGGGAGAGAGGCATAGACAGATGTACCTAACTTCCATTACATATCTATGAATGGGGGTTGGGTAAGCACAGCCAGTTGCACAGATGTAACAAATGTAAAACATTGATGGACCTTGGCACAGCATGGCAGAATGGGCTGGGCAGCCAACCGGCCAGGGACTGTTGCCCTGTTTTGGCATGGTGGCAGGGGCATGGGGTGGTGGGACCATTCTACTGTGGGGGCGTGGAGTTGAGGGACACTTAGCCACCAGTCACAGGGGTGTGCTCTTCAGTTTTTGCAAATGTGTGTGTGTGTGTGTGTGTGTGTGTGTGATTCAGGGATAATGAACAAGGCTATCAAGGTGTGGGGGGCACTGAACCACTAGTGACAGGGGACTGTGGAAAAGGTTTGTGACTGGAGACATGGAGTGGGGAAGGGTGCACTAGACCCCCAGGTTGCTTCCCTGGGTGCTCAGTGCTTCATGCGATGCTTCTCTGTCCATGATTCCCCTGCCGTGCTTTGCCCTGTGTTACTGCATGCTTTTCAGTGGCAGGATTTGGTGCCTGCTACAGGTTGTGCTACCAGCTGCAGCTCAGCGATAGTTCTTTTGAATGTACTGGTGAGCCAGTATTCCTGTCCCTGACCCTAGGGCGGTCCCCTGAAAACATCAATTTTTAGCACTGGTGCTAACAAGTTGTGCCAGTGCTAATTGGACTTTTTAATGTTGCTGCCGGGCACAAATGGGGTGCATTTCCTGCACTACCAATTTGTGCCCTACTAATGCTCTCTGAATGTCTGGCCCCAAGGGTGTTGCCACTTCTTTGCATCGCTATGGAATGGGTTAGCAATTCCTCTGAACTGCAGCCACCTGGAGTTCTGTCCATACTTTCATCAAATACTATAGATTGGACATTGCTTCCAGAAGAAGGGCAAGATTTGGCCTCGCTATTCTTCAGTGACTGCTCTCTTAAGAGCCTTTATGATTTTTGGTGAACTCCACCTTCTGACCTGGATTGTATCCTTGTATTGTTTGGGACCCAGTCCTAATGGTTATATCCTGCTGTAAAACTTACCATAACATTAGAGCTTTGAGAACAGCACTTGCAGAAGGTGTGCTTTCCTCTCTCCTTCAACTCATTTGGAAGACTTCATTACTTCTCCCTTTGGTGATGTAAGAACTTCCTCAGTTCCCATCTTCATGCAGCCAGGTCTCCAGCAAGGCGAACTGAGGTGTCGCCAGTGGATAGCCCTTTATACCACTGGTGATTTCGGGTGGGGCTGATGTTACGGTTAATCCCACACCTTAGATTGCTAGCTTGAATTTTTCCATGGGGTCCTAGTGCCTGCCGCATAGTCCTAATGATTGTTGCCTGCTGCAAGAGCCCTTCTTGTAGATCTACTGTCTGGGTAAGTTCTTATGTAACTGTACTTTTAGTATGCATTTTCTTTCTGTGCCAATACCAGCAAGCTTGTTCATTTAGGTTTGTGGGATTATTTCTGATTTTGGCTTGCAGTCTTTTTATTTTTCCTTTGCACCCTGATTGCTGAAAATTAATATAATCTAAGGTAATGTTGAGTGAGCCAGTCTTTTATTGGCAGTGACAGTATAAACAATAACAGTTCAGTGTTCTAACTCCATCTGCTGGTTGGGAGGAAAACTTTATGGTCCAGATCGGTTCTTAAACAGATAGCAGAACATAATTTTCAGGTGAGGAAAATTGCATCATCATTTCTTTGAAGATTACTAACTTAAAATTCAAGATTTTTTTCTGTGCGAAACCCACTAGATATCTTAAAGCCAGAATTTTTTTCCTTCAAAATTGTTTAGTTGGCTTGAAATGCCAGATTAATGTGTCATCAGATGAAAGTGTTGGTTTCATATGAAACATCCCATCTATTTTAGATCAACCCTTAAGAGAAAATAAACTGTGCATGCTCTGCTGGTCTCTATCCATCATGCTTTTAGTGATGAACGCTCCCATTTATGTCTCCCATACTGCTTCATAGATCAAGTAAACTGTGTGGCTAAGTTATTGCCACATAAGTATAGGGTAGTGCAACACTATAATGAGAATATCACCCTGCATCTACCCAAGGATTCAGATGCACACCAGCAGTATTATTGACTGGGCCCTATATTACACTGGTACATATTTATTTATATGAATTATCATTATTGTATGCTCCCATAAAACTTTTCTTAGCAGGTCCTCTTCTTGTTTCATATTGTTATACTTTAAATATATACACAAAACTGAGATTGCAGGTGATTACCGTGGTGCAGAGTAAGTTCTATTTGTGAGCCTCAAGTACAGTATGTGTTGTCACTACCAAGAAATATATCTAAAATAGCCCATTTTCTTTGTTTGACAGATTTTTTCCAGTCCCAATTGATGGCATGACAAGACAGTTGGAATGAATGCCCCTGGCCGAGTAGAACCAGCTGGTGCATATTTGTATACAATTTGTCACCTGAGTCAGATGAGAAGCATTTTGTGGCAGCTTTTTGTTCCTTTAGTGCAGTCAGAAATGGCAAGGTGATCCGCGACTTCAACACTAACAAGTGCAAAGGATTCGGCTTTGTCACCATGACCAGCTAATGATGAAGCTGCCATGGCAACTCCTCCTTAATGGATGTCACTTGGGCTGACAGAGTTTTGCAAGTCTCCTTTAAAACCAACAAAACCCACAAATCCTAAATTTCCTACTGACCATATTTATATGAACAAAAATTAAAAAAGATAGAAAATAGTAAAACACCTCTTTCAAAGGCTTATATTCTAATCATGGACTTTATAAGGGGGGTGGACTGACCAGGCAGAAGATGGCAGCATAGTTCAGAATCTCTGCTGGAATGACTGCAATCTAACCTCATCCAGCCTTCACCAGACCATTCTTTGGTACCAACTCCTGGGACCATCCTGTAATCTTACTGCCTGACACAGTTTGTAAGTAATTGCTGATTCTTCTTCTTCTAATTTTTGAATCCATCATCTACTTATATTCAATTATTCTACACAGTACTGCAGCATACTAGGCCACATCCTTCAATGGCAGAACTCCAAGTACAGCAAAGCTCACTTGCTAGAGTGGAAGTAGCATTTTCTAAACTGATGGCTGAGATTAATGATCTAAAACCTCCACCCAACAGAATGTGACCAGTCTTGAAACTTTTAGCCAGAAAATTGCATTGAATGAGAAAGCAACGGCATGTAACACTATTACTATTCATGACCTCTAGGCTTCTGTCTGCAATCAAGATCGAACTATTAAATCCTGGAAGCCAAAACTGCTGATATTGAAAATCATTATTGTCACAACAATTTACGATTTTTGGCTTCCCTGAAGGTGTAGAATTAGAAGACACTACTGAACTTTTTCTTACATGTGCTGCCTGCAATGCTTAAACTGCCTCCTGACCTAAGATTAATCATTGAGCGGTTTCACCGCACTCTGGTCCCAGGCCAACATCAGACCAGCGACCAGTTCCTATCACTGCTCCTTCTTGAACTATTCTAACATGAAATTAAAACTGAAATGAGCCAGAGAAATGGGAAACTTAGTAGCAAGAGTTTAATATTTCCATCTATAGAGACTTTTCAAAGATTTAACCATCAGAAGGAAGGCCAACAATCCACTTAAACAAATCCTCCACCAAAGAAGCATTAAATTTGTTCTACATTACCCGACGACACTACACCTTTTCTCAGGTTCTTCTTTCAAGGATTTTGAAACCCCTGATGCCTTAGCCAACTATCTGGAGGTCACTCACTACAATCTTACCCTGGGAGGTTCAGCAGCAATTGGCAACCAGAACACAGCTTTGTATCGTATGGAGGTGGATGACGAGGTACAGAAACATGGGGAAAGTGTTGTAGAACTTGCAGTCCCAGCAGCAACACCACAAAATGATTTGACCCTCAAGGCAATCAACATGGCTGCAGGAGAAGCTTTTGTCTGACATTATTCTTCAAGACTTTCATGCTGTTCTATCAAGGTTTCACTCCACACACCCCAAGCTGCAGCCTCTCACCTTCAAACCAACCCTCTATTCCCTTGAGCAATAAGTTTGCTGTCTTGATGATGACATGCACTCCTCACAGGAGGAACTTTCTCAGCAAATTTCAGATGAATATCTCTAATTTGGGCCCTGTGCCTCAAGGATGCATTTCTGCCAATACTTCATGGGCAGAAGTTGTTGCAGGTTCCCACTCAAATCTTTAGAGCCACACAAAAAGAAGCATAGGGCAAAGACCAAAAGCAAGAACATCAATAGTCACAATCCTGCTAATAAATCTAAGGTGTCATGAGCTTATATGGTCAGTAATATGGTCACAGTTGCTACTGTACATCTTGGTAGGTTTTGCTTCCACGACATTTAAAGGAGTGCCAGCACACTTTTTCTGCTGACCTGCCTGCTCTACAGTCTATGCTACCTGGTTGCTTTTGATCTCAGCAGTGCAGAAAACAAAGACTGTACATATCACAGCGATCAATTTACTTTTTGTTATATCAGCAATGCTTTTTAAACCATTATTTTAGTATTAGATCTTATACATTACCTCACTAAACAGGCTCTCTGTAGCTAGCCTTTTACTCTCAATTTAGCAGTGCATCAGGTTAATAGTCTTTTGGCTATTCAGTTGCATATCTTCAATCAGTATGCCTCCTGATTATTGCCTTTTCTTTTTCATATGTGAATTATTATATTTTACAAGGCAACTTACCTGTTTCCTCTTCTGATGACAAGTTCTTAAGTATTATTGGCAACTACATTTAATCTATCTCCTTTCCTATGCTCCATTATTCTTACTACCTCCTGTTTACAATATGGAACTATCATTAACACTCAAAGAGGTGAGCTATGTTTGATGTACTGTTGCAAAGATTGTCAATCTACATCTTTCTTATGCTTCTTATTTTACTCAAAGCCTACATATATTACAGAAATTCACTGCTGTGGTCCCTCCTGTTATGGGACTCACTGGGCTAGTCTTCTAGACCTAGTCACCCCATATAAACACCTATTTAGATGATTTTCGAGTAATTGAAGCAGATCTTACTGTGATTATCTCTTCTGTCTACAGTTATCACCGAGCTTTATACCTCTCCACCTAATCCCAATTTGCATTTGGCTCAGGGCGTAAGTGCTTAAATTGACCGATTTTTCTTTCTCCTCAATAATGTATTTATTATGTACTTATTCTGTTGCACTGCAAAGCATACTCAGAGTCACTCTAATGTGGTAATGATTTACTTTTCCTTTATATTTGTTCATTTGCATTCCACCTGGCTCCTTGAATTTCTTGCTCAATGTCTAGGCTGTACTGGTATCTCATATATGGTTTCTTTAATGCACTGTTATTTCAAGTTGGTATATCTTGTACTATTACTACTAATGTTTATAAATAAGTTCTGGTGTTTAACTTTATCCTTATACCTTTGTCCTGTTAGCTTATATTTAAGCTGCGTTATTACAGTCCCCTGTATTTCTTGGTTTTATTCCCTTTCAGTTCAGCTTATCGGAATACTTACTTCATTATATTACTGGGATCAGACTTAGGTTTGGGCAGATATTTATAAAAGTTCTCCTAGTCTCTTCCCTACATCGATGCTCTCCAGAGTGTGGTGAGAAAGTCTCTTAGCCAGTTGGCTGACTCACATCTCCTCACACCCATAAAATGTTTTCTTTGTTATTTAGATTACTACTATTGTTGTTGTGAATGACTTTTCTCCTTCCCCATCTCAGTTCTAACTTTAATGAGATATCTGTGTTACTCATGTATCATACATCTCACTTTTTGGCTTGGATGTTCCTGCCACTCTCTGCATATATGTAAGCTCTCTATACTGTATTCTAAGCATCTCTCATCATTTATGTGTGCCTTCACACTCCAGTGATTATTCCCTTTCTTTAACACTCAATATGGGTATTTAAACTACAAAAATATAGCAATCAAAACATTATATGATTGGCTAAGGACTTTTTGCATCAGAGAAAATGTAGGTTATATGGAAAATTCTATAACATTTAGCAATAAAATTTTATTTCAATCAGATGACTTGCACCTTTAGTTTAGCAAGGTCAAGGATTTTGGAAGAAATTGAACAAGGTGATTGATTTTCATTTAAACTGGGGCAAGAGGGGCAGCCTCATTCTAGCTAGCTATCCCGACTTAAAACAACATTAAGTCCAAATAATTATAAAGGTTGGAAAATAATACTTATAAACTCCAGAAGACTTGTTAATACATATGATGAATTTAAAGACTTTATCTTAACAAATGTTATACAAATAGCCTGTATTATAGACACTTGGTGGATATTAAAGATACCTGGGAGAAATCAATACCAGGATACAATTTATATCAAAATCTAGATCTTACAGAAAGGGTGGGGATGTTGCAATTTACGTATATAATAGCATAAATAGTATACAACTGCCCTAATGAAAGTAGTGAAGCAGAAACCATATGGCTTAAGTTAATTCCTTCTATTGGCCCTAACATTTTAATCGGCCTTCTTCATTGACCACCATCTAACTCATACAATAATGATTTTACTTTTTGGATTTACTTAACAAATTGAACCCAGCTGATAACTTAATTTTGTTTGAGACTTCAATCTTCCTAATATAGACTAGCAGTTAACTCAAGCAGGTAATAAAATTGAACAATTGTATCTAGATGCATTTGACCAGCTAGGTCTGGTGTAATTAGTTCATTAGAACACTAGAGGTGACAAAATATTGGACTTCATATTAACAAACACAAGTGAATTGATAAGTAATGTACAGATTATTCCCCTCTGGGCAACAGTGATCACTCAAAATTCTATTGGTTAGTTGGGACATTAGAAAAAACAAAACTATAAACCTGAAGGACCTATTAAATTAAACTTGCTAAAGCCAATTTTTCTCATATTAGACAGGAGTTGGCAGGTTGAGATTGGTATAAGGCTCTGGAAGGGAAGAATACTGATGATATGTGGAGTATAATCCTAATAAGCTTAATAAATTAATTACCCAATATATTCCAATTAATAAACTTAAAATGAGTGGTGTAAATTAGTCTAATTTGGTTAAAC
Source organism: Neoceratodus forsteri (assembly GCA_016271365.2). Classification (NCBI taxonomy): domain Eukaryota; kingdom Metazoa; phylum Chordata; order Ceratodontiformes; family Ceratodontidae; genus Neoceratodus; species Neoceratodus forsteri. The sequence continues at coordinate 51,491,274 of JADMNL010000035.1, forward strand.
AAGCAAATAAAATGCTTGATTAACCACAAGGATAAACTATTTAAAAAATATATGAAAGAAAAATCCACAAGAACTGCACAGCGTATAAGGAATGCACAGATTGGTTAAATTAACAATTAAAAAACAAAGGCTCAAATGGAGTTTACTTGGCCAATAGGATTAAAGGCAATAAAAATCTTTTTTCATACATAAATAGCAACAAAAAAATCAACAATCAATAATAGGACCCTTTAATGACAAAATGGGGTTATGCTAAATGAACAGCAGCTAGTAAATACACAAAATGATTATTTTTGTTCAGTCTTTAATCCTGGTAATACATCTGCTATTGTTAATAAATGCACACTGTCACCGGGCTATCAAAATAACACCTGCTGAGTTAAAAAGCAGATTGATTAATTTAGACATCAATAAATCTCCAGCCCCAGACAATATTCTCCCAAGAATTCTACAGGAACTTGCTGATCAACTGGCTAGCCTTTGAGTTTTTATACCAATCATCTCTAGATAGAGCTGAAGTTCCTCAAGCCTGAGGAATGCTTTGGCTGTACTCCTTCACAAAAAGGGATCTAGATCTGATCCAGCTAATTTTAGACCTATTAGTTTAACATCATTATTGGGCAAAATCATGGAGGGCATCTTAAAGGATATTGTGATTGATTATATCTAATCAAACAATTTATCTGATCCTGTGCAGCATGGATTTATTAAATCTAGATCATACCAAACAAACTTACAATCCTTTTGTAAAATGTTAACTCAAAACTGGACCAGGGCAAACCAGTGGATGTGTTTTTATGGATTTTGCTAAGGCTTTTGACAACTATCACATACAGAACTAATGCAAATTCTGTTAAATAGGCATTACCAAAACATTGTGAAATATATAGCTAATTGGCTGTCCGATAGGTGGCAGAGGTGGTGAGGGTGTGATGTCCAGTGGTCTGCAGTGACCAGCGGGGTGCCACAGGGCTCTGTGCTGTGCCCTTGTCTTTTAATATATATATTTCATCCTTACATCTTAGCAATCCTTCTATATGGATTTCAACATTTGCAGATGATTGCAGGCTAGGCATCACAGTGTCTACTATGGGTGATTCACTTTCCTTGCAACAAGCCATAAATGAAGTTTATGAGTGGACAAAGCTAGCAAATTGGAACTTAACATCTCCAAATGTAAAATTATGCACTTGGGTAGAACAAACAACAATCATTCATATAACTATAGGGAACAATATCTTATTAACAACATCTGAAGAGCAGGACTTGGGCATTAAAATTACAACAGACTTAAAGTTCAATTCACTTGCAATCAACAAGTTAAAAGAGCTAACCAGATTTTGAACTGCAGTTTGAGACATATTTCTAGTAGACATCATAATGTTATCATGCCCTTGTACCAAGCCCTGGTGAGGCCTCACTTGGAGTATTGTTGCAGTTGTGGTCCCCACAGTACAGAGGACATTGAAAGAATGGAAGATGTGCAGCCAGAGTGACTAGATCAGTATTTGAAATAAAAAGCTTACCCTACGATGAGAGACTAACCAAGTTAAATTTATACTCACTGCACTACAGAAGATTAAGGGAGATCTCAGTAAGATGTATAAATATCACAAGATGATACATTGAGAGCAGACTTAAAAATGACCTATAACGTAGTACACTGTAGCACCAGAAAACAATGTTGCAATTTGTATTGCGAATGGAACACAAATAAAAGAAAGCTACTGGTTTACTGTAAGGGTGGTGCCAGCATGGAATCATTTACCTGCAAGTGTGGTGGGTAGCTCAAGCATTGATATATTTAAAACAAGCTTAGACAAACATCTCTTTTACAAAACTACTAAATTTTAACGTAAAAGGCAAGCATTATGGACGTAAGTCTCACAGCTTGAACTAACTTATGAAACTTATGAAACAATATGAGTGACATTCTTTATATACATAGAATGTGAAGGGACTTAATTCTGCTTGTAAGTGTAAGCAAATTCTTTCACATCTCAAAAACATAAAACACAAATTGCTTTCCTTCAAGAAACAAAATTATTAGCAGAGGATGTTCATAGACTTAAAAAGATTGGGTTGGTCAGATCTACTTAATCATCCTATACCTCAAAAAAAGAGAAGTTGCTATTCTTATTCATAAGAGTCTCAAATGGTCCCTTGTAAACCCTTGCTGATACTGATGGCAGATGGGTGATGGTCAAACTGAATACTAACTCTGGTCTCTTCTGCTTTTAATGTCTATGTACCCAACTCCGATTCTCCACAGAGTTTTCATAATTTAGTTCAACAGATTCTATCCTTTAACACTGATAATACACCAGTTATTCTTGGAGAGGTTCTTAACTTAGCTTTGAAGCCAGCATTGATAGAGGTAGTCCCACTACAGAGGCCCACCCTAGAAGTATTAAAGGCCTCTTATTACTAATGCAAGATGTTGGATGAGTTGATATATGGTGCCTCCTTCACCCCGTGATCAAGAATTTACTTTTTACTCCTCTCTACAGAAGACATATTGTAGAAATGACTACTGGTTAGCCTCTCCTGTTATGATGGAAAAACTATTGATTCATCCATCTCTTCCATCATAATCTCGGACCATTCTCCTGTCAAATTGCAACTTTGTGGTGCCCATTAGCACCTAAATCTTCTTACTGGCGGCTGGATCCTCTCCTTCTCATGGATCCCAATTTCTTACCCATGATCAAAGCACAAATTCAGGACTTCCTCTTTCACAATACCACAACTGAATCTTCAATGTCCTCTGTATGGGAAGCTCTTAAAGCTATGATTCGAGGAAAATTACCAGTTATGCTGCACACTGGAAAAAGTAAGGAACAACAGCTGGCTGACTTGGAAAAATCTCTTAAGACTAAAGAGAATTTATACTTTTCTTCTAATAAGCACTTTCCTGATTCTCAACTTCATCTTGAAATTCATCAACTTAGAGTTAAAATTAACAAATTAATTTCTCTTAACTGAACTGGCCCTGTTTCAACTTAAATATAAGTTTTGGGAACACGGCAATAAAATGGGAAACTCCTGTCTTACCCAGCACAAAGCACAACAAATGGAATGACACATCCTAAGCCTAAAAGATGAACAGGGTACTATTCACTCGACAACCCCTCTATAAATCGTATCATGAAAACTTTTTATCAAAAACTGTACTCTAACACAAATCCTCCATCTACTTTACAAATTCAATGGTTTCTTAAATCGTTACATCTTCTTCATCTTTCTACTCTTGAAACAAATTCTTTAGATGAACCCTTCTCACTTCAGGAAGTCCAGAAAGCTTTGTCTTCCTTGAAATCTGGCAAATCCTTGGGGTGATGGATTCCATGTCATTTCTATAAAATGTTTTCTGACACCTTATGTTCCCTTTTTTTAATGTTTATCAAGAAGCTTCCAATACTGGCAAGCTTCCCCATCTTGCACTGAAGCAATCATAACCCTAATCCCTAAGAAAGAAAAAGACCCTACTCACCCAGCAGTTAAAGGCCCATCTCTTTATTAAACAGAGATGGGAAGATATTTGCTAAACTACAACTTCTTGACTTGAATCCTTGATTCCTAAGCTAATTCATTGTTTGCCAGCTGGTTTGATTAAACATAGATCTGGTTCTGATCACCTACGTTCCTTATTTAATTTAACTCACAAAGCCAAATACCTCAAGATGCCAGCTGTAGCCCTAGCTATTGATTTTGAGAAGGCCTTTCATTCCTTAAACTGGGACTACCTTCATCAAGTTTTATCTCATTTTGGTCTTTCTCATACCTTTTGCTCCTGGATCAAGCTATTATATAACTCCCTGTTTGCTAAAGTACTTACTAATTCCACCCTCTCTCTTACTTTCATCTAGCAGGGGAACTAGACAAGGCTGTCCCCTGTCATCTTCCTGTTTATTTTAGCCATGGAACCCCTGACTGCTTGTTCATGCTAATCTTCTGGCATTATGGGCATACCTGTGAGCAATTTAAGATATGTTTCTCTTTCCTACACGAATGAGCTTTTAATCTTACTTCGAAAACCTGAATGAGGCTGGGACCCTGTTGGTTGATTTGCTTAATAATTTTACTAAAATTTCTGGCCTTGCTTTTAATTATGGCAAATCATAATCTATGCCCCAAAAGACCACTGTTAAGCCTTTATGGACATACCTCTTGGATTCTGCTGGTCACCACAGGTATAAAATATATAGGAATCAGAATTACTAGTAATGTAGGGAAGATATGGGACATTCACTTTAACCCCTTATTTGATAACATCAAAACAATTCTGGACAGATGGAAGCTTCTTAATCTCTCTTTCATGGGAATAATTGCAGCCATTAAGATGTCCCTTTCTCCCAAGATTCTTTACCTCTTTGCCAATATTCATGTAGTCTCACCATCCTCCTTTTTGTTAACATTGATAAATGAATAGGTAACTTTATCTGGGATGGGAAACCACAGAGATTTAACTGCAACAAACGTTGATCACATTGGAAACAAGCATTTGTCAATGCCGAATGTTTGCTTGTTGGTATTAGCATTAGGCATGCAGGAGTTAGACATATGCAGCATAGGAATGGTAGTGAAGTACTGAAGTTCATACTAACCCCACCTCCATCCTGTGGAGATGGACAGGCATTGGGGTAAGTGTTTGGGTCATCGGCCATGACAGGCATGCCATGTGCCTATCTGCACCACATGAACAAAATAACAGATGGGGCAGGATGTGAGAGGTGTGAAGAGATGGCAATGTTGAACAGCTGTACTGGAATATAAAAAGTGCTCACACGTGTGAGCATTCAGTATGTGGAAACTGCACAATGCATACACATTACACAGTCATTTTATCGGATGTTCATCATGAAAGTTTCAAAATAGGCACTGTAGGACCTCTGCTCATAAACAGTGTCACTGTGATTTTCTTGATGTGTCTTGAACACTGATTTCTCACAGCAAGAACACTATTCTGTGCCAGAAGTGGAAAACACATTTTGGCCAGGATGTGAAATATGACAGCTGTACTGTTCATAAGGAGGTTCAGAAAATGACAATGTTGAAAAGCTGAGTGAATTTATTACAAATGTGCGAAGTTATGAGCAAGACTGAAACAGTTCAATGCACGCTTGTAACACAGTCATTTTATGGAGTTTGATTGCCAAATTTTCAACATAGGCATTTTATGGCCTGTGCTAATGAACAGTGTCACTGTGATTTTGTTAATGTGGCCCAAACACTGATTTCCTACAATGGCCAAGCTGCTCTGTACTGCAGGTGCAAAATACATTTTGGCCAGGATGTGAAAAATGACAGCTCTATTGTTCATAAGGAGGGCCAGAAAATGACAATGTTGAAAATCTGAGTGAACAAATTACAAATGTGCGACATTAAGAGCATGCTTGTATAACTGTGCAACGACATCGCAGAATCTCAGTCATTTGATAATAATAATAATAATCTTTATTTATATTGCACCTTTCTAAAATCAAGGTGCATTACAATAAAATAACATCATGTTAAAACATTCTAAAAACATTAAAATCAAAAATAATATACACAGCATCAGTCCATGTCGATTCCATCTCCGAATGCTTTTTCCATCGAGACAATTTTATTCCTCATTTAAAACCCTCTATCATGCACTCTCTAATCCAATAGGGTAGAAAATTTCAGAGGGTTGGGGCAGCAACATAAAAGCTTGGGCTACGGAAAATTTTAAAGCTACCTCTGGAATCTCTGCAAACCTCATAGGCTGAGCGGAGCTGTAGCTCTGGAAGGTAAGGAACCAGAAGATCTTTCAGGTAGTCAAGGCCCAAACTGTGTAGGGCTTTATATGCCAGTAAACTGACTTTAACGGTGATCTGCCACTGAACCGAAGCCAGTGCAGATCCCGCAGCACCGTATTATGTGGGAGGAATGAGGGTCCCATTAACAGCTGGACTTCTGAGTTCTGCACTAGCAAAGTGGCAGATATCAACCCCAGGAAGCCCAAAGTAACGGAGTTACAGTAGTCCAAACGTGAGGTCTCAAAGGCGTGGATCAGCGTGGTCAGGCCGCTAGATGGAACAAGTTGCTTGATCCTCACGATGTTCCTCAGATGGTAAAGGATACCTTAAAACTGCCAACACCTGCACACGCAATGTCAGCCGATCGTCAAGGATCACCCATAGGTCATGCACCTATTCGGAGACAGGAAGTTCAACATCCCAAAGAATAAACCTGAGGGATGGTTTGCTCTCCACCCTTCATTCCAGTGGCTGGGATCCACAACCATCACCTCCGCCTTCCCAGAATTCAACTCAACCAGCTAGACCTCATCCAAACCCTGGATCTCATCGAGACAGTTGTTAAACACTGAGAGTGCTCTATTCTGGTCAGGTGCAAAAGACAGATAAAGCTGGGTATTGTTAAATGGGGGCAATTATACAGTTTATACAGGTTCCTGGTTGGTAATTCTCAGTAATTCAATAAAGCCAACGCACTATTTCTTTGCCAAATTAGTTGTACTTTATTATGATAGTATTAATAAGATTAGCCAGAAAACTCTATTGTAACAATAAAACACACCCTGACAGAATGATCCTGTCATGATTAATAATCCTAGTTTACAAAAGGAATACATGCTAACATTATTTTTAAACATCAGGTAGCCCACCACTACCTAGGTGTTCCTGTTACAATTTAGTTGTAAAACAGCCAAAGGGCAATCCCAATGGGGTGTTTCTAACATGCAATCTAGACAGCTGTAATATTTGCATTACAGGGCTACAGCATTTCAGAGACACATGAAACCATATATCTTTTCCCAAAAACTACCTCAACTGTTTTAAAACAGACAATATGTCATTCAACAAGTCACAAAGTTAAGTTCAAAAATACATTGGCATAAGATTTCTTGTGTCACAAGATACTTTTGACATTGCTGAGACATTCAGTCATTCTTAAATGGAAAACAAGTAATCAGGGTTTTACATTTATCAAAAATAACTTTCTTTAGGATACGGAAAACAAACGAGGGACTTCACATTCACTTTAAATAACTTGCTGACTTGACAGTGGCCAAAACAAGGGTATAATTGTTTCTTATCAACTCTCTGTTGCACATTCTTTTAAAACAAGCAATCATGAAATGAGGAACTGTATCTAAGCTGCAGTGGTTTGAAGCAGCTGAATCTTATCTTTGGCTATGACCTTGGGTTGAAGGAAGGTTTTGTACAAAATATCTCTGCTGAGCAAAGCAATGCTAATTTTGTTTAAAACACTTATTTTCTACAGTTATTTAAAGGGCCTCAACACCTTTTGAACCTGAGCATCTACTCTGACATCAATTTGCACAGTGGTATCATTATTTGCATGGTTTCAACAATTACTCTTCAAACACCTCTGCACTTACAAGGGACATCAATCTACATGTTGGTATCATGTAATCATCTACTAGCCACCTTCACCATTTACTAGCCTTTATCAATCTACACTAGCCATTTTACACCTTTCTATCTCCCTCAACCTTGTTAGCCAATTATATACTATTGATTAAAGTTTGTCACTGGTCACTAAAACCTTGACCACTAGTCACTAAACTTTGCCCATTGACCACTTTCAACAGTATCATTGGCATAGCAAGGAAACTCCAGCCCATATTGTCTTACAATGTCTCCGAGGGAAGCATGTACACTGCAAACAACATGGGGACAGCACAGAGCCCTGAGGCACCACTCTGGACAAAGAGGTAAGATCAGAGTAAATACCCCCGATATCACCCTCTGAGTTCTACCTGTGAGGAAAGAGGTAAACCATCTCTGAACCAAAACCCGACAGCCCACAGAGTGCATCTCTAGGTGATCAAGCAACACCCCATGGTCTAGTGGTGACAAATGCTGCTGACAAATCCAATAGGACCAAAATGGACCCTTTTTCTGGTCTCTCACCATCAGAGATCATTGAGCACCTGAACCAGTGCAGTCTTGGTGCTATGCTCTTTCAAAACCTGATTGAAGAGGGTTGTAAATGTTATGGATGGACAACTGGTTGACTAGCTGGGCAGCCACCACTTTCTCAATTACCTTTCCCACAAAGGAGGTTTGAGATAAGTCTGTAGTTGGCTAGGAGTCTGGGTCCAGAGAAGCCTTCTTCAACACTGGTGTCACCACCGCTCCTTCAGGAAGCAGGGATATTCACCGAGTCTAAGGAGCACCAGACTATCCTAGCTAGAACCAGGATGATAACATCCTCACAGCCCATAATCTGGGCCATGGGGCCTGGATCTAAACTACAGCATGTGGTGTGCATTCCCTAGACAATCCTCATAACATCTTCGACTTCCAGCCTTTCAAGGAACTCCAGGGAACGGGGCTTGTAACTGCAGGCTGGTCCAACGCAACTCCTGTAGAAAGTGCCGCTGGTCTCAGCCCTGATGTCAACCACCTTATCTGCAAAGAACCAAGCTCCTCACACTGCATTTGTGAAATGGCTCGATGAACTCCGTAGACACGCCTGTTTTGCACAGCCTGTCTGTGGTTCTGGAAAGTCGGGCTGGTCAGTTCTGTGCAGTTAAATTTCTGGACAGGAATATTGCCTTCTTTATGAGTAATTGCTGACTGATATAGCGTGATAATGCCCTAGGAGTCTAAGATGGTTGGCATCTAAGCCAGATTTCGCCAGCACCTCTCCAACCTGCATCCTAATCCTGTATCTCCTCATGTCCCCATCAAACCATGGGGACTGAGGGTGAAGGAGAGAGGATGTACCACCGAGGGAGCAATAGAATCCAGTGTAGTGGTAATGGCCTTATTATAGGCCAGAACCGAAACTTCAGGATCGGAGCTCATCCCAGGAAATTCTGATAGATCGAATATCACAGTTAGGCCATTGGGAGTCACATCCCATAAGGGTGGTACTTGACCATCTCCACAGGGATTGGCCTATGAAGAGGGGTGCAGAAATTGAATCTCACAATGTGATGGTCAGACCATCCAACAGGTACCACTGCCACATCAGAGGCCTCCATCCCCGGTCAAGGGAATGGCCATGTTTATGAGTGGTAGAGGTAACCACCTGTGAGAGGCCCAATGAACACATCAATTAGAGGAAGTGCTGTCCAAATTGTGAGAGTTCGTCCATTGATCCAGGCATTAAAGTCACTCCAGCACCATCAACCTGGGTGACTCAAATACCAGGTCGATGACAAAGTCCGCTACTTGTTTAAGGAATAGCTTAGATCACAGGGTGGACGATAGATGAGCACCATCCTATAGCCTCCACCTGCCACTATGACACATTTGAATGATCTGGTCTCCTCAACTGGGACACTAGTGAGATCCAATATGGTCTTGAAACAGACTGCAACCCCCCACCTCTGTGATCCAATCTCAGGCAGTGTATCACTGAATACCCAGCTGGAACTGCTGCCTCAAGCATGGAGCCATCATTGCCATCCAGCCAGGTTTCGGTGATGCAGATCAGGTCTACTGTACCCACCAAGTCTGCTACAATGGCAGTCTTGTTCACAATAGACCTGGCATTGCATAACACCGCCTGGATTGGATAGAACTCCTGGGATGCCCCAACCACTTGCCCACCATTTAAGGTGGTGCCCTTTGGGTATGGAGACCAAACAGGAAGGCCCACATTCAGCACTCCATTTCACCCAGGGCACCTTCTAGACTTAACCACTCTGATGTGAGCACCCCCTCATCCATCCTCCACTGTTCATATCCCCAGCTCCTTCACAACCTCCTACAAGCAATTCCCAAGGCCCTACAGTGCTGGTAAACTGAGAAAATCAATGGGAGGAAAAAGTAAGGGTGGAGGGCATGAAGAATGGAGGATGAATAGCTGCAGATGACTGGGAGGTGGGATAGCAATATATATTACTATCCACTGACATGGAACCAATGACACTAATTTCTAATCTCCTGTAGTAGAAATAAATTCAAAACACAAACCTAAAGAATAAATTAAAATAACAGGAAAAAAAGAAACTAAACTATAAATAAAACAAAACTCTGATAGCTCAGATCTAATTAACATAAATTAAACATCATACATCAAAAACCTAAATTAACAAAAAAATAGAAACAGTAATTAACTAATCGCAGTTATCTCTAAATCAATACCTCAGAAACAAACCTAACAACTTATAAACAACTAAAAAATTAAAAAATTAATAGGCAATAGCAACATCCAGTCCATATGAGTTCGGATAATAAATGTTTTAGGACTGTGGAGCTCCACCTTCCACGACCAAAATGTCCATATGTAGACCCATGGTCTCACTCTATGGTCCAGCAATTAAAATGACACAGTTAAAATTAAGTCAAATTTATAGGCGCTCTACCAAAATTCAAACCTCCCAGGTTCTCACCACCTTGGTGGAGTAATACAGGCAGGTGACCCTCCAAAGCAAAATAATAGGCTGCAGTGGGTAGATCCAGATACAGTTTGAAAAGGACACAGTACCAGGGTTCATAATACTTTGTGGGCTCTCACCACCGGAAAGATCAAACATAAGATGATACCCTTCAAAAGACCCCAGGATCATCTCCATCATAGTCAGGTTAGGCAACAAGCAGCACAAACATTTTTAGTAAAAGCAAAGGCCTTACTTTAGTGTAGTCATTCAGTGGTAGATAGAAAAGTGGATTCAAACTAGGGATCCGAGGCCTGCACCAGGTTCTTACCTGGAACACATGCCTCACTTTGGACTTTCATCACTAAATTTTCAACATAGGCATTTTAGGGCCTCTGCTAATGAACAGTGTCACTGTGAGTTTCAACTGTGTCCCAACACCGATTTCCACAGGTGACCCGCTTCTATTCTATGCCGAAGTGTAAACACACATCTCAGGCATGATGTGAAAATGATATCTGGACTGTTCATAAGGAGGTGCGTGAAAATGAGTATTGAAAATCTAGATGAAAATAACATAAATGCGAGATTATGAGCATGCATGGACTCTGCGCAATGGGCGCTCGTAGCACACAGTCATTTTATAGATTTTTGTTTCACCAAATTTTCAACATAGGCTTTAGGGTGTCTGCTAATGAATAGATGTCGCCAGGATTTTCTTCATTCATCCTGAACACTGATTTCACATAGCAACCATGCTATTTTGCGCTGCAAGTGTGAAACACATTTTGTCCAAGATGTGAAAAATGACAGCTGTACTGTTCATAAGGGAGGTGTGAAAAATGGCAATGTTGGAAAATCTGGACTGAAAATATTGCAAACTCAGCGGTTACAAGCATGCGAAAGTAACTGCACAATGCACGCATAGAAAATAGTCATTTCTTGGATTTTTGTACCAGATTTGCAACATACACTTTTTGAGAACCCACCATAAATACTGGCACTGTCATTTCCTTAATCAGTCCCAAAAGGTGATTCCGCCGCAGGACCATGAAATCACCTTTTGGGACCGATTAACGCCATGACAGTGACTGAATTCATGAGGAGGGGACCCAAAAAATGCATGTTCAAAATTTGGTGCCAAAATTCCAAAAATGAAATATGCTAAAAGTTGAAAACCCTCATCTATCCCATTATACAGCTTACCAGCATTCCTCAGTTTGTGGTCGGCTTTGAAGAGTGCAGATGTTTTCCTGGTCCACCAAAGATCATCGTGCCAGACTCCAGAGGTAAGTAGAGGTGAGGGGTGTGGGAGGCAGAGGCGAGTAGGTGGGTGCGGGTCGTGAGGGAGGGGCCAGGGAGACCACGAGGGACTTTATTTTAAGGTTGTAAAAAAAAATCATTGCAGGATGGTTTTCCTTTGCAGGGCCTTTGGGCATACTAGGGTGGGCTCCCAGCATGCCACCTGAACATTGTTTTTTGGGCGTAGCCGACAGGGGATTAGCACCACCGTGGTACAAAAGTGGGGTGCAAGATCCGAAGCGGGATTGGGCACCCCTTGGTCTCTCTCAAGCATTTTTGGGGGCTGATGCTGACAGGGAGTGGGCTCCCCATCAGCACATCACCATAGCAAGTGGAACACTACTGCCGATGGGGGAGTGGGCTCCCACTGACTGTCAACACCGAGACGGATGCTGACGGGATTGGGGCCCCATCTGCAAAACACACATCTATGGGAGGGTCACATGCTGCCGAGGGATTGGGCACCCTTGACTCTTTGATATTGTTTGGAACATGGCGCAATGCGCCACCATGTTCATAAACAATATCACACCAGCAATGTTCCACCCAGCAATGATAGTGCTTCCTCATTGCAGCAATCGCTGAGGCTGCAACGATGAGGTGGCCGATGATTGCTGCAGTGAAATGCTAGAACTTGGTGAACCTTCTGGAAGCCAGTGTTATCAGCACACTGTGCCTCCATTGGTGCACCAGGTCCAGGCCCCCAAATGCAATGCTGCTGTTGGATGTCACACTGCCATGCCTCCCCAACCCACTTCTCATCTAGCTGTCACATAATGTTTCTTAGCATGCCGATAGCAAACATAAAAAGGGGTTTGGATTCCCTGATTCAAAGGCTACCTCTGAGCTTTCTGAATGGCCCAAACCATTAAATGGTTTCAGAACCCCTCACTGATCACTACGGGTTGCAATGGAATCCACATTATGCCCGGGAGGAGTTCCCACTTCCTTCATTTTTAATCCCATTTCCTCTAAACTAAATCTCACCTGTCTCTATCATCCTCTGAAACTAACCCACAAATTCCTGAAATCCACTCTACACCCTGGTTTTGTGCCCCTCATGGGCAATCTACTGCTCACTCTAGAAGATAACCCAATTTTCTGTCGATATGGAGAAACAAAGGCATTTTCTTTTCTCGGAGATATCTTGGAGCAGAATTCACTTACTCTAGATCATTCTCAGACTTGCAGGCCAGATGGAAACTTCCTAAACAGAACTTCTGGAAATTTTACAAATTTGGGCAGTTTATAACTCTGTATTTTAGTGTACTGGCCTACTCTTCTAAACCCATACATCTTGCACTGGACTAAGTTATCAGTAAAATTAAATAGCTCCATTTAGAAACATAGAAACATAGAACATAGATTTTGACGCAGATAAGGACCGCTTGGCCACCCAGTCTGCCCATTTCCTTACCTAATGGATAAGCTGCAGATCCTAGCTATCCAGCAGCCTACTTCTTCCTACCCCCACCCCCTAGAATTGCCTTATGACTGTCCCATGCATGCTTGAATTCCACCACTGTTTTTGACTCCACAACCTTCCTCCGAAGGCCATTCCATGCATCCACAACCCTCTCTGTGAAAAAATACTTCCTAAATTACCTCTGAGCTGTCCCTCTTCTAACTTGTGCCCCTTGTTCTTGCACACTCTCTTTTTTGAAAGATGCTACCCTTTTGGACTTTGTTGATTCCCTTGAGATACTTGAAAGTTTCTATCATGTCCCCTCTCCTCCTTTCCTCCAGGCTATACATATTCAGCTCCTTAAGTCTCTCTTCATATGTTTTCTGGTGCAGACCCTGCACCATTTTAGTTGCCCTCCTCTGACAGCCTCCATCCTGTCTATGTTCTTGCATGGAGACTGGGTCTCAGAACTGTACACAGTACTCCAGATGGGGTCTCACTCAACTGTCTGTACAGAGGATAATAACTTCCTGTTTTCTACTGGTGATGCCTCTCCTATGCATCCCAGTATCCCACCAGCCCTCCTTGCTGCCCTCTCACATTGATTGCCCACCTTTAGGTCATCTGATATGACTATCCCAGGTCCCTTTCCATTTTTGTTGTTGTTAGTATCTCACCTCCCATTGTGTACCCTTCCCTGGTTTTTTTTTCCCAGGTGCATTACCTTGCACTTCTTAGCATTGAATCTAAGCTGCATACATTTGACCATTCCTCTCACCTTGCCAAGTCCCTTCTCATCCTTTCCACCCCACCTTTGTGCATCAACTCTGTTGCAGATCTTGTGTCATCTGCAAAGAGGCATACTTTTCCTTCTAGTTCTTCTGCAATGTCGATTATAAAGACATTGAAGAGGACCGGTCCTAATACTGAACCTCAGTACCCCATTAGTAACCCCCTTTTTTCAGAGTGGACTCCATTTACTATTACTCTCTGTGTCCTTTTCTCCAGCCAATTCTTTACCCAGGCTGTCATCTTGGGACCCACCCCAGGCTGGCTAACTTGTATATTAATCTTTTGTGGACTGTGTCAAATGCCTTGCTAAAGTCTAGGTAGGCCATGTCCACAGCCCTCCCTGATCTTCTACTTTGGTCACCCAGTCAAAGAAATCTATCAGATTTGTCTGGCATGACCTTCTTGCTATGAATCCATGCTGCCTTGGGTCCTGAGCCCCTCTGGCCTCTAGATACTCAACAATTCTTTCCTTCAGAAGTGATTCCATCATTTTCCCTACCACTGAGGTTAAACTAAGAGGTCTGTAGTTTTCTGCTTCTGCCTTTCTCCCACTTTTGTGAAGGGAATCACATCTGCCCTTCTCCAGTCCTCGGGTACCACCCCATCCTCCCATGATTTGTTAAAGAGGGTAATCAGTGGTGTCACTAGTTCTACCCTTAGTTCTTTAGAATTCTGGGATGAATCCCATCAGGCCCCATTGCTTTGTCCACTCTTCAGTTTTAAGAGTTCTTTCAGAACCCTTTCTTCTGTAAATGGGCGGTATCAACTTCTGTATCCAGAGTGTTTCTACTGTTTGTTTAGGTACCTCCCACTTCCTTTGTAAATACTGAGCAAAATATTTGTTTAGTATCTCTGCCTTTTCACGGTCACCCTCTGCTCGCCCTCCTCCTCTTTATTAAGCCTCACTAGCTCTCCCTTGGTCTTCCTTTGCTCCATGATGTACCTATAAAGGGTTTTATCCCCTTCTTAACTGAGTTGGCTATCTTTTCCTCGGTTTGGGCCTTTGCTGTTCTGACTGCCTTCCCAGCTTCCTTTTGCTTTAACTGATACAGTTCCTGTTCTGCTCCTTCTGTGATTCCTTGTACTTCCTGAATGCTTTCTTTTCTCTTGAACCTTCACTGCCACTTCCTTTGAGAACCATAGTGGTTTCTTTTTGTTAATTTGCTTCCACACAAAGGCTTGTTACCTCTGTGATGGCAGTTTTTATTATTTCCCATTGTTCTTCCACCCTCCTTCCTGCCCATTTGCTAGTGCATTCCTTAGGCACTCACCCATTTTTTGGCAAAGTCAGCCCTCCTAAAGTCCAGTACTTTTGCCTTTGTATGGCTTGACTCTATTGCTGTGTTTATAGTGAACCATACTGTTCGATGGTCACTAGTTCCCAGATGGCTACCCACTTCTACATCTGCGATCCCTCTTCATCTCCATTTGAGAGAACCAGGTCTAAGATTGCTCCCTCTCGAGTGGGCTCCAATACTAGTTGTCTAAGGCATGCCCCTGTAAGGCATCTAGAATAACCCACTCTTGAAGTGGCTGCTGCAACTGCACTCCAGTTAATATCTGGCATATCTAGATCACCCATCAGCAATATCTCCCTTTTTTGCCATTCTAAGTATTCTTTCTATCATTTCCTTGTCCATTTCCTCCCCTGAGAAAGGGTCTATATACAACCCCTGTGCGGATTGTGGTGCCATTGCAGGTCTCCCAATTTACCCACAGTGCTTTTCTCCTCCCTGTTTTCCATTTTGTTCTGTTGCTTTGATTCCTTCCCTTATGTAAAGAGCTACTCCTCCTCCTCTTTGACCCTCCCTGTCTCTCCTGTAGATAGTGTATCCTGGTATGTTTATGTCCCAGTCATGGTTTTGTGTGTACCCTGTTTCTGTGACTGCCACGATATCCAGATGTTCCTCCTCCATCAAGGCCACTAATTCAGGAAGCTTGTTACTCAGACTACGGGCATTGGTACTCATTGCTCTCCATTTTTTGATGGCTTTACCTTCTTTGCAGCATTCTCCACTGGACGTGTCTACTCAGTCTTTTCTCATTTAGTACCCTGTTTTGTAGGGAGAGGCTGGGATGTTCCTGCTGCTTTTCAGTGCCTCCCCCTTGACTAGTTTAAAGCTTGCCAATAAAGCATTTAAACCTATTGCTCAAAAGACTTTTTCCTTCCCGACAGATGCAGACCATCCTGCCAGGTATAGGCTGGTGTCCTCCAGATGGAACCCCAGTCCCCAATGAAGCCAAACCCCTGTGCTCCACACCATCAAAGACTTTATTGATAATCTAACCTGATCAGTCTATACTAGCCAGAAATAAATGGAGCTCTTCTTAACTACAATATTTCAGATGCACAATGGAGTAATTGTTGGCGTTTGCACATAATACCTTTAAAGATGCCTATGGTTCTTTAATGCAAACTAAAATCCTACATCTTTGGTATAGAACCCTCTGTGCTTCAATGAATGGGCCTATTAAGCAATAATAATTGCTGGCACTGCAATTTGGCCAATGGGGATCTACTTCACATCTCGTGGTCTTGCACTCCCATTAATAAGCTCTGGCATAAAGTCTGTTTACTTGCCTCCAGAGTAACAGGACAAAAACTACCTTTGACCCCAAGCTATTCCTTCTAGGCATCCTTATCCCAACAGCTCTTTCCTCTCACATACACATTTTAGATGGCTAAACATACTTTCTGTTCTGGTTAAATGACTGATTCTTATGAAATGGAAATCAACTTTGGTGCCTTCTCTTTCAGATGTTCTTCAAAGCCTCTCTCAGTATGCCTCCTAGACTGATTATCTCATGTTACTCATAACTGACTCACTGTACTGTATATGACAGATGTTGGCAGGATTACTGCAAGCTACATTTAATCTAGTTCTTCTAGACCCTACTTATTAGGGATATTTAGCCCTCCTTCTTATTTTGCTCTCAGATTAGGTTTCCTCAAAACATTTGTGCACAGATTTATCCTCTTTTTCCCTTCTTCCTGTTTCTCCCTCTCTCCTTCCTTCTTCTTTGCTTTTTCTCTCTTCTTTCTTTCCTTGCACACTTTTCTCTTATCTTCACCTCTCCATTACTGAACAGTGTTCATATTATCACACTTATCACTTTTTGCAGTTTACTGAATGCCTTGCCATAGCCTGCCCTAGCATGTATTTCGTACATAGTTGCTATGTCTGATCCTATAATACGCTATTGATTGTAACCCTTCTGCTCTCCACTTACATCCTGTCTAGCTTTGTGTTTTATTATCAGTACATGTATATAAGGCTTCTCAATATGTTTACCCTAAATACTGTGTTTTGTTAAGTGATATTTTATACCTTACATGGAGGATAGTCTTCTATTGTATTAAATGTGTGCTTTCTTATATACTCAAATTTCAATAAAAGATAAAGTAAAAAAAAAACATTGGATATCCTGTGGTGAACCAAAGGATTTTATAATGCTTGAAAAAAGGTTGATGCATTGAATGTTCTTTCATAGCTGTCGTTGTTGATTATGTTATACTTAGATTAAAATGTGAGGATTTTTACCCAGCCAACTAGTTTACTACCTTCCTTGAAGGTGAACCTTTCTAAGACAACCCATTTGCCGATTTGAAGAAGAAAAAAAACTGTCTTTACAAGCAGAAGGGGAACAGAAAAAATTTTTTTAACTTGAATCCAAATAAATTGGTAACTGTCATACACACAGAAATTAGAGCTCAAGAAAAATGGCAAAAGTTAACTTTGCAATTTTCCCTTTCTTTGAATCAGGCATACAAACAAACATACATACATACAAACATACAAACATGCATACATACATACAAACATACATACTGTATGTACATGCATGCAAACATACATACATACATACATGCTCCCTGGTGGTGTGGCTAGCTATCCTGCTGCCCATAAATCCAGCTCTTGGCCACTCATCTCACCAGCCAGGTACAGAGATTTTCATAATTAGGTGCTCTCTACACACTCCCCACTGATTGGTTGCCTTCCACTCAGGTGCATTCTGATTGGAGCGCCCTCAAGCTCTGGTCTTGCAGTGCTGTACTGCAGCTTTTTGCTCACTGTGTTTTGCCTACCCTGCTACTAAAGCCTCCTCTCTAATTTGTTCCTTCCTCCCACCACCCAGCCTCAGCCCTGGCCTCAGGCCCCAACCTCTAGTAAAAGCTCACAAACTCCACCCTCTACCACTTGCCACTCGTCCCTATTGTCTACCCTAGCCCTAGCCTGACTCCAACTGCTTAACCCTTTAATTAGCCCTCCTACCCTCTCCGGTCTCCCTCTTCTCTAGCTCTACAGACTACCCTGATAACTCAACCTGCTGCAGTTATTCCTTCCTATAACAATGCTTTCTATCCATGCCATCCTGACCCTCTTCATGCTAGCTCCTATCCTCTTCTTTCTCTCCCATTCTCTCACCTGCTTAACAACTCCATGCCCCATTTGCCTCCTGATTATCCCTGCCAGTTTTACCCCAGCTACACCTCAGTGATAATTCCTACACCCTTCTGCTTCAACTGGACCCACTACTCTTATTAGCCTTCTGCTCAACGCCTACCTCTGCACTACTCCCTACATTATTTGTGCCTTCTAAAATTCAACTTACTATTTTCAGCTACCCAGCCTTCACTACCAAAATATATAGTCAAACCTGGTTTAGGAGTTCCAAGTTCACTTCTTCATTATCACTCTCCTCTGCTGTCCACAGGCGACATAAATCCTAACCTAGCACCATTCTCATTACAACTACATTCCTTCCTCCCCCTTCTCCAATTTCCTCATCAACCCTACTTCCTTCCCCAAGCTCTAAAGATCCTACATTAACATTCAGAGTTTTCTCCCTTAACTAGACCTGCTGCCCTCTAGTCGCTTCTACTCACTGATATATTAATAGTTACTGAGACATGGCTAACAGGTAAGGTTACTGATGCTTCCATCTCAATCCATGTGTACATCATCACCCAACAGGACCATGCAAGCAGGGGTGGGGTGTCATTATCTATTTCTCTGCCTCCTTCAAGTCACAACTGTCCTAGCAACCTCTGTCCCCAAGACATATGAAGCCCTCATCTTAACATTATCACTAGCTTTCTCAGTCCCTGTCTTTCATCACAGGGGCTTACTGCTGACCTGGCCTATACCACACTGTTACCCTGATGGTAGCCCGATGACATAGCCAGAAATTGGGTCAGCATTATAGCAGGTTTCAATTGAGAAAACCCATTTATTTATTTATTTATTTTGTTAACTAGGTAAGCACACTAGACAGCAAGTGCCTATTTTCAGGTGTCGACCTGGGAGGATTACAAGACACAAACATGAACGTCAGGCAAATACAAAGGTATATACAATAGCATCAGGCACATAAAATACATCTGGAGGTAGTAAGCAGCTTAATACAGGCAGGGGCAACAGGTGTCAACAGACAGCCCAAAGAATCAAAACGGTGATACATTAAAAGTAGGCTAATTGGGGTACATACTGTAGAACTTGAATGTGTTGCTGTAAACAAATTATCACTATTATCACACTGTACCTTTAAGGTGCAACATTAAGCTTACAGTATTCATTGATATACTCTAAGCAACCACGTGGTGCTGCTGTAACTCGCAACAAGCAGTACCTCGATTCAATGAAAAAAACCATGGACACTAATGCTTATTTTTTTATTTGTTTATTTTCTTGCTGCACAAACAATCCCTAAACCCTAAATCACCAAAAGTCTACAACCCTAACTACATTGCGCAACTACAGTAACTTCTGTAGCCTTGACTCAGGAGTCATTACGGATGCCATCAGTGCTGCCATCATCACCATTGTAACTGGTGACTTACCATCAAGTCTACCAGGTACTGTGGTTTAAAAAACAAAAAAAACATTGTTTAGTCTCTGGGAAGTAAATGTGTTCTAAGAGTGTAGTTTTGATTTGTTTACCATCATGTCAGTTCTCCTTGACAGTGCTGGTAGTTGTCTCCTGATTCTCCCAGTGTCCCAGTTCTCAACCTGGAGATTCTGTTAGGGAGAAAGGTCGGTGAGCAGCAGGTAACAAAATACTGAATTTTAGAAAAGTAGATATCAGTAGAACAGGAAAAGGATTATTACTGTACTGTCGAGGCAGTTGTTGTGTGCCTGTAGTTTGCCTGCCTGTTGGAAACCCTGGATACATTCCTCAATTTGTGTGTACAAACTAGCCATGCTTGTCACCAGCCACTGTGCGTGGTGAGACTTTAATACTGAGGATCTCAGATCTACCTTAATCTGTGAGCTGCTGCTCCCAACCTGAAGTTGGTCAGACATTTGTTGTGCATACCAATCAGTGAATTGTATTTTGAGTTCATCTTTAAATATTTTATTTATGGCTATGTCCAAAGGTTGTAACAGGTTGGTGCAAGAGCAGGCATGTAATCGGAATGATGTTATTGGCCTCAAGTTTGCAAGTACATCTGCAGTTGTATGGCCTCTAAACAGATCTAAAATCAGTACTGTACACTGCTCATCAGGTAGATTCATTTGTGCTTTTACTTTATTAATGTATGGGACAATCACTTTGTTGGTGTATAGCAGAGTGGTGTTAGAATTAGCTCAATGGTTTTCAGTATGAGTAATGCACCAATCAGCAGGGAATGAGAAATGTGGGTGCCATTTTCAGTTTTCCCTGGTAAATGACCTATGGAGGAAGGTAGTGACCAGATAGGAAATGCATAACACCACAGTGACTTGTCGTTTGTCACCGAGACCAGACACTTCAATTTGCTTCTTACCGATACTGTCCATTGCCATTGGGAGCACAGTATCAAGTTTACACCTATTTCATCGAGGTTAAGAATAAGTTCTTTTGGTACAACTTCTTGCATTGCTGCTGTTGAAATTCACTTCAAGAATTGTGCCTTTAAGTCTGGGAAGTCAATAAGCGTTTTTCGTGCTGCTTTTCAAACCCTTTCTTTTACTGAACCCCATGCAATTAACGAATAACCAGGACCACTGCCGAGGAAATGAAAGGTGCCAGCATTTTCAATAAGCATATGTGGGTGTGTTGTTTTATGCCAATTGCAATGTGCAGCCAAAACACAACCATTAACTACAGCACCTCTGCCCGGAAAGACTTTATGATTACTCTCAATTCTTTTCCACGTCCTCCATAAGGAGTGGTGGGCAACCTCAAGGTTTAATGGCAGACTTTTCTCTAATGTCTGGGGTCAGGGTTTTTTTTTAGCTTCAGCAGGTAGTCTCTTTTAGAAGTTCTTACAGTACTTTCATTAATTTTAGATTTATACTTTGTGTCATAAAATCGTACTGCATTTATTACTCCATGCTGAACTGCGTATTGGCCAACCTCAAACCGGACCTCAGGGGAATACACACAATGGACCACTTTCCTTTTCTTTGGAGGAGGAGATGCATTAACAAGCTCCTCCATGACATTCTCTGCCATGAGCCTCAAGACACCAGCAGTAACACTCAGCAACTCAGCGTCAATGTTATCTGTATGCAGTGCTGAGTAGTCACGCTTTGTTGATTTTTTTTATCTGAGTGTGTAACCACTTGAAGAGACATGTTTGAAGTTTGAAGCTGGTCAGTAATCCAAAAGAACAGGCAAGAAACAGAGCTACGCTGACCACAACATATGAGTGTAAGACAACTATCAAGTGAAAGCTAGCTGTCAGTCAGTAGCAGAGTGTGATGGTAAATTGTCGCACTACGAAATGAGAGTCAGACAGCGATATAAACTTGACGCGATATTAAATAGTTCTACAGTATAAGATCATCAGGCGCATAGTAACATCAGGAGATAGATAAACCCCAGTGTCATGGTCTGCTGCCTAATCCCTTCTAAACTCCTAACTACCCACTCTTACAAAACCCTGGACCCTGCCTCTCTACATCAGGACCTAGCGTTAGTTGATTGGGCCTCTATAGCTTCTGCCAAAACCATGCTCTTGCTCTATTAATTTTAAGGACAACCTTCTCCCTATCTAGAACAATCACGCCCCTTGAAGCAAGTCAGACTGCATGGTTACCACCCTTGGATCACCCCTGAGCTCCTGGCCTTTCAGCAAGCATGTGACTCAGCTTGGAAAACTTACAAAACCATCAGACACTCTTGACCTTGACAACTGCCACTCTCTCAGAAATGCCTGTACTAAATTAAAGCGATCCAGCAGACCAAGTCCAAGTACTTCCATTCCACCTTAATAAGAACATAAATAACCCATCAAAGTTCTGGAAAGTTGTCCACTCACTTTATCCCCAAGCTAAACCTACCACTCTTGACTTAATATCAACAACCAACTCGCTTCAGATCATCTCTTGGTAGCTTCGAATTCAATACTTACATATGATATACTTGAATGTTTAAAATGCAAAAACATTTAATTACAAAAAAAAGATTCATTACTTACTTTTCATATTGCACTTCCTCCTGTTAGCCTCCCTACCAACCCCTCCTTCTACCTTTCACCCCCTACCTACCCCCCTCCTTCATTCCACAAAAGCTTTCATTTTCACCAATGTCTCCTAGCAACACCTTAAAGGCCCTTCTCTCAGCTCAGTCCTACAAAGGACAGCTCTCCTGATGGCCTTCACCCTAAGCTGCTCTTAAGCACCTTAAACCGCTGCACTTACACTTGACGAGGTTCTCAATCCCCTAACTAAAATGCTTAACCTCTCTCTCACACTAGTACATTCCTGAAACATGGAAAACTGCACTGTAGACCTGGCCCACAAAAGTGGGGATAAGATCTGCCACTCTAACTACCACCTGATCTCCATAATGCCACCACTATCCAAGGCCCTAGAGTGTATTGTTGCAGACCAGCTCACTGATTATTTGGAAAATATAATATTTAGTGCACACAACAGCACAGCTTTAGAAAAGAGCATAGTACCACCACTGCCCTGCTTGAATTTACCAGTGCAGTGCATAGTTCCCTTGATAAAGGTCTTCTTACAAGGGATGTCTTCATTGACCTCTCAAAGGCAATTGAAATGGTCCATCATCAACTGCTGTATGACCAACTACTCCTTGCTGGCCTCACACTGGACTCAGCCCTCTAGTTCAAAAGCTATGTTGACAACCGCTCTCAAAGGTAAAATTTGCCAGTGCTATCTCAGATACCTTGCCTGTCCACTCAGGAGTCCCTCAGGGGTCCATACTGGGCCCTCTCCTTTTCAGCCTCTTTTAAACTCCCTCCCACAATCTTGCTTGGAACAAATCATCCTGTATGTGGATGATGCTGTTGTCTTTTCTATGCACAAGGACTTTTACCACTACAACACAGCCTCCAACTCAGATTCAGTGCCACTGAAACATGGTTCTCCAATCATAAACTAGTTCTCAATCACAAGAAAACCAAGTCATTGCTATTCTGCAGTTCACATAACTGTTAAAAGCAACACCCCTGCCATCTCCACCAAGCAGGGATTGTCCTCGAACAAGTTTACTCATTCAAATACCTAGGGATTCTGCTTGACCCCAATCTCTCCTATATGGCTCACATTGACAGTGTGGCTAAAGCTGCCAGCACATGCCTTGGATTACTCTACAAGCTGAGCAGCAGCACCTCACCCCTAAGGCCCTGAATATTGTCATCCAGAGCTCTGCGGTGTCAATTATTGATTATGGCCTCATTATCTATGGCTCCGCCATGATTGTCCACCCTCGACTTATAACAACAGCACTTAACAAAGCATGCTGACTCACAACTGGTGCCCACTGCCTCACCCACACCTGTGCCCTTTATGAACAATCTGGATGGCTCCAACACTCCACCCTTATAAAAGTATCTCACATGTGCTATGGCAGGAAAATCCACCTTGACCTACACCCCTGGTGTTACTGCCTTGTTACATCAAAACACCAACCAACAGAACACCAGAGCTCAACAATCCATATTCTACAAGTTCCTCACTGTCAAACTATGCAGAGACAATGCTCCTTCACCTATGGGCTCCTTTATGGATGAATGGTCTCAGCCACACCATCTCCTCTGCCTCAACACTAGGTCTGTTCAAAACCAGGCTCGGCCATCTCATTGCCTCTAGCTCCTGTGACTGCCTCTCTAGCTGATGACCTACACAGCTTTAATCCTAACTTATATACTGCTTAACCCCAGGCCCCCAGTCCCCTCCCCAGCTCCTGAGGCACCACTTCAAACCTCAGGTCTTCATACCACGTCATTAGTCTCTCCTGCCCCATTATAGCACTTATTTGCCCCGACCCCTTTTTCTTCTATCACCCCTTACCATTTATTTTTCGACAAGTGCCTCTGGCTGCATCTTTATTCTCTCCCTCTACTCTCATCCCTGTTTCTCTGCCACCTCAGGGCACCTGACCCTACCCATTCTTTGTGGGCACATACATCCTAGCTGCGTTCATCATTTTACTATAGCTGCCTCTGTTAACTACCTACATTTCTCCTCCTCCTCTACACCTTACTCTTCCTATAATTGACCCTTTCAATAGCACTGTTGTACATTAATTATTTACTATTATTTCACTGTTGCTTCCTTGTTGTTTATTTCTAATGTGGAACATTTGTAAAAGCCTTAGCTCAAAGGTACTTGCAATCCTAGAATAAATAAATAAAAATAAATAAATCTGTCTGCTAATGTCATTTTCTACCCACTTGCTGACTTGTTCAACTTGTCTTTTCACACTGCTACTATACCTGCTGCATGAAACATGCTACAGTTCTCCCCACCAAAGGCGGCGATCTCTCTCTCCCCAGATAACTACCACCATAGCTCCCTTATTCCCACCGCTCCAAGAACACCTTGTTGTCTCTCAGTTCTCTTTCTTTCTTGACAATTATTCCTTCTTCATTCCCTTCAGTCTGGCTTCTGGAAGAACCACCCACAAACACCTCCCTACTCAGAGCCATGGACTCTATCCACTTGCCATGGATAAAGGCCACATCATGTCTACCATCTCTGTCGACCTTGTTAAGGCATTCAGCACTGTCTCTCACTCCCTCCTCCTTGAAACACTCTTAACTGCTGGCCTATCACAGCCTGCCTTCTACTGGTTAAGCTCCCTACCTGATAGGTAGAACTCAATTTGTCAGAATAGTTGACTGTACATCTCTGCCTCTCCAAATCTTTACTGGTGTGCCTCAAGACTCCTTCCTATGCCCACTTCCATTCTCAATCTTCCTTGTCCCTTATCCTTATGTATGCATGACACTGTCCTGTTCATTTCTGGCCCCTCTCCCTGAGACGTACTACCAGACTACAGTTTGACTTCAATAATGTTCAAAGCTGGCTAAGATCTCAAACTCTTTCTCAACACCAAGAAGACAGTCTCCGACCTTTGGCACTAGGCAGAAACTCTCTCAGCTGCCCGCTCTCCCCCTCCTTCCATACCCTTAATGGGGCTACTTTAGAGGACTCTATGTCTTTTAAATACCTAAGTGTGAAGCTTGACCACCACCACCATAACATTCTGAACATATAGATGCTATCCTGAAAAACTGCACCACAAGCTCAGTGCCCTCTACAGAAACCATAGTGCACTACCACCACTGGTGAGGCGGTATTGTTCAGAAAATGATTCTTCCCATTTTGACTATGCTGATATAGTCTACAGCACTACTCCTAAGCCTTCGCTCACCAGTCTGGAGACTCTTGTCAATGTCTTCTGTCACTTTGCCCTTGACTCTCCTCTCACTCACCACTGCACCCTGTATCACTCTCTTGCCCTACCTTCCCTCGAGTGCCAGTGCCTCTCCCACTGCACTAGGTTCACTTCCAAATTCTGGTTCAGGTTCCAACCCTCCTACTTTCCTCCTTGCTCTCTGCTCCTGCTCCCACCTCTAGCCCTCTTAGATCCCTGGATTCTCGATCTCCGCTGTTCCTCACCATCTCACTTCCATTGGTCAGGAAGCTTACTCTTATCGGTTAACTAAACTCTGTAACTGCTTCCTTCCTTCCTTCCTCTATTTGACTTTCCTCATCCCCTTTCCCTCTCCTTAGCCCTGCATAATTACTTTGCCCCTAATGCACTTGCTTCTAAGCCCCTCTTCCCTCCCTTACTCCCTCTTTCAAACACCACTACATTGTTTTCCTTATTCTGTCTATCCTTCCCACTTCCTTCCCCAAGTCTTATGCTCCATTGTACTCCCACTACTACTTTTTCTCCTCCTTCTTCCTCCCCACCCTGTATCCTTCCCCTCTGCCCCACTAAAAGCTACCTTTACCTAGTATATTTTACTTTCTCCACCTACTCCAATTCACTTTCACACCATCTCTCTGCCATTCATATCCTCCTCTAGCTACGCACACCCCTATTATTGCATCTATCTCCTCTTTCCTTCCTCTTCCACCCTACTCTAACCCTATTTTCCCTTTTCTTCCAGTCCTACTTCTGCTCCTGCCTTCCTTGCATGGTTCCAGACATCCTGAAGGGGGTTCCTGGACCCTGCTCTCTTTTCTCCTCTCCTCCCCCACCCTCGCTCTTTCCTATGGTTTCACTAGCACTTACTGAAGCCTTGCTTCACACTCACTCTGTGCCTCTTCACACCCTCTAACCTCCTCAACCTCGGCCTGGTGGTACCACATAATTTTAAACACCACTACATTGTTATCCCTATTTTGTAAATAAATACATATTTACATACATAGCTGTCAGCAGATCAGGCCTAATGGTCTATTTTGTTTGCCCACACAGCTCACTGGTAATACACCTCGACTGTTCTACCTCCTACCACCATTTTGTCTGCCCCTCTGCCCTGTGCTACCCTGGTGATTTCCTTGGCCCCTCCTCCTGTGCTACCCTGGTGATCTCCTCTTTGACCCCTACCCTTCCACCACAGTTTTTCAGCCACAGTTCCTCTTTATACTTGCCGAATTTAGGACTGCAAGTGCCCTGCCAGACCTGCTCTGCCTCTTTACCCCGTTTTTCTTTTTTTCTGCCAGTTTGCTCCTGACAACATGAACCTGCTGCAACTCACACTGCTCACTGTCTTGCTGCAATCTTTCCTGGTTACTGACTCCTTCGCTACTGTGCTGCCCTGTCAAGAGCACCTTGCTTTCTCTCTGTCACCCACTCCACCCTGCTACACCCACCCCTCACTGTACATGGAACTGTCCTCCCTTGAACCTATCACACTCTTCTTTCTCTAACCAGGAACGCCGCTACCTGCTACTGGAACACCATTGATTTGGCTACTACCTGGCTTCCCTCTCTTGTTCTCCTTCTGCTCCCTCTGAACTTGTATACTCTTGATATCCCTCCTCCTCCTCCTTGCTGGAGATGTTGAATGCAACCTCAGGCCACCAAACTCCTGCATAACTCCCTCTCAGCATCTCGGCAAATACTCTAGGTCTGAACATTGCTCACATCAACATATGCAGTATTCCTCAAATTCCCTGACCTACAGGCATGGATCGTGCTTTCAAGCCCCACATCCTGGGATTTTCTGAAACCTGGCTAAGCAAACCTTGCCAACACCACTTATCAACTGCCTGGGTACCCCTACCTGTGGTGTGATAGGCTTGGCAAAAGGGAGGTGGTGTTGCACTTTCATAAGGGAACTCCTCTCAGCCACTATTGCCCTATATACTCTGATTCCAGCTCACCCAGTGAATGGCTTCTCTCCAGAACTAACCCTAGGTAACCATAAAAACTGTTCATAGGGTGATGCTACAACCCTACCACCACATAAACTTGGGGTCCAAACATGGCTTCCTCTTGGGCCAGTGCTCCTTTTCCCATAGAGACTCCATTCTCCTTAGGGATTCTGCAACTTAAACTGGTCTATGTACACACCAGTCAGCAACGCTAGCCACCTAAAACAATTCAACCTTGCTCCAGGCTATCACAAGCCCTACCAGACAAAAACCGTCGCATACGGCACCTGACTCTTCTGACTGGATAATTACTAACAGGAATGACTGTGTACTTTGTGCTAGTGTCATGGCAGACTCTGTCAGTGCACCACTCTCCTACATATCTCCTCTGGTTATCCAAGATTAACCCCCACCACCACCACAACCAGGTACCTGTCCTTCTGGAATTTCAGGAACACCAACACAGCACACCTCCTTGAAGGGCATGGTCTGTGGACTGGTCAGCTCTGTACTCTCTTACCAATGCAACTCAGGCTGCAACCCTATTTACACAGGCCCTATGACCTACAGGACATGTACTTTCCTGTCACTACAAGAAGGGCCAGAGGCAGTAGCTCATGCTGGGTCACCAAAGACCTCCTTACCCTCACATGATGAATATATAGAAAC
The DNA here is from genome assembly GCA_016271365.2 of Neoceratodus forsteri. NCBI lineage: Eukaryota > Metazoa > Chordata > Ceratodontiformes > Ceratodontidae > Neoceratodus > Neoceratodus forsteri. The sequence goes on from JADMNL010000035.1 coordinate 51,519,361, forward strand.
ATAGACTTTGATGGCAGATAGTGACCACTTGGCCCATCTAGTCTGCCCATTTCCTACCTACAGGATAGGCCTCAGATCCTAGTTAACCAACAGCCTATTTCTCCTACCTCCCACAAGAATTGCCTTATGTCTGTCCCATGCATTCTTGAATTCTCCACAGTTTTAGACCCCACAACCTCCTCAGGAAGGCTGTTCCATGCATCCACTACCTCTCTGTGAAATAATACTTCCTCACATTGCCCCTGAACCTCCCCTTCTCTCTCTTTAAATTGTGTCCTTGTTCTTACGTCTCTTTTTTCTGAAAGATGCTGCAACTTCTTGGACTTTGTTGATTCCACTGAAGTACTTAAAAGTTTCTATCTTGTCCCCTCTCCCTTCTTTCCTCCAGGGTATATGTATTAAGCTCCTTTAGTCGCTCCTCTCATATGGCTTCTCTTGCAGACCCTGCACCATTTTAGTTGCCCTCCTCTGGACTGCCTCTATCCTGTTTTTGTCCTTTGGAGTGGGGTCTCTCAGAACTGGACACAGTGCTCCAGATGGGGTCTCACCAGACTGTCTGTACAGAGGAATAACAACTTCCTGTTTTCTGCTGATGCCTCCCCATACATCCCATTATACCCCAGCCCTCCTTACTGCCTTCTCACATTGCTTGCTAACCTTAAGGTCTTCTGATATGATTACCCCAAGGTCCCTTCCTTTTGTTGTTGTTACTACCTCCCCCATTGTGTATTCTTCCCTGGGTTCTTGTTTCCCAGGTGCATTATTTGCACTTCTTTGCATTGAATCCTAGCTGCCATACTTCAGCCATTCCTCCAACCTTGCCAAGTCCTTCTAATCCTTTCCACGCTCCTTGTGTATCAACCCCTGTTGCAGATCTTTGTGTCATCTGCAAAAGGCATACTTTTCCTTCCAGTCCCTCTGAGTTTCACTGATAGAAGACATTAAAAGGACTGGACCCAATACTGAACCCTGCATAGGGATCAAGCCTGGTCCTCCAATGGGTCCTTCCTCCCCTGCTCTCTGGGATGCCTATAGAAGCTGGAGAAATCTTTGTAAACATCTGGCCAAGTCCATCAAACAGACTTATTTTCATAATCTCCAACAGGCTAACCTCAGAGACCCTAGAACATTCTGGTTGTCCATCAGCTCTATCCTAAACCCCCACACCAGCAAGGCACTCCTGAAATTATACTCCCCAGACAGCCTCATTACAGACCCCCAGCGTGGCCAGGGTTTTAATGACAAGTAAGCAATAAGACATGATGGGGTGTGCATTAGACAGTTCTAATGCGGCTTGGGGATGTAGTGAGACCACGAGGCCACAGGCCAAGTGTATCCAGTCCTCACCCATGCATTAGAACTGTCTAATGGACATCCCCGAGTGGCTTTTTGTGCTTATAAAATGGGCCTATGTATTCTAAATGGAGGTTCTAGTTTTAGTTGTGCATTAGGCACATCTAATGCTATGGCTAACAACCAATCAGATTGTTTGAAATCCTTTGCCCATTTTATAAATTCTCTTTATTTAGTAGTTTATTTGTTCAACCATAAAAGGTCATTACAAATATGGTTCAAAAAGTACATTATTAGATGCAAATACAAAATACAAGAACGTGTCCATTACAATATCAACAAATTTCAGACACTTAATTATACTATATAACAAACACTTAACTTTTTATTATTACTGATTTACTGTTATTTAAAGCCTTATTTGAGCAGACTGATAATCAGTCCAAACCAACATGCTATAAATGAGGTCCAAAGACCCTACTACATTTAATCCAGATGGCACCACTTCAATAAAACATGTCCCATCTGGGTTTACCCTATCCGCTCACACCCAGTCTCATCTGTACCCATCTGGCAGCCATATGGATACACTGCATTTGTAGGATAACCATCAGTGGTACCATACAGTGCACGCTGCTTTGTACCCTGCAGACCACCTCCAATCCGACCACTCCCATTAGTCATATCTGAGGGACTTAATGAAATTACCTGTATCTGGAAGGGCCCATCTAGGTTTACCATGTCCTCACCAATCCTACCCAAAAGCCGGTTGGACCTGCTGGCAATGAGGAGGTATCAATTGGGGCACCATGCAGCACATGCTGCTCTGCTTCTAAAGGTCACCCCTATCCAACTATTCCTGTCGTCTACTATTGAGGTTATGATAGAACTCTGTGTTACAGTTTGGTCTCAACCTTTACATCATGTCACATCTGCACCTCCCTAATGGCTCGATGGACACGCTGAGCTTGAGACTCATCCATTGGGGCACCATGCGATGCATGCCACTCTGTGCCACCTTGATTACCCCTAATCTAGCCACACCTATTGACTGCTCCTTAGGCACATAGTGGGACTCCATGTCACTGGTGGGGCCACCCATAATAGGTCATCTTGTCCAAACTGGTCCCAGGGCCTCACTAACCACTGCTGTTATCTAGACTGAAAATATCCAGACAATCCTAAGGACACATGACAAGTGTTGATTTAACATACTCAGAACATTTTCTAAGATCTATTAGTATCAAATGTCCTATCCATAAAAGCACTCTAAATAGGTGCAGGGTTAATTGCACCTTCTCAGCTAATAGCTTTTAACAGCTGCTGATTTTATACTTAAGAACTGTTATATAAACTTTCTCATACCATATCATTAACTCTTGAATTAAACAAGGCACAGAAATAAAACAAACATATAGTATAATAAGAAATAACTTCTATACATAGAGGAGTCGTAGACCCAATAATGTGCACCAATTCTCTATTTACTTAAATCAAATTACAACACTCTGTTTAACATTATGGAAACCTTCAGAATGTAATTAATAAGACTGATATTTCTTGTCCAGGGCTTCTCCAGTTCCCATAGGTAAGGGCCTCAATAAACCAAAATAAAAAATTCTATTACCATGTTTTCCATATTTAAAAAATAGACAAGTCTAAAATGTTCTATTCCCATCTTTTAGATAGCATAATGATTGCCTCTCACAAATATCTCATTCCAGAGCAATTAAACTTCTGAGCATCTCAGCATTTGGCTCAATAACAAGGAGTCCAGTTTAATTAGTTCTAGTTTCAGGTCGCTGTCCAAATGTAAGAGGCTACAGAATGTCATAAAACAGTAAAACTTCTTACCAGTTCATTTAGATGTTTAAAATGCATGGAAGCGGACTGTTTAATATAGCTGGAAATAGTGTGCCTACCTCTTCTTCATTCTCCAATTCTGTACAGAATATCACTCTTTAGAACAAAGAACCACAGTTTGCACCTCACTGTCTGTAATCTCTGTAATAGCTACTTCCTTCTGCGGCCACTATAGTTCTCTCCTAATTTTAACATTCAGGGTCTTTCAGGAGGCATACCATTTAAAGGATCCTCCATTCTTCCAGAACAAGAACACCATTCCTCATGCTGTTTAATCGGGCTGTTAAACTTCAGCATTTCCTGGCAGAACTCCCTCCAACTTTTCCTCTACCAGGATAACAATTCCAACCAGTTCAGCCATTTATTCACCTTTGCCTGGGCGAGTCTTGCCTATCAGCATTTAATATACCTTTCCAATTCCATACAATTTCACCAGAGCAACAGGTGTCCAACTTTGAACCACCTGAATCTCTCTCACAGCTCCTTTACACTTGGAAGTGGGTCCTTACCACTCTCACCTCAGTTCAGTTAGTGTCCATAAAATGATGCAACTTCCAGGCAGTGAATACAATCATTCCAAATAAATCCTCCTGCCAATAATGCACCAAAGCATTGGAACAGAGTAGAATAATTCACAAGAAGCTGATGACCAATGGCTGATCAACCAAACATGAACATAAAATGCATGAGTTACTGTTACTTGTGGCCTCCAAATAAAAATGTACTTACTTCCAGAAGCCTTGCTTTAAAATAACCGAGGTCTCATTCATAATACAAAACAAGCCTCATTGCCCGGCGTCCAAAAGCAAAATTAAATCATAGGGAGCGAGCTACAGGGACCGGAGCAGCATTGCAGCCATCTTGCTGCCCCACCCCAGCCCTCCCAACAAATTCTCTGACCTAACCCTGTACCTAAGTAAACTTCCAAACAGCCACCGAATTATGCGTCCCTTTCAAACCCCTGTCGATCCCACCCAGGTCTACCAACCGTCCTCACACCCCTCTTTCTATTTCAAAGCCCTATCAACTGCTGACACCGCTAAGCTCCTCAACAGCCTCCAAATCATGGCTCCCTGGGGCTGACAGCCTATCCCAGTCTTCCTGAAGCTCATCTTCCCACCTATCACTGAGCATCTTTCTTGTATCTTTAATCTGCCTCTCCTCCTCCTCCTCCTCCCTTGCCCTGGAAAACTGCCAAGGTGATTCCCATCCTCAAAGCCGGTGACCCTCTATCCACAGACAGTATTGCCCCATCTCCATCTTCCTCACCTTAGCAAACTTCTGAGAAGGCTATGCACCACTAGCTTGCTAAGTACATGGGCAAACACAACCTTCTGAGTAGCCAACAGCACAGTTTCACAAGAACCATTCCACCTCCACTGCCCTCGCACTGCTAACTGTCCACATCCTTATAAACACAGACCATGGTAATGCCATCAATGCAGTCACTATATACCTCGCCAAGTACCTTTGACATGGTCAACCATGCCGTCTTCCTCCTTAAAAAAGGTGCCACAGCTGCTCATAGGTCACAAACTGGTTCTAGAGCTACTGCTCTAATCATATCCAGTTTGTGTGTACTGGATCTGCCTGTTCACCCACCCTGCCCATCTCGATAGGTGTCTCACAAGGCTCCATTCTGGGCCCCTTCTATTCTCTTTATTTATTACTCCCTTCCTCAGATAGTCTCAAATGCCACTCTCTCTTGAATGCTGGGCCATGTACTTTATTATAGTGACAAATCCTCTGCCTTTATTTCCTCTGTTCTTACTCAAAACTATGCTCAGGCCCACAGCTGGTTTATGGATAACCTTCTTCTAGCCAATGCTAAAAAACAAAATCCATGTTGTTCTGATAAAAGCCTTTCCTAGCCAAATCCAAAACTCTCCCACTCTCAACATTATCTCCCTGGTGGCCAACCCTTAAAGATATAAATTCTTTTAAATACCTTGGAGTTCTACTTGACCCTGCCCTGCCCTCTCCAACCACATACATTCCCTGGTCCATAGATTTCACCCAATATTAGGTGCTGTGCACAGGTTCTGCAATTCTACACCCTGGAGGCCTGACTTGCCATTGTCCAGGGTAATCTACTCCCCATCCTGGACTACGGCTCCCCATATATGCTAGGACATTCTCAACCCTTTGGCCAAGATCTCTTGTGCCTACAGTAGCACATGTTGTTTCACCTTATCAGCACCTTTCACTACTCACCACTGTGTCCTTACAACTTGTTAGGATGGCTTCTGCTGCAAGGCTGCTTCAAGCTTACCCTTGGCTGTATGATTGACTCCACCATCCGGATCGGTCCCCTTGCAGCCATCCTCACTGGCTGTACTGTACACCACTGTCTCCGCTCACACGATCCCCCACTTAATATTACCAGGGCATCTACCAATGTGAGTGATCAGGCCCTATCGGTGACTGCCCCTATGATGTGGAATAAACTGCCTGCTGAGTTCTACTCCATAGGATCCATGGCCAATTCAAATCTCAACTGAAAGAGTGGCTCCTGATGACTTCCTGGTGCCATTTCTTCTCTGGTAAATCCCTCCTTTTCTTTTCCTGACTGACCTTACTATGTGAGTATTGTGCCAATACTCTCCTCTTCAGGCTCCCTTTTCCTTTTATTTCCTCCTTCCCACCCTCCACCTCCCTCTACCATCCTTCCCTATCCTTTTTGTCCCTTTCCTCAAGGGACATGGATCATCTTCAAAAGCCACTTGCTATATATAGTATGTAAACCTATGTATTTTCTCCAAAACATGTTCATGCCAAGGGATCTAAGTAGTATATAAGCTTGTATTATGTGGGGTTATGCTTTCCCTGTTATCCTGTATCTAGTGTACTATTGTAATCCTGTTATTTATTGTCAAACTGTATATTGCTATACACTGTCATTATTGTCAAACTGTCTATCGACATATGCACTGCTCTTTATGTAATCTCTGTGCACTGTATGGTGGCTCAGGTCATGCCTGAAAATGATCCCTGGGATCAGTGCACCTACCAGTAACCAAAGTCATAAATAAGTAAAAATAAATCAACCCCATCACCACCACCAATTCCTTTTTACCAGATCATCTGGCAGAGCATTCCAGGGTGCCACAACTCTCTTTGTGAAATAGTGACCCTTTGCTTCCCCTAAACTCCCCTGCTAATTTTAGACTATGGCCTCTTGCTCCCTCCTCCTCGGCTTGAACAAACACTATGTGTTCCCTCTGTTGAACCCTTCAGGTATTTGAAGGTCTATCATGTATCCCTATTCCCCTGTCCTCCAAGGAGTACATGTTCAGCTCCTTGAGTCTATCCTCATATGACAACCCCTCCATCCACTAGTCACCCTCATTGTCCTTCACTGCACCCTCTCCAGCAGTACAATGTCCTTTTCAGGTGTGGTCATTGTGACATCAGACAGCTGGTTCTGATCAATCTATGATTTTTGTAATATAAAAATGTGTTATTGAGTGTCTCTCATGAGACAGCCTGTGGATTGACTCCTCCAGATTTTAGTTATAAGGTGTTACCTGAAGGCCAGAGATAATTACAGACTTGAAGAGACACAAATGAAGGATCTCCTGTTTATGTGACTTAATTGTAGCTTGCCAGCTGCTAGAGTGAAACTCATAAAAGTTTATGTTATTGAGAGGAAGAAAACAGCTTATGTCACACTTTGGTGTGAAGTCATATACTTCTTGATGTCTGTAAAAGCAGGATGCTGCTCATGGATGAAAGAAGGACTTAGAAATTAACCTTATTTAATTCTACCTTCTGAATGATAAGACATCCTGTTTTGTATCATTTTTATATTCTGACAGAGAGGAGCCTAGTGACCTCATACAAAGAGGTTGGCAAAGCCAGTTCTAAACAGTATTCTGTTTTCCACTAAGACAGACACGTGTTTGAATTCTGAAGAAGAAACCATCTAATCTAGCACTATTAGAAGGTATACATTAGATATAGAAGTCTAATTGTCTGGTGGTAGGACTTTTGCACTTTGTTTTAACCCTTGATGTTTTAAGTGATTGTATGTTTTGTGATATAATGTTCTTGTATTTACATTTTACATTTTTTGATCTATTTTTAAGTAAACCTCTATTTTTAGAGACTACTTGTATGCCTTTGAAATGCTTTCTTTTGATAAGTGAGGCATATATGGTTGAAGTTGACACTGGCATAGGTTTATGGTAATACCAAACTGGAAAAGGTAAGAGTTTATCTGAGGTCTTTTCATAGAGTTTTAATGGTTAATTTTCATACCTGGTTAGGTACCTCTAGGTGAAAGATATCTGGCATCCTGAAGAGTAGATTTCTCTGAGCCTGTACATTGGTTACACTAGCAAGAAGTTCACAGTTTGAATCCTCCAGAACTTGAGACCAAAGGTTGATTCAAACCCACAAAACAGACAGGAGGGTTACCCTGTTCTGTTCCTGATTCACAATACTGTGCTCAGAAGTTGGCACTGTGGGAGCAGAGGGCCCGACCTGCTGAGTGGGGATTGTGACAGATTGGTGGCAGAGGTGGGATAATTTGGTAGTACAAGCTTTTATTGTTCAGTATATCAGCTTGAGACTGTCAGCTCACTTGCAAAGAAAGAAAAGTCAGTTATTTATTTTTAAAATGAAACAGAACTGTATCACTTGGCTTACAGTCAAGTTCCTACCTGTTTTATTTTTTTTGAAAGTGCTAGTGAGGTAGCCATAGTTTGGGAAGAAGATGGTTCCACTGCAGCGGGCACACTGTAGACTACTTAAAGCAGTTGTGCAGGGACAGAGGAGTTCCATTTAAGGTGAAAGTCACCAAGCAGGACCTCATGGATGCCCTGATGGTAGCAGATAGCTAGAGCATCGAGTCACAGACAGTGACTGTAAGGGGCAGAATCTTGAATGTGGAAGGGCTAGGAGGCCAGTGCAGTGTCCAGATCTGATGAGGAGGACAGCAGGGCCAGTGACAGCAAAGGGCCACAGCAGCAGGGGAAGGTCACGAGTATCCTGGATCCAGAAGTACTGGGGCTGCAAACTGAGTTGTGCAGAATGGAGCTGGAATTCCAGATTGAGGATGAGCGAGAATGCCGAGAGGCAGAGCAAGAACAGCGCACTGCAGAGGAGAAGAGGGACTGTGAACAGCGCGAGGCAGACCATGAGGAGCATGATGCTCAGCGAAGCCAGTAGAGAAGAGAGACCGTGGAACAGCAGGAGGTGGACTGTGAAGAGCGTGGAGCACCAGAGGCAACATGAACTGGAGAAGCTACAATGCCAACCACCAGCACCAGAGCAGGACTGGGTTACAAACGAATTCCAAATTGATAGCTGAATTTAAAGAGGGGAGGATAGCTCTAGCCTTGCCTCCCTCCTCCTGATCACATCCTGCCAACTCATATCTGGCCCTTGAACTCAAAGATGTCCTTGAGTAGGAAGACCCTCCACCCGCCTCCTACCCCCTTCCAGTTAATTCCTGCCCCATCTTGTTGAAGATCTATTACCTTTTCCAGCATCCTCACTGTCTCTCCTCCCATCTGAGCTGGTAGGTTTTTATCCTGAGCTGCCACACCTCTACCACATCTGCCTTCATGCTCTGTCTTCCATGACCAAGTGATCCACCAACTCTAATCTCACTTTTCAAGTGAAATACTCTCACAATATGGGACATACTCCTGAACTCCACAGTGTGGCACATCTTGCTAGAACCCCCATCACCATGTTTTAAAACCCCAGCCACTCACCCTCACTCTATCTTCATGCCCCCACCATTCCCCCACTGGTTCTCTTCCTGTTCCCTCTCCAACTACCCTCCCATCCTCCTACCTTCCCCAACTGCTCCACATCCAACCCCTCTTCCCACAATGTTAAACTATTGAAACATTAATAAAAATGTCTAATTTGTATAGCTGTTCACCCTTAAAAATGTATAATGCTCTCACTTAAGTGTACTATAACTGCTAACAAAGTTCAGTGCAGTGACTGCGCAGGCCCCTAATGCTGCAGTATAGACTGCAATAGTCAATAATGACTGCAGTTAATTTCCTGTTTTGTATGTTATTTATCTCACCTGTGTCTCATCCTGCCACCCTTTGGGCCATTGCCAGGGTCTCCTCTTTCCTCTGAAGGCTCCATTGCCCATCCCTTACCCAAATCGCAGCCACTGCAGGGTAACCCTAACATATTCCTTTCATCAGGTGGTCATTCCCTTCCGGGGAGAAAGGGACTTATGGCCACAAGCTTGGCCCTGGCTGCTGCTGAGGTCAGGTTGGCATCTTGGAGTTCCCAGGAGGTACTGGTCCAGGCAGCCATCATCCGCTGTTTGAGGTGCCATTTCTTTTTATTTTTTTACCAGGAGAGACACATTTAGCTGAAAGCTTGTTTACAGGTGCAACCTGGGAGCACATGGAAGTTAAGTGACTTTGCCCAGGGTCACATAGTATGCAAGTGGGGGCTGTGATTCAAACCCAGATCTCCAGGTTTGCAGTTCAAAGCCTTAAACCACTGCACTATACTGCCTCATGTTTTCCTCTATTTTTTCTAATCGTACACATCTGCAGTGCTCCTGGTCTCAACCCAGGGGCTGCTACAGAGTGAGGCATCTCCCAGCCCACCTCAGAGAGGAGTGCAGCCCTCTGGATGCTCAATCCTCTCCTCCCCTGCAGAACCTATGGCACCCAAGTCCATTCCCAAACCAGGTTTCCAGTGTGAGGTTCGAGATAAGGCACCAGTGCCTCAACACTCTGTGCCACTGGGCCGCAGCATTCAATTCTAATTTGTATAGCAGCTTGTCTCTACAACTGTATAACACTCTCCTTAAGTGTGCTATAACCAATGGCATTCAACTGCAATTACTGTACAGGCTTTAATGGCTGCAGTATAGATGCAACTAAGCAAAGATTCATGACAGGTGTGGGTTGTGCTGAGATAACCTCACACCTGGGTCCAGGTGGCATGAGGCCAAGACCAGTCCATCCAACACAAAGAAGTGAGTCTATCCCAGCACAACCCACAATCTGGAGTGGGCATTATTGCTATTATACAGTGGCTCTTTATTTATTCATATTGTGGGACACAAATGAGCACATGTGTAGATGACTATTCGCAGAGAGCAAGTGTTGAATATCCCTTTATGTGTGTAGGAACCTATTTCATAGCATCAGTTGTACAGTTTTATTTTTAATTTATTACTTTTTTTGAGGAAACCCTCCCCATGTGAGAACATTGCATAAATAATCAATTGTATTTTATCACTGTAGTGTGTTATACAATACCAGGTAATTGGGTATTTGCATACCTAATGATGCAGTGCATTTATATATGTGGTGTGCTGCCTCATAAAAATAAAACTGTAAAACTGATACTATAGAAGATATGTCTCTCATGCTATAGTGAGATGTTCTGGCAGTTGTTTTCTGCCTAACTATGAAATGTTTTAGCCATGACAAAAAATGTTGCCACCCACAATATAAGTAAATATGTTTTTCTTTATATAAAACTAGCTTTTACTTCTGTACTACAATTGCAAACCTTCAAGCTCTCTTTGATTAGAGAAACTATGGCTTTTTATTCAGTCTGGCAGCGCAGTGACCTGTATGTTTGACTTGACACATTGTGAGATTGTGCTCAGTATTATACAGTTCAGATTGTGAATGAACATCATTCACAAATCTGGACTGTCATGGTATGGGCTGCACGCCTATTTGGCTGTAGCCTGGCACAATCGGGAATGCAGCCCTCACCGACAGTCAGTCGGTGGGCGGCAGGGCGGCGGCGGGATGCTGTCGCCCACCGCCGCGGGGAAGGGTGGAGGGGTCGTGGTGGGTGGGGGACACTCAGACACCAGGGAGATGTTTGGGGGTTGTGGATGACATTCTGCCCGCGATCGGGCTTTACGGTCCACTGACCACCAGGAGATATTCGGGTTGGGGGAGGGTTACATTCTGCCCGCGATCGGGCACTGGGGTTCATACCATTCTGCCCACGATCGGGCTGTGGGATATGTGTGGGGGTTCATGTCTCGTACTGCCCGTGATCGGGCTGTGGGATATGTGTGTGGGGGTTCATGTATCTGTACTGCCCGCGATCGGGCTGTGGGATATGTGTGGGGGTTCAGTAACTGTCATGCCCGCGGACACAGACCAGGCGTCGGTCCTCGACGCTGCTGCCTGGCAGGGTGGCTAGAGCAAGTCCTCGGGATCGGGCGCACCTACATGCAAATGGCATGCAATGGGGCCATAAATAGATGCAATGGCCCCCCACGCCTTTGCATAAATTATGGCCCAATTTGTATGTCACCTTTTGAATATCGGAATTTGAGCATGGCGCAATGGTACTTGTGCCACCGCAAGTTTAATGCTCAACTCTGGCAGCTTGGCGGTGAGCAAGTTCCACTGCGCCATGCGCAAGTGTTGTGGTTAGGTGATATTCAAAGGAGCTACTCAACAGCACAACTCCTTGAATATCACCCCGGCCACACCCCCTGCGCAACTATTTTGAGCAGCGCAGGGCTTATGCCCAGAATGGCGAGTTTGAAAATCTGGGCCATTGTATCTGTTTCTGGATGTAGAATAATGAAGCCTGATCAAAAGCTATTTACAGTGCTCTGTCAACTATTCACTGACTTTGGTGTAAGAAAAAATAAGATGGAGTGGTAAATAGTTCAGTTTTAGAAAAATGTTGTAAAGTGTTTCATGTTCATAATTTGCACTGTAGGTACTGTGCACTATTATTAAAATCATATATTAAAACATTATATATGGGTGGTATTATGTCTGGCAGTATTGTCTAGTGGTTAGAGTAACAAACAGTGATTGAACTGGGTACATCCAGCAGACTTGTGCTTGATTCCCACAACTCCATTTGCATACTGTGTGACTCCAAGCAATGTCACTTAAGCTCCCAGTGCTTCTAGGTCATGCCTGAAAACAGGTAGTTCTGCCTAGTGGGCCTTACCTGATTTACAAAGAATATAAAAAAATATCAATATATGTTTACTACATCATAGAATAGTAGTCAGGGTACCATGTAATTTATCTGAATTTTACTTGGGCTGCAATGATTTTGTAGTCAGGTTTTTATTGTATTCTTTGCATATGAGCATCTAGGCTGTAGATTGCTAGATGCAGGATCACTGTTACCAACTAGCTTATTCAAGTTTATAATCAGCAGGACCATCCAAAATCCTCAGTTGTTTGAATGAAAACTAGTCTGAATGGAATTATGTTCACAAGGAAAAAACTGCCTTACTACTTATGAAAAGACTTCACAGTTAGCACCCCATTTAGGTGAATTGGATCATTTGCACCTCTTCTCCCACTTGCTGTTTCAGTCTCTGTGACAACAAAAAGTTTTCGGATAGACTGCTTCAACAAAATGCAAATGTTAAGTATTTAAGTGTACTTACGTTTGCCAGTGGATTTTGAAAGCACATTCAATGACATACAGAAGGTAAGACCCCAGGGGCTATATGATGCTGGTGGGCCGAGTGGTGCTCAATTCACATCTGAGCTCAGACATGAAAACTGGGAGAAACCCTTATCATGGACACCAAGTAAAAGAAAATCGTCCACATGTCTGGATGATGCATGAATCCATTTGAAGGTCCACTTGTGGATTTTTCAGGTGAAGACCTTTCATTTCAAAGAAGCAAATTCAAGCATTTTTTGGCTCCTCCACCCCTGGCCATCCACTCCTTCAGGCCTGCCAAGCCCCCTCAGACCGCTGCTGAGTCCCAATCACCATCCACTGCCTCTTACTGCTGTGCTACCAGGTAACCCAAAGTAACCCTTCATTAAGTGGGCCCCTACTCCTGTGGGAGGCTACCAGGGGAGGAGAATTGCCCCAAAGTGCTTCCTGTGTATCCTGGGCATGGCAGGGGTCAGAATGGACACATGTCTGGGGCTTTTGGCTTATGGAGGGACCAGCAGCCATCCTTCAGTTGGCCAGTGGGTGTTTTCCCATTTCTTGGGAGCTTGACAGGCCACTTTATGTCAAGGCACAAGTCGACGTCTGTCACGCTCCCTCCCGCAGCGAGGGCTGATGTGTTGTCATGCCTCTGGCCTCCACCAGGGGCCAGAAAATGCTGAGCCATGAACCCACCCCTCCCTCCCAGGAGAAGGTGCATGGTCGTTGGATGCTCAAGCTCGCCCACCATCTGGCCCTCCAACACCCAAGTCAAGTCTGTTCCCTAACCCTGGTCAGCGGTGTCACAGGCAGAAATCCAATTCAGGCAGTTAAATTATAGATAGGAAAAAACAAAGGTAGTCCACCTTAGTGGTGATGGTTCAGATTAATTCACATCTGAGTTCTAACAACCAAAGAGAGCAAGTCATTTGTAACTTGTGTATGTGGGGTGTGGGTGTTGAATAAAGGGGATCATAGTGCTGTCACTACTGCCATCACCCCAGAAGGATGTGGACTGCATTGTTGCTACTGCCACCACACCAAAGGGGTGGGGGTTGTAGTGCTTCTGCCATCACCACTGGTGGATGGGGAATGCGGTACTGCTGCCATCACACCTAAGTGATGGTGGCCGCAGTGCTGCTGCTTCTGTCACACCTGAGAGAGGGAGGTCATAGTGCTGTTTCTGCTGCCATCGCACCTGAGGGATGGGGCCGTAGTGCTGCTTCCATCACACCTTAGGGATGGGGGCTGTAGTGCTGCTGCTGCCATCACATCTTGTACTTAAAATAACTTTAAATTGTTACAGGGATGGATGAATGTGCAATAGTGGAGGTCAAAATTGCTAAAATGCATGTTAGCAGAGTTGAAAATTGTTAAATAAAGTATACAGAACCAAATACCGGTAAAACCGGATTTTGGCTTAGCAGACACTGGTGACAATACCATTTTTTACAATGTGCAAAATGGAATATGCCCTTTCTCAATCCCGGTAAACCAGTGTCCCTGTAAATATGTTATAAAATTGCAAGGCTGAATGGCAGTTACTCTGTGCCAAACACCATTTCTGGGAATTAGGTGAGAAGAGTGGCAAGCTGTTAGCTTATAAGCTGTGGAAATTGAAGGCAGAGTCACAGATTCAGGCATTGTATAGCAGTAGGGGGAAAATAGTTGCATCCCCAGGTGACAACAATGAGGCCATCAGACAGTACTATGCATAGTGCTGTGAGGGGTATTTCCTCACGGGCGGAAATTGAGACCAGCTGGCAGAAAGTAACACATGGAGACTAGCGTTGCAGGAAAAGTAATAACATCAGTTTATTACAACACAAAGATATCACAGAGCTTATTATGTACAGCATGGGGTTCACGGAAGCCTCTGAACACTGGTGATCACAAAATGGAGACTCACTGGAACAAAGAGTTGAACAAAGTTACATAGTGACGAAAACATTGTCTGTTGCCAAAATAATGGCTCATTTGCCCTGAAATAGACATGCTATTGGCTGTTATAGTGGGCATCTTGCACCCAAAACTCATAGTTTCTGCACATACACAAAGATTACTAATTCTGCTGACCATTGCTAGTTTGGCTAACAATAGAGTCTTTCAGAAGCAGCATCTGCAAGCATGTTATAAGTAATACCACTAGGTGGCAAACTTATGCCACAAATAATTATCTGTAACAGCAGCTGTAAAGCCTTGCTGTGAGCATTACTTGCCTTGCCTCAGTGCTTGCACAGAAAGGTTCTTTATCTTTTAGCTCATTTTTGGTTTTTATTGGGCTCATCACAACTCAACCCAGACAGACCAACTTAGGGTAGCTGGTTCATTCTCCTGTGGTGTCATACAGACGAGACACACCGATGATTCCTGGTAGAATGAAACATGTGTCTGTGTTTTCTGTTGACACCCTTTGCATACTGTGTGAGAAACATTTCAGCACCATGCAGTTCTGCTTAAAGTCAAACCAGCATAATATTTTGTGGTAATTTCCATATATGGCCCATGATGCTTTGCATTGTGGGAGTATGTGTGAGTTTGTATTTCTTTGAAACTTGGCTTCCCGGCCAACGTCCTTTGGGGTAACCCTTGCCTCAGTGCTTGTGCACTAAGGTTCTTTGTCTTTTAGCTTATTTTTTAGTTTTTATTGGGCTCACCAAAACCCAACCCAGTTAGACCAGCTCAGGGTAGCTGGTTCATTCCACTGGGGTGTCATACAGATGAGGCACACTGATGAGTCCTGTAGGATGAAACATGTGCCTTTGTCTTCTGTTGGCACCCTTTGCATACTGTGTGAGAGGCCTTTTAGCATTATGTAGTTCTGCTTAAAGTTTAACCAGCATAATATTTTGTGATGATTTGCATATATGGCCCATGATGCTTTAAACTACGGGGAATTGTGATTTTGTATTAGTATGCATTTCTTATACAGAAGCTGGTGTACAGTATATGTGGGCTACTGGCCAGGCAGGTCTACAACAGGTGTACACATTGCAGATAGTAGGCCACTCCCATACCCCCCAGTGCAGATGTTCATGGGTACCACTCAGACATCCAACATGATGCCTGATCTCCGAGAGGAACTGAACCTGCCCCAACAGTAGGAGACATCAGGTGTGCCTGGATACAACCATCCAAAGGGAAGCATCAGGAGGGGCTAGCCTTACTGTAGAGCTGTAGCAGCTTATGCCACATATCATAATTTTCCACTTGCCAGCTGCCCTTTAGGATGCCAGGTCCAGGTCACCCTCCCCCTCACAATGAAAGAAGCACTGATTAACCTTCTTCCTAAGAAATCATCAGATCCCCTGGACTGTGTCAGTTTCAGACCAATCCCCTTATTATCCAGTGACATTAAAATTGTAGCCAAGGTTTTGGTTAACAAAGTAGAGAAGGTCTTGTCCTTCCCAATCCATCAGTCTCTGGCCATGTTTAGGAAGGGAAATATAGGGGATGACAATATTTAAACTGTTCTCAATCTAAAATGGTATGCAAATAAGTCCAGCACTCCTATGGCTGCCATGGCTATGGAGTTTCATAAAGCCTTTGACTCTGTAGAATGGAGTTATTGCCATTTTGTCTTGGAGGCTTATGGCTTTGGTCTCTACTTCAGCAGCTGGATTGTCATATTGTACAATATCCCCTCAGCTACCATCCTCATAAACTGCACTATTTCTAAACTGTTTGTTCTTTGCAGGGGCACAAGACAGGTTACCCCGTGTCTGCCCTATTATTTCTGATTGCTGTGGACCCTTCACCAGAAAAATCCTGGACTTGGGTGCCATACGGTTCATCATGATTAAAGATAAATGTTATTTGGTCAACACACTCTAATGACCTGCTTCTCACTATTGCTAACCCTGCACAATATTTATGTCCCACAAAGAAGCTACTGGACACCTTCACAGCCATCTCTGGTTTAATGGCTAACTGGATGAAAACTGCCATCTCTATCTTGAACCTGGCATGTGAGCAAACCTGCCTTCAAGACATGTATATAAGGTGGTCCCCAAAATGCTTCACTTACTTTGGGATAATGCTCACCATGAAAGGGACAGACCTAGTGGATGCTAACTTTACTCCTCTTCTAACTGCCCTCAAGCCCCAAGTAGACAGATGGACAAAATTTGGTAAACACTTAAAGACAAAACCGAAACTATCTGCATGTTTCTGCTCCTCAGACTAGCTTATTTATTTAATACTCTCCCCTTAACTGTGCTGGATTAAATGTGTCACAGAATCAAGACACTTCTAGCCAGCTTGTTATGGGAAGGGAAAAGAGCAGACTTAGAGAAACTAAACTCAGATCACAATGGAAACAAGGGGGGTTAGGCCTACCATGGTTTCAGGGGTACTGCTTGCCATAAAGGGTGATGCAAGCCACTGATTGATTCCTTCCATAAGCAGACAATACACCTCTATAGGTAACATTAGAGCAGGACATAGCAGACAGCCTATGGTTGGGACTCCTTCTGGGAGCTAAGGGCAAGAAGAAGGGAGTAGGGAAAACAGTAATTCAGGAAACCCAGGGGCATGGTGATTTTGCATGAGTGCTACTCTGTCTTACAACCCTGTCATTCAGGTGGGTGGTTCCCCAATATGGTGGAAAGAATGGGAGAGGGTGGGGATCAGAACTGTTACAGATCTCTCTATTCAAGGATCAGGTGATGTGTTTTCATTCCAGCAGATTTAGACAACCCAAATCTGAATTCTGAAAGTTCCTGCAACTCAGTGCGTTTAAAAAGACACACATGATACAGTAGATGTTGACATGGCTGCAGCAGCTGCACAAACCCAGTAACTCCAGCGGTGTAGCTAGAAGGGTATATTGCATGATCAAGGATGATCAGCTAGGTGTCATGAACAAATCTAAAAATACCACCAACAGCTTAATCTGGTTCAATTTCAGTTGGTTACCATCTGTATCCTACTCCCCCTGGTTTCCCCTGAAAAAGGAACTTCTAGTCTCAGCCAACAAAATATAATAAATACAATAAATGTAAGCTGGGTTGGGAAAGAGCTTCAGTTGGATCTATCTTCAGACCAGTAGGATCTTTGCTTTTGGGTGCACACAAGGTCTGTAATGATACCAAGGGGCAATTGATCCAGGTGAAGATCCTACATAGCTGGTACAGGATCCCAGAATTCTTGTTTCAAAGGGACCGTATACTGCACTCCAACTACATGGACATGTGATGCTACAGCAACAGAGCTGTGCTATGTGCTATGTCAATGCCCACAGTTACATCACTTTTGATAAGAAGTCCTTGGAGACTGCTCTAGAATCCTGTGCTTTCTGATCACACATAATTATGCACTGATCCTCTTGGGAGACACCTTACTCCTACCAAGGGGACCTTACCTGGCCTCCGACTTGTTATTAGCCACCAGCATGGAAGACAAATGGGCAATCCTGATGAAGCTTGAGATGGACCACACCTCCACCCCCTTGTGGCTTGGCACTCGATGGTCACCAAACCCATCATAAGCTAGCTTTATTATCAAAAATGGAATAGATACCTTTACTCCCACCTGTGCACTGTGCCACTGCCCCCTCCAGAGAACCCATCTCCCCAGGATAAGATAGTTGGGTGGTTATCTCAGGTGGGTTGCATGGCTTGTCTGGACTGGCCTACATCTCTCTGTCAACCTTTGGTGAAGAATAGTCACACATGTCATTCTCAGCTGAGTATGGTTAACCTGGCTTAGGGTGAACTTTACCACCCTCTGTAGGAAGCCACTGTCAGCCATGATCACATTTTCCTCTGATAGACAATGAACTGGATCAGTAGTTAGGCCTCTTGCAGAATAGAATACCCCTTTTTTGGAGGAGATTACTGTATAACACTGTGGCCTTCTACTATACTATCCTTGTGATGTTCATTGCTAGCATGTACTGATAGCATCTTTTTTTGGCTTGGTAGTAATTGTGATTGTGGCCCCTTTGAGGTCAGGTACTTATCTGGCCCTGTCAAGTTAATATTTAATTATTCTAATTCCTCTCCTGTATGTCAATTTTACATTATTGTTGGAAACATAAGTACGGTCTCTATCCAGATTGTTGTTTTTCTTGTTCTTCTACATTCTACAGTTATTATGTCTATAACTGGAGTGATAAATCACTCTTCTCAGGTTCTTGGTGGAACTGCACAAAAGGAAGAGACAACAGACAAATGGTACTCATGTAATAAATGAAATTTATTACAGATCAGCAATACAGGCTTACTACCATTACTGTGTGATCACTGGGAGAATACCAGTTTACCTTACCTAGGCAATGCAGTTTCTCTTCTCAGAGAAGCTACATGTTACAAAGGGTCTTATACCCTGATAATCACTATGGCAACAGCTAAAGAAGATACATAAAATGTATATAATTGGACTAAAACAGGTGGTCTGAATAACTATCCTAACTTGTGTGAAAAGTTGCATAACTTGCAGGAGACAACAAAAGGCTTCTGTAATCCAAGGTTATTTGTAGTAATGTACAATTACTTAAGATGGCATTGTTGCCTTACTTATTAAATACAGTAAGAATAGAGCAAAAAGCATCTCTCATGGTTAATATATCAGTAAAACATAATGGAGCATCATATGTATCAGTAAAACATAGCAGAACACAAATCCTGACACTTATGCTTATATGATAAATGTCTTCGTGCTAAAGTTAGTACATCTACACATGTTGCCTTCAAAAGAAAAGGTAACAACCATATGAAAATAGTCAGATGGAGCTACAAAAGCTGTCATTTATAAGCCTGATGCACGAGCCTTGTAAAGGATTTTAAGTTGTTCACAATGTTGTCTGAGTATGTTGCAAACTGAAAAGGGTTAGTATCAGAAAAACAATTAAAAAATGTATGAATAATAATAAAAGCTTTAAAAGTCAATTCTAACCAAGTACTGGATAAAGCAGTGCTTAAATCACCATCATGAATAAGAGCATTAAGAGCATCACTAGCTTTAGAAATATTATTGCTAATATAGATATGATGCAAATCCTTTCAAGCTAAGAGAGTTCAAGGAAAGTGTCAAAGTGTCAATGTGTACATTAAACACAGGCAAATATTGAGACAAGGCAAGCAAGTATTGTGGATCAGTATCAGTAACATCTGGTTCAAGGAGAGAAACAGGAGTGATCATAGTGTGACCAATGACTGTTTTCTGCTGTAGAGTAAAACAAAAGTTAGGAAAATGAATAGCACAAGTTTTGGCACAATAAGCAGAAGAATGAAGATTTGTCACTACTCAGTATTGCCCATTGGAATTGTAGGTACTATAACTCGTACAGTTGGAACCCTCCATTGTTGTAGATGTATAAGACATACAAAAGACTGGTTGTTGAGCCATGAAGAGAAGCAATGTACCTCTTCCAGGTACTGAAGATGCAGCTTGCAAAGGTTGATCAGTCAAGCTGAATGGCAGATCATCACCTAAATGTAGGACCGGTTGAGATGTTCAGGAGAATATGTACAGACAGGTTTGACAGTGTCAAATACATCACAATGGCACAGGTAATAATATCTTTTCTTGGCACAGCAGTTGGTATGTAGTGCCACCCAAACTTGCAGAATAGAGTGGAAGACAAGCAAAGAAGGCAAGTCAATTTGTTCTCAGTAAATGTTTTCATCAAGATAGCCAATGGAATGTACAGCAGCCAGTTTGTCAAAGACAGAAGTTTGTGGATCAAAGCACGGTAGTGACACAGTGAAAGTGATGAACATGCTGTCATGGATTAGGCATTTCTTAGAAAAATGGCATGGTGCTTGGTTTGGATAATGTGAAACATACCCAAGATTTCTAGCAGTAGGCATAGAAATATTGATAGTTTGACATACACAATGTAATGCATGCAGTAGACTTGCAATGAGGACAATGCCATTTTAGACATTCTTCCATCATGAATAATACCTGGCACGTGTCCTGTTTCCAAGTCTCTGAAGAGATTTTTAGCAGTGGCAAATACGTAGGATCCATAGGTGAAGCATAAAAGTTCATGGGCAATATATTGCTTGTCTGCCTCCTTGTTATTTTGAAAGATTAATTTTATTTTTAGTATCACTGAACCCTTGGCAATTTCCTGCATATTATAAAAGTAAACCATGCCTCCTTACTTAAACCATATACACCATGTAACAGTAGTGGTGATGCATCATTTTTAACAGCTTGTTGAAAGTTAAGTGTTTGTGCTTTAATAGCAACTATATCTGCTCTATTGCAGATAAACATTCCTGAACCAAAAAGGCCAGAAACGGTGCCTGCTGCACTAGTAACATCTGCAGTGTCACGCCTAGTGCTTGATTTACTTTTAGCATTAGGTGCTGGTCTAAATAGTCCTAAGTGATCAGTGACATGAGGTCCACTAACTGGATCATTTGTGCAAGTTTGGTAAGCAGCTACAATGTCTAGAAGCATCATACTAAAATATTAAGAAGTGTTGCTTGTGTGACAGGGACCAAACCCAGCCATATTCCAATGTTAAGATTAAAAATGACTGGGATATGCATAAAATGTGCATTGTTAATCAAAGCTCCTGGAAGGAAAGTGGTGGTCAGACCACTTGGAGGACCAGGTTCCTGAGGAGGACATTCAGTCAGTTCTTACAGAAAGGAACATAGCTTCAGTAGCCATATAGTTGTGAAGTCAGAAAGCTAGTGACTCCTCTGAAGTGAGGCATTCACCAAAGGTAGTCTCTGTTAAGGCAGTTAAGTTGTAGAGACCAATAGGTTTAGATGAAGTTTGTCAAATAGAGAGTGTACCATCGGGTGCAATCCCTGTGTTGGGCCTTCCGTGAAAAGTACCTTTAGATAGATGTGCTACAGGAAGTGTACAACCCTTAAAATCCATTTCCCATTGCATCTGCAATGTGGTTTTGTCTGGAGATACAACCATGGCAGTAAGATAGGCATCTGAACCTTTCTTAACAGTAATCAATTTGTCGGGGACATGAATGTGAACTCCCTGTAAGCTGGAGATGGATGCATCTGAAGCTGAATGGTCAAGTTTGTCAAGCATATGTGCAGTCAATGAGAGTCAGTCAAAGAAAGTAGCCCCACCGAGATGAGGAGGTGCAGGATAACCATCTTGCCAATGTTTCTGAAAGAAACAGAAAAAGATTGTTAAGTGAGGGGTTCTATTCCACCCTAAGTGGGTTGGGGAATGTAATTAGTCACCTTTATACAATTTGAGCTGATTAGTATGGAACCACTTGTTGGTGGTCTGTTTTTGTTGTTAAACTCAGACCTGATAAACAGCAGGACTGAGATTGTTGACAATGGGATATGGGCCTTCCCATTTGCTGGTAAATTAATAAGCTGGTGATCTGTATTGAAGAAGCATGACTTGATCTCCAACTTGCCAGTCGACTTCTTTGGCATGCATAGCAAAATGGGCTTTTGCTTGTTGTTGAGCTTTACCCATGTGCTTTGTGATGAACAAGTATGTTGTCATGATGTCATCACAAAGTTTTTCAACATATTTGTCCACAGATACCCTATCTTTGGTAGAGGTGTGGAGGTCAATCGACAGGTGATTAGGTAATCGCATGGCTCTATCAGTCAAAACCTCATATGGTGTGCACTGGGTAGCTACTGCAGGAGTGCTCCAGTAGTGCCAAATGGGAATCCCAGTCCTTGGGATTCTCACTGATGAATTTACATAACATCTGTTTATTCTCCTATTTGCTCTTTCTACCTGACCTATGGATTGAGGATGGTATGAGATGTGGAATTTCTGATCTACACAAAGCATTTGGAATGTCTCCTTTATCAGCTCAGCTGTAAAAGGATTCCCTGGTCTGAGTCTACCTTAAAGTGTAGGCACCACCTGTAAAACAATTGATCCACCATGATCTTGGCGGTTGTCCTTGCCATGTTATTCCTAGAAGGGAATGCCTCAACCAACTTGGAAAACAAATCTGTGACAAGTTCATACTTGTTGCTCTTGCTGGAGTTGTTCAGAGGGCTAATGAAATTGATTTGCATCACATTCCATGGTCCAGTTTGCCTTTGCGGCAATAATTTGGTGTTTCTTTTCACCAAAATTGGATTGTTATGGGTACACACTATGTAGCTGTCCACATAGTGCTATACGTCCTTGGTCAAACCAGGCCACCAGACTATGGTTTTAAGTCTCTGGAGGGTTTTATCTTCCCCTGGTGTCCACCAGTGAGGTATCATGAACCATATGGATGAATTAAGTTCATAGGGATTGTGGTACAACCCACAGTGTGTCACCTGTATCTTGTTTCCAATATCAGATCTGTTTCTGGTCACTAGACAGGTGTATGTTGTTAGAGTGTCCCTTATATGAACTACCTGTAGGTAGTTTCTGTTCAATTCCCTAGTCCAGGAATCAGAACACATCTTTTAGCTCTAGGTCAGATTTCTGTGCAGTAGAAAGGTCCAGTGGAGGTTCTGGTTGTGGTTTCTGCCTGCTGTTGGTGGCTATGAAAATGGCTGCCACAGCTACTGGCTGAGTCATTGACCATGTCTCCCCTTCAAATGCCTGGTTTGGCAAATGAGTCCACTCTATCACTGAATTCATGGTAAGGGTCAAATTTACAGTGAGCCTTTAATTTGTGAATTTACAGTTTATGAGTAAACTGTTGTGTCAGGGTGTGTATGTACACACACAGATCTCTGTATTTGACAGGTGTGCCATCAGAGGATGTGAAGTTATTTTTCTCCCAGATGGGTAGAAACTCAGTAAGGGAGGAGGAGACCTAGTTAGGGTCTGCAAAGATGATAGCATCCCTGTCACCATGGGGCATAATCACTAGAGCTCAGGCCACAGCTGCCAATTCAGCATACTGTGAGGAGATGACAGTGCATGTCCTAGAAATGCGCTTGATATCACCATCTTGATCTGTTATGAGCACACCAAATCCTGCACCTGCTTTCTGTCTACATAGGAGGCAGATCCATATGTGAAGATGCAATACATGCTGGTATTCTCTGGAACGTGTGGTGTAGCTGGTAAGAATGGTCCTGGCTCAGGTAAACCAGGAGGTTAGAGTGCATAATTGTGGGGCTTACCTGTGTAGAGTAGGCAGTGGGCCAAGATGG
This sequence comes from Neoceratodus forsteri, assembly GCA_016271365.2. Classification (NCBI taxonomy): domain Eukaryota; kingdom Metazoa; phylum Chordata; order Ceratodontiformes; family Ceratodontidae; genus Neoceratodus; species Neoceratodus forsteri. The sequence goes on from JADMNL010000035.1 coordinate 51,542,967, forward strand.
ATGGCATTTTTGCAAGTAGCACATTGATGTCCCTTCCTGCAAAAGCAAAGACCAGTGGGTGAGTCTGGTGTTGGAAATTGAGCCATCTTTCACTTTGTCTGAAACCAAGAAGTTGGTTGGGGAGTGATAGGTATGCAAGACAATAGGTGCATACCCAATGATGTATGTGAAATGTTTGACAGCCCAGTAGGTTGCCAAGAGTGTTCTTTCACAGATACTTTATTTTCTCTCTCCAGGGGACAGCATCTTAGAAGCATAAGAAATGGACCTGAAGTTCCCATTGTACTTTTGTGCCAGCACTGCAGACATGGCCACATCAGAAGTGGCAGTTTCTAAATGGAATGGGAGATTTGGGTTAGGATTGATCAGTGCTGGGGCTGAGGCTAAGGCCTGCTAGAGCTGTCTCACAGCTTCAGTATGAGTGAGGCTCCATGTCCATGGGACCTCCTTTTTCAGCAGTTCATACAAGGGAGCGGCCTTCAAGGCAAAGTCAGGGATAAAATCCCTGGAGTAGTTTACTTTTCCTAAAAAGTGTCTGGTCTGAGTGTTGCCATGCTAGTAGGAAGTGGTAGATCTTACAAGCCTTGGATCTTCTTGATAGCTGAGCTCCTGCTTTGGTCTGTAATGCATAGGTCAAAGAAGATTACCTCTTTTCCACACAATTGTGCCTTAGAGGGGTTGCACTTGAGGCCTGCTCACTTGAGGAGACAGAAGTTCATCTAGAAGGGCCAAATGATCTTCTTTCGTGGTGGTTGCAAGGAGCAAGTCATGCTCATACTGTAGGAAACACTGAGGCATGAAGAACCCTTGCAGAGCACCTATAATGGTGAGATGGAAGAGGAAAGGGCTGTTGTAAAATCCCTGAGGAAGGCAGGTGAAGGTGTACTGATGTTCATCAAAGGTGAAAGCAAATTTATATTGGCTTTCCTGTGCTAATGGGAGTGACCAGAACTCATTAGAGATGTCAAGCATTGTGGACCACTTTTTGTCAGGTGTTAACAGCTTGAGTACATCATGTACTGATGCTACTGTTGGGGCACAGCTAGGAGTAACCGGATTGTTTCCTGTAGTCAGTTGTGAGTCTCCACGACCCCCAGTGCACAGGTGTGTGGGGGTGGGGGTGCAAACCTCAGTGGGAGGCCAATCAGCTGCCCTACCCAGGTTATCAGTGGATCGCTTGTGCTAGTCTGGCATCATCTTGGAGGGGGCATGTAGAGTGCCGGGACAGCTGCCAGGGGTAGCATGTGCTGGCCACCCACCCCTGCCTGATCACCATACCCTGACATCCTGAGCACTATTCCATGGGTGTCCGCTAACCCCCAGCCTGCACCAGCTGGTCCTGTCATAGCAACTGGAGGGGCACATAGCTGGTACAGCTGCCCTCTAACCATGTATCTGCCGGTACCTGCATATGGCACTCGGCATGTTTGTGAATGATGTAGAGTGCCAGTATGCCCCCCACAGAGACCCTGGCCTGCCCACACATGGAGCTCAGTACTAGGCCAGGGATCTGGTACAGAGGGGGGCATACCGGTTTCTTGCATTCTGCGGTGGGTGTGCATGGGTATGGGTAGACTATGTACCTGGTTATGCGGCGCCTAGCCCATCCACACCATTCATGAATAAGGCCCAGTGAGTGTTAACAAGATATAGAGCACTTTGCATGTAGATGCTCAGAAAGTGTAATTCTGTGGGCTGAGTGATGAATAGAAACTGGTAGTGAAAGTCTCTGCAAGCAGGGTCAAGCAGTAATAGAGACAAAGCAGTATCGGGTGCTAGCATGAACTGACGTGGACTGAGCAGTAGCACAGTGACTGTTGTTCCATTTTAGCAATTTAATTAAAAGAAATACAGCAGGATAGGGCTGGGCAAAATTAGCAAACTCAGATTTAATTAAATGTTCACAACATTTTGCAAAATTTTGTAAAATGTGAAATTTTATGGAATTTTTCAAAGTTCTTAAATTGGTCATAACTCAGTCAGTGATACAGAGATCAGAACCTTGGCATGCATGGCTTGGCAGAAAACACCAGAAGAAAGGACTGCTGTGTGACTGAACTTCTCTGCTGGGACTAAAGTAGAAGAATTTTTGTATTTGGACCTTTAATTTAGGGTAACAAAACTAACATACAAAACAAAAAAAAAAAGTGTGTGTTTGGGTTAACTGAACTGAATGGATAACTGAAAAGTCATCTAGGTGTAAATCTCAGGTGACTGAAAGGACTTAACTGCTGTGAGGTTTAAATTACTTGTAGAAAGATCTGGTAGTATAGGGGAGTGGCTTAGCTAGAAGGAAGCTACATTTAAAGACTGCCTTAGAAAGATTCTGCTAATAGCTTGGCAGAAGACACCAGGAGAAAGGACTGCTGTGTGACTGAACTTCTCTACTGGGACTATATTGCCCTCCTTCCTCCTCACTCCCCCACCAAAACTAGTTCTATTTTTATAGGCACAGATTTGACTGACAACAGAACTTCCTGTTTAAGGGCAGGAAGTGAGTGATCACAGAACCACCATGGACCCACCATCCTAGAAGGGCAAGAGTAGCTCTCCAGCCCACTCTAGCTGCTGGAGGTCTGCCTCTGAGCAAGTAAGTGGTCTACTGAGAAATATAGGATATTCTTGTCTCAGAACAGGACAATCAGGAGCTTAAAGGAACACAGGCAGAAAGTAAGGAGAGAGAAAAAAAAACAGAGGAAGAGTAAGGATTGCAAACAGTTAAGGGGCCAGAAATAAGACATGATTGGAGTGGTGCAGTGCAGTGGCTGTGGAGCAGCAGTCTTCAGGAGATGTTCTGGAGGATGCGGTGTTGTCCCATCTGCAGGCACCTCTCTGGGCTGAGGAGAGGTTGCTCATCTCCAGGCTGAGTTGGCCAGGATTGTGGGACCTCCTCTTCCATCCAGGGACCACCAGTGCCACTGCCGTTGCCTCAGAGGTTGCCAAGAAAGAGGAGCTGTTGGACCACAGTGGGCTCAGGGAGGGTGAGGGTGGTGGAACAGAGGCACATCCCTCGAGTTGTACCTCTCCACAATTCCTATGCCATTCTGGCAAAGTGTGGTTCCTCTATGGAGGCACCTACAGTGGAGACCAAGGAGGATGCTGAGAACCTCCACAAAGGAGACCCACAGGAGGGTGGCAGGGGACCCTGCAGGGGAAGGAAACAACTCCTGGTGGGGGACTCCATTGTTAGGAAGGTAGAACTGGGCAAGGAAGGGGAGAGGGAGGTAAGGTGCCTGCCTGGCACCATGGCTTGGAGGGACAGGGAGCGAATCCTCAGGATTGCCGGAGCAGCTGCACAGGGAGGAGCTGGATGTCATTGTCCACCTAGGGACAAATGACCTGGCTAAGAAAGGGATTAGAGAAGTGCAGGAAGAGTTTGTGGAATTGGGGAGGGGCCTTAGTCAAGTAGCACTGCACGGTAACCTTCTCGGAGGTGCTACCCATCTATGGCATAGGAGAGGCTAGGGTGTTCCGTACCATGGGATTCAATCAGTGGTTGAAAAACTGGTGTGGAGCTCAGGGATTTGGCTTCATTGGGGACTGGGGGTCCACCTGGAGTGATGCAAGCCTATACTGGCATGATGGGCTGCATCTGTCCGGGAGGGGAACCAGGATCCTAGGTGATAGGTTTAAATGCTTCATTGGCAAGCTTTTAAACTTGCCAAGGGGGGCACTGGAAAGGAGCAGGAAAATCCTAGCCCCCAAACAATCATGGTAGTAAGTGTGGCAAACACCAACATGGAGGTGTCGATAGGGAGAAGGCAGGGTAAATGGAGAAAGTGACAAAGGCAAGAAGGACAGGGATGGGGCAAAAGGGGTAAGGCCATCAGGAAATGGAGGTAATGAGTACCAATGCCCGTAGTCTGGGCAACAAGCTCCCTGAGCTGGTGGCCTTAATGGAAGAGGATGCCTGGATATTGCAGTCACAGAAACATGGTACACAGAGAACCATGACTGGGATGTTAACATACCAGGGTACATAACCTACAGGAGAGACAGGCAGGGAAGAAGAGGGGGAGGAGTAGCTCTCTATGTAAAGGAAGGGATAAAAGCAACTGAACAAAAGAGTAAACAGGGAGGAGAGGAGGCACTGTGGGTCACCTTGGAGACTGGAAAGGGCACCACAATCCGCACAGGGGTTGTGTACAGACCCCCATGTCAGGGGGAAGGAATGGACAAGGATATGATAGAAGGCATTCTTAGAATGGCAGAGAAAGGGGAGATACTGTTGATGGGAGACCTGAATATGCCAGATGTTAACTGGAACACATTTGCTGCAGCCACATCCAAGAGCAGGGCCATTCTTGATGCCCTACAGGTGGCAGGCATTAGACAGCTAGTTTCGGAACCCACTCGTGAGGGAGCAATCTTAGACCTCATACTCTCAAACGGGGGCAGTGAGAGGATTTCAGATCTAGAAGTGGGTTGCCATCTGGGGACAAGTGACCATCAAACAGTGTGGTTCACGTTAAACTCAGCTACAGAGTCAAGCCATACAAAAGTGAGGGTACTGGACTTTAGGAGGGCTGACTTTGGCAAGATGGGAGAGTGCCTCAGAAAAGCACCAGCAAACAGGCTAGAAGGAGGTGTGGAGCAACAATGGGGAATTATCAAAACTGCCATCACAGAGGCAACAAGCCTTTGTGTGAAGCAAATAAACAAATCAAAATGAAAGAAAAAGCCACTATGGTTCTCAAAGAGGTGGCTGTGAAAGTCAGGAAGAAAGATAGCATTCGGAAGTATAAGGAAACACAGAAGGAGCAGGACAGAGGCTGTACCAGTTAAGGCAGAAAGAAGCAGGGAGGAAGTCAGAATAGCAAAGGCCCAAACTGAGGAAAAGATAGCCAACTCAGTTAAGAAGGGGATAAAACCTTTTATAGGTACATCAGCAGCGTAGAAAGACAAAGGGAGGGATAGTGAGGCTGAATAGAATGAACGGTGGATGGGCAGAGGGGACAGTGAAAAGCAGGAATACTGAACGAATATTTCTGCTCAGTATTCACAAAGAAGAGGGGAAGTCCTAATCCAGTTAACAGAAGCACTCTTGATAGAGAGTCGATACCAGTCCTTTCACAGAAGAAAGGGTTCTGCAAGAACTCCTAAAACTGAAGGTGGACAAAGCAATGGGTCCTGATGGAATTCACCCAGAATTCTAAAAAATTAGGGAGGAACTAGTGAAACCACTGGCTACTCTTTTAATAAATCATGGGAGGATGGTGTGGTACCCGAGGACTGGAGGAAGGTGGATGTGATTTTCCTTCACAAAAGTGGGACCAAGACAGAGGCAGGAAACTACAGACCTGTCAGTCTGACCTCTGTGGTAGGGAAAGTGATGGAGTCACTTCTGAAGGAAAGAATAGTTGAGTACCTAGAGGTCAGTGGAGCACAGGATCCAAGGCAGCATGGGTTCACAGTGGGAAGGTCATGTCAGACGAATCTAATAGATTTCTTTGACTGGGTGACCAAAGTAGTAGACCAGGGAGGGGCTGTGGACATGGCCTACCTAGACTTTAGCAAGGCATTTGACACAGTCCCACACAAAGATTAATAGTCAAATTAACCAGCCTGGGAGTGGGTCCCAGGGTGGTAGCCTGGGTAAAACATTGGCTGGACAACAGGACACAGAAGGTAATTGTAAATGGAGTCCACTCTGAAGAAAGGGCGGTTACTAGTGGGGTACCGCAGGTTTCAGTATTGGGTCCAGTCCTTTTTAATGTCTTCATCAGTGACATTGCAGAGGGACTGGAAGGAAAAGTATGCCTTTTTGCAGATGACACAAAGATCTGCAACAGGGTTGATACACAAGGAGGCGTGGAAAGGATGAAAAGGGACTTGGCAAGGTTGGAGGAATGGTCAGACGTATGGCAGCTAGGATTCAATGCAAAAAAGTGCAAAATAATGCACCTGGGAAACAAGAACCCAGGGAAGAATACACAATGGGTGGGAGGTAGTAACAACAACAAAAGGAAAGGGACCTGGGGTAATCATATCAGATGACCTTAAGGTTAGCAAACAATGTGAGAAGGCAGTAGGGAGGCTGGGGTATACTGGGATGTATAGGGAGAGGCATCAGCAGCAGAAAACAGGAAGTTGTTATCCCTCTGTACAGACAGTTGGTGAGACCCCATCTGGAATACTGTGTCCAGTTCTGGAGACCCCATCTCCGTAAGGACATAGACAGGATAGAGGCAGTCCAGAGGAGGGCAACTAAAATGGTGCAGGGTCTGCAAGAGAAGCCATGAGGAGAGACTAAAGGAGCTTAATATGTATACCCTTGAGGAAAGAAGGGAGAGGGGGACATGATAGAAACTTTCAAGTACCTCAAGGAAATCAGCAAAGTCCAAGAGGGTAGCATCTTTCAGAAAAAGAGACTTGCAAGAACAAGGGGACACAATTTAAAGATAGAAGGAGGGCGGTTCAGGGGCAATGTGAGGAAGTATTATTTCACAGAGAGGGTAGTGGATGCATGGAACAGCCTTCATGAGGAAGTTGTGTGGTCTAAAACTGTGGGAGAATTCAAGAATGCATGGCACAGATGTAAGGCAATCCTTGTGGGGGGCAGGAAGATATGGGCTGTTGGTTAACTAGGATCTGCGGCCTATCCTGTAGGTAGGGAAATGGGCAGACTAGATGGGCCTAGCGGTCCTTATCTGCCATCAAAGTCTATGTTTCATATTGTTTGTAAGAGGCCCTGAAAGGAAGGCAAGATGAAGGGCAGGGAAGTTAAAGGTGCTCAAAACGTGTCAATGTACAGTATTATTCATATGAATGTTTCTAATATAGGATGAGATAGCAGATGGGGACATTCTGATACATCTGTATAAAATAATTTTTTCACATTTCCCTTGAATTTCCCCCCTTTCAGCATCATGCTGTGTCCCCTGGTTCTTGTGTAGTCCCTGCTCTGAAAGAGATCCTCCATCTGTACCCTATTTATTCCTTTGATGAACTTGAATGTTTCTATCATATCCCCTCTCTTTATTTCTTTTTTTCTTTGAGAGTGTATAGGATTTGTTCACTTAGACTCTCCTCATATGTCTGTGGTGCAGTCCCTGAATCATCTTAGTAACCCTCCTCTGCACCATCTCCAGTCTATCTATATCCTTTCTGAGATATGGCCTCCAGAACTGGACAATACTTCAGGTGGGGGCTCACCAGGGACCTATACAGTAACAGCACCACCTTCCTCCTTCTGCTAGTAATGCTCCTCCCAATGCACCCCAACATACAGTAATACTAGACTTCAGTGTTACCGTTTCATGCTGTTTTGCCACTTTCACATCTTCTGAAATAATGACACCCAGGTCCCTCTCTTGCTTGGCCTCTGCCAGTCCCCTTCCCCCGGTAGCACTCTCTTTTCGGATTGCCCTTGCCTATGTGCATGACTTTGCACTTTTTTTCATTGAATTTTAGCTGCTATGTTTTTGACCATGTCTCCAGTTTCTCTAGGTCTGTCTCCATTTTCTTCACCCTTTCCAGGGTATCTACCTTGTTGCAAATCTTTGTGACATATGTGAATAGACACACCATCCTTTCCAAACCTTCTGCAATATCACTAATGAAAATGCTGAACAGGAGAGGTCCCAGCACTGACTCCTGTGGCACTGCACTGGTCACCTCTTTCTCCTCAGACAAGGTGCCATTTACCTGCACCCTCTGTATCCTCCTGCTTAGCCAGTTTCCTACCCGGTTTACTACTTCCTGCCATACTCCCATGCATCCCAGCTAATTTATCTTCTGCCTGTGTGGAACAGAGTCAAATGCTTTACTGAAGTCCAGATAGACTATATCTACTGCCGGCCGCTGGTCCACTGTCCTGGTGACCCAGTTGAAGAAATCAGTCATGTCTGTTTGGCACAGTCTGCCTGCTGTAAAGCCATGCTGCTTTGTGTCCTGATGCTAATTTTTTCAGAAACTCTATAAACCTTTCCTTGAGTAGAGATTGCATAAGTTTGCCCACCACTGATGTGAGGCTGACCAGTCAGTAGTTTCCAGCCTCCTCTTTGCTTCCTGATTTATGGAGCAGGACAACTGTTTCCTTTTTGCAGTAGTCTGGGATGACTCTACTCCTCAAGGTCTTGGTGAATAGTTCTGCTAGAGGGGCGGCTAGTCCTTGTGCTAGTTCCTTTAGTATTCTCAGGTGTATCTCGCCTAGGCCCATGGCCTTATATACTTTTAACTTGTGTAATGCCTTTTCTACTTGATCTACTGTTAATGGCTTGTATCTATCTCTGCTTTTGTGAACTCTTTCTCTGTTACTGATGGTCCATTTCCCGCTTGCTCCTTTATGAAAACTGAGCAGAAGTACTTCTGTAAGAACTCTGCCTTTTGTTTGTCCTCCTGCACTATTCCTGCCCCCTTGATTTTTAGTCTTATGATACTGCCCCTATTTTTCCTCTTCTTCCTAATATAGCTAAAAGAAGTTTTGTCCCCCCTTTTTACTCCTTGAGCTATGCTTAGTTCTGATTCAGCATTTGCCATTTTGATTTCTTTACCTACTTCCTTCAGTTTGTCATTATACCTCTCTTTGTCCTTCTCCCTTGCAGAATCTTTGAATTTTGCCTTTTCTTCCTTACCTTGCCTGCCACCTCACTTGTGAACTGCAGTGGCTTTCTTCTCTTTATAGCTTTACTTACCCTCCTGGTGCTTCTTCTGTGGTTGTTTGAATTGATTCCTTCAGGTTAGCCAGCATTTCTTCAACTTCATAGTGTATGCCTTGCTAAGTTCTTTTCAGTCAGATCTTCATTTTTTGAAAATCTGCCTTTCAAAAATCTATAACATTATGGCACTCAACAAATCACGTCTTCTGGTCTCTGGTACTTACAGTCATATCCATACGTATGACCTATATACCCTGACCAACTGGTTGTATCTTAAAGGGAGGATTTCATATCAGATCTGCTTGCTTGTGAAAAAATCAATCTAGGGCTCACCCTGCCAACCACCTAGCATCTTCTCATATGCATGCCTATCTTGCATAGCACCAGGAGTGAGTCTAAGCACACCTTCCTGGTACCTTTCTATTGGACCTCTCAGGATCAATGTTCTTTCATGTTTTGAGCTCCTCATAGCTTAAACAACCTCCCCCAGGATATCCTCAATGAAACCAAGCTTGGTTCCTTCAAACACAAACTTCAACAGCACCTTATTGCACTTAAGAACTATGACTGTCCAAACAAGCTTTTTAACCTTGCAGAACATTGCTACCCCATTCCCTATTTTGCACTATTACCCTACTACTCCCTCCCTCTATCAGCTCCCCTTCCCTTCACCAGTCACCCCCTCTCCACTCCCCCATCCTCATTCCCTGACCTGACAGCTCCCAGATTTTCTACACTCTCCCTATATCCTTCTCTCTGTCACCCCATGTCGTCTGTGCTCACTCATTCCCTCTCTCCCATTCTTCCCCCATACCACTCCACTCCCCTCCCTTCAACCCTCGACCTAACAAAGTATCCTTGCTGACTGCTCTGCTTTTGCCCCTTCTCATTCTCTTCACTCTGTTACTTGACAAAAACAATGTCTGACTGCCCAAACATTGCTGCGTCACACTTCTGGTGCACCAACCTATAATTCATATTGTAGAGTTGCATTTTCTACCTGTAACCCCCTTAACTGTTTCCCTGTACATGTTCATCCTGTTACTTTTCCTCATTATTTATCAGTTTGCACTGAGTTTGGAACCCCATGCTCTTTCAACAATGTCTCCTCACTGCGGGCTCATCTGTCACCTAATGTTTTCATTGTCTGTGCCCTCTATTATAATCTGCACCCATTGTATCTACAAATGTACAAAATGCTAACTGTAACTTAATAAATATACATTGTTTGCCACATAATTCTGCCTTGAGATTCAGTATCCCATTGTCTGTGCTATTTTATTGTATGTTGTCTGTATTCTAACCTATTGTATGCCCACACATGGAACCTTTGTAAATGAGTTTTTGACTCAAAAGGTTTTGTTATTCTGAGAAATAATAAATACATACATAAATAAATAACCTTTGTTTCTGAGTGACTGATGTCCTCAAATATGCATGGTTTCCATAAGCCCCTTTTTCCCCTGTGTTGGGGGTCAATAGATAATGCTAACTCGAATTGCAGTCCATTTCTTGCTTTCAACTGTTATCCATAGGGCCTCTGATTCATTTTGGGTTATATGTAATTCTGTTTCATTGAAGCCCTCCCTGACGTAGAAGGCCCTCCCCCTTTTTTCCCTTTGTGTCGCTCCTAAAAGGCTGAATCCTGAGAAGGCTGTGTCTGAGGTATGGTTTGCTGTGAACCTTCAGTCACTGCCACACAGTCCAACCTATGTTCTATTGTGGCTGTGACATCCAGGATCATGTTTGCTAAGCTTCTTGAGTTTGTAACAATTGCTCTTAAGACCAGTTTTTCCCATTTCATGGTGCATTTTATTTTTTCTTTTTGGTGTTGCCTCTCATTTGTGCCTGAACATACTTTTTCTGGGTTTTTGATATTTCATATATTTGTCACGGTACCTCCTACCTTGCATGTGCTTGGGCTTGTATGTTTCTTTTGCGTTGGGGGCTTGTCAACATACATAGATACATAGACAGTGTCTGAAGATAAGGGCCTACGGCCCACCCAGTATGCCTATTTGAGCTTGTAAGTTTACTTTATGTTTTCCTAGAAGTCTGTTGCCCCTTAACCCTGGCCTCCAGAATTCCTTTATGTTTATCCCATGCATTCTTAAATCCCATGATTGTTTCAGCCCCTACCACTTCCTCTGGCAGGGTATTCCACTTGTCCACCACCCATTCTGTGAAGAAATTCTTCCTCACTTTTCCTCTGAATCATCCTCCTCCAACTTCATCCCATGCCCTCTAGTCCTGGAACATCTTTTTCACTTAAAAATAGTGTTTTCCTGCCCTGTTCCTCCCTGTAAGATACTTGTATGTCTCTATCATGTCCCCTCTCTCCATTCTCTCCTCCAGGGAATACATATTCAGTTCCTTCAACCTGTCCTCATAGGACTGTGATGCAATCCATGTACAATCTTTGTTGCCATCCTCTGAACCTTCTGTACCCTGTCTATGTTCTTACGTAAGTAAGGTCTCCAGAACTGTACACTGTACTCCAGGTGGGGCCTCACTAGTGTCTTGTACAGTGGAATTATGACCTCCCTTTTCCTGCTGGTTATGCCGCTGCCTATGCATCCCAGCATCTTATTTGCTTTACCTGCTGTCTTGTCACACTGTTTCCCTACTTTGAGGTAATCAGAGATGATAACCCCAAGATCCCTTTCCTGCTTGGTGCATGCTATATCCTCACCCTCCAACTGATATATTGTGCCTGAGTTGTTGTGCCCCATATGCATTATCTTGCACTTCTTTGCATTGAATTTCAACTGCCAAACCCCTTACCATTTTTCAGGTTTCTGCAGGTCCCTTCTCATTCTGTCTACACCCTCTGGTGTGTCTATTCTGTTACAGAGTTTTGTGTCATCAGCAAAAAGGGAAATTCTGCCATGTAGGTCCTGCACAATGTCACTGATGAAGATGTTGAAAAGGACCGCTCTAGCACTGATCCCTGTGGTACCCCACTGATCACTCTTTCCTCTGTGGAGTGACAGCCATTTGCCACCACCTTATGTGTCCTGCAACCCAGCCAGTTACCTACTAGTATACATGAGTGTTGTCACCATCTCACCATTACTTAGTTTAAATGTCCCGCATATACATCTAATTTCTGACTGAATAATCTCACCCCTTCCTTTCTGAGGTGGAGCTCACCATACCTAAAAAAAATCCTCTCTCTCCGAAAGTCTGCCAGTTGCCAATGAAGTAGTATACTTTTTCCCCTAGCACCATTCATGCAGCCAGGTGTTTAGTTCAGAGATTTCCCTCTCCCTGATCCTGTCTATAATGCCTCCCTTTTCCCTTATTGGCAGTATCTCTGAGAAGGCAAGTGTGGATGAAAAAGAGGCCAGCCTTTACCCCCGGTTTAGCTATGTGGGTTTTGGTTTCCTCAACCATTTTGTCCGCCAAGCCATTTATATGAATGTGAGCTATAATGTTCGCTTTCTCTCCCTCTCTCCCTGCATATCTTTCTTTTAATGCCATCAGTGTCTCATTTTGCAGAAGTTCCTGGAAGACACTGGGCCACTATTTTAGTGTTTTTGATTGCATTTAGGTGGTTGTACTTCACATATCATGGAGTCATCCACGATGATTTTGTTTGCTTCCTTTGGCATTTTTGTTTTGTGATGTATCACCCTGGGTTGTCAGTTGTTAGTGAATAATATTGTTTTGTTCTGTTTCACAGCATTGTTCAATGTGAGGATATTCTGCTAATGGTTAATGTCTGTTTTCTTTTGGTATGTCAGTTTTTTGCTTTTTTTTTTTGCGGTTTGGTTCTGTTTGTTTTGATTTTGTTTGACCCTTTTACCATCTGCCAATCATCAGGTCCAGCACCCCTTTGGGTGGCAATATACTCCTTTTGAGGACTAAGGGGTTGAAGGTGGAGCACAAGAGTGCTTACCTGCCTGCACATTTCTCTGTAATAGGAACATTTAAGCCCAGGCTTCCCAAAGCTGGGTTTTTAGGCTGACAATGGTCTGGCAAGTGGGACTGTAACCTATTGCTCGGACATGTGTACTGATGAATAGTGTCCTTCATTGTCTGCAATTTACAATATCCATTTTCTCAGAATATATGTTTTTCCTTTTTGTTTGCTTATTTTTTGTTTTCCTTCTTGTTTTGTTTGTTTTAGACAAAAGAAAAGAAAAATGGAATAAAGCTACAGCTATATACTTTTTATAGGGACAAAACAGAAGAAATGAATACAAATTACAGCAACTTTTATTTTTTTCTTTATTTTTTCCTTCCTTCTTCTGTCTCTATGTGTGTTATTGTGTAAGTAATGCAATAGGTTCTGCATTTTCCTGGGCTACTGCAGGAAACAGGAACACAAGTACTGGTGTGTTAATATAAGGCGACAAGCACGGCATGAGTTGAAATGGAGGTGGGTGAGTGCTTCCCTTTTTGCAAAAGTAAAAAGATCAAAAGTAAAACACTAAGGTATTAGGTGAAACAACAAAATAAAATAACTATCAGGCACACTGCAGGTAAGCTACTGCCTGTACCTAGCCAGCCTGATTAAACATTCTGATACACAGCTCTGCCAGTTGCAGTCCCTTACTTTATCACACAGGGAGCCGCTCAAGGATGTACAACAGCAGCTGCAGTACTGCTCTTCTGCCATCCCTTGAGTTACATACCCTGTGACTTACACCTATCATATGAAATACCTGAGACTGTGCTTTTTAAAGCTTGTTCTCCATTGCAGTAATGTCCCAGTGCAGAAAGGGAGAAACAGCTTTGAGTTACTCCCCAAGCAGTAGTGCAGTTTCAGCTCGGAAAATCTGATCACCAGCAGGCCATGAACGAGAGGGATCTTCCCAACAGTTCAGTCACCCTACAGTCCCCTTTTGTCTGAAAGTATTGTTATGCTTACAACTTAGCCACCTTTGGCACTTGAAAACTGAAAATGTAGGTGAATATTTTCTTGAGCGAGCCAAAGAAACTGCTAAATAGAGATGCAACTGGTTGTGTAAACTGTACGTTACATGAGTTATAAATCTGTCAGTTCAACTGCTTGTTAAACTGTGTGAAACATTTCAAAATATCCGGATGTGTATAGCCCCTCTGCTAATACTGCATTGATAGACTCAAGACGTGGCATGCATATCAAAGTAAATATGTCCTGAAATTCAATTAAGCTAGATAAATGTGGTTTAAAAGGTTAAAATAATTTGTGGAACATTTAGATATTACTAGTTGTCAACATTTGCTCAAAAAAAATTCATTGACATGTAATAGGTAATGCCACTAAAATTCCACTTGTGGAATGTAACTTTCACAAAGCTCTTATCACGAGTGGATCACCTTAACTGCACTAGCATCATGGCCCTGCAATAACTCCCCAACACTCCTTTTTTTCATAAATATTTTTATTTATATATTAAAGTGTCAATAAGGCATATTACAGTATGATGATGTAACCCCTCACCTCTGCCTTTTTACCAAAATGACAGGTGGCATGCTGTTGGAGCTGGCAGCAATACCTGGTGGGGACTGGGTTCGGGGAGGATGAGGTTACTCGCCACAAGGGGAACTAGGTTTGGCTGCTCTGCACAGGGGCACCCAAGTAAATCCAAACACAGGAAGCAATAACTGTAATGTCCAGAACCAGAAATGGGATTTTACAGTGTGACTTTTATTCGCAACTAGCTGAACACAACAAAGCATATATTGACCCCCCATGGGGCTACGTTTACTGATAATGCAGATTAGAGACTACAAGGTGGTCCACTGGAAGAATGAACCAGTTCTACTGCTTTCAGGCTCTGGACCCACCGTGCACATAGCCTTTGCACGTGCTTTGGGTACACAGCTCGACTGGCCTGGCTCCCCTGCCGGACACTTGAATGATGGTCCATTGGAAGAACGAACCCATTTTACTTGTTGTGGCTCCCCACACCACTTAGAGTCTGCGACCCCTAGAGAGATTTCCTTCTTACTTCTTCTGACTCCCATCTCACAAAGAGAATTTTCTTTACCCTTGTTGTGGCTCCCCACACCACTTAGAGTCTGTGACCCCTAGAGAGATTTTCCCATTTGCGACCCACGTCTGGGTACTTCCCTCATCATTGGCCGCGCATGAGGCAAGTAGCAATCACAACCGAAATCTGTAGTGGTGGACCTGGTTACTAAAGATGGGGGGTGTTCCCACCTCCCGCTCCCACAGCCCATACCCGGCCATTTCTCTGGAAAAACTGAAACTTTGGAATGCTGGATGAACTGTCACACCCCTTCTTCAATATTACTTGAATTCACACAGCACTCTAGCTTTTGACACTACTCCATTTGTTTGTCCTAGTACTATAGGCCTCCCAAATAGTGGTTCAAATCCCAGATTTCTTCACATATCCAAGGCTGAAGAAACACATTTTTTGCCCTCCCATATTAGAGCAAACACTCACCCTTTTGTTGCAGGTGCCCCACAGGCGAAGTACCACTCTTCCCACTTTCCAAACACAAACTGAAACTGAAATAGGCAGCTTTCTTTCTTCTGCAGAAATTAGGGGATTGCCCCGGGAATCTACATGGGGATCTTTACTCCCCCATGGAGGGAGGGGGACACTGAGACCCGAACAGCGGTCTCCACCACTTGAAGGCAAAACTGGAATTGCTCCTTCCTCTTTGAACACAAAACTGGACTCTCACCTCCTTCTCTTACAGAAGGTAAACAGGAACACTGACTTTGAAAACTCCCAACGTTCTATCTAACTCCCTCTGTTGCAGATTCCAATGTGGCTTTTGCAGCTGTGACAGTTCTATTGGTGATGTCATCTCTCAGTCTCAGATGAGACTGAGAACAGAGTGAGACAGTGTGAAACCCATTTAACTGGAGTTTCACAAGCTGCCTTCCCTGCCTACCACTAGGTCTTACTGGGATTCTAGTAACCCCGCGGGTAACTAGGGGTTACACTCACTCTTGACTAGGAAAATGACTGTCCCCAGTCATTATGCACCTGGCCTTAGGCCATTCCACCCTATGTGCTACCTGTGGAGGGGGGTGATCAGGCCCCCTCCTACCATGTGCAAGCACAGGCAGGCAACACTAAGGGCACAGAGGCCTGTAGTGACATGTCAGCCTCTACTCTATCCACTTGCTATGGACACCTAGTGGCTCTGGTAGAACTATCCAGAGCTTAGCCCTGATAGATCAGCACTGCAGTACCAATGGTTATTCAGGACCACAGCCTGTCTATCCCCCCTAACCCTCTAGGGAAAACCTATCTGCCTCTAACATAATATCCCAAAAACAAAAAACACCAGGGGACCTCCCCCGACCTTGGGCAGCCTGCAACCACCCCATTAAAATACCACATTACTGCCTCCTCCCTACCCCCACAACCACACCTGTGGAAGGAATGGGTTAATACAGCAATAACCATAACAATAACACCACAGTACTTTAAATTTCTACACAATAAAGCACTGACGAGGAACTCCGATGAGCCCCTCCTCCTCTTTTTGTCTTCTCTTATGTCTTCCCAGGAACACCTGTAAGAAAAAGACAAAACAAAACACACTCCTAATCTGCATACACAGTCTACCTAAAACCCTTACCATACAAAACACTGAAAAATCCCAAAAAGATTTTTTAGAAAAAAAGTAGAAAAACAGTATTTACATTACAGTACAATAATGACATTATTTACAGTACACATTTGGGGGGATCGAGTGCCCTAAAAGTCCCAACTAGTGACCACAAGGCCCGAAGGCTAGTTCAATAAAGAGTCTCTCCTGGGCCAGAGCCCAGTGAAGCACAGTTCTAACAGGCCAAAGTCCTGAAGGGGAGAGTCTTTGCGGACAGTTCACCCATTTTTTAAGTCTGTAGTGTAGGGTGTGTACTGAAATGTCATAAAGATAGGAAAGTTTGGACTCACTAGCCATTTGTAGTACAAGACTCTGCATGAACCTACACCGCAGCTGAAGACTCTTCCTGGCAGCATTTCTTCTGATACAGCTGAGTGGGCATCTTCCAGGAACCACAGGAGGGTACTTCTGGAAGCAGCTGGGCTGATGTCATCAATGGTGATGGAACCTTAGAACAGGAACAAAAGGAAAAACAGCTGGTCCGACATCATCTGATTACCAGGTGATGAACAGGAAACAGCTGGGCTGGTGTCCTCTCTGGATCTGAAGTCATCTGGTGGGCCAGTGGATGGTTGCTGGACAGGACAGTACACTGTAGACTGATGAATGTGGGACACCTGAGTCCTGGTTATTCATATTGGCGGATCAATAAGGGCACTTCACAGTCTGGTGTGGCAGTATTGACTACCACTGCTCGGCTCTACATTTTGTAGGCATGGGCACATTTACTGGGAAGTCCTTGCACTGAGGCCAATAGTACCGTGGGTCAGGGGCTTGAATTATTATCCCATCTGGGTGCACATAATTCACACAGTGGGAGATTTCACGTCCCTCTTCATCCACTATTCTCACTCTGTCCATAAACAGTGTCCTGCCTCTCTTCCACTGGGTATACTTTTTGTGGAACAGTCTATTCTTCACATGCTTGTTGGCCCTAGGATGCACACTTTTCATTGCTTCATCCCAGATCCAGGATTTTCTGCAGTCCTCAATCTCCTCCCAGACTTTCCGAGGAAAGGTAGGAAAGGTCATACCATAGATCTTATTTGCCTTTCTGTGAACCAGTCTCTCCTCTTTACTTGCTTTGGTCAATCTGAGACCACTGACCTGGCTTGGGTGTGGCCAGTCCTGGTTCTGCCAACTTCGCATTCTCAAGGAAATTAAAAACAGATCCCTGACTTCTTCCTCCTGTAAAGCCAGTGCAGTGGCATCACCACCTTCTTCAATACATTCCTCCAAGGCAAGATCTTGAGGCTGTGTACCCATTCCTTTCTCACAAGGCCACACATGTTCCCCCTCATCTTCCTCTTCACTGAGGATCTGTGCCCAGGAGTGAGCAGTCGTTCTCACCCCTAAGACTATCCATTCATCACCTGGTGAGGAGGTCGACACCTCCCATTCAAAGGCATCCCATATCTCATCTTCACCTAAGAGACTTGGGCTAGGCCCCCCCACCCAAGGGTCTATTGATGCTTTATCCGAACTTTCTTTCTGGGATCCAGCATCCAAAACTTCAACTTCTGATTCTGTTTCTAACTCTGCACCATCTAGCTTTGTGCCACACTCCCCTGAGGGACCTTTCTCCACAGGATCCAGCTGGTGCTGTGTGCTGCCAACTGCGGATTCCTGAATTTTTGTCCATGTGGGGGGCCAAACGAGTTGGAGGCGCTTTATACAAGCCATATTTTTGTAGGCATCCAGCACAGTGAGGAATCATGAAGATGTCCCTTCCAGCACTCAAGCATATTTGGTATACATGCACTGGATAATTAGGAATTGCCACATCAGGAGGCAGTTGCCCTCCATAGCATCACTTTTTTAAATGTCTTACAGTCTATTTACTGCTGCTGTTATGGCAACCCGGGCATGATCCGGGTAATGAGCTGGTCCTGAGGCCATAAATGCAGAAAAATAAACAAAAGTTCACTGTAACTGAAAGTCCCACTTTAATGAACACACTCTGTAGCTTTAAAATGGCTCCTCTGCTGCTGTGTTTACTTTACTATCCCACCCTGTAATGGCGGCGGCAGCACTCCTGTGCATCAACATTAAGACTGAGTCAAGCCACTGAGCACCCGATTTACATCAGCTACTGATTACTTTTACTCAAACTGCACAACTTGCTCTGATCTGGCTTTACACACACATTTACAGGATTTTCCTTGGACTTTTCACATGCTAGCAACATTCGTTTAATTTACAGTCCCTCTAAAGCTTCAGGTTTTAGCACAGGATTGCCTGCTTCTACTAGTGTTGCATTTTGCTACAACCCACAGTCTCTCTCTGGCTGCAAACTTTAAACTGAGGCTATTTTACTTCCATGCACACATTTAATGGCTTTCCAGACTTGCACCTGCTGGCAGGACTTCACACAGTCGTTACTTACAAAGCGACTACACTGCTGCACACACATTTTATATAGCATAACTGAAAATCACTGTTGGAGCAGTTTTTGGGTTGTTTACTTACTGTGATCAGAAGCAACTTGCTGCGATGGGGAAAAAACGGCCTGCAGCCAGTTCTTGAAGGCCTCAGTATATAAACGGGTGAGCAGTCTTAGCGATCGTCATTTTCATCACCAAACTCACTATTTCCACGATTGATTTGCGGGTTGAGCCTGATTTTAAACAAACAAGTAATTTTTTTTACTGTTTACAGTGCGTTGAATACTCTTCGATGCTCCTCCACTGCCAGTACATGCACTGCACTCTCACTCCCTCTTGAATGCTGGGGCAGTCTCAGAAGAGTTGGCTGAGGGAAGGGACTAATAGCAATCTGATCAACCACACGACGCCATGCAAATTAGTCTCTTCTTCCTCACGAGGGCTCTTCTCCTCACGGCGATCATCGAGCAGGCAAATTTAAACTGTAGAATGCACTTTTTTTTTCCAACTGACTCCATGGTGGGAGCCCATTTTAACCATATAACATTGCCATTAACGCTGCAGTCTCTCCATTTACACAGAAAGCATTTCCAATGTCCAGGGCATAATTTCTCTGTTGCTACCCCTAGTCTTCCACACTTTCCTCCACAAGAATTCATTTTAAAAGCATTTTAAATGTCCAGGGCACAATTTCTCTGTTGCTACCCCTAGTCTTCCACACTTTTATTTACCACAGTTCATTTTTAAAGCAGGCAAAAATGCTGTAAACAATTTTGATGATGCAGGACAAGGGCACACTCTTTGACTTTACAGCTCCTTGGTAAACAGTTGGCATTTTTTAAACAGCAGCACAAGATTCACAGCACACAGCAACACACTAGGGAAATTGCTTGAGCTTTTTGGGCTACCCACTGCCAGATAGACAAAATGCTAGCCCCCTTGCCCAAGCACCTTCCTTCCCGAACAAATCCAAAGTGGTGCCTCCATTTTTGTAACCCCCCACCCCTGTCCCTTTACCAAAATGACAGGTGGCATGCTGTTGGTGCTGGCAGCAAGACCTGGTAGGGACCAGGGTTTGGGGAGGATAAGGTTACTCGCCACAAGGGACCTAGGTTTGGTTACTCTGCACAGGGGCATCCAAGTAAATCCGAACACAGGAAGCAATAACTAATGTCCAGAACCAGGAATGGGATTTTACAGTGTGGCTTTTATTCACAACTAGCTGAACACAACAAAGCATAGATGGACCCCCATGGGGCTACATTTACTGATAATGCAGATTAGAGACTACAAGGTGGTCCACTGGAAGAATGAACCAATTCTACTGTTTTCAGGCTCTGGACCCACCAGGCACACAGCCCAGACTTGCACGCGCTTTGGGTAGACAGCCCAACTGGCCTGGCTCCCCTGTCAGCCACTTAAATGACAGTCTATTGGAAGAATGAACCCATTTTACTTGTTGTGGCTCCCCACAGCACTTAGAGTCTGCGACCCCTAGAAAGATTTCCTTCTTACTTCTTCTGACTCCCATCTCACAAAGAGAATTTTCTTCACCCCTGTTGTGGCTCCCCACACCACTTAGAGTCTGTGACCCCTAAAGAGATTTTCCCATTTGCAACCCACATCTGGATACTTCCCTCATCACTGGCCAAGTACATGAGGCAAGTAGCAATCACAGCAGAAATCCGTAGAGGTGGACCTGGTTACTAAAGATGGGGTACCCCACCTCCAGCTCCCACAGCCCATACCCGGCCATTTCTCTGGAAACACTGAAACTTTGGAATGTAGATTAAATGGTGGATGAACTGTTGCACCCCCTCTACAATATTACTTGAATTCACACAGCACTCTAGCTTTTGACACTACTCCATTTGTTTGTCCTAGTACTATAGGCCTCCCAAATAGTAGTTCAAATCCCAGATTTCTTCACATATCCCAGACTGAAGAAACACATTTTTTGCCCTCTCATATTAGAGCAAACACTCACCCTTTTGTTGCATGTGCTCCACAGGTGAAGTACAACTCTTCCCACTTTCCAAACACAAACTGAAACTGAAATAGGCAGCTTTCTTCCTTCTGCAGAAATTAGGGGATTGCCTCTGGAATATACATGGGGATCTTTACTCCACCTATGGAGGGAGGTGGGCACTGAGACCCGAACAGCGGTCTCCACCACTTGAAGGCAAACCTGGAACTGCTCCTTCCTCTTTGAAAACAAAACTGGACTCTCACCTCCTTCTCTTACAGAAGGTAAACAGGAACACTGACTTTGAAAACTCCCAATGTTCTATCTAACTCCAACAGCTGCAGATTCCAATGTGGCTTATGCAGCTGCAACAGTTCTATTGGTGATGTCTTCTCTCAGTCTCAGCTGAGACTGAGAACAGAGTGAGACAGTATGAAACCCATTTAACTGGAGTTTCACAAGCTGCCTTCCCTGCCTACCACTAGGTCTTACTAGGATTCTAGTAACCCCGGGTAACAAGGGGTTACAATGAGACTGTATTTTATATGTACGTGTATATCAGTTATCGAAAATATCACTCAATAATTCCCATGGTACTAGCTAGACAAAACTTAAAAGTTGATCAAGTGCATTATAATGACATTGAATACATTTCAACTAAAAACAGTAATCTATTAATCTAAACCAGATAGCTGCAGAAAATGAGACCAAATCTGTTCAAAGTATTAACATATAGAGATGCAGAAAATTTTAAATCTGCTGGTGAAGTGGCTACGAAGTGGGCACCACAAAGTGCTCACTTCACATTCTCATTATGACTTTGCATTGTTATGCCTTAACGTGAAGTAAGGCAAAGTGATAGCTAAATAGGCAGCCCCCCACACATCACATGGCTTACAGTACTGTAAGTCACATGCTTTAGCCAGGCAGGAAGGAAGGAAGTGAGTCAGAGAAGCAGATACTTTCACTTTCTCCTTTGTACTTGTAGAAGGAGAAGGCTTTTTGGTGACAGAGGAGAACAGTTTGTGTCTCAGACTTGCTTTTGTACCAGAAAAAAACTGGTTTTTTAAAAGCTACCTTTTATTTAGTTTTTGTATTGTGTTTGTGATTTTTTTTTGGTACTGAATTTTTTTTTATAAGTTTTGTTTTGTTTTAGGTTTGTGACTGTGTGTGTCAGAGTGTGTGTTTGTATGTGTTTGTGTGTGTGTGTGTGACAGAGTTTGAGTGTGAGTGTAGCAGCCGGGTGAAGAGTAGGCATCGACTCGGGACTCGTTTATATTTGGGGATTTGTGCGCTACAGTGCGATGGACCCTGGTCGAGGAGAGTCTCTGGCCCATGGGCATGGGCAGAGGAGTGGAGTGCACACACATGGGGGTGGTCATGTGTTGCTGGACTGCTCCTGACTCCTTGATGTTGCTTCCCCCCATGGAAGCAGCAGCACCAGTGCCACTGGTGGCTGCTGTGCATCCACCTACTCCATCACTACCACCACCAGTAGCATCTGCAGGGGCTCCAGCAGCACCCCCTCCACCACCTCCACAGCCACAGGAGGTGCCCCAGAAAAATGTAGGTGGTCCAAGGATTGCGTCTGGTCCCCCCTGCAGCTCCCCAGCGTGGGAGTTTTTTAACTGTGTGGGGGGGACAGCACAATCATAATGTGCCATCTGTGCAGTGTGCTGGTGTGCCGTGGCCCCCCGGGGACACACTTGGGTACTGGTGGCCAGTGCACCCACATGTCGAACCACCACAAGGCAGAGTAGCAGGCTGCCATGGAAGGGGCCAGGCATCAACCTGCTGGCCCTTCTGTGGCAGTGGCTGAGGATGCTGCTGTGGTTGAAGTTGTGCCTTGCCACTGCAGCCGGAGGAGGGCAAGTGCTGCAGCTGCTCCACCACCACCACTGCCACCACAGCCACCAGCACCACCCTCTCCACCACCACTACCTGGGCCCCCCACTACTGTGCTGTACTGTTTTTGAGTGTTTTGTTGTTGTTTAATAATACATCTTTTACATTCTGTAGTTGCAGTGCCTCAGTAATGTTGACTTTTTGTTTTGGAGTGCTTGTGGACAAGCTGTTGTGAGCAGTGCAAGTATGATGTGTAAAACTGCATGTGTGCAGTCAGTGTTGATTCATGTGTGTGTGTATAAGAGACATCGGACATTGTGCAGCATGTTGCAAACATATATTGCTCTTGCTGATTTCTTGCAGAAAGTGTTCATGCTATAAAGAATAGCGAGCAGAATACGGTATATTTTCTTGTCACCATCATCATCAGTGGATTAAGTGATACAATACTTTTTTGGAGGTGTCTGGCCAGAGTGCACCTTAGTCACATTGTATACTATACTGCACACATAACTTTTAGGAGATCATGTGTTTTTTGTGCTCTGATCTCTGCAAAGTCATGTGTGTACTACGAGTGACTGAGGTGCACAGTGACCCGATACCTCTGAAAAAATATCATATCACTTAATCCACTGGCTCTGGTGGTACCAATAAAATATACATCAGGTATTCTTTGTTATCTTTATTCTTGATAATGCAACAAATCTTACCAAATAAATGTGTGTATGAAGCTGTACAATGTATGCACACATAGGAAAGAACAGTGCTGGCACACATGCTGTTAAGCACAACATACTCGCATTGCTCAGTCTTCATGCTGTTTGCAAAACACTTAAAATCTAATTCATGAGCAGGGCCACTGGAAAATTGCGGAAAAGGTTACCAAAAATTGCAAAGCATTTCGCAAAAAATTGCAGGAAATTGTGGGGTTCTACTATAGATCTGGAGTGCTTCACAATAAATCTTTTAATGTTTTCTGCAGCATATATTAGTCAGTATAAATTGCTAAATGAAAACACTGACTCCTGAATATGTTTAAAACATAAATAAAAGTTTATGTTCCTAACAAGAATACTAAACTGATAAGCTCTCATAAGTGTTGCCTATCTTCCAAAATTTAAAAACACATCATACAGCGCTAAAGCAATTCTATAAAGTGAACCACAGCAAATCAATATTAAATAAAGCCAGAAGAAATTTATATTTTTTTGTTTCTGGCTGTAGAATAATAGAGCATAATCAACAGCTGTTTACAGTGATCTGCAAGCTATTCACCCAATGTAGTAGAAGAAAAAAAACAGAGTGGTGAATAATTGAGTTTTAGTAAAATGTTATTAAAGTGTTTAGTCATAATTTGCACTGTAGGTACTGTACACTGTTTTTGAAATCACACATTTAAACATTAAATCTGGGAGTTATTGGGGCTGGCAGTATAATATATAGGTTAGAGTAACAAACTGTGAATGAGTTGACTATAGCTACCAGAAGTAGTATAATTTCATATATCTCGTCAAATGTTAAATTTCAGCCAATCAGCGCGTGCCATGTCATTTGACAGGTGGGCGTGGCCTAAAATGGACCAATCAGAATCTCCCCTTGTTAAACTGGAAGTCCTTCCCTAAAATGCGCTAGCCCCGCCCCCTTCTGGCGGAAATGGCACATGTTCGAACCCGTGTCCGCTTGTCTTGGCAGGAAATGACATGCGTTCAAACCCGTGTCCCACCCTTGCGCAGGAAATAACCTAACACCACTATTTTGTAAGCGTCTTACGCCCCTCATTCTCGTACACTCCTCTATCCCCTGCCAGACCATCCTGGCTCGAACCCGAGTCCCCCCATGCTAGCTTGAACTCCTGCATCCCCTCCTTTCTCCTGCACCCCCACCAGCCTGGCTCGAACCCCTGTCCCCCTTCTCCTGCACCCCACTATCCTGGCTTGAACCCCTGCCCCTCCTTTCTCCTGAACCCCACCATCCTGGCTCGAACCCCTGTCCCTCTTCACCACTGCACTCCTCCCACCCCAAAATATCAGTTAGTGTTTATGTAGTGGTATGTGCCCCCCCTGTAGGCCTGGTGTATAACTGCAGGGACATGTGTGTGTTTTTTGATTAGGATATTTTCAGAATGAAGTATCTAGGAGGGAACCTGATCGTGCAGAGGTTTCACAGATCTGTGTGGAGACCCCACACCCTGAGGGAAATTCATCTGCCTGTGTGAGTACCCCTTTTTCTGTTTTTGTAACAGTATACAAAATTATTTAACATGCATCTGTAGGACTGTGTCAAACTTGCATCAAAAGGATAGCTTTATGTATACGCATGTAACATTTATAAGCTAAAACGGGGGGACCTCTGTGTAAATAAGATGGTTCAGCAGTTTTCTCTGGATAGCATTGCAACAATCGCAAAAAACTATTTATACTTTTGTCATGAATTAGAAAGAATAAAAATATATCAGAAAAAGGAATACACATACCTATAGTTCACCCCCTCAGCTCTGTGTAGTATCAAGGAGAAGGCTGAAATGAAATGTGTGTGTGATATTTATAATGTTTTGAAAAAGGGGGTGGGCTACAACAGATGTACCTCTGACACGCTACCATGTATAGTATGATGGGTGTGGTGATGGTTTTACTATAGGCAGTCCATCTTGCTAATGTTGTATAAACCCTGCATTTGAAGCCAGAAGGCACAGCTTTTGAGAGATTTCTCAGATTCTGTTTTATAGACTTGGAGCAGATTATCAAAACATCAAGCAAGAAGATGGCAAGCGCTTCTCATTTCAACATCCCTGTAACAGGTCAGATTGTCATACCACCTAATGAAAAATTCAACCTCCCTGTAACAAGCCAGATTGTCACACCACCTAATGAAAAGTCTGAGATGAAAAGCCAAGCAAGAAGATAGCTGTCGGGGCCCCACAACCCAAGCCAACGTATGTGTACTATGTGAGGTGTGAAAACTAATGCCCCACACAAGTCTTGTTGAGGAAGAGTGTCTGACATAAAAAGAAACTCACTGAACAGTTTGGTGAATCAGAAAATCCTAAACCTGACTGTCGTTTGAAGAGACACCACTGCAAGACCTTGAAGAGTTGCTGGGGTGAATCTGATGCAGAAAAGAAGTTACTATGAAACCAAAAACAGAGAGTAACAAGAAGGGGAGCTAGAGATGATGGTCAGTGAGACACTGCCAAAAAAGCATCAGAGAAAGTTGTGAAAAGAAATGCAAGACAGAGCCAAGAGGGGACTCTGACCAAGAGGGTGATGATGATAATGCAGCCACAAGCAGTCAGGCCCAGGCTAAGAAAGAGAAAGATGAGAAAAATGAAGAAAAGAGTTGCCTTGATGAGGTAAATGCATTTTAACATTTAAAAAAATGTGAGTGGTGACATGGTGTAACTGAGGGAGATGAGTTAGCAGTAGAACTAAATCTTATCTATAATGAGTCAGAGGACCAATGCGGTTTTTTGTTTTACTTTAATAGACTGAAGGATTTGCGGGGAGCAGCAGTCATATTCAGACAGCATGGATTCTCGACTTTCCACAAATCTACTGCTCGAGCTGTCTTTGCTGTGTGAAAGATACAAATGTGGTTGTTAATGAGATGTGTGAGAACCAGTATGTTAGAAATACAGAAGCGATAGAATGTTTCAAATGTCACAGAACAGGCTGTGATCACTACACAACCCTCTTCTTCTACTGAGATTAGACAGGGGACCTCACATGAAAAACCAGGCCTTAGTAGTAAACCCCTCAAAACTGACAACGATATGTATTGTAGTACATGCTATGTATCATACCATCCGTGGGCGCACTGTTTCAGTGATACAGAGGGTGATACATTGTGAATTGTCAATTCCTGTCCTGGGTGTGGAGATAGATGATCCGAGTCAGAAAAACCATTCATGTGTCCTTGATGACTTAAGGTCTAAAGAAGCATACAGAAATGTTTCTGAAGCCATGATATAGGGCAGCTCATGCCCGTGATCTTGCAATCGCTATGAAGCATCAGGGGTTAAATATGACCAGTTGTACCCTGGAAACTATAAGTCATGTTTTAAATGATGTGAGAAAATCCGATGACCCCATGTAGTTAGTTGCAAATGTTAGCAGCAGACAGATGGTGAAATTAAAAGATGCCTGCCGTCTGGTCAGCAAAGGCTCCTTTAAAAAATTTCTAAAAAGAAATTCAGGAACACTGTTTATATTGTAAAAAAATTACCCCACCCCTGCCCCCACCCCCCCCAAATTACTACATGGAAACATTTCAGTACCAAAATGTGTCATATTTTATTTTTTACAGATAATCATGCGGGATGCAAGTACAGAGAGAATCCAAAGGTTTATGTATCTGATCCTAAGCCATTACTGTCATCCATCACTGTTTGGTTCACCTCAATATGACATTTGCCTTTGTGAGATACATGCAGCCTATGAACTGATGATGTTTGCCCTTCCAGAAGTATGGGAGGATACAGATAAATATATAAATGAATCTGTGTTACCACTTGTAGAAAATGTTAAAGTGATTGCCGATATATTCATGGAAGTTGATGAATGTCTTTGTGGACTTTATATCATGGTCATCATAGCCATTGTGTGTACTACAAAGCAGAAAAACCTTGTGATATTGTGCGGTTGTTAACCTGGCTTCTCTGCTTGCTGAAATGATCCACTGGTCAAAAAAGGACCCTTAAAAATGATATAAGGAATTCAGGAACACTGTTTTCATTGTTAAAACATCCCCCCACCCACCCCCCCCACCACAAAACTGCTACTTGTTACCATTTTAATATTGTTCATATTGTTACCTGGCTTTTACCACTTGCTAAATGTATGTTTTTCCAGAGTATACAACGATGGGAAACACCCTATCAGTGCATCCAGAGGCTTATTTACCAACTAGTCAGACACAAAGCTAAACAACCAGGTTTAAATCTACCTACAGGACAAGCAAACTGCCTGTACTTTTAGAGACATGCCAAGTCTTTTGATGGTCTCCCAGGGGACCCCAAAAGGAAACTGTGGATTATTTTAAGGATGAGGGGTTACTCTTGAGGAAGCTAATGTTTAAAATTGCTATAGAGTTTATGCATAACCCTATGATGTAATAACACTTTTGTGGTTTTATCTGTACTGCTGTTGACTTTTAGTGTTTAGTTTGCAGAACTGGGGGTCTGAGTCTGACATCATAAATTTTGCTTCTTTTATTGCTTTTGTTGTGTTTCATAAACCAGATTTAGCATATGCTTTTCCTAAATAGTGTATTATAATGTACTTTCAGATGGAACGTACTGGCATGTTTCCAATATTCCAGACAGTCTTGATGTCTACAATGTACCGTAGTGATAAAGGACATTTTAAAGAACCTATATACTTTGGAAAGCAGCCTGCATTAAATGTCTGCTTTGAAGATGCTGCTGCTTCACTGGCAGAAAACACACTTGACTCTGATTAAAGAGTTGCCACCCTTGTATGGAGACTCTATGTTGACGTAATGGAAAAGCAGTAAATCAGAGAGCAGTATGCAAGGTGAATGTCATTTTAGATGTACTAGAAATGTCTTCAAAATCAGCCTTGTTATTTTGAGTGGTGTATGGCATATGTGTGTATGTATTGTGCATACCTCATCACTAAGGGGAAGTGGATGATGCTAATGCTTGTGTAAAACATGCAGCTCAAAGTTGCTGTTTCGGGTATTGTGAAGCGTAAAATTGAAGAGTAGAAAACAAAATTATTATATAATCTGTTGTATGCTTACCATGTGTTATGCCTTTGTATGTAGAACCTATATGCATTAGTTGTTGTATTATAAAGTAAATATTCAAATACTGTTATGACGGTGTATTTATAAATAAAATATAATCATGCATTGCACTTTGTGGTTGTCATAGTGTTATGCCTTTTGTATGTAGAACCTATATGCATTAGTTGATGTATTATAAAGTAAATATTCAAATACTGTTATGACGTGTGTATTTATAAATAAAATATAATCATGCATTGCACTTGTGGTTGTCATAGTGTTTTAAAAGAACAAAACAGCACATACTTTATTTTACTGGTGACAAGAGTTTGCTTAGCTAGCAGATGTGTCGGGTGTTGACTAAAGGAGGTGAATGATCACCTGTTCCAGAATATATATTTAATGCAAAAAGTTGGTAGTTTCACAGGGGTGACTCAGCTGTATAAGGCTGCAAAAAACTTGATAAAGAGGTCACCAGGAAAGGTGTTGCAGAATGGCTTTTGAGCTAGGGGCCCTATTCATTACACAAAAGCAGCCAGAGTCCGATTTAGAGAAATCCTGTCATTGTTTCTGACATAGACAGACAATGGCAGCTGATTTAGTGGATATGAGTCAATATGCAAAGTACAATAATGGGTTTAAGTACATACTACGCATCGATGTGCCAACGCATGCCGGGTAGTGACTTTAAGAGACAAATCAGGCAAGGCAGTGATGCAAGCCTTTAAAACTATTTTAAAAGTGGAGCTACACCTCAGAAGTTGCCGATCGATCCGGTAAGAGTTTCTAAATGCTTCTTAAAGAACCTATTAAAACAAAATAAAATACACCATTTTGTGACGAATAATGAAGTTAAGGCCAGCATTGTAGAAAGATTAATAGGACACTGAAGTCACGCATGTATGCTACTTACAGCCCAGAATACTTGAAATATACAGATGTGTTGTCAGACCTGGTGCACAGCTATAACTATACTTATCACAGAAGCATTAAACACAGACCTGTGGATGTTAACCTTCCAATGCCCTGGTGCATGGAAGATCCTATCGGCAATTCTGTTCTTGGCAAAAACAAAAGGGTACCCTTCAGAAAGATGATCACATGAGACTATCTTAAGCTAAAAGGGTGTTTGAAGAGGGATATGAACAGACGTATACAGATGAGATATTTATTGTGACGGAGGTCTTAAAGACACAGAGGCCACCTATAAGCTAAAAGACTATCAGGGGAAGATATTAAAGGTACTTTTTACGCAAAGAGCTGCAAAAAATTGAACCTGATGAGGACCGTGTGTACAGGGTGCAGAAAACCTGAAGGAGAAAAAGCGTGGCAGAAAAACTGGTATCTGGTAAAGTGGGAGAAGGTGGCCCGATAAATTTAATAACTGCTGAGGCAACACAGGTTCAGGACATTGTAGAAGCAGATAAGGCTTAATATGCTCAAAATGGATTTTATATCACATTGCCCAGCAATGCACGCACAACATTTTCCCCACCATTACTATATCCACTTTTACTGTAAAGTTACCACAAACGCTTGAACTACTTGGTGAATGGGAAGTGGCTTAGCAGAAATTCAGTACCTTCATACCTGGACAATATGCCTGCACAGTAAAACAGGTTCAGTATGTTTCTATCAGCCTCTCAAACGTGAGCTCATAGTAAAACACCACCAACTGGACCCTTTACTGAGTCAGAAGCATTTAAAATACCATCGGACTATTATCCTAACATTGCTGGTATTTCTCAAATTAATAAAACCATATTTGAAGTAAATGAACTGCCAGTGGTTTTGGAACAACAAACCATCGAGAGAAATAAGCATTGACAGTGACATCAAATGTATTTTGTTTATGCATGGGCAGTTACAGTACCTTTTGGGTTTTAGCAGACTGAGGTAGGTGTAGGAAAGAATCTGCAAAGAACCCTCCAGATATTAATGGGGCTTTTACACATTATATATATACACTGACATTATCACACATGAAATAGTGGGTGACAGTCTAGTGCCTTTTGCTGAGATGCGCATCTGCCTGGGGCCAAGACAATGAGATAGTGACCGTGACCTCACGATAAACCCCATTATCAAACAGTCAGTAAACATCAGATTACAGTCACTATTGAAAATAAAGAATGATCAAAATGAACCTGTACCATTTCGATTTGGAAAGGTGATCGTGAAGTTGCATTTTTGCCCCAGAGAGTGCTCTAAAATTTAAACAAGGATGGTGATTGTTCAACATTATGGGACCCTGCCTTGTACAGAAGCTATACAAGGCTGCAGGCAGGATACGGTCTGCCAGGCTTTCATGGACTTCCTACTATGTATGGTTCTGGTATAGGAGGGATATTTCATAGTCTGTTCAGAAAAGCAGTTCCATTTTTAAAAGGGGTTTGAAATTGCAAAACCACATCTACAGACACTGCTAAAAATGTTGTAAAGGATCGTTATGGGGCATGGACTAGTGCTGTCGCTCAAAAGATATCAGGTGGTGATAAGCCTACTCAGGGTAGGTCTCTAGGGCTGATTGTATTCAAGAGAGGTAAAAGAGAGCGCAGAGTCACCTCTTCGCTCATTGGCCCCCGCTACTTGAAATGAGGTGTTTCAAAACGCAAACTTCACATAAAAGAAAACGCTCAAAGGCAAAAGGATCTTTGAGGGTCAAAAAGCAGAGACCTGTTCTAAAACATGGCTGTGGCATCTGGTTCTGGAAGAATGCACAAAATCAGAACTTGACTTGTTTCCATTTCTCCCACACAGACAAGCATTGAAAAGCATGGCGTAGAGACTTCTCTGGCTGCCCTTTTCAGAAAACTCACCGATTGAAATTTTATATAGCAGGGACTGGTGAAGACTATTTGATCTAAGCACACTTCTTTTACCTGGTTTGCTAAAATCACCGAAGCGGATGGTAGTGATATACCTGCAGCGCCAAAGTGTGCCTTATAACCACCCTAGTGGCAACCATTTTCAGTCAGCTGATGTGACTGTCAGTGATCGGCGCATCAGTCAGAGCAATAACTGTTACCTTCCCACAGGGCTGTCATTGCTAGAATCTGTGCTGAACTTCAGTAAGAAGAGACCCTTTCTACACAATTCTACTCGCAGAGGTTATTTTTACAAAGACACTTCTAGGGAACATGAAATCACAGACAGAGATGGTGATAATGTAGGTTTTAATAAAAAGAAGCTTCTTCCACATCTCAGTAGAGGGGTAGAACTGCTGGGACACTTTGCACACAGACTTGTTTTTTTCAAGAGAAACTGATGCTGGAATGCGTGGATATTAAAATTAAATGGACACGAATAGGACAGCTTTTGCCTGATGAGGAGATGTTGAGCCTATAAGCTAAAAGTCATGGCTGCCTCTCTCTGTTTGTCAAAAGGGTTAAAGTGATCCCTGAGTCCATCTGGGACACTCAGAGCCCTGCTCACCTCCAACGCTAAATACCCTATAGACTGAGTGGGTATGAAAGTGTTCAGCCTCCCTGCAGGCAGCAGGGTCTGCAAACTAAGATAATTTGTTTTGGGACAGTTGTCGCAATGATGGTCATGGGATTTGTTGATACGATGCTTTTAGTGTTCCACACTAAAAACCCCTTTATCTTTAAGCATTATAACATTAATTTGTGGCTCTGTATCTGGATCGAATGCCCCCACTAAACCTCTGCAGCCAGATTTTAGAAATGGGAATGCTGGGTGAGAATATTTTTATTCAGTACATGGCGTGGGAAATCTATGAAAGATCGACCGCTTTAGTTAACCATCTGGACCCTACCCAGGGGTACACCCTGTTTGCCTTTGATCTCACTCGGACCAAGAATGTGCTTGATCATTATTCTTAATTAAAACTGGGAACCTCAGAGCTGAGATCAGATTTGCAGAACTTTCCACAAACAGTTAATCTCATTATCTATGCAGTGTTTGATAATGTCATTGAGATAAACTAGAAGAAATGTCATTTTGATTATATGTGATAAACCATAAAATGAACACAAAGCAGCTGGAAAAAATTGTAACCAGGTGACACTCACATCCGGTGACTGCTTTCTGGGTGTGCTTCCCTCGTGATCTGCTGCCCAAGGAGAGACTGAGAAACCTTCCCGCAGCACTAGTCATCAATACTGACCCCCATGACCTCCTGGACAGCACTGGTTAGTCAGACATTTTAGAAAATGGGACTGGGAGTTCTTCGACAGCTACGGTTTTCATCCTGACAATCATGCACAAACTATTGGATTTTTTTAAACAGAAATGCAAACAACATTTTGTACCAAAACACACAGTTACAAGACCTTTTCACCACCTGTGGATTTCACTGCATATTTTTCTTACACCACAGATGCAAAGGATCTTCTTATGATCAGATTTTAAAATGTACTCTAATGATTTGTTGAAAAAATGATGCCATGGTAACTAGTTTTTGTACGTCACTTTTCCAGACATCTAAACATGTCAGGGCATGATCTGTGCGAGGTGGCAACATGTTCAGACTTGTTTGTCTTGTAATGAATTTAAAATATGCAGCAGCTTGTAATTTTATTCAAAACCAGTCACTTATAAAATCATATATAAACACTCATGATTGTGTGTCTCTGTTCTGCTTGTGTTTAAACTGTGGGGGCTGTTTAGCTTTAGATATGCAATGTCTTCAATAATGCAAAATATATATATATAAAGGTGTTTATTGTAAAAACTGCCAATAAAATACAAACAAAAATCAGTGGTAACATCATGGATAAGTATATGCAATGTCTTCACATGACAAATATATAATACAAAGGCATTTATTGTAAAAATCTGCCAGTAAAATACAACAAGTATCAGTGGTGACATCATAGATATGATATAATAAAACAAAAGTATCTCCTGTTAAAAATGCACACTATATACGCCATAGCCCTGAGGGTAGAATTATAAGCACATCTTTCTAAAAACAGTTAACATATTTAACTATGAAGTAGGCTAACATGCATCAATATAAACACTTTTTGTAAAAACAGGATTACATATTCAGTATGAGGTAAATGGCTAATATAGGTTGTACATTACAGCAGTCACTGAGTGTAGGATTACATATTTAATATGAGGTAAAATGTTCAATATATGCTGTACACAACAGTCACTGAGGTATCTAACATTCTACATAGAGATTGCATTTTAAGTTTACATAGTGAGTCACACAGGTTTCTTTAAAGACCTTTGTCTTGGGCCACTCGACCATTGGCTAACTGGAGATGGCTGTGGCTGTTTTGCACCAGCTACCCCATTTCAGCCTTTCCACATAGCTTCTTCCTGTTTGCTGAGTGAGAAACACTGGAAGTGGGTATGTTAGACTCAGCCATTGCTTGACAAAAACATCCCAGCCCTTGGCTTTCTGTGGTCAGGATTGTGTGAGTGGCTGTAGCCGCCTACTAAATCGACCATGTGAGTATCCAGAACAACAGTGTGCCTTTTATACATTAATTCACCCTTATCACCTCCAAAACACATATCCTTGTTTCTTGGCCTATGCTTTAACAAAAGTTCAGCATTGGTTTTAGATCATGAGAAACACTATTTAAAATGTCTTTTTCCATAGTATTAGGTAATACAGAAGTTGTTCTGCCATGACCGCAGGGGGGGTCAGATATTGATTCATTTTCAGGCATGAGTAATGTCAAACTGGTTTTAGCTTGTTCTCCTTGTCTTACCAGTGTCAGATAGTTGTAACACAGCAGAGTACATTTGGCTTGTCATATTCTGATAAATCAGTCCGGACAGTATAGCTCTCATGTCAGTGTCCAAACTGTTAGTTGCAACTGTTCTTGCATATCCTGATCAGGGTAATTAGTTTTAATGTGATCCATCTGTTGCTGAGGTACCAGCCACATTTTCAGTAAAATCCATTATCTGTTAGCCAGCAGGCCTGTATCAAAGGGGATGGCAATTCTCAGCAATGCTCCTATAAAGCTACTCAGTCTGATTAACTATTTTCTTTTTCCTTTTAAGGTTATTTGTTTATCGCTAAAGTTTTAATGACTTCTCCGCTTTTTTTTTTTCAGTACACCTAACTGCTTTGTTGACAGTGAATATTTCCTCTGAGAGTGTTTACGGCTATTCTGCTATAGCCGACGTCTGATCATCAGAGGCTGAACATAAAATAGCTTTCTTTTCTTAAGCTCGGAGGCCCTTTTACTAGTAACTTTAAAACAGACAGATTTCTCTGCAGTCTTTTTTGACATAATGACAATACAGTATCAAATATTTTTAGAAGCAGAATGTGTTTTTTCATGACATATGCCACAGGCCAGTCAGGGGAAACACCCACTACGTAGTCTATATTTAGTCTGGTGTATTGGATCTTAAATCAACCAGTAACAGTCACAGAGGCTTTTGGTGGCAATTTCAAAAGCTTCTAAGAAAATTTTGTCTGACCAGGATACATTTGTTCTAGCTAGTGTTGTGATCTGAAGCTTGTCTCTGGGGTTTTTTTAAAATCATGTATTTGGGATTTAAGTGAGATGGTCCTGCTTTTTGTTCCTTGACAGAACACATTCTGGACAATTAAAAATATTGTCAATTGTTTATGATGACTGTACTTGGTAAACCCATATTCCACTTCACTATTTTGACAGGCAGAGTCCATCAAATCATCTATAACGACAAAAATTTACCTTTCCAGGGGTAAGAGATCATTGTCATTAGTGACATTGGTGCAGCCCTCCACAAATTTAATCTTGAGGGAACTTTTAACAGCAATTCATTATACAAAGGTTGCCAACAGCTGTAGAACCAGACTATTATTTTCAGGCTTGTGTGATAAAGTGGCATCAGCATGTTCCAACAACTGTTTTATAAAGAAGCTCTTCCACTATTGAGGCCAGCCAACAGACAAGTAAAGGATGCTGCAACCTGATATCCATTTTCACAATCAGTATCCGTAAAGGAAGTGTTTAAAATTGTCTTGTAAAACTCGCTTGTCATAACCACTTTCTGTGTCTTGGACGATTTTGTTTCAGGGACCACTGCTTTATTCCTAACAATGTTGGGTTGACTCACGATAATTTCTTTGAGATCTGTGACCCCATATAATCAAAGACAGGTCCTTCAGACTTTCAAAATTAATGTGTTTGCACGGCTACATTCAAGGTCATGCCTCACTTAAGAACAACCTCACCACTGGACAGCCTGTAACCGAAAGTTTTTGGCCTGCAGAAATGAACCTGTAATGTGTTCATCAGCAGGAACTTCACTGGTCGTCCCAAATAATCGCCGGGGCTTCAGAGGTGGGGCCCAGTCACCGGTCTGGACACAAAAATGACAGGTTCGTTGTGGTAAAGGCACCTGTCCTAAATCCATCTAGCAGGTTGTAGAGTCGACTCTGGCATATGCCGTTGTAAACTATTACTATAAATATGTTGATATTTTTGAATTTAGTGTGTCGATCGCTGGTATGTTTCCAGTTTACATGCTGTTTCATCATCGGCGAAAAGCACAATGAGATATCGTGGATATGGAACCTAAAAACATATTGAAATAATTTCTGTGGTCTGTTACTATGCTCAAGTGGTCGGGTAAATTAGCTCTCTGCCCAAATTTGCCCCTAAAGAGAATTTAAAACAGTTTAGATATCTGTCTTCTTGCAGGGTTAACAGCTATGGCTGCAGGGTTCAAATGTACATTTCCTTTCAAAATACTGTTGTATGTACTGACTTATCCTTCAGTTTCGACCATGAAGGGAAACCAGATGCCCTTGCTTGCCTTTAGATGCAGTTGATGTAATCTGCAAAAGTTTCAGCATGTACTCCTTTAAATGCCAAACTTCATAAATGTTAATGATTTTGTAGCCTTTTTCCAGTGCCAGGTTTAGTTCTACGGTACAGTAGGTACCTGTAAGTGATCTTGCTCATCATCATGTGCATGATGTTGTTTGAAGTCTATTTTCACGCATGCATGACTTACATGTAACACACAAGCTTTTTACCAATCCTGGATGGCAGCACTGGAAAGAAAAGACTTCTAGAGGTAAGACTTTACTTTGCTAAACCAAACTACTGAGTGAGGTCATCAAAATTGTCACAAATGATGTCAGGATGACCAATTTGATACTGTTTGGTTTTGTTAACAAAAGGGTAGAGGCTGGTAAACTCTTAATAGCGTATTTTCTCATCAGGCTGTGTCTTTTGTACAGACAAATGGCATTTGTTCTCCCAAACAGTGACTGCTCAGTTCGGTGGCTGTGGTAGCTGCCTGTCCTCAAAAATTTCAAACCCTGATCCATGGTCAGCATTGCTTCCATTCATGTTCCCACAATACTCTCAACTGCAAACCCTGTCTTTTTTAGGAAATGAATTTGTGCGTATCCTATTGAATAACTGTCCAAAACCAGTCCCTGTCATGTGATTTCTATCTTTCTCACAGTAACAGATGTTGAGCCATGAAAAACAACTATTAAATTCAAATGTAGGGTATTCCATTTATGACTGAATAGCCATCCAAAAAGTACGGATTCCACCTTAAATTCACCACCCCTTAGCGCATGCTGAATAGAAATGTTTTCTTTCTCAGATATGTATGTAAGCCACTGAATAGCAGGTGTGGAGTACTCTTCAATTGTCTGTGGTAGTTGTCTGGGGGAGAACAGCAACAGTGCATTCTTTCAAACATGAAACCTGTACATCGCCATAGAAATTGAGGCTATATCATCTGGAAGAGTCTAAGGATACTCGTTTCATACTCCACTGTCACCCGCCTGACTGTTTAAAATACTTTTCCTAGTCATCTCCAGTACTTCATTTCTAATCTGACACAGGCTTTTAAGAATTCAACATCTAACTGGGAATAGTAGCGGTTTCTTTTCAGATTAAATTCTCTATGTCTGTTAGCTAGGTACCATTGCAAAAACTCTTGCTTTTCTGCAGGCAACATATATTCAGGAACCATAAAACTGAGCTTCGAGCAGGGGGCCTACATAATTTTATTAAATTGGTATTAAAAAATGGGAAGTAACCTTTAGCAATCTCTATCATTCTCAAATCCAAGGGCTGCAGGGATTTTTGCTGGTTTAAAAGGAAGAAAGCAATGGCTGTCAATAAATCTGATGTGTAGGAGATGTACATGTGATACAGAGTACTTTTCCTCCTTGTGTGAGCAATTTAATATCAACTTCTTTCTTGACTATCTGGCTAATGATAAAGTAACTGTCATGCTTTGCAATGTGTGCCTGCAAATGTGTAGTGTCTAAATGGGACATCAATAAAATGTCCTACAAAATCTTTATGCACCATCTTCTGAATTCCCAGGACCTCTCCTCATCTAATTGCTTTAGCATACAAAATTTGGTGTGTGCACCCGTTTGCTTGTGGCTTCAAATCAAACACTATATATTTCTCAGTGCTTTTTACATCTGTGGTGGTGACATATAACACAGATGCTTTGTTGTTCGCTGTCATGAAAGAACCACATCTGCTGGCACTGAATCAATTTATATGTATGAGATCCCTTGTAAAAACAAAACATTGTTCACACAGTTTCTGCGGATTTACAAAACCTGCATCACCATCGCTCTAGCTAAATGTCTTTCTAGGCACGCTGAAGACCTACAAATTCTCTTACATTTTGTGACAAGATTGTGCCAATTCCTTTTCGAGACAACATCGGTTGAAACAAACTTTGCACTGTTGTGCACAGATATGATTTCCTTATGGCTGTAGGCTACATCACAATATTCTAGCAGAGGTACCGTATGCCTATGAATTTTTACATTAGTGATGCCATAAAATGGTTTTCATGTAATAATACAAACAGTGTTTTAGAAATCTTTCTGGACCTGTTGAAATGTTTGCCAGTTTCCTTCATTATGATATAACATCTTAATTTTGACTCCTAAAAGCATTCAAACCAGACACATCACTAAAAGTGACAAGGTCTTTGTTCTGACAAACCTAGCTGCATACAATATTTTAGCCTTGTTCAACTGACTGTCACTCATATGTGGATTAAGAGTCACGAGAATAGACCACCGAAACACAAACTATTGTTTCTGTTATTTGATAATCAGGTATCGCTCTTTTTTTGTAAACTTGCTATATACAAGATGGAGCTCAGTGTCAGCTGTCCCCCCCCCCCCGAACTCAGTGGTTTCTGATGACAATTAGTTACCACAAGATGTATAGAGGAATCAGTAATTACTTCAGTATTGCTCTGCTTAGCATATCAGCTATCTGATCTAAGAAGGTTGCAGCATTTAGTTCATTTGGTCTTGTCTTTCTTTAGAGAATAAAGGGTGATTCAAAGAAGCAGCATTTAATCTTACCTGTATAAAATTCCCATATTGTGTTTTTCTTCACACTGTCTAACAAACTTTCTATAGCCTGGTGCATTGCAGCAATAGCCTCTATAAAAGATTTTATTTTATCTAGATTTATAAACTTATATCTTTGATGAAATTCTGTAGCATTAAATTTTTTTAAACTGCGTTCATATTCCTGTACAGCTTCTAAATACACTGAGGTATGCCCTGTTAACCTGATCATCATCATGATGGTTTTCGATTCAGACTGTAGACCATTTGTAGCATTCTGTAACAACCTATGCTGTAATATTTTCCTGGCATGTTTTGCTTTCTTATCAACTTTTCACGGATTGATTTTTTTTTTACCAGATTTTTCTTTTTGATCTATCATTTTTTTTTCATTTTGTTAGTGATGCAACCTTTGTACTCAGTTTGCGAGAGCTTCAAGCCACTTTTTATTTGTTCTTTGTTTTTGGCCACTTTTTCCTCCAAGCCCTTGTACTTCATACATGTGGGCGGCACTGCCATCATCCTTAGATCATTGCATGCCTGTTTTGAATATGCAATAAACCAAGCACACTGTTCAGTAAAGTAGCTGAACTTTTAAAAAGCTCAGATTTAAGCAGTGATGATCGTAATCCTCACTAGATAATCTGCCCTCAATTACCAAGGCATTAAACAAACTATCAATTGTTTTAAAATGGGCTTTCCCCAATGACCAATCATGTCAATGTCACTTTCTTGAAACCTTTGAATGAAACTCTTGTGCTGCTGCTGCTCTAAATGGCTGTACATTGTTTATTGTCACATTTGGTTCGTTACAGCTGCAGAGACTCTTGTTCACTGCTCCTAGATGGCTGTACAATGTTTGTTAGCGCATTTGGTTCTTTACAACTGCAGAGACTCTTGAACTATTATTGCTCGTAGATGATGGCTGTATATCTTGTTCAGTTATGCTATAATGATTCTGGTCACTGACACCAGCAGAAATTCTGGCATGTCTTTGAAAACATCACATTCATGTAATGATCTCTTTTTCCTCTCACACCTGTAGGGTTTGTCTGTGGGGCTGTTTAAAACAGAAAATAACCCCTGTCACTACTTCAGTATTTTAAAACTTTATAAGACAACATTTAAACTCTAAAACATGCAGCATCTACTATTTCTAGTTAAAAATACACACCTTCTGTAGTGTTCAACTGTGTATTAGCTGTGCCTCCTCCAGGGTTTCCTTCTGTGGGGCTGTTAAAAACAGAAAATAAACCCCGTCATCACTTCGGGTATTTTAAAACTTTATAAGACAACATTTAAACTCTAAAACATGCAGACGCATTATTTTCTAGTTAAAAATACACCTTCTGTAGTGTTCAACTGTGTATTAGCCAAACGATTAAATGTTTGATAAGCTCTTCGTCAGAGTCTATGATTCCATGGCTAATTGTTGAATATTTTTAATTTTTTAGCTCAAGACAAAAGGACAGAGTGAGACTAACACAACTACTACTTGAGCTTCTAAGTATCTTGAAATGCTTATAAAATACTCAGACCCCCTCCCCCACCCCAAGTACGTGGCAAGTAGTGAAAAAACATCTGGCACTGTCCATCAGACCAACACCCCCCAATTCTCCAAGGGTGGGATATATAAGACCTTATGCTAGTCAATGTAGGCTTTGTTTCTCTTTCCTCACGACAGCTGGAAGGCAGTGAAATTCCTTTCTGCTAATAGGTTGGTCACAGTCTAAATAAAACAGATGTTTTTTATCAATCTAAATACAGAGAGGCAGTGGAGGTTGCTTGGTTAGTGTTTTAAAAAGTCAAAACAGAAATTCTGTCTTTTTAAACAGCTGAGTCCTTTAAATTAGTAATGTTAAAACTGTTGCATACCACTAATCAGAATATAAAACTTATTTTGTTAAAAAGTTAATCATGAGAAACACAAGTTTTCTCATTTACAATGTAGGGAGAGTTCAAAAGAAATGCCATACTGCTAATTAAAACAGATGCTTTTATCTCTTAAAACACAGAGAGGCACAGTTTATATACCGGCAGTGGAGTGCCAGCTTAAGTTATGTTTTTAAAAAGTCAAAACAGAAATTCTGTCTTTTTAAACAGCTGAGTCCTTTTAAATTAGTAATTCAGTAAAATATAGCACACACACAAAGTGTGTACTTTTGCACCGACTCTAAGGCAAAACTGTAGATACATTTTAAGAAGACTGTGTGCTTTGAAATTATTCTGAAAGAAACATTATCATTTTACATTCTATCTTTCTTTGTAACATATATTTATTTTCTATTTAGCTTTTCATGACTTTAATTTTTTTGATATTGTAACTATAGACATTGTGCAACAAAAGCATAAAAGCTAACTTTTTACAGACCCTGTAATCCAAAAATCTTGAGACATATCAAGCCTAAACAGAATCAATAGATTCTTTAGCCATGGCTGTTAAATGAACAACAGATGTTTTGGTCGCGTCTTAACAGACAAAGACCCCTACCACACAGCCAACAGGACCGTAAGCTCCAAAAAGTCCATCTATATTTTAAACATACATAAAAGACATTGCTTTTCCTACGTGTCTAATGAGGGACACACACACACACACACACACACAAAAAGTGTGTATTTTTGCAACGTCTCTAAGCAAAGCTGAAGATACATTTTAAGACTGTGTGCTTTAAAATTATTTTTGAAAGAGAAACATTATCATTTTACATTCTGTCTTTTCTTTGTAATATATCATTTTTTCAAAACATTATAAATATCACACACACATTTCATTTCAGCCTTCTCCTTGATACTACACAGAGCTGAGGGGGGTGAACTATAGGTATGTGTATTCCTTTTTTCTGATATATTTTTCTTTCTTAATTCATGACAAAAGTATAAATAATTAGTTTTTTGCACTGTTGCAATGCTATCCAGAGAAACTGCTGAACCATCTTATTTACACAGAGGTCCCTGTTTTAGCTTATAGATATTACATGCGTATACATAAAGCTATCCTTTGATGCAAGTTTGACACAGTCCTACAGATGCATGTTAAATAATTTTTATACTGTTACAAAAACAGAAAAAGGGTACTCACACAGGCAGATGAATTTCCCTCAGGGTGTGGGGTCTCCACAGATCTGTGAAACCTCTGTGCCGATCAGGTTCCTCCCTAGATACTTCTTTCTGAAAATATCCTAATCAAAAACACACATGTCCTGCAGTTATATACACACCAGGCCTACAGGGGTAGCACATACCACTAAAAACACTAACTGATTTTTGGGTGGAGGAGCATGGTGGTAGGAGGACAGGGGTTGAGCCAGGATGGTGGGGTTCAGGAGAAAGGGGGCAGGGGTTCGAGCCAGGATGGTGGGGTGCAGGAGAAGGGAGACAGGGGTTCGAGCCAGGCTGGCGGGGGTGCAGGAGAAAGGAGGGGACACAGGAGTTCAAGCTAGCATGGGGGAACTCAGGTTCGAGCCAGGATGGTCTGGCAGGGGATCGAGGAGTGTACGAGAATGAGGGGCGTAAGACGCTTACAAAATGGTGGTGTTAGGTCATTTCCTGCGCAAGGGGTGGGACATGGGGTTTGAACGCATGTCATTTCCTGCGCAAGGGGGGCGGACACGGTTCGAACCTGTGTCATTTCCGCCCAGAAGGCAAGTGGTGTGGCTAGTATGTTAGGGAGGGACTCAAGCCTAACAAGGCATTCTGATTGGTCCATTTTAGGCCACACCCACCTGTCAAATGATGTGGTATCGCTAATTGGCTGGATTTAACATTTGATGAGTATATGAACTTTGTTACTACTAGACCTGGGTTTGATTCCCCAACCTCCATTTGCATACTGTGTGATTCTCAGCAAGTCACTTAACCTCCTCTGTGCTCCTGGGTTGTACCTGAAAACAGGCACTTGTGCCTAGTAGGCCTTATACGGTTACCAAAAAATGTAAAAAAAAAAAAATACCATTGTATTTTTATTGCATCATACAGTAGTCAGAGTACCCTGTAATTTACCTTTGCTTTACTCTGGCTGCAATGATTTTGTATAGTTAAAAATAAATGTTCAGATACATTTTGTGTTTTATAAGCTTGTTTTTAGACTTTAGTCAGGCTTTTATTGTAGTCTTTCCATGTGAGCATCTAGGGGTTAGTTGCTAAGAGTGAGATCACTGTTAGCAACTAGCATATTCAAGTTTAAAATCTGCAGGGCTGTCCAAACATCCTCAGCTGTTTGAATCAAAACTAGTCTGAATGAAAGTATGCTCACAAGGAAAAACTTGCCCCGACACTTACAAAAAGGCATCATAGTTAACAACCCATTTAGGTGAATGGAATCATTTGCACTTTTTCTCCCATCTTTTGTTTGTCTGTGTGGCAACAAAAAGTTTTCTGATAGACTGCTTCAACACAAAACAAATGTTAACTGTTTAAGTGTACTTATGCTTGGCCAGTGGATTTTGAAACCAAACAAAACAAAGAATTAAAAGAAGTCAGTGTCACATAAAACCCTTACCCTTCTTGCATTGCATTGTTTCAGCCAGCCTCAAGTCTGCATGCAAAATTGTCAATATATTTGAGAGTATTTGATTAAAAATGTTAACACTTTATACACAGTTCAATATAAAAACTCAAAAATTGCAAGAAATTGTGGAACATGTCTGTTGTTGCAGAGCATGGTGAAAATTGCAGATTGCGCAAAAAAATTGTGGGCTCAATTTTCCAGTGGCCCTGTTCATGAGTCCTGACACAAAGTTAACATTACTGAGGCTCTATAATTATTTGGCTTGTGAAATAAGACATGAAAGAGATTCACCAAGTTACAGCATTGCACCCAATATATTGATGCCTTACTTCCAGGGGAATCTTTCTTGCTCCACATAGTGCAATACATTTCAGGGAAAACCACCCATAATTACATGACAGCATGTCATGTCACAGAGGAATTCTCATTTAGAAAATTCCTCCAAATTCTACCCATCTTTCTCAACAACATTAGGATTTGATGCCAGGGAGAGCACAGGTGCGTGTTCCATTATAGTGAATGTCCAATTGTCCGGAAGCTTTCCAAATGTTTTGTTATGTTATGATGGTCAGTTTGTGGTGAAACATGTGGGCACGTTTCCAGTAACAAGAGCCTTTTTATTGGAAACTTGCCCACATTGGGGACAGCATGGGTAGAAAAGTATGTCCTGGATGGGACTTTCCATTTTGTACAGACATGTGCAGCAAAGCGCTGGAACCTATAATTCTCCATAAAGGAGAAGGGCAAAAGATAAATTGCCAGCATTTCAGCTACAGCAGCATTAAGTTCATGTGACACTGTATGATTGTGGGGGTACTTCAGCTTATGCACAAAAACACTCTGCAAAGTAGGCTGACTTAAATGTTTTGCACAAGATGTGATCACAAATGGTTGTGCTCTGTGTTGAATGGCATTGGCAGTGGGTGGAGTGTGGTCGTTTGATAAAGATGGTTGCACAGGTGATGATGACAGACCCAGAAATGCAGTTATTTTGCCAGATTTGCCACTTGCACTGGACATACTGCATTCACCACCACCATCAAAACTGCTACTCTCACCAGCACTGGACAATATTTAAAAGTCATTATGCTCCTCCACCTCATCATGCCTGTAGCAATCCTCTGCTCTTATTACCTCACTACTGCACATGTTTAATTTACTACTGGACTTAACACTCATGGAAGGGGATAACATGCTCATTATGGTTGCTGACGAGGGTGAACGCCCCACTGTGGTATCAGCTGCCAGCTTGTGCAGGGACCACAGTGCCATGTGCCTATTCTTTAGATGCGTATGCTGTCCTCTTGTGCCCAGATGGCACCCCTTTTTACCTTGTCTCACAAGCACATGGCAAACCTGGCAGATTGCAACTGGCTCATCATTTGCATCTTGAACAAAAATATCCTAAACAAGGGATCATGATGCTCTACTTTTAACATGTTCATGATGCTGCTTATTTAACTCTGTTCTTTTAAGCACTGAATTAGGGGGGCATGTGATGTTTCTAGCACTGCACACCTGGACTGCAACTGACCACCATGACTACCTATCATTATTATGTC
Source organism: Neoceratodus forsteri (assembly GCA_016271365.2). NCBI lineage: Eukaryota > Metazoa > Chordata > Ceratodontiformes > Ceratodontidae > Neoceratodus > Neoceratodus forsteri. Next base: position 51,587,451 of record JADMNL010000035.1, read on the forward strand.
ATCATCGTCAACTGAAACTGGTAAATCACAAGTTTGTTTTTTGGGGGATTTCTGCAAACAGACTCAGACACAGCCACCTTGAATTTCCTTTTCTCTGGTTCCCAACTGGGGTCAATTACATCATCATCATATTCATCAACATCACACACATTCACATCTTCTGCTTGGATGCTGGCATGTGGACTGCATGTTGCAACAACAGCAACATCATTGTCATCATCACATTCATCATCTACACCTCCATCACCTGATATTTTTTCACCACACTGTGAATCACTGCATGGAAAATGCGTGAAATTATTAACTGCCATGGTAGACAAAATATCACATTGTATGCTACTGTTGACATGATCAGAGAATCCTGAGGTTCATTTTCTGAGATGTTACTGGAAAGTATGACATCATCTACACTGCCACTCACTTGCACTGCTTCACACTCTACTATATTTTGGGATATGGTACACTGGTCAGAATTCAAACTTGAGGCATCAGTGCTAATACTACCACCACCAGCAACTGCACTAACACTAACACCACTGGTTGGGAAAACATCATCTCTTTCAGCTGTGAGTGAAGCTACTGATTGGGCTGTAAAAAACATTGCAGGAGAAATACCTTTCCTCATATCAGCAGTGCACTTCTGTGTCTGCGTACTACCACACCCACAGCACAGACTATTTTACTGGCAGCAGTGCCATGGTGAGAACCTGCTTTTACTTGCAAGTTTTCTTTGCAGGTATTTTGAGGATCAACAACAATATTATAAACAAATTTAGATTTTGCTACGTTCACTTTCTAATTGGGGACACTGGATGTGAAGCCAAAAAAACAACTGTGGCTTCAGCAACAGATAGAAACTGTCATACAATGAAAGCAACTTCAGTAACCAGTGGTGCTGATGAGTTCACACAAACAATCCAATCAGGCAAAAAATTCTGCGTTACTCATTTTTGATGCAAAGTACTCCACTTCAAGTTGAGGAGCACACCGCAAATCCACCTTTGCTCCGCTAATCACTTAGCTGAGTGGTTGAGCCCACTTTGCCCACCACTACACACATATTCCCTTATACCCCACCCCCAATCTCATGTCATGTCCTCTTGTTCTAGTGCTTTTTTTATACTGAAAGATGATTTCCCCATTCACCTCATTTATACCCTTAAGGTACTTGAACATTTCAATCATATCCCCCCATTCTCTCCTCTGCTCCAGTGTATACATATTGAGATCATTCAACCTTTCCTCATATGTCTTATGCTGTAAACCCTGCACCACCCTAGTTGCCCTAATCTGCACCATTTCCATACTGTCAACATCCTTACAAAAATGTGGCCTCCAGAACTGTACACAGCACTGCTGATAAGGTTTCATCAGTGTTTTGTACAGTTTAACCAGTACCTCCCTCCATCAGCTCATGATACTCCTCTCTTTACTACCCAGCTTCCCACTGTCCTTAACCCATCACCTTCACTGCCTGCTTGGTGGCCTTCAGGTCATCTGTATAATGACCCCCAGATCTCTTTCCTCTTTGGTGACTGACAACAGCCCCCAACCCCTATCTTGTAGCTCTCTTCTGGGTTGATAATAACGATGTGCATGATTTTGCACTTCTTTGCATTAAACCTCAGTTGCCACATCTCCAACCATCCTTCTGACTTTTCTAGGTCTTTTCTCATCTTTACCACTCCCTCTGGAGTATCAGCACTGTTGCAGATGTTGGTGTCATCTGCAAACAGGCCATACTTCTCATCCAGCCCTCCTGCTGTTGAATTTGTCAAGGGGCCCCAGGGCCCAGGTCTCTACAAGTTTAGTTATTTAAAATTACTGATAACCACCTGTATATACTGTATACAGTTGACCACGGCAAGGTATACAAGGCGTGCAGAAAATACAAATGGCCAATGGATGACTGGCCAACATACAAGTTAATATGGCTAGCTAGTCAAAGGCCACAGTGGCTAAGTAAATGAATGATACCACCATGTCAGTTAGTATGCATGTATGTGTAAGACTTTAAAAGGTTAATGGTTAAAACTCTGTAAATGTAGAAAATAAAATAATTCAGGAAGCACAAAGCCAAGGTCTAACTTGGATTTACCCTGCTCAGCAGGAAAACACTGTGTACCAAAATATGTCTTTTTAAAGGTTACAGCCAAAATAAGAACACAGCTGTTAGTAACAGCGGTTGGCCTTAACTACTGAAGTTCCTCATTTTGTGATTAAAAATATGTGTCACAAGGAATTTATATAAAAAAATGAGATACATAATTTGGGCACTGTCTGGTTTCTATCTGTAAGCCAGTTATTAAAAAAAAAAAACAGCCACATCCCCTCGCATGTTTTCTGTATCCTAAAGCCAGTATTTTTGATTAATATAAAATCCCCTGATCACTTGTTTTTCCATTTAAGAATGACTGTATGTCTCTGCAAAGTGTCAAAAGTATCTTATGACCCAGGGATCTTATGGCCAATGTATATTTGAACCCGAATCTTATGACTTGTTACATGACATGTTGTCTAGTTTAAATCTGCTGAGGTAGTTTTGGGGAAATTCCAGTTATATCTTTTTAATGAAAACAGGTTGGGTATAAATATCAGGCCTAATTGTTAGGTCTACTGTCTCTCCGAGAGGAAAGAAGCCGGTGATATCTGACTGGCCATAGCGCTTGGAGACCCAGAGGAAGTTGAGTATTATTCCATTTTCTTTGAAAAATCTGTAGCCCTGCAATGCAAATGTTACTAGCTGTTTAGATTGCATGTTAGAAACACCCCAGTGGGATTGCCCCATTGGCTGTCTTATAACTAAATTGTAACAAGAACACCCAGGTAGTAGTGGGCTACCTAATGTTTAAAAATAATGTTAGTATGTATTCCCTTTTGTAAACTAGAATTACTAATTATGACAGGATGCTTTCTTATTGTTAAGATAGGGTTGTTCTGGTTTCTTTTCGGGTATTGAGTAAACAACAGTTAATTGGACCTTAGATCTACAAATTATGCCAGAGTGTATCTCTTTTTGTGTATTGGAACTATTCATCCTGTCAGGGTGTGTTTTTGTTGTTACATGATTTTTCATTAATTTTATTAATACTATCATAATAAAGTACAACTAATCTGGCAAAGAAATAGTGTGTTGGCTTTATTGAATTACTGAGAATTATCAACCAGGAACCTGTATAACTGGGTCCATTTTACACTGCAATGTCACTGATGAAGACCCTGAAGAGGACTGGCCCCAGAACTGAACCCTGAGGTACCCCACTGGTCACCCTACATTTCTTTTTTTTTTTTGAACTTGAATACATGTTTATTGATAGTTCAAAGCACGGTCATGTAATAGGCAGAAATACATTTCTAGCTAGGAAGAAACTTCAGTTGATTGCAGCCATGTACTTACAGTTTCTGCTTTTTTTCCCTACAGGTGCACATTCTTCATCTTGAGAGCATGCTCATTTTAAACCCTCTTGGATTTTACAGAATGGAATGCTCTCCAGATCTGTTTCCAAACCCTGTAATAGAGACTACATGTTATTGACTCTTAGTTCTGCCCTCTCAGTTTATCCTTATCAAATGTTTTAAATGTTGATATTGTAATGTAGTAATCACATTAAAGCAGATGAAACCATATTACACATAATCAGAGCAAACTGTTTGTAACCTGAAATAAAAAATTAAATTATATTAGAAGATTAAACAACTGGTCGATGTGAATCTGCTGTTACCATTTCATTATTCACAGTATATATTGAGTGGTATCATCGGTGCCCCTTCTCACATTAAATGCTGGCAATCCATCTTGTACTGGGTATTTCCAATCGTTCACTACCAAGCCCCCGGAGGTTATTAATTTAGCTTCACATTTCTGATTACCTTGAACCTCAGATCCTCCCTCCCTCCTGAGCAACCAGGGCCATATCATTATTCAGGGCATGAGGTACTGCTCCAAAACTGGGGTGACCTCTGTATTTTCAATGTAATCATAGTAAGGTAGCCATTTTGAATTAAACTGCTCCATATGGAGTCTCAGGCGAGCCGTTACTGCTTCCATCTCTTTAACATTTTGTATGTTAGTATTCCACATACTGAGAGATGGTGACTGGAGCTGTAGCCATTGCTGCATTATTACCTTTAATGGTGAAGTTATTAAGATATAATATAAGTATTTTTGCTTACTGGACCTGATTTCCTCAGGTGGAAAACCCAGTATTATATTGGCTCCTGTTAAATTGGAATGAAGCTGAAAGATGGCCCAAAGTGCATGACCAACCAACTGCCAATAGCTAGAGATCTGTGGGCAATCCCAGAAAATGTGGGTATGTGTACCCATCCCTCCACATCCTCACCAAAACTTATCTGTTGGTGGAGTTGTGTAATGTGTTGAGATCACTGGAGTAATAAAATATTCAGAGGTTACCTTCCATCTTTATTCTCTCCACTTAGGAGAGCCTGATGTCTTAGCTACTCCCACCCATACCATGGACCAGTTCTTTTCTAATAAAGGAATGTTTAGTTCTTCTTGCCACTTTTGTTCTACCTTGTGAACAAGTAATTTCCCTACTTCCTCTTGGAGTGTTTTATAGATATAGGATATGTAGCCCTTGGAATCTGTCATGTTACTTTTCTGATAGGTGCCAATTATTGGTGGGGTGGATTACATACAGAAGCTGATGTCCCTGTTGTGGTGGTTATATAATGGCGGCATTGCAAGAACTTAAAAAAGTCTGTTTTGGATAGGCTAAATTCTTGTTGTAATTCTGTAAAAGATTTTATGGCGTCATTTTGCAGGAACTGTGCCAGGGAGCACAGTCCTTTACTTCGTCAGTGACAAAAGCAGCTGTCCCCTGGGCCAGTTGGGCATTTGGGGAGGCAGTCAAGGGGAATGTACCTACACACTGGAGTGGGGATTTCCCATCATTACCTGGTGTCAATCCATACCTTAATAGTATGTCTTGTCTATCTGTTATTAATCAATCTAAGGTCAAGGTGTAAAGCAAGCCATGGCAATATATTGACAGTGTAACACAGTAAGAGGGTTGTGTTGCACTGGGATCTTGTAGGTGGGGATGTGAGCACACTTTGCACCACGACACAGGATATTCAGGGTCACACAGCATTATGCCTGTATGTTTATTAGTAAAAATACTGAGATAGGTACATTCAAAAATAACTCAGAATGCAAACAAAACAAAAGAAAATAATACCTGGCTCTTTGTTGAGTGCTACCTACACAGTGAATTTTCAGTTCCTTGTCTATAGCCCAGATAGCTAAGCTATTTCCTGGGGCAAACAAACAAAATCAGAAAAGAATCTCTTGGTCTTTGTTTCAAATGAAAGTCATTTACCAGTGGTGGGTTTTCAGCCAGTCCAAAGTCAAGATCCAATTCGTAGTCGCACGCCAAACAAAAGGTCAAAGCCGGGAAGTCAGTTGATTCAAAATTCTCTTTCTTTCTTTCCTTCTTGCTACAAATGCTCACCAGTCACCCATCACGCCTGTTTCCTAATCAGGTACTGAGTGAGAGCAATTGTTTGAGCCTTCTCTTTTAAGCAGGCAGTCACTGTCCTGCACCTGTTCTTAATCAAGCACTCAGCTAAGTGGAGCTGTGGTGCAATGCCTTCTGGGGCTTGTAGTGTATGCACCATGTTTTGTAGTCCTAGCAGAGAGAAAATGGAACAGGCGTGCTGGGAGATAACGCCCTTCCACAACTCTGCCCAGTACTGTGTTACAACAGGGATAACTGGGTGTTTTCCCTTTTCCATGAGGTACCATCCCCATTTATACTCAGGGCTTAACATGTTTTAAATTGGCAACATTTGTGCAGCTTTGTAGTATTTATAAAAATCTGCCCCCTCTCCTATCTTTGACTTCTGTAAGAAGCTCCCATCTTTCACAAGGTCGTCTCCCAGCCCAAATGAAACTAGTTAATTTCTGCTTGAGTTCTTTCCAGTCCCTTCTGGGAAAAGGCAGTGGCAAATTTGTAAATAAAAAGAGGTATCTCTGCAGTATATTCATTTTGACAGTGTCTATTCGGTTGGTAAATGTAAGTGGGAGTGCCTGCCATCTGTTTATGTCTGCGAACACCTTCTTCTGAAATGTTCCATAATTAATTTGGTAAAGCCGAGCTATCTTAATTGAAATCTATATCCTAAGTATTGTATTTTTCCTTCACCCACGTGAATGGGATCGTCTGGCGAGTTTCCACTGATATGATGCTACTCAGTGGCAGGACCTCCGATTTGTCTATATTGATCTTAAAACCTGAAATTTTACCAAAGTGGGAGAGCAATTCCATAAGGGGAGGGACTGAAGTGTCGGGGTCATGGAGAAAAGTTAGAGTGTTGTCTGAGTATAAGGAAATTTTATTCAAGGCCTCCTTTACTCTAATTCCCTGAATTTTGTCTTCTGTTCTGACCGCTTGAGCAAAAGGCTCCATGGCCAGTGTGAAAAGCAGGGGTGATAGGGGACAGCCCTATCTGATGCCCCTTTCTATTATGAATGTTTCTGAGACCATGCTATTAACCTGCACCCTGGCTGAGGGTTTTTGGTAGGCCATCATTATCCACTGCAAAAAAGCACCTTCAAAGTCCATTCATGTCAAGACCTCAATTTCCAATTTATCTGATCAAAGGCTTTTTCAGCATCTAGGAGCATTGCAATTTGGGGGTTGGAGATGTAATTTTATGGGTAATTATTAAGCAATCTTCTGATATTATTAGACAGATGTCTGCGGGCAATGAATCAGTTTGGTCCGGGTGTATAATGGTCTCATTATATTTCAATCGGTTTGCCAAAATCTTGGTTAATATTTTGAAGTCCGATTTAGAAGGATATGGGCCTGTAGGATTCACAATTCATCTGTGGTTTATCAGGTTTGGGATTATGGTGATTAGGGCTTCCTGCCATGAATGTGGGAGTTGTTTTTCTTCTAAAATTGCATTCATGACTGTGGCAAGCTTCGGCGCAAGGATTGTTTTAAAGTTTTTGTAAAATTTCACCGGGAACCCATCTGGACCCAGAGATTTTCCTGATGGAAGGCTGGTGATTACTAATTGGATTTCTCTTACTGTTATGGGGGTTGATAGTTCTTGCTGCATATCCTGGGATTGCTTGGGGAGTTTTAGGGTATCCAAAATGTTGTTGGTGTGATTTATTGCCTCATGTGGGTCACTTTCCTCGGTGTATAATTCTTTATAATACCTTTTAAATGCCCTCGCTATGTCCCCTGTTTTTTCCCACCTCACATTTTAATTGTTATTATTCTGTATATAGGAGACACATCTATTTTCTTGAGCCTTTTTAATCTAAGTTCCAGGAGTTTAAGTGCCTTCCTGCCCCTTCATAGTATTTTTGATGAGAAAAACACAAGATCCCTTCTGCTTTCTCAGTTTCCAGAACATTAAGTTCAGCTCTCTTTTTTGTTAATTCTTTTAGGATTCTCTTCCCCACTTAGGTGTTTTCTTATGCTCATGTTCAAGGTTTTTTATTGTTTTATGAAGATCTGTATACTTTTTATCCCGATTTTTCTTTTTGGCCGAGGCCAGGCTTATCATCTGGCCCCATACCACGGCCTTCATGGTGTTTTGCCAGAGCATTGGTGAGCATTTTTCAATAGGGGAGCCCATTGTGAGGTTTCTAATAGCTCTGGGAAGTTTGCTGGACAATATTCTGGTAATTTAGTAGAGATATATTCAGTCTCCAACTGGTACACATATGGTCTGACCCCCAACTAATCCTGGTAGATATTGGAGCATGGTCAGACAGGGTTAGTGAGTGGATCCAGGAAGTGGTGAACTCATGGCAGTCTGATGTATGTTACAAACAAGTCTATTCATGAGTATGAATCTTGAGCTGCTAAATAAAAAGTATAATCTCTTTTCTTTGCATGATGTGACCTCCAGACATCCATCATCCCCCCTTCCATTAAGGCCCTCAGTCTCCTGCTCACAACCATGGAGGTAGCTGTTCGACCTGAGGAATGGTCCACTGCTGGACAGAGGGTTGCATTGAAGTCACCCCCAGAATAAGGAGACCTTTAGGAAGGTCCACTATTTTTGGGAAAATTTCCACATAAAACTTACCTTCTTCTGTGTTGGGTGCATGTATGTTTACCAAATGCGCTGTTTTGTCTTGCACAGTTCCCAACACTCTGATATATCTGCCTTGGCAAGCTCCATCTACCTCGTGCACCACCAACGGACAGTCCCTCTTAATTAATACTGCCACCCCCTGCCTTTTTTGCCACATTATGTGATGATGCTGCTGCCTCCACTCTCCCCACCCACTGGTGCCTTAGTTTGGAGTGTTTCAATTCTGAAAGGTGCGTCTCTTGGAGGAGGGTAACATCGCAATCCAGTCTCTTTAGTTCTGTTACAGTTTTGTCCTTTTTATGGGGGAGTTAATCCCCTTAGCATTGTATGAGATGGCATTTAAATGAGCCATTTTGTGTTAAAGTTCTTCAGCCCCTGTTCACTAGACCCCAGATCATCATGTGATACTGCCCCTCCTTCAGACCACCTTGATACCACCATCTTGTTTTCATGTAATACATATCTACATTGATAAACCTTAGGAACATTCATAAAAAAAACAACAGATTGCTTTAACAGTTGAACTCAACCAGTTCTGGTAATAGAACATTAAACTTCAATTCAACAAACTTAATTTATTTGACTTCCTAGGAAAATCCTTACGGTAGTAAATACCACAAGCAGTCACTATTGTGACTATTTTAATACCCCAGTGATGTATCTATAGTGGTGTTGTAGCTGTTATAAAAATTAGCGTAACCCACTCACAACTTAAAAAAAGAAGATAATGTCACTCAAGTAAGAAAGACTGCAAACCCGGTGTCCTCCCAACCCCCCCCCCACCAAATCTATTTTTTAAGAAAAAGAATAGTATAGTTCCTCAGTTTCCCTGTAAAATATACCTGTATCCCAATCCGAGATTTCTTTCACTGTAGTGTAATTAGATAATCTTGAGTCATCGTGCCCCAGTCTCAAACTATACTATCCTACCATAAGGCTTTGCTGATAGTACTCCCTTGAGGAACTCTGCCCCACCCACTGCGAAGTAGTCTGATAAAGAGTAAGTTCCTCCCTAAAGTTGGTGACTGTGTACTGCCTCATGCTTTAATCCCAATTGTTTATAGCCCCTTTAGATTCACAGTAACATCATCTGGCAGTTCAAATAATGTTTCTTGTGCTTTTCAAAGCAGGCATGCAGGCAGCCGCCCCCCACAGAATGTCCCGCAGCCTCATACCTATGGTGTTCAGTTGGTTTTGTCACTCTTTTCCCCAAAAATTCACCCAAGCACAAAGTCACAGATAAGCCCTCAGGGTAGCAAGTGCCTTCAACAAAGATATCACACAGTACCTGAAAATTCAACATTCGGGTCTTCAGAGGCAAGGATATGGCCTTAGAGTAGTTTCATGCTTGTTCTCATCGGTCAGATCGCTGCAGCAGGGTTCCATTTACCATTACCCTCTGCTTTCTGTCCCTCAGCCCATTACTGACCCTCAATGTAATTGTCACTAGGGGTGCTGGAGAACAAGACAACCTTCCAACCTCTGTCTGCTACCCCTTCTTTATTTATTCTGAGCAGGCTGTCCTCTCCCACCCGCCATTCCTTTTCTTCATTTATTCAGGGGACTCCCACCCACATTACTGACTACTATAGAGCATGACTGTGGCAGGTCACTAGGCTGCTGGCAAGACCAAGACTTTGTTTAGGTCTTGCCAGCAGCATCTTTCTATCTTCCCTAGTGCATTTTGTAAAAGTACCTACCCTTTCCTACCCACCAAGTTTTTAAGCATGCCATAAAGGCCTGGCTCCTCTTGGCTGCAATCTGTCACTGTTCCACACAGCAATGCTAAGAGTTTTCAACTCACCTACACTGTAAGCACTTAGGCAGCACCAGCTACTAGTCTGATCCAGCAGTCCCTTCCCCCGTTCTTTCCCTTCCCCAACCCTGAAACCTCCTGCCCCTCCCTCGTTGACCCTTTTCCCCTCTTTTTCCCTTTCTTCCTCTCTGCTGCTTTGTTCATGCACTAGGTCATTGTTTTGATTGACTGAATCTGCACAACCATTGTTACTTGCACTGTATTATTTGAACGAGACCGTGTATTTGTACCTCATTGCTGATTGTATTTTTGACCTTGACCTTGTGTTTTTTACACCTTTGCTGATTGTACCCTGCACTGTAGGACTTTGTGTGTACTGTACCTAGTTGTTTTGAAATTATGAATCATTGAAATTTACTGTTGTGCCTGAAATTATCTCACCCCATTTTGTGGCCCGGGTCATGACTGAAAACTGTCCTTTGGATCAGTGTACCTACCCAGTCACCAAAGACATACATACATACAGTATATACATACCTAAATAAATAAATAAATGTGCCAATGGTCTCACTCTCTGCTAGTCAGAACCAAGAGCAAGAGACCACTCGTGACCTGGGTGAACAGATCCGTTCGGGTCTGGGATGAAGTATTCATTTCTCTCTTTCTCTTTTATTTGGTTTGAGTGTGTTTATAGTCATTTAGGAAAGCAGGGCATCACTCACTATTAAAAAAAGGTGCCTACATTACTACATTGGATTCATGGCTCATGGATTCCAGTAAGTGAAATGGTCACTTGTAGTGGGCCATATTTATTAGCATGTTATCTTTAAATTAAAAAGCACGGGTGGAACATCATCTCAGCCAATCACGTTCCTTTACCGTCTCTACCCATTTTATAAGGAATATTATTCTGTCATTTGTGAAAAATGGATCTGTGGTTTACATGGACTGAAGAATATAATTCTGCATTAACATTCAGAGGCAATATAGCATAGTGGTTAAGAGTATTGAGCTGCAAACCTGAAGACCTGGGTTTGAATCTCACAGCCCCCACTTGCATACTGTGTGGCCCTGAGCAAGTCACTTAACTTCCTAGTGCTCCCAGGCCACACCTGGAAGCAAGATTTAGCTTAGTGTGCCTTTCCTGGTTACACAACCCCCCCATTCCACTTCTGAAATTTCAGAAGTCTGCTTCTTACTGAATTCATTTCCATGAAATCTGGCAACATTTCTGAAATTCTGCAGAAGTATAATGGAAATAAAATGTGAAAATTCTGCATAACTCTACTGTCTGGATTGATATCTCAAATGAGCAAGTTAAGGACTGAATCTTCTCAAGATTCCAATCAATTTGGGTACTGTATTAAAAATAACAACCCTGTTCCAACCTCCATGTGTATCCATTCCCTACATTTCAGTTTGCAAGTGATGACACTTCAGCTTCCCTACTATATGGTTGAAAGGGGCTGGCAGTATAGCCTAGAGGTTAGAGTAATGAGCTGTGAATGAGCTTGGTACATCCAGCAGACCTGGGTTTGATTTGCCACAACCTCCACTTGCATACTGTGTAACTCTAAGCAAGCCAATTAACCTCTCCAGTGCTCTCTGGTCACCCCTGAACACAGGCACTTGTGCCTAGTGCACCTTACCTGGTTACCAAAGACTAAAATAAAAAAAAATAAAAGGAAGTCATCCACAATAGCTACAACTAAATGTGTGGTGCTGTGTTTATTGACCTGTCTCCAAAATTGGGACTGTCCATTACCAGTTCCCTCACCTGATCCTCATCAGTGCCAGTTTAATCATCAAAATCCTTCTCTGGAAGTCAAGCTGACTCTTTTCCAATACCTGATCCTCATTGATGTCTGTTAGATTATTCAAATCCATTACTGGTAATCTAATCAGATCCTTCCCTCATCCAGTCCCTATGATGTCAGTTTAATTATCTGAATGTGTTCCTAATAATCTAGTGGACCTCCCACCTTCTTTGATCACTACTTGTGCCAGTTTAGGCACTTAAATCTAGCCCTTCTAGTCTAGTGGATCTCTTCAAATTCCATGTGCTCTATACCCACATGCTTGCTCATTCAAGTAGTTGTAAGCAGAATAGGCCCAACGCTTACCTCCACCAACAGCTACTGTCTGCCTCATGCCAGCACCGGTGCTCTATATGACCAAGGCCCCATGCTTTCCACAGTTCTGAGGCCATGAAACTATCCATGAAAAATCACAGAATAGTGCCTCACCTGTGAAATTGCACTTACTTCACTCGCAGAAGTCACGGCCAGCTGTGGAACTCTCATGGACTTAAAAATAAGCCCGACATAGCAGACATTAAAAAACCTGCTGGCTTCACAGGTACTGAAATGTGGAGTGAAACGTAACTTCTTGTTTCCTGTTGTGTCCTTTCTAGCACCATTGTATTTTGCTGGGGAAAGTGCAGCATTTTATTTATTTTTATTTATTTAATTATCGGATTACAAATACCTTTGAGCAGAAACTGCTTGTTTACAAAGGTTCCATGTCAAAGGATAAGGGTCAACATACATACAGAGGTAGTAAAAGAATGCATAATAAACAACCAAAACAAGTAAAATAAAAAATAAAGATACTCAGCTATAACGTACTTTGAGATAATATTCATAACGAGCAGCTTGAGTAGGCAGCTGGCTGCGGTAACAATAAGAGATAGAGGGTACCATAGGCAGTTAGTATTGCAGGCGTGCGACCGGGAGAGTAAGTTGGCAGGCTAATGGGCCACTGTCCGATGGTGATGGAAAATGTCTTGTACCAGTGGAGATGTGAAGCAGGAAAGGAGTCACAAGGAAGGCCCAGTGCCAGAGGGAATGAGACTGGGAAAGGGCGGGCTGTGAGACATGAATGAGCTGGGAGATGTTTAGAGAGATCTCTGTTCAGAGAAGCAGTCACATTGAGTGGTAGAGGTGAGGTAAAGTTTGAGATTCTTTTTGAAGGGTCCAAGTGTAGTAGAGGAAAATGCTTCTTTATTGAGGGAATTGAACCATTGAGCAGCTATATAGATAAAGGACCGCTGATCCATGGAGGTACAACATCTGAAAGGTTAGAGATTGGGCACAACGGGTATGCTGAGTGCCACTGTAGGTAGTAAGGAGTGAGCTAGCACCAGGTGGCATGAGACCAAGGAGAATCTTTTTGGTAAGTAAGCAGGTCTGGTATTGTATTCTGCTGCATAGGGGTTGCCAGCTGGCCTGTGCATAGAAGTCACAGGTGTGAGTTTGTCAGGCTTCACCCATTAGCAGTCTACAGGCTTTGTTGAGAGCAACTGAGATCCTGTGGAGGGCACTTGTTGAGGCAGAGCCATAGATGGCAAGGCCATAGTCAATAATAGAGGTGACAGAGCTGTAGATGGCTAGTTTAAGGGCATCCGCAGGCATACATTGCTTATGTTTGTGTAGTAGTCCAATCAGTATATTGGCGGTCTTGGCAACAGTGTCAATATGCCGAGTGTAGGAGAGGGTACTATCCAGGCTAATACCAAGGTACTTGAACTCCTTGACATGTTCGAGTGGGTTCCCAGCATTGTTCTTGATGGTAAGGGACAGAGAGTTGTGCCTGCTCTGTCAGTTACAGAAGGACATGGCTTTAGTCTTGCTGTGGTTCAGGACAAGTTTATGAGAACTGAACCAGTCTTCGATGCACTTGAAGTCGAGCTGCATCTGGGATTCAAGGACTGTAATGTCATGGTGGCTGGAAAACAGGACTGCATCGTTTGCGTATAGTAATATTTTTTGGTGGCAGGCACTGGGGAGATTGTTGATGAAGAGGGAGAAGAGTAGAGGGCCCAGAATAGACCCCTGAGGGACTATGGAGTGGACCAGTTTCTCAACTGAAGAGATTCCTGCAATCCTTACACGTTGGATCTGATTATCAAGGTAGATGGTGAACCATGGAAGGGCATCGCTGGAGATCCCAATGGAGGACAGTTGCTTGAGCAGTAGGGGGTGGTTAACTGTGCCAAATGCATTGGTAAGGTCTATAAATACTGCCCCTCCACACTTCCCTTTGTCAAGCATGACATGGATGAAGATTGTAAATTCCAGTAGTGCAGTGGTGGTGCTGTGCCCTTTTCTGAAGCCATGCTGCTCTGGGCACTGTACATTGTACTTATCCAGGAATTCAACTAGTTGGTCCGACACTATTTGCTCCAGCGCTTTAGATAGTGGGGGGAGGAGTGAGACAGTTGTCACAGTTGTGATGAAAGTACCCCATCAGACACTGCACTCCAGCTAAGGGCATGTGATATCCAGGTTTGTTCAGCCCATTCAAAAGTTAATAAGTACAATCTCCAGACTAATGCTACCATATTGTTAATTACTGATTGGGATCTACTTTCATCTGGTACCAGGATGCAGTACAATTATTTATAACTTTATTATGTACAAAATCGCAAAATCATGCAACAGAATTATTGGCCAACTGCCCAATTTGTGGTTGTACTGCAGAATTTACTGCCCAGTCCATGGCTAAATACATCAATGTGCCATTCCAAGCAGGAATAATATATTTGAAGAGCTCACTTTTTCCCATTTCCTGGCTGCATTGCCAATAGGGCTGTGTGAGTTGGCTAAGTTGGCCCAACAGGCCAATTTCAAGCTGGGCTTGGCAAAACGTAAATTGCCCTAATTAGGCCCCAAATTAAATGTCATTACCATGTGTCTTTTTGTTTTGTCCCCTGCCAAGTCACCCCACAGTAACAATAACCACCCCTCCCCTGTCTGCACATTGGGAGCTGGAGTGACTTCATTCAGTGTAAAAAAAATGCTCTGGATCAGCAGGATTCTTAAAGTGGAGGTGTGGGGTGGGGCATATGCCCCCATCAGTGACGTTTTCCAAAAAGGGGGGGGACCTCTGAAGAAATTTTGACGAATCCGGTGGCAAATGGTACATTTTACAAGCATATTTTATGTCCCACTGCCACACACTTTGAATCTAAGGATGTCACTTTGCTAAGCAACTTTAGCATCAGTTGAGGCCAAGAGCCAGCCAAAAGCAGTAGACTAAACTTAGCCAGCCTTTTGTGTGCATCCATGGATACATAGGGATGCTACAGCTGCCAGTAAATCAAAATGCCAGCAAAAAAACAAACCACCCAGAGAAACAGGCAACAAGTTCTGCACTAAATCAGTGACATTACTGCAGTCATTTTACTCCATGACAACAAATAATAAGAATGACATACTTAAACAGCCAGCAGATATATAATTAATTATACAACGGCAAGAACATTTCCAGGGCTCTGATTGGTCAGTGTATGCCTGAGACAGAGCTGTTATTACACAATAACCTCATTGTATTGATTTGCTGAATGATTGTTTGGAGCTACTCAAGATGCAGAAATATGTTGCTAGACTAAAAATCTACTAAAAACATTTTTAAATATTTTTTATTTTGTATAACTTTGAGCTATTAGATATCAGGACTCCAAGGTGTATTATTGTATCGATGTCACTCCTGGGTGGTGGAAACACTCGGCTTAGCCTTGTGCTTCAACCCACCCCAGGAGTGATGTTATTACATGATAACACACACCTTGTCATGCCTTATTGCTTAATTAGTTCGCTTAGCCAACACTACACAGTGCCAAGTAAAATACCTGCAGATTGTGTGCTTGATTTACCTAACCATTAATTTATACCAGTCAAAAGGTACCTGAGGTTTGTAACCTAAACAGATGAAGGATATTATTCTCCCAGCACCCCAAGCAAAATAAAAGTATGGTCTCTTACAGTAAAATATGTCAGCATCAGGCCACATAGCTGGTCAAGGTCACCCTCTGCAATAATGTTTGGAGGAGACCTGGAGGTGGGGCCACCTAATAATCACTACTGGAGTAGCAGCATCCATGACCATGTCTCTGACATTGTATGCAGTAGACCTAGTGAGATGGGCTAAGAAGAAGGTCTACATTTGCAGCAGAAGTGGTGGTGTTCCCCCTCCCCATCCAGCGCCAGTTAAATCACGTCTGGAAGGGCAGTACAGGTCCAACTCCTGCCTCCCTTCACCCTCCCCAAAAAAGTACTACTGGATGAACAGAAAAAGGCTTGCACTTAACTTACTACTTGTTGTTGTCCCAAATCAGTTAACCCCATTCCCAATCAGATGGATGAACCTAGACGCCGTGTCTGTCTCCAGGAGCTGGGACCTGTGGTGGTTGGTGGCCGGGGAGGCTCACTATGGCCTAGCAGAAGGTGGCAGGGTGGGCTGCTACAGCATTATGCAGCAGCAGCACACAATATCTTTAATACTCACTGTCAACGACTGTTTTTTAAAAGAGTCTTTTAGCCACCAAGATCCACTGCTTGACATATCGCTTTACAGCAGCATGAGTCCCACTGCCTTCCTGCTCAGTGCTGCCGGGGCTAGTCTGTGTAGCACCACAGCAGCATAGCACTTAATTGGCCAATGGCTGTTTAAAATGGTACTCAGGTGTGGGGCTGATGCGACTACCGGGAAGCTTCTGACATGGTGCTGCTGAAACACCCCTGGATGTTGCTTTATTTATCATCGGGATTCCATTTTGTGTTTGACAATGTGAAACCCAATTAGGACCATTATTTCCAAACACTGCCAAGCCCAAGTGGCCTGAACTTGTGACCCAACCCGATGCCCAGCCCTAATTGCCAACTGAATGTAGTGATGAATGGTGTGTTCGAAATCTGGTTGATTTAAGATAAACAGAAACAGATGGATCTGGCACCCAGATGCAGTGCAATCATCTACATTTTGCTATGTGCAAAAATGGTATCTGACAGTGCTGACAATCCCCGATTCCTGCTATGAAGTTTTTTTTCTCCCTGCCAGGTACTGTTTTGCATTTTGTACTTAATAAAGTTGTAAATTATTGAATTGCATCCTGATGCCGGATCTATCTGTTTTCGTCTATTTTAAACCAACCAGGTTGCACACTCACCATTCCTTGTGCTGCTCATGTATTCCCCTCTCATCCTCAAAAGATGCTTGCTATGCCTTGATCCAATATAAAACAAAGCATGTTAGCCTGATCAAATCTCAAGTTTTCTTCGAAGCAGTGATTATCGTATCTTAGAACAACATGCACACTCGCATCTAGCAACATTCAAATAGATGGGCCAAGTAACATTAATTTGCAAACAGTGGGGCAAGTAGCATTAACTTGGAAACAGAGTCGTTCACTCTATTTTCATATTGAGCACCTCCACCTGTGGCTTTTTAAACTCTCGGATCCATAGTGCTCTTCCAGATAGTGATATCACATTACTTTCTCAGTTCTGGTTTCCAGGGCTTTATTGCAAACTGTGCCTGCCAGATATTTATTTAGGCAGAGCTAGTTAATTGTGCCTTCAGTGCAAAAATAGTCAGGACTTCTATATCATTTTGTATCTTTTTCAAAACTATGTCCAACACAGTCAGAGAGAACTATCTGTGTGTTTGTGTTCTCATTTCTTTATCTGCCTGTTTATTTTGTTTGTGGAAATAATCTGAATCTCTGAGACTCAAATATAGGAATTTTGTTCCGTTCTAGTCATGTGTTTGTGTTGTGAATTGGTGTTATCACAAATGATCAACTGAGTATTGGAATTTGGTACCTGAGGTGGTATAAACATTTCATATTTCCTCCAAGCTGGTACTATCACTGCTGGTGACATCGATAGCAAATGTATTTAATTACAATGCTCTGGGCTGAATTCATTTTAAAACAGTAATGCACTCTTGTCCAGGTCCCCTACCAACATATTTTCTATTCCATGTGCAGACTCTTCCAGCCCAACTGCAAAGCATTGCATTGCATTCCTTTATTCATTTATTTATTTTATTTGAAAAAGTTTCACATTATGTATGGTATATAGTATATAATAAATACTAATAAAGAATACAAAATATTGGGGGGTTCTGGCTAGGAGGGTATTAGAATTGTTTGAAAAAATTCATCCTGGTAGGGCATTATTATTAAATAATTATAAAACATGTCCCCAGCAGGGATAGTGTCAGCTGGGAGGGAAGCATGATCTGTTTATGTCATTTTCTGCAGGTGTATGGGTTGGAGTGACACAGAGCAAGGGAGGCTTCAGTCACAGTTTAGATCCCAGCTCTGACTGAGCTGGGCTCAGCCATGGAGGGCATTGCTATGGTTAAAATCACCACTCCCACAGGGTCGCTGCTCAGCCCTGTCCTAGTACTGGAGGGGGAGAGTTTACTGTGGCAGGGTGACAGACAGATCAGGGACACAAGAGTTCTGCACACTATCTGTGTAACCAAAAGGAGTGTTTTAACACCTGTTGTTCTGGAATTCATTTTGGTTATACAGACAGGCTTGGATATTCAAAAGGGATGTGCCATGCGCTACAGGGATGCATCAGCACAAGTATGGAAATGTGCCATCGTGCAATATTCAGTGGGAGGCAGCTGTGCAGCACAAGTAGCAATGACTGCAATAGTAATGAATACATGTACAACCGTAGGGGGCGGAACCATGAATAACATGCGCAGTGCGATATTCAACAGCATGCGCCATGCGCAATAGGGGAGCTAGCGGAAGTTGCGTGACAGCAGAAATGATCCAAAATGAAAAGGAGCAAGAGAGGGGCACAAGAACACTACAGGGAAGCCACAGGTGGGAGTGTGCTGACAGACACAAGGGCAGTACAGAGGGTAGCAGTGAGCAGGACTGGGCTGGAGCAGGACAGGGCACACCTGAAGTGATCCAGGAACAGGATAGGAGTGGGGAGTCTGTGCCACTGTGCTGGATTGAAAGTGGAGTGCCACAGTAGACTGAGGGCAGTGGCAGTAGTCAGGACAGCCAAAGGCCGGAGGTGTACCTGGTGCAGGGGGAGCATCAGAAATGGACAGCGGGGGAACAGGATAACAGCCACTGGGGAGGGACACTAGCCAGAGACATGGCCAGCACCACCTTCCAGATGGAGGCAGTAATGAGGGGTGTGAGAAGGCAGGCAGCAGGGGGGAGCGGCTGTGGAAGGGCTGTTCAGGAGTACACCCTGAACAGGCAGTACAAGGCCCATACCACCTTCTAACACAATCTCTGATACAGAGATTGTGGGCCGGTACAGCCTGAACCAGGCAATCCTGAGTCAGCTCAGTGAGCTGTGCAATGATGAGATGCAGGCACTCACACGACAGAGCCATGCTCTGTCAGTGGAAATGAAGGTGTCAGCTGTCATGTGCCTGCTCGCCACGGGCACCTTCCAGAGACCAACCGGGAGCACAACAGGCATGATCCAGTTGGTTGCATCACACCTACTTACACAATTCCTCAGTGCATTGCTGCCACATGCTGCGGAGTACATCCATTTCCTCAGCACACAGGTGGAGTGCACAGCACACATACAAGAGTTCCACAGGGTAGCATGGTTGCCTGGCATGCTCGGGACCATTGACTGCACCCATGTGGCCATCCACATGCCACCTGGCCCAGACGGTGTGTCCTACATCAACCGGAAAGGGTATGCAAGCATCAACTGCCAGGTGCAGTGCGATGCCAGGGGGTGCATTGCCAATGTTTGTGTCATGCACCCTGGGGGAGCACATGATGTCTTCATCTGGCACCAGTCCACACTGTGACACAGGTATGAGAGTGGGGACATCCTCACTAGTCACCTAGTAGGCGAGTATGCATATCACGCAGGACAACATGAGCAGACGTGGGAGGGTGCATAGTCAGAGGTGCCATGGGTACCAGACTTGTCGGCCCATGGCAAAGTGATGCAGACCACCATACAAATGTCCACCCTCTACATACAGGTGACAGTGGCTACCCAATCCATCCCTGGTTGCTCACACCATACTGTCATCCCATGATCCCATCGCAGCTACAGTATAATGATGTACATCCCATAACATGGAATGTCATTGAGCAGGTGTTCAGGATGCTGAAGGCACTTTTCTGGTGCCTGGACACATCTGGTGGTGCTCTACAGCACAGTCCCGTGAAGGCCTGTGGGCTATTCCTGGCCTGCTGCATCCTGCACAACATGGCCAGTGACTGTGGGATAGCCGTAGAGGTTGAAGAGGGGGACAGCGATGGGGACACTAAGGACACCAGTGCAGATGGTGATGGGCAGCCACCCCCTGGGCGAAGGGACCCTCGCCTGATCCGGATGTCACAGCTGCACCGGGACACTATCATAGCACTTTGGTCAACACAGGTAGGTCACAGGGCCATGTGCAACCACCAATGGCAAGGGACAGCCCACAGACAGACAGGGATGAACCCCAGGGGCAGATGGCGGTAAGGGAATGGGTCTGAGTGTGGCACCGCACACAGCATCAGGGATGGGCAGAGCTGAACACAACACATGCACACACACACACACACACACACACACACACACACACACATGCACACAGGACATGCACAAGGGGTAGACAGCATGCCAACTCCAAATGCCATCCCTACCACCACACAGGTCCACACATGACCACGCCCAGTGGTAGTCACTGTGTGTGCCTCAGACACTGGGCACCATTGCACACTGGTGGACAATGCAGTGCAGGCATCATCATGCACATGCCACAGTGGCCAGCAGCTGGGAGGGTGTGCACAGGGACCGTGTATGTGCAAGGCTGGGTACCCCACCTGTGCATCGCATGATGCACACCACACTTCACATAGGGCAGTGGCAGACAGTGGCCATGGTGGGAGACAGGTCAGTCATGCAGAATAGTGCCATGGCCACTATGGATGAGTGGGCGGCCTCACCAAGACCTGCCAGCCATGCCAAGCTGACCATTGGCCTCATGGGGTGACACCGACGGTCCCCCAAGGGTGACACTGAGTGAACGTGACAGTGTTCGCACAGGGGTCTGCAGCTTACCGAACATGTCCGCGCCAGGTGTACTCAGTATGCCCACAGCTGAACCCGATGTCAACATAGCAGGTGTCACACAGCACTGGGAATGGGGGGTGGACATGACACTGCATGGTGTCTGCGGTGCATGGGCACTGAACTAGGTGCCCAGTGTGGCCATGACAGCTAGGAATGCATGTATCTGCCTGTCAATGGCAGTGGTCACATCCTCCCGCTGCCATGCCATCTCTGCCAGGAGCAGACCATGGTCTCTGCTGCACCGCTCCTTTGCTTGGTGCAGAACCCCACTGAGTGCATCTACCTCTGTCACAAGCAGCAACTGCTGATCTACTGAAGCCTGGAGTAGACAGCTGTGCTCGTCAAAGAGGTCATCCACTGGTCCGGCATGCTGTCCCTTGTGGCGTTTCTGGCCCTGCTGGACAGCACCCCTTGATGATGGGCACTGCACACCAGAGCCATGCCAGGGCACATCCACACCCGGTGTACTGCCACTGCCCCGACAATGTCCCCCCATCGCCATTGACCGACTGCTGTCACTGCCCCTCTGGCTGCTGATGGCCAGGGCTCACCGGTGCCGCTACAGCGGCCACAACAGCCCCACCAGCCTGGACACACTCCAGTGCTGCCCCACAGGCAATGCAGGCACAGGCTGGGACTGTGTTGTCATGCAGGCCTCCATGGTGGCACCACCCACGGCTATGCCTGTGCTGTTTCCTGCTGTGGGATTATCCTGCATCCCACACGTATCACTGTCCGGGACGTGTGTTCCATCATCATCGGTACTGGATCTGGTGCCTATCTGTGTCCCAGCATGCTGGAGTCCATGGGTGCTGTCACACTGGGACACAGGCAGGACCTCGTCCTCACCCTTACCATCCTCTTCAGTCCAGACAGACAGGTAGGTATGCACTTTTCCAGTCCCTTAGACACCTGTGGAGGTGGATGGGCATTTCTCTATGTCCAGAGCTTTACACTTGGTGGCCACAACCGCCACCTCTAACCCATGTAGACACTCAAGAGCTGTAAGGGAACACAGTAGTGTTATTGTCTCCACCCTGTCCTGTGGCATTCCCCCCACCACCCACACAGTGACAGCACAGGACCTACCATGCAGTGATGGACTGCCACCTGTCTGGGAGCCACCACCAGAAATGCCCTCTATGGCACAACGCTGCATGCTGCCAGCCACCTGCTCCTCCTGTGGCATCAGGTGTGGCACATCTGGCTGTCCACAATTGGTGGCAGCATATGCTGCCCTGATGGCAGCCACCTTATCCTTGATCCTCCTCCTGTCCGTGCTGACCTTCTTTTTTCACTCCTTGCATGAATCGCTGGTGGCTGCCATGCTAGTTCATGACATGTGCCACCTCACCCCAAGCCACAGCACTGGCCTGTGGTGTTCTACGCTGTCCGCTGAGCAGTTCCCTGTTGAGATATGCCTCAAACAGGGCATCTGTTTCAGCCTGGGTGAAGTTGGGCCTCCTCCTTCTCCCCTGACCCTGTTCCTCCTCATCCTCTTGTTCAGTCATGATCGAGCCTGTGGCAATGACAGGTGTTACCATTGAATGTGCAGCCCCATTCAGCCCTCACAAACCACAGTCCCCACATCCCAACAGCATGCAACCCACCACAATAGACTTCAATACCAAACTATGTTCTCTGCAGCCCCATGTCGCATTTATATAGCACAACGCATGCAAATGAGGTGAGGCTTGACTTTAAGAGGATGCTAATACAGTGGTTGCACCATGGAATTGCTGATGAGCCGATTTGCATATGCTGGCTGAATATTGCACTGTTGCACCTTGCACAATGTTGTTGAGCATGCTCAGGCTATGGTGTAGATCTGTGACGAGAGCAGTAGGCACCGCACAGCGCAGCGCATGCCCGGGGTGCTGATGCCGACACGTGCTACATTGTTGACATGCTGTGCATGGGAGGCAGTGTAGGGCACAGCCACCACTGTACCAGTGGCACTAGTGCAATGTTCACCCATGTGGTGCTCATGCCCTGGTGGGACGTAGGCGCCATGGAGCCACAGCGTGGTAGGTCACTGCAGGGCATCACACGCAGGCACCCTACCATGCTACATGCAGGGAGTCCCAATAGCACTGTGGCGTTCCATGGGTGGACAGACCCTTGACCCTGCAGTCGACCGTTGCCCTCTAGGCACCATGCATCCATAGGGATGCACCCCTATTATGCAGTTTGGTGACAGCTCAATGGGGAATGGCAACGCAGTACCACATAGCCTCTGCATATGGGGAATGTGTGCTACAGAGCACCATTTTGTTATTGGTACTCACTGAAGGATGGCATGCAGGCGAGCATAGCAGTGGAGCGCTGAACAGCTGGCCAACCTGGTGGCCATTGTTGAGCCCCTTGTGGGGCCCTGTTTGGCCTGGACCCACTCGACAGGCCATGCAGTGCTGTGTGGGAGGAGGTTGCTGAGGGCATGGAGGAGGCCACCAGTATTGCCAGGTCTGGTGAGCAGTGTCACCACTGGTATGGAGACCTCTGGTAGAGGGACCCGGACAGACTGGGGCATCTGCAGGCATGCACCCAGCAAGATGCCATGCTATGGCCAGGTAGGTGCTCCATCCATACACTGGTAGCATCCATCCATCAGGGTATTGCGGTGTGCATGTGTCAACCCCACAGAGGGGTGGGGCCCATCTAGTGGGGGTGGGGGTGGTGGTGGGGTTTGCTGCATGGCTGGGCTGTGTGGGAATGCACATACGGGGTGGGGCTTTGCTTCTGGTTTGTAATGATGTTCCCCTCTCCGTGTTTGCACCCTAGGCCCGGAGAAAGATTGTTGGGTGAGGCAAGCCCGAGTAGAGCAGGACTGGGTTGGTGCACTGCAGCTGCAGCAGGGTCGTGGAGGAGGGGCCATGGGCCAGCTGTGCCCAGTCGGCCTGGATGTAAGTGAGTGCCTTTTTTCCACTTATTTCTGTGCATGCTGTGTTGCAGGGTTGGCGGTGGAGCATGGCCACCAGCACTTGGCTCCACTGCCATGCATGCCACATGGTGCACTCAGCACTGTCCTGTGGCACTGCATGTGTAGGTGGGCATTGCTGGTGGTCCATGCATGCACTGGGTACATGGCTGTGCCACTGTCTTTGCACCACATAGCCATGTCACTGTAAGGCCACAGTGGTGCTGTGCGGGACATGAACAGTGGGTGTGTGCAGTGGTCCACATGGCTATGGGTGCCTGGGTAGGTGGGTCTTGTGGGTGCGGTCACTGTGGGTGGTTGCATGCCATCACAGGGGTGTGGCCCATGGCTGTATGCCATGCACAATGGGTGGGCTGCAGAGGCCTGGCCAGTCATGCGTATTGACTCTGCTCACTCGTCCTAGGTAGACAACATTGGACAGTGCTAGAGAGAGGAGTACAGGAGCTGCTGCATCTCACAAGAGCCACCATCGAGATCCTGCAAAAGATGGAGTGGGATGGTATATGGTGCCACAGATAAGCGAAGGCACAGATCTTGGGGGAGAGGGGCGGCGATGGGACCTCTATGCCACTATTGTATTCCCCTTGAATGACCCTTAGACCCTTTCATCCTCTCCCATTTGTTCACCTCTGCCCCATGCCCGCCCCCACCTGGTTTGTGGCCCTTCGCCCCCATTGTATATAGTTGTACATATATTCTGTTTTTAGAAACATAGAAACATAGAAGTTGACGGCAGATAAGGACCGCAAGGCCCATCCACTTCAGTCCAGACTAGTGGTCACCAGATCCAGTACCGATGATGATGGAACACACGTCCCGGACAGTGATACGTGTGGGATGCAGAATAGTGCCACAGTGGTGGCTGTCCATGCTGGCCACAATCGTTTAATATATACATTTCATTATGACAACTGTGGTGGTCTCTGATTTGCAACAGGCTAATGGTGCTTGGCTGCAGTGGTGTGCATGGCATCAGGGGAGGTGCAGGCCTGGGTGTGTGTGTGTTTGGCAGGGACTCATCTAAGGTGTGGGTGAGGGACTCGGTCACTGTCTGTGGTATGTGTGTTGTTCCCTGTGCTCTGGATGCCTGTGTGCAGTGGTCCCTGGTGCATGCACTGTGTCCATGGTGCCCCTGTCAGTATGGCCATGGCCCATGCAGTTGACACCCTTGCATGTCTGTGCTATGCACGGTCTGCTGGCATATCAGTGGTGGCTGTCCATGCTGGCCATCCCCGGCCCGGCGCAATGGCAGATTGCCTCATGTTACTGGTGTGGTGCACATCTGCCTCGGGTGGCACTGTGGCCTCTGTTGTTGTTGTTGTCCCCCCTCCATGCTGTCACTGGTGTCTGTTGCAGGGTCTGTGCTCCAATGTCTGTCACTTGTGCTCCGGCCGCATGCTGGCAGTGAATGGCTTCATGGTGCATGCGCAGGGTGGCTGGTACACCTGTGCCATGGTGGGGTGCTGGCCATGGGTACATGGCTGCTGTGGTCGCACACCATCACATTTGTTTCCCACTGTTGTGTCTCTGTGTTGGGGTGCCCTTGGATCTGGGTGGGTGTTTGTGCCCTGTGTTGCATCCTGTGTGGCGATCCCCCATGCACCACTGTGGGCATCTGTGCTGGCTGTTGGGACCAGTGTTGGGACAGATTGTGTGCTTGGGTGGGTGTGCAGGTGCTGTCCCTGTGGTGGTGGGGTCCAGGGCAGGCCCTGTTGTATGCGGGGTACTTCAGGTGCCGACGCAGGGCCAATCTATTGGCTGTGACATGAGGGGGCCATGCAGGGTGGCACTGTGTCTGCAGTTGTTGCATCGGTGGCTGCTGCTGCCCGCTGCAGGGTGCTCATGGTGGGGCTGCCATGCTTGACTCCATGGTGCACAGGGTTGCATTGTCACAGTGGGGGTGGTGGCATGCATATGGAGCCATGCACCGTTGGGCTATACTCCTGGGCAGGGTGTCTGGGGATCACTGTGCAGGGTGTTGTCTGCATTGGTGGGATGGGGTGGCACAGGGTGGTCAGACCGCCTTGTGTTACAGTCACTGCTTGCCAGGGAGTGTGCTGGGGCACCATGCCCGGCTGTGGATTCAGTGCTGGTGTTCATGGGCTGGTGGTTCATCCAGCTCACCACAGGTTGTGCAGTTCATGGGGTGCAGTGGCGCTGTCTGGTCTGCTGCGTGCTTCTCTTACCATGTCTTTCATGGGTGGTGCACCCATGCATTCTGTCCCTGTGCATCCCTGGTTGTGCTACTGCACTGCTACCCTGCTCCACTTCGCATCCCTGGTCATGCTACTGCACATCAACTCTGCACCATTGTGCATCCCTGGTTGTGTTATGGTGCGGTTGGCATGATATTCAGTTGTGTTGCGCAAGTGCACCTTGGCCTGTGCTGTGTTTGAATATTGTGCATGTTGCGCATGGGCGCACTGCACTTGCACCTGCTCCTGCTATTGTGCTTCTTTGTGGTGCAGTTTGAATATCTGGGCCACAGTGCTTGCATTTCAAGACCGCTTTAGGCCAACGCTCCTTACTATATAGGAGCCCACATTTTTTTAATTCACTCCCTCAATATGTCATAAATTGTATTACATTATTGTCTTTTAAAACAAGTTTGAAAAAGCAACTAAACCTTACTCAGGATTGTACATGTTGATTCTATATTGTTAAATGTATGATTTTTGTATTGTATTTTTGTCATTATATTAAGTTTGTATGCTTTTTTGAAATTGTAATGTATTTTGTAATGCTTGTTGTCTGTGAAAATGGGCAGTCATGCTCATCAGACTTACAATGATAAAAAAATAAAGTGAAATAAAATTAAATGAAAGTGTGAAGATCTGTTGTGTCCCATGCCTGGCTGGCACCTAGTCACAGTAAATCCCACCCCCCCGTCAGTTGTTGGGACCCCGGCTAAGCTAATTCCTGCTCGAAGCAATAATCTTATGCCCTCCAGTGACTTGGAATTGGGATTTAAATTTTAACAGAATCCTCTGTGGTCTTCCTGGACTCCAACCCATTACACATCATGCTATAATAACCATAAACAAACTCTTTATCTATCTATCTATCTATCTATCTATCTATCTATCTATCTATCTACTTCTCTATCCAAATGTGCAACCATTCTAAATGAACCAACTGTACACCTATTGTGATATAAAAATAAATGTATGAAATCTATGAAAATGGTTTGTGTGTGTGTGAATTTCTAGCAAAAAACTTGCAGTTGCTGCGTATAAGTTTTGTCTGGTGTTCTAAGCAATACAGAATTAATACTATGTATTATATGGCAATCATGAAACATTACAACTCTCGTGAAGATATGTGAAGGTGGTGTGCAGTGAAATGGACATAATTAGTTTCACAGTACAAATAAGACAGAACATATATAGTTGTCAGAAGGATTTATTAGCAGCTGAAAACATTTTGCCTTAATGAAAGTGACATAATGGCCCAGATTTTCAAACTGCGCCATTCTGAGGCGCAAGCCCCTGCGCTGCTCAAAATAGTTGCGCGGTGTGGCGGGGTGATATTCAAAGGAGTTGTGCTATTGAGCAACTCCTTTGAATATCACCCAACTTCCTAACTGCTTGCACATGGCGCCAGTGGAACTTAGCATACATGAGATGCCGGGAGTTGAGCATTAAACTTACTTGGTGGCACAAAAGTACCATTGCGCCCATGCTCAAATTTCTGATATTCAGTGCGTGACATACAAATGGAGCTACAATTTACGCAAGGCGCAGGGGGGGCCATTTGCATCTATTTATGGCTGCATTTGCATGCCATTTGCATGTAGGTGCGCCGATCCCCGAGGACTTGCTCCTGGCCACCCTGCCAGGCAGCAGCCGTCAGGGACCGATGCACAATGCAGCCCGATCGCGGGCATCACAGTTACATGAAACCCCCCCACACATATCCCACAGCCCAATCGCGGGCAGTACAGGTACATGAAACCCCCACATATCCCACAGCCCAATCGCGGGTACAGGTACGCTTAAATCCCCCACGTATCCGACGCCCATTCGCGGAGCGGTAGGCCCATGAAACCCCACACACATCTCCCACGGCCCGATCCGCGGGCAGAATGTATATGAACCCGCCCCCAGTGCCCGATTGTCCGGGCAGAATGTAACACATTCATAAATCTGACTGTCATGTACGGTATGGCTGCATGCCCATTGGCTATAGCTCTGCACCACTGGGTGTGCAGCCCTACCGGACAGTCAGTCGCGGGACGGCGGATGGCAGGCGGTGGATGCTGTCGCCCGCCGCCGCGGGGGGGAATCGGGTGAGGGGCTTCGTGGGTGGGGGGGGACACTTAGACACCAGGGAGATGTTTGGGGGTTGTGATGTGTCATTCTGCCCGTGATCGGGCTTTACGGTCCACTAGACCACCAGGGAGATATTCGGGTTGGGGAGAGGTTACCTCTGCCCGCGATGGCACCGGGGTCTACATCGCTCTGCCCGCGATCGGGCTGTGGAGATACAGTTTGCTGGGGTCTGTGATCTGTACTGCCCGCGATCGGGCTGTGGGAGATGTGTGGGCGGGGGTTCATGGGAACTGTACTGCCCGCAATCGGGCTGTGGGATATGTGTGGGGTTTCATGTAACTGTGATGCCCGCGATCGGGCTGGTGGGGGGGCATAGGGACTGAGTTGGGGCCAGCTAGGGTGGCAGCTGCTGTGTTGCTCTGCAATACAGCAGCTCACCTGTAGGTGGCCTCAACTTGATCCTTTTTTGGCTCTGGGTTGTGCAGGCGCAGGTTGGGGTTGCGATGCACACCCCCGCACAACCCGACTGAAGATCGGGTTGCGCAGGTTATGCATGGTTCCTCCTCCCTGTTGAGCATGCATTCATTTGCATTGCTCTTTGGCGCAACCTGTTGCCAGTGGAGCAACTGCCCCCTGCTGAATATCGCAGAATGGCGCAATGTAGGACTTGGCAAGCATGTACTTTGAATATCTGGGCCAATATGTATACCCACATATAGGAATATAGACATACATAAACAAATCTGTCCGTCTGTCTAAAATCTTTCAAAACTATTGCCAGGAATACTGATCTGAAACAGCTTGTTTCCAGATGGGTCCTGTAGGTGAGGGATATATAAGATAGTTCAAGAGAAATAAATATATACATATATGTATCAAAAATTAAATGTTGTCACATGACACCCCCAAAATAACAAAAACATATAAACTTTTCACAGCATACACAATAAGACAAGGAACACACATGGTTGTGAAAAGGATTTATTAGCAGCTGAAAACATTTTGTTATTCCTGTAAGTGAAGGTAAAACAACAGATAAAGGATTTAGTGTAGGTATTTATGCTCAGAAGTGATAATTTATTGATGTGATGCACATAGGGAAGTCATAGGTTACATATCTGTATCTTTTTTTTTCATACTTGCAATCTCAGTGTAAGAACCTGGGCCCAGATTTTCAAAGGAGATGTGCCCAGTGCAACTGAGTTGCACCGGCGCATCTCCAAAGTGCACCCCTGGGCTATATTTAAATGGGGGTGATGCACCACACAAGTGTGGATGCGCTGCAGTGCAAAGATTATGCATGTGGCACATCCAGAGGGGGCGTTCCCCTGCATATGTGGCACATCCCCATAGTAAGCCAAGATGTGCTGTGCAGCTGCCCGCACGTCTCAGAGATGTGACATATAAAGATAGGGATGGAAAAAACATGCTTAAGTCACAGTCACCCACAGGTGGGCTGCTGTATTGCACAGCGCAACACAGCAGCCCAACTCCTGGGCAACTACCCCACCCCCAATCCCTGATCATACACGTAAACGATAACCCCACATCTCCCTGATAATCTAGTGGCCCCTTCCTCAAACCACGCCTTATGAATAATCATTTTTTATTTTCTCTGGTGGCCTAGTGGTACCTCCCTTCCAGCCCTGATCGTAACATGTTTTCATTCCTAAACCTTCCCAGGTAGTCCTGTGGACCCTCTGACGACCCCCCACCCGCTGATACACCCATCCCTCACCCCTATCCCCCTGTGCCAGCATGGGCAGTTTAGCTGGCAGGCAGAAAAACCCACCCACACACCTCCACAGCTGCCCACTGACTGTGCTGTCACTGAATGGCAACTTACAGTAAGTACTGCAAAACCATTGGGCCACACTGTCAACCAATGGGCTTGCAATGTGCACTGTAAACTTTAGTTCACATCGTTGTGTCATTCAAAAAGTTGTGATTGGGCATGTCATTTGAATATATCACTTTTTGTTCCAGGGCAACTCAGTTGCACGAAGCAGCCACTTGCACCCTTTCTGGGCGCAGTTTGAAAATCCAGGCCCCATTTGTTTTGAGAGCCATGTTTGGACTGAGCCTCCCAAACCTGCAGGTGTTTATGCTCTGAAGTAATAATTTATTGATGTGATGTACATAGGGAAGTCATCTGTTACATATCTTTATTTTTTTTTCATAACCACGATCTCAGTGCAAGGTAGTTCAAGAGGAAAAATAGATTTAATTAGTATGTCACATGACATCCCAAAACTTTTCACAGCATAAGTAATTGTGATGAAACATTCTGTAACCATATAAATGTATGCAGAGGTTTGCTTTGCCTTTTTTAAAAGTACTAGTCCTTTGGACTCATGTCTTTATATACTGAATGTTAAGTGTGAATGTTACAATGGAACCTATATACCAATGGACTATAGTGGCTATGCATGCATATCTGGGGTGCATAGCCACTCTGCATCCATTGCACCACCCATGAGGGATGGCCAGTGGGGGCACGCAGACAGTATGCACCGATCCCCAGGGCTGCAGACACCATGATAGGTGTTACACTATGCACCATGAGGTGCATAGTGCTAGCCACATGGGTGTGTGTATGGGGGTGCAGGGTATACCCAGGAGGAAATCCCAAATTAGCATGCTCAAACCTTTTATACTGCTTCACACACTAGGATTTACATTTCTTCTAAGGTGTGCTGCTGGGTTGTGGCATACAACAAACAATCCAAAAGAACCAGTGCACACACACCCCCACACACACACAACCCAGCACATTTAAACTTTCCACTGCCAAAACTGGCTATATTTACTTTAAGCACCATGTGAGGAGAGGTCCTTTTAGTTTCAGACTGGAATTCCAATGTGAGCCGGCTAAATCACCACCGTCAAGGTGGGACCCTTGATTTAGTCCCTAACTTTCCAATGCCTCAACATGAAAGGTTTGAGCATGCTCATTTTGAATTTGTTTGAGTTTTAGGAGTCTGTGGTGCTCCTTCTTAGCATGCTCCCTTTGAACACCTGTGTAAAATCCTTGATGGGAGCACAGTGTATAAAAGAAGCCAATTAGACACATTAGCCATCAGAGCATTAGAAAGTTAGGGACTAAATCAAGGGTCCCACCTTGACGGTAGTGATTTAGCTTAAATAGGATCAGATTAAATTTTTTTTCTACTCAGAATCAATTTATTTTGCATTAACCAGTCTTCTATTTTATTAAACTCCAATTGTAAAAGGTTTTGTATCTCATTTTGTTTGCAGACTGGTAAATGAAGGACCATGCCATCAGTGTACAGTTTAAGTGTAACATTTGACAGCAACCTTGATAATTCATCTATGAAAAGAACAAATAATGAAGGCCCAATATTGATCCCTATGGGACCTCCTTTTCCACTGCTGTCATGCCAGGTGTTATACACCCATTGCTACAGCCTTGGATCTGCCGTCCATGTAAGATTCATGCCATTTCAAAACGTCTTGATCAATCCCTTTATTGACCATTTTACATAGCAACAATTTGAGACTGAACGTGTCCAAGGCTTTTGTGAGATCCATGGCCACCATTTCATGCACATTCTTTCCTCCAGTTCAATGGAGACGGGGGCCAGATATTCAAAGCTTTGAGCCGGGTAAAATACTTTTGCGTGGGTTTAGCGTGGGATTAGTGCGGGTCTGCCATATTCAAAAGGCTGAATAGTGCAGGCAAACTGCATTAGCACCAGGCAAACAATAATTATATGCAAGGGGCAAAGTGAACATGAATACAGGTGCAAAGTGATATTCAGCGACTGGCGCTGCGCTATGTTGTTTAGCGTGACTTAGCGTGACCCATAACGTGGTACAAATTACCGCCCAGGAAAAGCTGGTCTTAACCCTGGGCAAACAGCTTAGCGCACTTAGCACGGTGCTATCTCATCATTAGCATGACTTGTGCGGCCCTAAGATACAAGTATGATACTTATAGAAACTGCCAGACATGGAGGACACATGCTGCTCACTGATGCCACCACCGTGATGCCATCAGCTGCCACCAGTCCGAGTCAAGCACAGACAGTGAGGGTGATCTGACCCACAGGGGACAGCATGGTAGTGTGGCCATATAGCACACACCGGTAGACCATATGTCTGTAGTGTGTAACAGATGCCAGCACACACATGCAGCACTGTGGGCATGGTGGCCAGTGAGGGGAGGGTGTATGAGTGGCCAGACCTCACCACATCCCACGTGTGGCCACAAGGCTGGGACATATCGCTCAATGCACATGGCCAGTAGTGGGATTACATCACCACCTGTGTGCCTGTTGGATCCTACATGCTCCATGAACCAACTACCACACAACTGTACAGATGTCACAGTACACACTGCCAGCCACGTACATGACACTGTGTGCATCCCATGTCACAGGTGCAGCATCTGTGGATTACACAACAGCATGATAGTACTGTCAGTAATTACCTGCAAGCTGTGCCTGGCACTGTGTACAGTGCAGTGGTCATCACTGCCCTACATACCATAGGCAGTGTCGAGTCCATCACACTACCAGTCCTCTTGCTACTGTAGTGTCTACTGTGCACTGTAGCATGACCTACAGTGTGAAGGTTGCATGCAGCACTACCACCACCTGTGCCTATGCTGTGTTGTCCCCTGGGGTACATATGCTATGCTATGCTGTACTGTTTACATGAAGCCTGCAGCTATCATCATGCACTGCCTGACTGACCTACAGGTGGAGCTGCGGTCAGACCTGGCCAGCCCCTGTACCTCCAGACTGACCTGCAGGTGGAGCTGTGGGACGCTGCAGTAACGCTTTGCAAACTGCATGCAAATTAGGGCATAAAGAGATGCTAATGTGGCTGTTTGCCCAGAGACTATCTAAGTAGGCTCATTTGCATGTCACTTTTGAATATGGCAAAGTTTAGCGTGGGGCTAATGTGTTTGCACGGGCAAACCATTAGCTCAGCGCTCAAAGTCTAAGTAATGTGTTATAACGCGCTAACAGTTCGGGAATATTATACAGCCTTGATCACTGCTTTTTCATGTGTCTGCTGCTGCAGCTGTACTGGTCCATGCATTTGCCAGAACACACATTGGCCACATATTTCCTCTCTATCTATCCTCACATTGCTGTGCACTGTGTTGTTGTTGTGGTTTGCACTTCCTGGTTGCAGTATTCAGTGCTGTCTTATTTCAGGGCTACGTTTGCCCTGCACTCTCAGCCCAGTTTGCACAGCCTCATTCCCATGCTATATTCAGAAGCTGTTTGCCCTGGGCTATTCCTTTTGAATATAGCTTGCTTTGTGCTCCAGGTTAAGTGTGCACACCAGGCAGTGCTAATTTAGCCCAGGGGCAAACCTTTGAATATCTGGCCCAGTGTCTGTGAAATCCAACAAAAGTGTTTGGTGTGGAATAGAGCAGTCTGAGACAGACAGCTGAGAGGATGGCAGATCATAACCAGTTAGGCACTCGAACAGTTGCTTGTGGATTTCCCTCACTAAATGTTTGGAAATATAGGAATAAAACTATGGGCTGATAATTATTCATCTCCAAAGAATCTCCACCCATATGAACTGTGACAACTTTTGCCATCTTCCACACAGCAGAGAAGGAACCACAACAAAGAGCTTTGTTTAATACATTTGTCAAATGTGTAGCAACCATGTCTGTTCCATGCCTCAACAGTCTGGCTCCAATACCATCCACACTTCTCAGTTTAGACATATTAAGTGTTGGCATTCATTTCCAGACATCTTTTATTTGAATTATCTTAAATACATACATAGGCCTCCCTTGTATATGGTACTCAGAATGTATGGGCTCACTATCATGACTTAAATTGACAATACATATTATTGCCTACAGTTGGGGTTGATGTCAAAATGTATTCATAGCTTCAGCTATTTATTTAAGATAAGAAATTAATTTGTTCTGAAAATTTTGTTAAACTCTTTTTACCTCCTTTGCTGGTCCCATAAACCTCTCTCTAGTGGGTGTGCAGGCAGCCATTTCCCACTTTGTTTGAGATCCTCCTGAACTAGCTCACTGCTCCTGGTGGGAGTATTCCTCCAGCTTCACTGACCACCCTGCCCTCCCCCAGTTCTGAGCCCCAGGGACAGGACCTCCATACTCCTCCGGTGCTCTATCTGCAAATTAGAAGGGTGGCTGAGGAGAGGAGGTGAGACACAGTGACCGGCCAGGCAGGAATCTGACTGTGGGTGTGGTAGGCATCCTTGGCCCCACATTTGCCTGTCTGGATACCAGAGTTTTTCCTGGATTCCCCTCAGGGGTATAGAAGTGCAAGAACACCCTGCACACAATATGCATGCTCCTGCACATGTGCATAAGGCATCTGCCATTATGCTCACCCCCTGGAAAGTTGCCACAAGTTGCTCTGCCCCCAGCCACCACTAGGAGGCACTGGAACTGTGGCAGATGTACCCACCCCCAGGAAAGGAGAGCATTTCACTGGATACTCGATCCTCCCCTGCCCCTGCCAACCCCCAGTGGTCCAAGCTCACTCCTGAACCCAGGCTGATGGTGTGGCACACGGTGTGGCCTCCAGCACCTCAACCCTCAGTGCACAAGCTGAGCAACAGACACAGCAAGGGTCTCAGCTCAAGCCATGGGAAACCTGGCCAGTGACCGGGTGGCATTTCCACAGCCACCGCCCGATACCTCCATAGCGGACACTCAGTGGCATAAGCTGAGGAACAGCCACAGCAAGGCTCTCAGCTTGAGCAGAGGAAAACCCAGTAAGTGGGCAGGCAGCATTTCCACAACCACCGCCTGATGCCTCTAGAGTGGGCACTTGGCAGCACAAGGTATGGCTAAAGTCTCAACCAATCAGAATGTGAGCATCTTTTGGGATTTATTTCCGATTGGTCCCCCCCAGCTTAGCTGAGATTTAGCTCTAGGCATTTGTTTTATTGTATTTGCACCAAGTAAGCAAAATATTGTTAGCTGCTAGCATCTGCTGAATGCGGAAACTGTTCTTTTGTAAGAAAAGCATTGATGTGTTTAAGCAGGAGCTAGTAATCACGACCCCTTACTGTCCGAGTGTCTAACCCAGACTCTCGGGCGCCAGTCAAACATACATTCACTTATTTTGCTAATTTGGATTCCCTGCCTGTGTTGTTGACCCTTTTTCTCAGCAGGCACTTAAACAGATGTTTTTTCTCTTGTTTCCCCAGCTGAGGAACAGCCACAGCAAGGCTCTCAGCTTGAGCTGAGGAAAAACCCAGCCACTGGGTGGGCGGCATTTCCACAGTCGCTGTCCGTTACCTCTAGAGCGGACACTCAGCAGCAGCACAAGGTATGGCTAAAGCCACAGCCAGTCAGAATGTGAGCACCTTTTGGGCTTCGTTTCCAACTGGTCCTCTCTAGCTCAGCTTATATTTAGCTCTATTTAGGCATTTGTTTTACTGTACTTGCACCAAGTAAGCAAAATATTGATAGCTGCTAGCATCTGATAAATGTAGAAACTGTTCTTCTGTAAGAAAAGCTTTGATGTGTTTAAGCAGGAACTAGTGATCACAACCCCTTCCAGTCCAAGTGTCTAACCCAGACTCTTTTGCACCAGTCAAATATACATTCACTTGTTTTGGTAATTTGGATTCCCCGCCTGTGTTGTTGACCCTTTGTTCTCAGCAGGCACTTAAACAGACATTTTTCTCTTGTTTCCCCAGCTGAGGAACAGCCACAGCAAGGCTCTCAGCTTGAGCCAAGGGAAACCCAGCCAGCGGGTGGGTGGCATTTCCACAGCCACTGCCCGATACCTCCAGAGCAAATGCTTGGCAGCACAAGGTATGGCTAAAGCTGAAACTTTTGCACCCACCCCCACTACTTATTAAATACACTTCCTCCATGCCTACATATTTCCTACCCTCCAATAAATCGTTGTTTTTCGCATCCTCCTTATTTCCACATCTACCATAGGTGCACCTCGTTAAGCAGAGCACCCATATCTACAACTTGTTACTTCTCTGAATACTGACACTCATCTCTGCTAGCCCACATTCCCGTTCCTACTTCTGTGTTCTGCCAACCCCTCTGGACTATATGAGCTTAATACAATGTCTCCTTTCCAATTGTTATATGCTGGTTCTTTCTTGCACCAGTAGCTATCACTCTATCTTGATTATTCTAGTGGCTGTGCTCCCTCCTGGAGTTCAGTATGTGGGGAAAAAGTGTGTCTTCTATTCTGGTACCTCCGCTATTTTATGCCATATGGCTGGTATTTGTTGCCACAAGCAACTATTAGTACAGACTCTGATCTGCTGTTGATCAGCCAAGTATCTAATAATTGTCCTTACATTTACTTATGTGCTTTTAACTCCCCAATTCTGCAGTGTTTTACTCAGTGTACTTCTTATGGTGGAACACTAACTGAACTACCCCTGCAGCACATGACACCTGCCTACCCCAAAACTGAACCACTGTTAAAGCTAGCAATCAGAGTCCTAGTCTCTGCTGCCCTAAATCATAAGGGTTCAAGTTGTGGAGGCATTCCAACCCAGGATGATAATCTGTGCAGATGTAAAAGTGCTAGAAACATTAAGCTAACTATTGCTGCCCTAAGATAATTGCTGCCTTTCCTACTTCTTTGCTCAGGCAATATTGAGCTTAATCCTGGGACGCTAGACTTCATCACATCACTTTCAGACCTAGCTAAGCTCAAAGGTATGCACCTCCTCCATATCAATGTATGCAGCCTATTAAAAAAGATCTCTGATCCAGGCCTGCATTCTCCACACCTCACCAGATGTCTTAGTGACCTCTGAAACCTGACTTAGACCAGCTACACCTGACAGAAAGGTTAATACCCCAAACTATTTATTATTTAGAGTGGACAGGCAGTCCAGGGGAGGATGGGTGGCCATCTACATCAAGGATACATTCACAGTATCCTGTCTTGACTCATCATCAGTCGTGAATGCATATGAATGCCTGTCACTTAAGGTTGTAATCTCACACACTACATTGTTATATGTTATAGGATGTTATAGACCCCTTCTGTGAGTCTACAATTGTTAGCTCATCTAAGCAACATCCTGGGGCAAGGGTCATTGGAATCAATTATTCTTGGGGATCTTAACTTAGATTGGCTATCCAAGCCCCCCTCACCTCTCCTATCCTTTTGTGATACTCAAGGTTTAATGCAATTCATCGATGAGCCAACGTGTCTTAATAAAAAAAAAATAATCTGATAATAGCTCCTTGCTAGACGTTATCTCAGTGAATGAACCACATCTTTTCTTGCATGCTGGTACCTTTTTCAATGATATTAGGGATAATTGCTTCACTGCCAATGTAAAATCAGCTAATAAACCAATATCTATATCAACGTTCTCTGCTAAGAGATCTAGATGGAACTTTGACCTTTCTGTCTACATCAACAAACTAAAACACTCTCTGCGCTGGCAACATTTCTACATGGCATAAAATGTGCAATCCGCTTTCGACATTGTCAACAAAATAATCATACAGGATTTAAATAAATATGCCCCTATAGTCAAGGTACGTGTAGCAAATAAACATGTTGATGGTTCACAATGGAACTTAAATCTGTATTGTTTGAGGGGACATACTATGGAAAAAAGCACACAGAACTCAGACCCCTGCGGACTGGTGCCAGTTCAAGAGGGCAAGAAATGTATGCACTAACATGGTTAGAGATGCAAAAGCTGATTATTATCGCACTGCATTTGACTCTGCCTCTAAGTATCCAACAAAAGTTTTGAAAACTATTAAGGACTTGTCTGGCCACATGCCTGGAAACTCATTATTGGCTAAGATATCTTTTGGCAACAATACTATCACTGATAGGTTGGAGGATCTGGATGCTTTCAATAATCACTTTTGCTACTGCAGGCCTAGCATTCAACAACTCTCCTGCAAATCTGATATGCTCCCAGGCTGGCACTCAATATGCTGAACCCCATGCCACTGACTCAGTATTCTCCTTGCACCCTACTTCATTGAAAGAGGTTGAAGACCTGTTACTGAAGTTGGATATAAAAAAAGTGCTAGTGCAAACTCCTTTAACCTGTATTTTTTGAAGGTGGCCCACCATGTGCTAGCTGTGCCCAAAACCCACTTATTTAACTTATCCCTGACCCAAGGGTTCATTCCTTTAATCTGGAAGACAGCGCACATCATACCTCTGTTCAAGTCAGGGGAATCCCTGTGACTGCAACAATTACAGGCTGATGTCAATTCTTCCTGTTCTGTTGAAACTACTGGAAAAAATCATAAGTGACCAATTGAGGCTTTACCTAGAAACTACAAACCTGCTAAACCCTGTCCAATCAGGTTTTAGAGTGAATCATAGCACTATAACAGCACTTGCTAAAGTGACCAATGATTGGCAAAGAGATCTGGATAATAGAAATTTCATCTGTACTGTGTTCACGGACTTAAGCAAGGCATTTGACACTGCAGATCATAATCTGCTACCTTCTTCCCTGAATCCATTAGACATGGACTTATTATCTTTGCAGTGGTTCAATAACTACCTCTCCGATCACTTCTAGCAGGTCAAGCTTGAAAGAGATCTCTCAACACTCAAGCCTCTTCTAAGAGGTGTTCCCCAAGAATCTATCTTAGGTCCTTTATTATTTGCAATCTATATCAATAACATTGATAACAGCATAACCAAGGCCAACATTTATCTGTTTGCAGATGATACAGTTATTTACTTGAGCCACCCAACATTACAAGCTGCATGTAATGACCTTCAATCTGAATTCAACCTGTTGCAACACCAGCTTTTAAATAAAGAGCTATTGCTCAATGCCAAGAAAACCAAAGCAATGCTTTTCTCTCCTTCCATTCATGCAGCAAAATCAGCATCTACAGAACCAGTGCTACAGACTACTACAATTCTAGGTTAAAAGTTGGAATTTCTCTCAAAATTCAAATACCTGGGTGTCTGATTGGATAACAGACTCTCATTTACAGAGTACACAGAGGAGTTACTAAAACAATTACCACAGGGACTCAACCTTTTCTTGAGAATCACTCACTTTTTAACTAGAGATGCTAAACTGCAGCTGATCCAAGAAACATTTTTCCCATTGATAGACGATGCAGATTTCCTGTATAGTCAATGCCCTACCTCCTACCTCGCAAAACTTGACATACTCTATCATAGAGCTTTGAGGTTTATCACAGGTCTTCCCTATACCGTGCATCACTGCTCCTTATATGAAGCAGTGTGCTGGACTTCCCTCCAGTGTAGGCATGATAGAAATGCAGCTATATGGACCTTCAGGGCTATTTCCAAAAAACTTCCCCAATATATTACTGACTGTCTCCCACTAAACTCGATAGGCAAGTATGCCCTGAGAAGCTGCACATCTATGTCATTGAAAGTACCCAAAGTTAGCTCTTCCTTTGGTGGGGCAGCTATAAGCTTTGTGCTGCCCTCCCTGTGGAATAAACTGCAAAAAATGCTAAAATTAAGCACACCCATCAGCATCTCTACCATCAAGTTCTTATACTCTCATCTCAGAAAGGAACAGTGCAACTGTTTCCCATAATTCTAATCTGTAGCCATGATCAATTTGTTCCACTTCTTACCTGGCCCGTAGTGCTTTGACTAAGCTGCCGTACCCATCATACTCTTTTCCCACTGCCCTATTTTCAGTATATATTTCACCTTCTTGTGAGTTCTGTTCTGTGCCTCTAAATTTCTTTTCAACACTGACTCACATCAAGCATCTTCATCCTCAGTTCCCCCTTAAAGAGTGGATTCACCCACATCTTCTGGTCAAGATCACCTACCCCTTCCTTCTCAGCTCTTCTTTGCCCCCAC
Source organism: Neoceratodus forsteri (assembly GCA_016271365.2). NCBI lineage: Eukaryota > Metazoa > Chordata > Ceratodontiformes > Ceratodontidae > Neoceratodus > Neoceratodus forsteri. The sequence continues at coordinate 51,627,170 of JADMNL010000035.1, forward strand.
TAGTCCTCTCTATCATATCCCTAAGCACGGTAGTTACCCCCTCCTCCGAAGGCCTTCTCCGGTGCATTGTACTTTGACTTTCCACCTGGTAACCCCACCTTCTGTTAGCAGCCTGTTCATGTTTGCCTTATGGGCTGTGTTCATTATCTCCCCTGGCAAGTTTGTATAAATTTTGTATTGTTGTAGCATGTAAATGGACCTTATGACATATATTCACTTGTGTAATGCTTCTAATGGTGTTTCTGCAATTTGTAATTGGTTCTCCCGAAATAGGTTCTCCTTTGTTATGTTTTTTTACACCATATCATGACTTTTTTGTACCCATTTGTACTAACGTGTATATACATATAGAGGACTGTGTATGAGCAATCATACACAACAAGGCAGTTGTACAATCTTGAGGTTTCCATGCTAACCGAAGACCTCGAGAGTGAAGCTCAAGAGGTCGGTTACTACGGAAACCTTGAAATTGCACAACTGCCTTGTTTGTGTATGATTGCTCATACACTATCTTTTATAGTGTATGGGCAACCATATGTGGCACTACTTGATCACCCAAACAGGTCTTTTAGGAAAAAAATGCTTAAGGTGGCAGCTGTTTTATTCTGTTTCATCGCACCACTTAGTTTCTCACCACACGGCCCAGTCAATTGTACATGCTTGACCACAGTCAATGTTGCTGTGCTGCATCAGTGAGGTACTCGGTGCAGCACAACAACAACATGACGCACTGAGTGCAGCACAACAACACTGTTCCAGGCATGGCTTTCCATGTGGAACAGCGTTCCACCATACACTATATGTATGTTTCCTTATTGTACCCTGACCTTGTCCTACCCAGCTCCATCTTGCAAATGAGCTCTGCTCAGTGATGTTCATCTGGATAAATAAAGATTTTGAGTGATTGATTGAGACCACCAGAATTTGACTTGTGGAATTTAACTTTCATAAGCACTTATTACCACTGAATTCATTTAGCAGTGCTGAGCTGTTTGCAGTACTGTAGTTTCTTTCTGTTAAATATTTTTATTTTGCCCCCTCCACTCTGCTTTATTCTATGGCCCGGATATTCAGAAAGGTTGCACATGTGTGCAACCCACTGATTCACCCCAGCGCGATATTCAAACGTGGATTGTGCCTGGCACAAATCCCAATGCGCCGAGCGCATCAGCAATGTGCGCGCAAGAGGTAGGAGTTGTGTGGTTACGATATCTCGCACATCCCGACATGTAGCTCGGGATGTGCTGGAGCCTATGCATGCAACCCCTCACTTGCTGCACACAGGTGAGCCAAATAAAAGGAACAACAGCTGGCCACCCACAGGTGAGCTGCCATATTGCAGGGTGCAACACAGTAGCTGCCACCTGTGGGTGGCCACCCGTGCTCTGGCTGCACCTTCTGGTGGCACCCCCCCATGCCCAATCACAGGCATATGCATACAAATATTAGTCCTAAATCCCTGGTGGTCCAGTGGACTGCTTCACACCTGATTATGGGCTTAGGTATAAACATAAATGTCCAATATCCCTGGTGGTCCAATGGACCACTTGCAGCCCAATCATGGGCATATGTTTAGTAATCATCAATATCCCTGGTGGTCCAGTGGACTGCTACTTGACCCAATCATGTGTAAGTATAAAACTATATCTTCCAATATCCCTGGTTGCCCAGTGTGCCCCCCCCACCCGCCCACTGGGCCCCACGCCCTCCAGTCAGTGGCGGAAGGCAGCACCACCCACTTGCCTCCCACCGCTCAGACTGACATCATACGGTAGGGCTGTTTGCCCATTGGGCCAGCGCCGGAGTCACTGGGCATGCAGCCCATACTGTACTACACAGTTCATTCACATATCTGGACTGTGTGGTACAGTATGGGCTGCATGCCCATTGGCTCACGCTGTGGACCAATGCGTTACAGCCCTACTGTATGATGTCAGTCAGCAGGCAGCGGAAGGCATGCAGATGGGTGTTGCCACCCACCACCGATGGGGGACAGAAAAGGGTGAGGCCCAGTGGTGGGTGGGAGGGGCATTGCTGGACCACCAGGACATTGGACAAAATATTTTTATACTTAAGCCCGCGGATCGGGCTGGCGAGCAGTCCACTGGACCACCAGGGATATTGGACATTTTGATCTAATCTTATGCCCGCGATCACGTTGCTAGTGGTCCACTGGACCACAAGGGATATTGGATGGTTATTTACATCAACATATGCCTGTGATCAGGCAGTGGGGCACATTGGCGCGCTGCACAGGGGGCGTCGGTCCCCGATGGCTGCTGCTTGGCAGGGAGCCAGGCGCAAGTCACCGAGGATCGGTGCACCTGCATGCAAATGGGGCCATAATAACATGCAAATGGTCCCATTTGTGCCTTGCATGCATTATGGCTCCATTTGCATGTGCACTTTTGAATGTTACGGTTGTTGCGCATAGTGCAATGGAACTTGCGCTAGTGCACCCCCCTGCTCCACTTCTGGCCACTTGCACTGGCGCAGTACCATCATGCGCCATGCATACACTGCAGGGGTTAGGGTGATATTCAACGATGCTGTGCCATGGCGCAGCTCCATTGAATATCACCCTGTCAACACCCCTGTGCAGCCAAGTTGCACAGCGCCCAGGCTTGTGCCACAGGCTGGTGCAGTCTAAATATCCGTGCATCTGAGTTTCACCATGTAGACTCATTGGACCTGATTGTCACACTGATTTCCTCCTTGTCTTTCACCAACATCCTCCCTTCAAAAGAGGGCCATATACTCCATTCCCTGTAGGATCAATCCCTTTGAAATAGACAGAATATCTCCTTTTTGGTGGACCAGTCACTTTTTTCCTTCAGCAGGTCTCCGTGATTGTCTCTTAAGTTTTTGACTTCTAAGTGGAATGGGCTCTCAGACCAGTCGATTGTGTGTGTGTGTGTGTGTGTGTGTGTGTGTGTGGGAGGATTCTTTTATGATCTTCTATTAAATAATAATTAGGAATATAGGAATCATGCCTGCAGATGGGGACTGCATGATGCATCTAGTCTGCCCATGTTTCTGCTTCCCTTCCTATTTAGACTGCACCCTGACGTGTCCACAATGTCTGTCCCATGCTAGTTTGAACTTGCGTACTGTCTTGGATTCCACCACCCCCTGAGGTAGGCAGTTCCATGGATCTATGACCCTTTCTGTAAAGAAGTACTTTCTGAGGTTGCTTTTCAATCTGCCTCCTACCTGATGCAAGTTGTGCCCCCTTGTACGTGTATACTTGTTTTGCTGGAAGAGGTTTCCAGCTTGTGTTGTGCTGATTCCCTTAACGTACTTAAATGTTTCAATCATGTCCTCTCTGTTTCTTCTCTGGTCAGGGGTGTACAGATTTAGTTCCCTGAGACTTGCCTCATATGGCCCATGATACAGTCCATGCACCATCTTTGTAGCCCTTCTCTGTACTGTCTCCTGGTGGCCTATGTCTTTTTTGAGATGGGGCCTCCAACACTGACAACAGTACTCTAAATATTTTATTTATTTATTTATTGAGAATATCGGATAACAACCTTTGAGTTAGGGACTTGTTTCCAAAGGCTCCACGTCAGGTACAATACATAACAATAAGCAGACATAATACAATATTACAGTGACAGTGGGAAGAAGAGTAACAACAGGGAATGGTTTATATATATATATATATAGACACACACACACACACATATACATATATATATATATATATATACATACATATATATATATATATGTATATACATATATATATATATATGTATACAGTATAACAGTGGAGAAGGAGACAATATAACAACAGGGTATGAGCAGTGCTGTTAGACCTATACAGTAGGGTAGCTATACAAGTCCTGAGTTGAGCTTGTGAACGTCAGAGAAATAGTACAATTAATATAAAGGTAGGGCCTATATGCTAGTAGGTGGCGCACGCAGTCAGGATACCAACATTGTCATTAACACACAGAGGCAACAGTGTGAAGGTATATCTATTAACCTAGAATCTTGCCACCCGTAGGCAGATTCCTTTACTTATTAGGAAGCATGACAGTGATGGGTGGAGATCAAGTGTTTTTTTTAGGACTGTTTTGAAGGAGTTTAATCTGGAGATAGAGGTGATGGTCCAGGGGAGCTCATTGTACCAGGGCGGTGCTCTGTAAGAGAAAGACCATCGTGCAAGGGTGGTTGTGATGCTGGGAACAGCCCATGTTAATCTATCTGCCACACAGGTGTATGTTGAGGTATGTGCAGTGCGGAGGGAGGCAGAGACTCCAGTGGGAGTAAGGCCTAGTTGGATTTTTTGTAAGAAGACATGTTTGATAACGTACTCTTTCATCTAGGGTGAGGATTTTTGTTAGTTCACTTGGGTTGCAGCTCTGGGTATACTTATCCACTCCAGCAAGGAGCCTACAGGCTTTATTAATGGCTAGATGGACTTTATTTAGTGCAGTGTGGTAAGCGGACGAGTAGATAGCTAGCCCATGGTCCACAAGGGAGAGAACAGAGGAGGTAATGGCAATGTGTAGAGCCTCTGGTGATAGGTAGGCTTTGTGCTGATACAATAGACCTGTGCGCATATTTATGGCAGAGGAAAGATTACTAATATGTGGGTGGAAAGGTAGAGTAGGATCAAAAGTAATGCCTAGATATTTATGTGTGTGGACCTGCTCCAGCGGGATGTGAGTTTTGGGAACTATTGTTAGCTGGGCATTGTAGTCCTTACTCTGGTGATGGGAAAAGAGCATAGTTTTAGTCTTTTTTATGTTGATCACAAGTCTGTGGTCAGTGAACCAGTTTTCAATGTGGTTGAAGGCAAGTTGTAGGGAGGATTGAAGGATTGTGGGTTCTGAGTGGGAGGCATACATTACCGCATCATCTGCATAGAATAGAATGCTACATGGACAAGATTTAGGCAGGGAATTCAGGAAGAAGCTGAACAGCAGTGGGCAAAGGATGGAGCCCTGGGGGGCCCCAAGCTGACTGGTAGGGTGGCTGAGAGGGTGCTGTTTATTGTCACATATTGGGACCTATCTGTGAGGTAGCATGTGAACCAAGCCGTGGGTCCAGAGGACAGGCCGGTGTGGCGGAGAGTATTTAGGAGCAGGGTGTGGGAAACTGTGTCAAACGTTTTTCACAGGTCTATGAATACGACTCCTGCTAGCAGATTCCTATCTAGGGAATCGTGCAGCAAGTTGGAGAACTCTATGAGGGCAGTAGTTGTGCTGTGACTGCCTCTAAAACCATGCTGTTCCCTACATAGGATGTTATGTGTAATCAGGTAGTCTGTGAGTTGTGTGGCAACAAACGTTTCCAGGGCTTTCCAGAGGGGAGGGAGTATGGAGATGGTCCTGTATTTATTGGGTGATGTGGGTTCTCCACTCTTTAGTATTGGTGCGATGTTGGCTACCTTCCAGTCAGCTGAGAACTGTCCAAAGCATGGGGAGAGGTTAAGGAAATCAGTCAGAGGGGAGAGCACAGAGTCCAGTACCAAGTTAAGGATTTTCATGTCAAAGGAATTTTTGCAGTAGTTTGAGCCCCCTAGAGCTTTTTTAAGATAAGAACTTGCTCATAGTAATAGCCCTGAGGTTGGGGGGGGTAGGTATTGTTGGGTTCTGGGGCCATAGATGTTGTGTCAAAGAAGTTGTTAGGGAGAACTAAACTCAGATCAGAAAAAGCTGAATTAAGTCCTCTGGCGATTGTGAGTGGGTTCCAGGTGATATTATTGTTGACAGTTAGCTGGGCGGGGGGAGGCATCCTTGATTTTCCATTCAGGTCTTTTAGATTGTCCCAAAACAACCTGGCGTTCCCCCAGGATGAAGCCAGGGTGGATTTGTAGTAGCTAGATTATGCCATTCTAATTGCCCAGGTACACGTGTTGCAAACCATTTTATAGGCTGTCCTATCAACCTGCACACCAGAGGCAACTGCTTTGTACAGGAGGTCATCACAGTTCTTTATTTGCTGGATCAGTGCTGGCGTAATCCAGGGGGCATTTTGTTTTTGTGTTTCCTTGTGCTTGCGCAAGAAATACCTTGGGACAATATTGCATTTCAGAAGTGTGTCAGGGACAAGTCCAATGCAGAGCACTGCACAGTGGGTGCCACCCTGACACACCAATGAATGGTGAAGCCCAGTCTGACAGCTGTTGGAATTTCACAGCAGGAGCTGGCCTTCACTTGCGAGAAATAAACTGCACCAATGAGAGAGAGTGTGCTTCATTCCTCTCATTCTGTCTGCGGTCACACCCCCGATCATCCAGTTCCTCCTCCTCTGTTGAATCCCGCTTGCTCTCTCCCCCTTTGTGGAGTCAATCCCACCCCTGATCCACCATTCTAGCCCATTGAAACCTGCCTTCTCCCTCTCTCTGTGAGCAATCCCCCCTCAATTCTCTGTTCCCCATCTGTTGAAACCCTCCAGCTCCCTCCCAGTATAGTGTTGGCTGCTCAAGACCATAGAGGGGCATTGCACATCATATTCTCAGTATTACTGTAGGTGCTGTTGCACTCCACCGGTTTCTCAACACACCACATTTGTTTTAGCTTTCATGTTTAGAGGCAATTAGAATACAATTTGTATATATGTTTCTGTCTCCTAAATGTTGTCCTAGCTGGACATGACTGTAATGTTACATGCACAGCAAAGACTGCTCCCCTGTTTGGAGGTGTGGTAGTAAACAACAAATGAAAGCAACAACAAAAAAAAACACCTTCCACTGTATCTTATAAGCTTTATTGAGTCCAAATTTAAAAGGTGCCACCATGAACACAAGCAGATATGTTGAACAGTACTCCTGACTGGTTTCATGCACTTGGGTGTGCAGCCCTGCTGAGCTGTCAGTAGGTGGGTGGCATGGTGGCAGATGGGTTGGGTGCTTCCACCTGCTGGCTGACCGGGGTGGTGGGGTGATGGGTCTCAGTGGGCAGGTGGGGACAGGGGTACACTAGACCACCAGTGTAATAGGACTATTTTATGTTTTATAGATGCCTGTGATCAGGCACAGTGCGGTCCATTGGACCACCAGGGATATTGGTGGGAGGGGTGTGGTTTAAACAAATGCCCACGACCAGGCACATAGCAGTCTGCTGGACCACCAGGGATATTGGTGGGGGTGGGGGTGATTTAAACAAATGCCCACGGTCGGGCATATAGTGGTCCACTGGACCACCAGGAATATTGGTGGGGGGGTGATTTAAACAAATGCCCATGATCGGGCACATAGTGGTCCACTGGACCAACAAGGATATTGGCAGGGGGGTTTAGTTACATGGATGCCCATGATGTGGCATGGGGGACACCGCCAGGTGTGGCAGGAACTTGGGTGGCCACCCACAGGTGGCAGCTGCCGTGTTGTGCCCTGCAGTGTGGCAGCTCACCTGTGGGTGGCCATCATTTGTTCCTCTTTTTTTGGTTTAACTTTGTGCAGGCACAAGTAGGAGTTGCGCATGCATGGCTCTGCACATCCCGGGTTGAATATCGGGCTGTGCAGGTTATGCATGGGCATGCCCCCCCCCACCTGTGCCTGCATACATTACTGATGCACTCTGGTGCATTGGGATTTGTGCGGTGCACTTTTCCCTTTTGAATATCACGCCGGGGCACATCCGTGGGTTATGCATGGTACAACACTGTTGTTCCATTCACAACCCTTTTGAATATCTGGGCCAATGTTTCTAATATTTTGATTATGGTCACCCTTGTAAATGGTCTTTCAGCTTAAGGGTTCATATGATCATTAATAGGTCAAATATCTTTTGTCATCATTCTTTCCTCTCTACTCTTTATTACAAAGGATGTTGAGTTTAACATAGGTGCTTTCTACTTTAGCCTTCAGCAGTCTCTGCTCCTATCCCAAATTTAAATTATAATCAACTGTATCATTACAATATGTTGCCATGGGAATGACAGTAATGACACAGGAGGAGTGTGATGACATTAAGGGGGAATTATGCAGACACAAGCAGATAAACCAATAAGGAATAAACAGCCTGTTGTTATGAAAATGTCCTAAATGTTAAAAAAAAGTGGAGAGAATGCAGAAATCATGTGAAATACAAGCACATCTGTGTCTAAATACTCTTGTTCAAAGTTCTCTTGAATGCACCAGCTGATTTTTAAATGTCAAGGCTTGGACTTTGAAAAGGTGTTCTAGGATTTGTGCTAGTCTCTTGTATATTCCCTTAAATGTAGAAAGGAATGTTAGAAGATCTTAGCCTTACTTTATTAAATAATTGCATCAAACACAGAAAATGACATACACGTCAGAGGAATGATGCATACATCTTTATTTTTACCATAAATGAGGTAAACAGTAGTGAAAGTGTTAAAATGTTTGAAAATACCATAGCAATCAAAAATTTTGGTCCATTAATTTTGATGCAGACATGACTCAAAATTGAGAATTTTGCCTGTGTCAAGACATTTGAACATCCAGCTCCAAAACACTTGCAACCTACTGTGCCTGTAGAATTATTAATGCACATTTTGCTTCCAAGTTATTTGATGAAATTTTGCAAATATTTTAGCCCTTGTCATAGTGTTCTAATTTACTCTGCAGATTACAATAGGTAGCTGTTTGTTTGTTTTCCTTTTTGGCAAGCAGCTGGCAAATTAAAAAGCAAAGTAAATACAGTATAACCCCGATTATCCAAAACCCGATTATCCAAATCTCCTGATTATCCAAAATTAAGTTATGTCCCCTGTCCCCCATAATCGATGTTTCAGATACAGTACAGTAATTGCGATATTGTAGCTCATTTACCGAAGCAGTATACTATGTCTCCACACTGAATCAAAAGATTGTAGCTCGTTTACCTAAGCAGAATACTTGTTCTCCACACTGAATTGCAAGATTGTAGCTCATTTTGTTTAGCAACATAATCAGTGTTTAATGTGCTTGTTCGCCTCATTCTCCACACTTAGTTGCACTTAGTTGCATTTTTGTACCTCGTTCAATTGAAGATAATTGAACTAACCTGGTTCTGTAATGATCAGGGTCTCTTAATGAGTGGCAAATGTGTTTCTCATTCAAGCAATGACTGGCAAGCGCAAACACTGTGTGCTCCATATCGAGCAGAAGCTCCATGTACTTGAATGCCTGGACAGTAGCGAAAAGATAGTTTCTGTTGTCCAAAAATTTAACATTGGAAATGCTACTGTGTGCAATATCAGGACTGCATGAGATAACATATGGGATTACATTGCTACTATGGACTGTCCTGAGTCCAAAAGCTGTTGATGCATTTACAAAATGTATTTTTTTGCTTGAAAACCAAGATAACTCTGACTACCTACACACTCTGCTACTTTGAAAACTTAAATTACAAACAGCAGAAAAGTTAAACAAAGCAAAGAAGCAGAGTACCATAACACAATTTTTACAGTGATACAGACTGACAACTTACTGAGTGCACTAGCTTATATATGACATTTTATCTGACATTTGCTCTTTATTCTATGTACCACAATACTGCAATGCACTTTAATTTCAGCAATGTTCAGCATGTTATTTATTGCTACAGTATCTACTGTTTTTAAAATTGTACTTACTGTATGTACTTTCACTGTATTAAATTGAACTTATACACAATCAAACCTTGCCAGTATGATGTTCACTACTGTATAGATAGTACTCAAAACAGCACGCTCCAATTAAAAAAAAAAGTCTTTCTTCCATATAACCGAAACCCATATTATCCGAAAAAATATCATGTCTCCTGAGGCATTCGGATAATTGGGGTTGCACTGTATTTGAAATTGTATTCCTTAGTGATCAGTTTTTGTTGAGGAGCAGATCAAGCACTATTGAGAGCAGCAGGAAAGCAACTCTATTAGCTATAGTCCTTATGAGAAACAATATCAGAATTTAATACTTTTCAGGAACAAGGGTGGCATGAAGTGTTCCACACATAAATTAAAATGGTACACATATATGTTTCTTACAAGCAAAAGATCTGCAGTGCAATTCAGTTGCTCCAGCAACTTTTAGAAACACCCCCTCTTCCTTGTCCAAGCACTGAGTAGGCTAAGACAGTGATTTAAAAGTTGCTAAAAAAAACAAATAATGTAGAAAATGTTTTTATCAAGTCCCCTTTATGTATTAGTAGAAACATTTTAAAATGTCTAAAGCCATGTATGTTCTGAGGCTCAAAGTAAGGCCTGTTGCCATATGTCTGTTAATCTGTAGGGTTAGCTTAATGAATGTAACTCAGTTATTACTGTCCGTTAGTGCTATCTGCAGACTAAATGTTTTTAAACAGGACAGGAAATGAGTGCTAACTGGCCACAGTTAGTAATGTTCGTAGTAATGAAAATCATTTACTTACCTTCAAATGGACTATAGGTAACTGTACCTGAATCAACAGTGATGTGAAAAAATGTGCTTTCAGTTGTTTTCAATATATGGACAACACTCTGCGTAGTTCTCTTCAAGGAGTCTGTCATTTGGAGATTTTACTAGGTCATGGTTTGTGTGTAGCATGATAAGCATAAACTGTTGTCCTAGGAGAACCATGTTTAGAGTTCTGTGCACAAATTATGGCCTACAGTAGTTAAACTTCCAGATCACTGGATACACTAAGAGAACTATAATAGAATGCCACCCCCCCAAAAAAAAAACACTGCACATAATAGTTTTTCACATCATGTTTTATTTAGGTACAGTTACATATGCATCATTTAGGCTTATGGATATTATTTGTATAAAGGGGAACATGCATTATAAACAGCTGCCAATTAGAAAGCATTTCCTGTCCTCTTTATTAATATTATCATTGTTATTATTTTGTAGTAATGGGATAACACTTGTGAGCCCAATGGGTTCATTTATAAAGCTTCCACGTCAGATGAAGAGTACAAAACATTACAGTAAAGGAGCTAAGCCAAAATAATAGCAACAAGACTTTAGAGTGCATAACTAGTATATCAATGCAGTAATCAGGAGAACAAAGAATCAGGGGTACACATCAGATGGAGACTCCAAGACTCTACAATGGAGGGATTCAAACAAAAATCATATCAATTATCAATAAGACTTCAGATTGTGTAAACAGTACATTACTGCAATACACAGAGGAACAGAAAATCAGTGAAGCTTAAGAGAGCTAGGAAAGGCTGGAATAAGGGTAAGATATAGAATAGGGGGTGTAGTACATGGGTAGGGGAAGGGTTTTTGATAAGGGACCTAAGAGTAGAAAGGGGTGGTTGGTAGGGGAATGTGTGTGTGTGGGGGGGCAGTGAAGCAGCTTAATGAGCATTGTCCAAAGTGGATGCAGGGAGGTGGGGCAAAATCAATGACAACTGCAGGGGTCAGTGTGTATTTGTGCCTGCCTCAGTCCTACCTCCTTTTTAAGCATATGTTTTATAGTCTATCTTCTATGTTTTTAATATAATTTTTATTTAGTGGGCATACCAAACACAATATTTATTAATTTAGCATTATAGTAGATTTTATTTTTGTATTTCTATATTGCTTACATTTCTTTTTAAATTATGTAACATTTTTATGAAATTTTACTAAATGAGAAATTTCTACAAAAGGACCTAATTGGAAGTTAACTTGTCTCAATTGACTGTCCTATACATTTAATAAAAAATAGCATTTTTGTGTTTCCCTGTGCAAGAAACACCTTGGGACACTACTGCATTTCACAGGTGTGTCAGGGATGAGTCCAATGCAGAGCACTGCACAGTGAGCACAACCCGGACACACCAATGAAAGGTGAAGCCCCCCGTGTGACTGCCGTTACAATTTTACAGTGGCAGCTGGTCTTCACTCAAGAGAAATGAACTGCACCAATGAGACTGTGCATGTCATTCCTCTCATTCTGTGTGCAGTCCCACCCCTGATCTTCCAGTTTCCTGCCCATTGAAACCCACCTGCTCCCTCCCTCTGTGTGCAGTCCCACCCCTGATTCTCCATTCCCCATCTGTTGAAACCTTTCTGAGCCCTCCCTCTGTGTGCAGTCCCACTCTTGATCCTCTGTTCCGCATCAGTTGAAACCCACCCGCTCCCTCCCTTTCTTGTATTTGCAGATGAAAGTCATAATATTCCATGCCCCCCTCCCACTGGTGTTGCATATCATGGTTCTTAATGCTGTAGATACATTTTTTTTTCTCATATCTGTGCTTGCCAGCTGTGCTCATGATGTCCATGTATTGCATGTTTTCTTCTTCTTTTTGTGACAAAAAATATCTGTCTGTGCCAACATTGGCACTGTACTGATTTAGCTTAGAGGGATCATTCATACCTGAGTCTAATTTGGATTTGTTTTTTACTGTGACACCATTTCATGGTTAGAAATGGCTTTGGAAGCAGTGGTTAAATGTTTAAAACTTCTACTTGAAGAATATGCATTCTTAGTGTTTTTCTTTTTGCTCCAAGACAAACAAAAAACATTCCTATCATTGCAGTGCATGTGGGGACAGTAGCAGACAAGCATATAAATCATTGTTCATGCTGGCAGCAGATAAGTGCAGCAGAGCACTTTCTTTCTCTCGCTGTCTCTCTCTCCACCTCATACTGGTTGTGACTTGCTTCTGAACCCTCTGTTTTTGTTTTTTCATTCATTCAAACACCACATAGTGAGCAGATGACAGTGAGCAGGGGAGTGTTAGTGACTTGTTTCTGGACCCATTGTTTTTTTATTCAGTCAAATGCCACATGGCGAGCAGACTGTCAGCAAGCAGGGGTGTAGTCACTTTTTGTTCAATTGTTTAACCAGGAGTGGCACACTAAGTGAAAGCTTGTTTACAGGTGTGACCTGGGAGCACAGGGAAATTAGATGACTTGCTCAGGGTCACACAGTATACAAGTGGAGGCTGTGGGATTCAAACCCAGGTCTCCACATTTGCACCTCAGAGCCTTAAAACACTGCCCTATACTGTCTCCCCTAAGCAGTATATAAAGCCTGTTGTGTGGAAAAGGCTGCTCAAGGTACCCCATGATTTCAATGAGTAAAACATTGTGAGTAAACAATAGCGAATCAAGAACTGTGAAATGAATATCAGCGAGTGTATTTATTTTGTGCCTGTAAACATCAGTGACTTCAGCTAGTTTTGCATAACCAAATATAGTGCCAGTACATTTCAGCAAATAACAGTGATTACCTGGCTGAATATTGCTATATATGAACCTTGATGTAAATTGCAAGGATGGTCCTGTGTCTATTCCTTCAGTGACTTTTGGCCAGCATTTCCTGAACTGTACTGAAATAAAACAAAACTTCCTTTCTGAGCAGTAATGTTCCTCTCCCAGAAAGCAAAATGGGAATTAAAAAAAGCATATGCATTGAATTCCATAGAACAAGTCCTAGAGACAATGGAGAGATGTTGCTGCAGAACCAGGCTCTCTCCCAAATAGAAGTGTAACTAAACACCAAAGCAGATGAAAAAATGTAAATAAAAGTCTCACTCTTTGCATTCCCTTAGGTAAACCCTACTATTGATTTACACTGCTCTACTACTTTGTTTGGTCTAGTCTTTCTAAGTGTTGTCATGAGACATGGCAAATAACTGCTGATCAGTTCACCAATAAGACGCTCACCCTGACACATACACCATGTAAGGAAACATTCGGCATTGGCAAATGCTTGTTTGGTTTGAACCTTTGTGAGCGGGGCCAATGTATCACAGGCTTTATTGACTGTGTGGGTGATGTATTCAAGGGCATCATCTATGGAAGTGGTCATGTCTGATGGAGGACCAATCACACTGGGCCAGATATCACATTAGTTTAGTGAGGCTACCAGGTTGAAAATGGTGTCGGGTAAAACTGCTTGGTTGGGGTAGTTGCCACTGGCATGACCAGGTAAAGAGGATGGGGGAGTGATCGCTTAAAGAGTTTGAGAGTACAGTTAGGCCTGATATTCTGTTAGGATGATTGGTGAGTAGGAGGTCGATTAGGGTGCTTGAACCATTTCTGGGGTTAACCCTGGTTGTCTGAATAACTAATTGGGTTAGGTCTAGTGCATAGAGGCTGTCTTTTATCAGGGAGGCCGAGATTGATAGCCAGTTCACATTAAAATCCCCCAAGACCATGTGGTCTGTTTTGGGAGGGAAGCTGGAGATGTAGTTGGTCAGAGATTGCAAGGCTGAGGCTTGGTTACATGGTGGGATGTACACCACTGTAATGGTTACAGGGGCCCTGGTAGGGTCAGGTGTGAGTTTTAGTGTCATAGCCTGCGCCCCGTGGTTCAAGGAGGGTGTTGGAAGGCTTTGGCATAGTAGAGAGTCTCAGGCATTGAAAGCACACCCCCGTCCTCATTTGCCAAGTCTGTCAGCTCTATAAGGGGTGAGACCAAGGAGCACTATGGTGGAGTTCTGGACCTTCTTAGACAGCTAGGTCTCAGTAAGGGCTAGCGCATCTGGTTGATGCACCTCCACCCAGCATTGTAGCTGTGCTATTTGTTTGGGTAAGCTGCAGATATTCATTGCAGCTATACTTAGCCCATGGCGTGAGGTGCCAAGGCTGGTTGTAAAGGTGCCTGGGTTAGGGTGAACATTACCTGACATAAGGAATAGTAGGACAAATATTCTGAGTAGAGCCAGTACTCTCTGCTTGCAGGTGTTGGTATGATTTTTTTTGTTGTTATGCTGCCTGTGCATGGGATGGTTCATGAGATGAGGGTGGGTTAGGAGAGGAATGCAGTGGAACATGGGGGGTGGTATTGGGAGGAGATATGTGGTCGAAGAGTGGGGGGGAGGTGCAGTGGAGTTACCATGACAGGAAGAGTTAGTGGGAGCCAGTGTTGTGTCACATGGGTGCCAAGGGGATGAGTCACAGATGAGGGACTGGGGTGTCCTACAGTAGGATGAATGAGGTGAGGAACAGGGTAATCATTCTAGTGTTTATTTTTAATTTATGCATTTACTCTAGGATTACAAGTACCTTTGAGCCAAGGCTCTTTTACAAAGGTTCCGCGTCAGAAATAACAAAAAACAAGGAAGCAACAGTGAAATAACAGTAAACAATTCATGTACAACAGTGCTATTGAGAGAGGTAAATTATAGGAAGAGTAAAGTGTAGAGGAGGAGGAGGAGGAGGAGAAGTGTAGGTAGTTAACAGAAACAGGTATAGTAAAATGTTGAACACAGCTAGGACGCATGTGCCTACAAGGAATGGGTAGGGTCAGGTGCCCGGTGGTGGCAGAGAAACAGGGATGAGAGGAGAGGAGAGGAGAGGGGGAGGATGAAGTTGCAGCCAGAGGCATTTGTCAAAAAATAAATGGGAAGGAGTGATAGAAGGAAAAAGGGGTTTTGGTGAGGGGGCAAATAAGTGCTATAATGGGGCAAGGAGAGACTAATGAGGTAGTATGAAGACATGAGATTTGAAGTAGGGCCACAGAAGCTGGGGATGAAGACTGGGGGGCCTGGGGTTAAGCAGTATATAAGTTAGTTTTAAAGCTGTGTAGATCCTCATCTAGGAGGGGCAGTCACAGGAGCTAGAGGCAATGAGATAGGCCCAGAGCCTGTTTTTTAACAGACTTAGTGTTGAGGCAGAGGAGATGGTGTGGCTGAGACTATTCATCCATAAAGGGAGCCCTATAGGTGAAGGAGCATTGGCCCTGCATAGTTCGACAGCGAGGAACTTGTAGAATCTGGGTTGTCGAGCTCCTGGTGCTTTGTTGGTTGGTGTTTTGATGTGATAAGGCAGTAACACCAGGGGGTGTGAGGCCAAGGCTGATTTTTCCCACCATAGCACATGTGAGATACTTTATATGGTTGGAGAGTTGGAGCCATCCGGATTGTTCATAAAGGGCACAGATGTGGGTGAGGTGGTGGGCACCAGTTGTGAGTCAGCATGCTTTGTTAAGTGCAGTTGTTACATGTCAGAGGGTAGATGTCATGGCGGAGCCATAGATAATGAGGCCATAATCAATAATTGACACCACAGAGCTCTGGACGGCAATCTTCAGGGCCTCTGGGTGAGGTGCTGCCTGTGCTTGTAAAGTAATCCAAGGCATGTGTTGGCAGCTTTAGCCATGCTGTCAATGTGAGCTGTATAGGAGAGATTGGGGTCAAGCAGAATCCCTAGGTATTAGAATGAGTTAACTTGTTCAAGGACAGTCCCCTGCTTGGTGGAGATGGCAAGGGGGTGTTGCTTGTAACGGTTATGTAAACTGTAAAATAGCAATGACTTGGTTTTCTTGTGATTGAGGACTAGTTTATGATTGGAGAACCATGTTCCAATGGCATTGAATCCAAATTGGAGGCTGTGTTGTAGTGGTGAAAGGTCCTTGTGTGTAGAAAAGACAACAGCATCATCCGCATACAGGATGATTTGTTCTGAGCAGGATTGTGGAAGGGAGTTTAAAAAAAGGCTGAAAAGGTGAAGGCCCAGTATGGACCCCTGAGGGACTCCGGAATGGACAGGCAAGGTGTCTGAGATATCATTGGCAATTTTTACTCTTTGAGAGCGGTTATCAAGGTAGCTTCTGAACCAGTGGGCTGAGTCCGGTGTGAGACCAACAAGGAGTAGCTGGTCATACAGCAGCCAATGATGGACCGTGTCATATGCCTTCAAGAGGTCGATGAAGACAGCCCCAGTAAGAAGACCTTTATCAAGGGAACTATGCACTGAACCAGTAAATTGAAGCTGGGCAGTGGTGGTACTATGCCCTTTTCTAAAACCATGCTGTTGTGTGCACGGAATATTATATTTGTCCAAATAATCAGTTTGCTGGTCCGCAACAATATGCTCTAGGCCTTGGATAGTGGTGGCAATATGGAGATCAGGTGGTAGAGTGGCAGGTCTTATCCCCACTTTTGTGGACCGCAGTCACAGTGGCAGTTTTCCCTATTTCAGGGAATGTACTGGTGTAGAGAGAGAGAGAGAGAGGTTAAGAATTTTAGTTAGGGGACTGAGGACCTTGTTAAGTGTAAGTAATAGCAGCTTAAGGTTCAGGGAGTCACTGCCGATTCTGAAAGTGGAGATGGCTGAGGTGATGTGGCAGTGAGCTTCATTCATCTTAACCTCCTCAAGTAAAATGAGGGTGGTTTGACAGAGTGCAGTGTGTGACTGACCATGAAGAAATCGGTGGTAGAACATTACTGAGGTCAGGAAAAGACATGCTAAAGGTATTTGCAATGACCATGGGATCAAGGGTAGTGGACCCTTCAACAATTAACATGGCTGGAGGGGACTTTGATTGTTTCCCAGTAATGTCCTTGATATTGTCCCAGAAAGCACAACCATTTTTCCAGGTGTTGTGAGGACGTCCTTATAATATGAGCTTTTCGTGAGATGAATGGATTGTATGCAGGCATTACCGCCATGTTTGTATTCTTGAATGTCAGATTGTTTGCCTGTGGCTTTAGCCACTGCCCAGAGGTGGTCCCTAGATTTCAGCTGGGAAAGAGCTCTGCAGTTATCCAAGGGTTACAGAGGGCTTTTGTTTTCCATTTTTTTGAAGGAGTGAAGAGGTCACAAGCCTTATTAAAGGAGGTGATGAAGTAGCCGAGGGCTAGGTTAACATCCATCACTTTGTAGATGGGCAGCCAGTCTTGCAAGGATAGGTACTGCTTGAGATGGGTAAGTTGACCACATGGGAGGACTCTGCTCATAATGATTATAGGGGGTGGCTTTAGAAATTTATTGGACCATTCATATATAACCGGGGAGTGGTCACTGAGAGAGTCTGGGAGAACGGAGGTATGAGAGATCCTGGTAGGGTGACTGGTGAGAACCCAGTCCAGCAGTGTACTGGTGCCAGTTTTGTAATTTATTAAAGTTGGTGTGGTGACCAATTGTGAGAGGTTGGCAGTGCCAAAGGCATCCTTAAGAGTGTAGACATCAGATGCGAGCCAGTTTACATTGAAATCACTAAGCAGAATGTGTTCAGAGCCAGGAGGTTGGGAGCTGACGAGGTTAAAAACTTTGATGCCAAGATCTTGATCATGAGGTGAAATATATACAGAGACAATGGTAAGGGGTTTTTGATTGGGACCTAGAAAAATTTTAATGGGTAGAAACTGTGCCGAGGAGGCAGGGATGGGGGTTGGAACAATGTGCCCCAGGAGATTATCCTTAACGTAGATGGCACAGCTCCCCTCCCCTTTTAGACACACGGTCCAGTCTGAAAACATTGTAGCCCTGTAAGGTAATTGCCAGATCAGGAACTTTTGGTGTCAGTCATGTTTCAACTACAGCAAGGATATCAGGATTATGTTGGCTGATAAAGGCTTGGAGTGCCTCAAGCTTTGGTAACAAGCTGCAGATGTTGATGGTTGTGATGGTGAGGGCTTCTAACTCATTCAGAAGGCTTGAACAGCCTGGGCCAGGGTTCTGATAGACATTGCTTGAGATCAGTAGGAGAAGTAGAAGAAGCTTCACTGAAAAGAGGCGTAGGTCCAGTAGTGATAATTTGTGTTTCCTTTTAGCATATGGGCAATAGGTAGAGTCCATATGACAGCCCCGATGATATGCAATGTGTTACAGTGGGGAAAGACTGGCGTTAAGACCAATCTTAGTGGTGTTAAGAAGCAGCCAGATATTTCCAAGTGGAGGCCCATGGGGAGGACTGGTCAAGAAGTGGAGCATTCCCAAGGTGCTACTGGTATTGATTAAGTAGATAGTGGGTACAGGGTGGGGGTGGCATGGGCCAGGGAGAGAGAACAAGGGAGGGATGACAAGGAGGGAGGGAAGGGGAAGGAGCAGGTAGGGGAAGGAACTCATAGCTGGTGTAGGGAGAAAAAAAAAGAAACAGGCAGGAAGCTGTAGTTAAAAGAGAAAATTCTGGCAAAATAGGATTTAGTAGGGAGACAGTGAGATGAAGTTATATAGCAAGTAAAGCAACTGTGACTTTAAGAGGGTAGACTTTTTTTAACTGAAAGAACAAGATCCCTCTAGTGGCAGATCTCTATAACTTGCTAATGGAAAACTAGCCCCCCCAAAAAAAAAGCAAAAACAAAACAGAAAACAGTAATTTTAAGTATAAGAAGGCAATTTGTTGGAAGAATTAGCCCAGGGAAAAGTCACTCGAGATGCAACAATAGAGGGCAGTGTCCAATCAGGATGTGGCTATGGAACGCGCAAAAAATTGAACCTGATAGCTGAGTTCTGTTGTACCTTTGCAGGGTAGAGGAGCTTTCTTCCAGGCAGACCAGCTGAGCAGCACAGGTGAAGGCTTAGTTAGAGCTGACCAAGTGTTGGAGCACTACTACTAGGGGAGATGCCAGGGTTAGAGGGGCAGAGGGGAAACTCTCTCTGGTGGTACGGGAGAGATTATTATTGACAGAGTATGAAGAGGGAAGAGAGAGAGAAGGAACACAGAAAGTAGGACTGTACTGCCTCAAGTGGTGAAGTGTTATAAACTGCAAATGGTAAAGTAGGCTGATTGGTTCAGACACAGCCTCAGCCCTATTGGTTCTTTTCATGGTGCCTCAGCCCTATATATGGGAGTGTTGATCAAGGGAAGTGGGGAGCCAACACAAAGCATCGGTGGGTGAACACCAATCCAAGTGTGCGCCACAGTCCTGTGTCTTACTGTGCCCACGTTCCGAGTTCTGTACCTGCAGCTGTTGTCTGAGAGGGGTTGGGGAGGGTGACCATGATCTGGCCCTCATGACCCTCACAGGGATCCTTAATGTGTAGGCTTTGCTCTGCTGAAGGAAAGGCAGGTGGGACACATCAGTAACTACAGGGATGTAGGGGGAGGAATTAGCATGAATTGCAGGCTACCAGCTACTACTACTTAGTCTGAAATGTGAGATTCTTTGTATTTTTTTTCTACTAGGCAAAGCTATTGGGACATTTTCTAACTGAAATCTTCTTAAGGCAGTACAATGCGATTCCCTTCAGGCACTAGTATCATTATACAATTCCCTTTAAAAGGCCTTTAAGGTACAGCTTTTTTCCCAAGCTAACAGGTTATGCTAGTAGCAAAAAATTAAATATAAAGTAAACTATCTCCACTGCTGTGCCAACCGGAATCTTTTAAATTGCAAAAGACACCAAAAGCACCAGTTCAAAAGTGTGCCACAGTCCTGTGTCTTACTGTGCCTGCATTGAGTTCTGTACTTGCAGCTGTTGTCTCAGGGGTTGGGGACGGTGACTATGATTTGGCCCTCATGACCCTCGCAAGGATCATCAATGTGTGGGCTGTGCTCTGCTGCAGCTGTTGTCTCAGGAGGTGTGGGAGGGCGACCACAATCTGGCCCTCACGACCCTCATAGGAATCCTCAATGTGTGGGCTGTGCTCTGCTACAATTGTTGTCTCAGGAGGTGGGGGGGTGACCATGATCTGGTCTCGCCACCGCAGAGATCCTCAATGTGGGCTGTGCTCTGCTGCAGCTGTTGTCTCGGGGGTGGGGAGGGCAACTGATCTGGCCCTCGCAACTCTTGCAGGGATCCTCAATATGTGGGCTGTGCTCTGCTGCAGCTGTTGTCTCGGGGGGAGGGCGATCATGATCTGGCCCTCATGACCTTCACAGGGATCCTCAATGTGTGGGCTGTGCTCTGCATATATGGCTTCACCAAGGAGCTGTAAAGAGGAATGATAACCTCACTCTATCTACTTCTAATTCCCCTACCAATGCAAAGATGCCACTCACTCTCTGTGCTGCCATTTCACACTGTTTTCCAACCTTTAAGTTATCCACGATGACTACTCCGAGGTCCCTTTCTGTTTTTGTCTCTTCTAACTGATGCTGTCCCATTGTGTACTTTATCCCTGGGTTTCTTTTACCTATATGTGTAACCTTTTTTTTTTCAAATCAAAGTTTATTGGTTTTAAACTACAGAGAACAGATCCAGTATTCATCATTTGTATCATAGAGTGAGTCAAAGAAGTACAATCCTATATACCTTGGAACTGTCCCCTCCCTATCCCAGCCCCTATATGTGTAACCTTGCACTTCTTGGCATTAAACTTCAACTACCAATCCCTGGACCATTCCTTGAGTTTTTTCAGACCTGCTTCCATATTTTTCGCTCCCTCCTGCATGTCTCCTCTGTTGTAGAGTTTTGTGTCATCTGCAAGCAGGCAAACCTTTCTCTTTAATTCATTTGCAATGTCTATGATAAATATGTTAAAAAGGATAGGTCCCAACACAGCCCTCTGTGGAATGCCATTGGTCACTTTGCCTTCCCTTGATAATGACCCATTGACAAGCTCTCTCTGCATCCTATTTTGCAGCCAGTTGGTGATCCAGTTCGCTATTGACCCTGTATGCTTTCTAGCTCCAACTGGAGCTCTACTATTCCTTTGCTACTCTGCTCTGATGCTCTTCCCTTGGTGAAACAAATGCATCTACCTCTTGCCACTGGTGACTCCTGCTCTAGTTACAGTGGAGCTAGTTGAGGTGCAGTGCAGTGTCTCAGGTTACTGTATAACAAACGGAGTTAACTGCCATTGAAATTGGCTTGTTTCCTGCAGTAACTCTGCTGCAGAATGCTGCAGTATTGCATTACATCATGGCAGGCTCTGCAATACATCTACTATCCTATAGTTTAAATCCCCTGACTCCCATTTCCATTTACATGACTATGTCCCCTTCCTCTTAGCAGAACTGCAGTTCATCTTGTCTTGGCTATGGATCACATTCACTTGACTTGAGCTGCGGGCAGGTAAATCGCAATACCTGCACTATCACCATGGCCCTGGAATACCCCCCCAGCACACCTGCCACAGTGGAGCCCAGTATCGTGTTCCACCATAACTAAAGATACCTGGAAACTTATGTTACAAAGGTCTCGGTTGCAACTAGTTGTAATGCATGGTGTCACTTAGTGCCACTGTTTTCAAATGCATAAAATATACACCGTTACCTCCAGTGTTGTTAAAGAGTCAAAAGGTGACATTTTATAGAAACAATGCTGCCCATATGTGTGTCTATTGAGGCCTTTTTGTCTGTGAGCTCTGTTGGTTAGCTGATAAACTGCATGAAGACCTGCAAGTGCAAAGTGATAGTCTTGACTATTCTTGATGGTTCTTCACACACGATACTAATAGAGGTGAGAGTACTCAATACTGGGCATTACTGAACTTTAACTATTGAGCCCCCTATGAATGCCACTTTATTACCACTCTGCACAGCCTTTTACTTATTCCTTCAAGGCAGCTCAAGCATATGGCTAGACAAACATTATCACTATGGCTTCTACAAAGCAGAGAAACATAGAATCTGTTGGCAGATAAGGACCTCCTGGTCCACTAAGTCTACACTATTTACCCTACCTAAAGTGATGCCACAGACCCTACTCAGTCTCTAGTTTACCCTCCCCTCTCCTTAATTCATGAATCATATAACCATTTCAGCACTCACCATCTCCTCTGGGAGGATGTTCCATGTATCCACCACCCTATCTGTGAAGAAGTACTTTCTCACACTTCTTCTGTTGCTACCTCTTCTGTCTTCATAGTGTGCCCTCTTGTCCTCAAGCTTCTTCTTCTTTGGAATATACTTCCTTCTTTTACCTTGTTCTTCCCTGTGAGGTATTTGAATGTTTCTATCAGATCCCCCTTTCCCTCCTTTCCTCCTGTGAGTACATATTTAATTCCTTAAGCCTTTCCTCACAGGGATTTTTATGCAGGCCATTCACCATTTTGGTTGCCCTCCTTTGTACCACATCCATCCTATCTATGTCCTCATGGAGATTGGGCCTCCAGAACTGTACACAGTATTCAAGGTGAGGTCTCACTGGTGATATTATCACAGAATTCCTTAATTTTCATAAAAGCTAATGCAGTTTCAACTTTAATTACTGAGGGATGGAGGGTGAAAGGGGGGATTTATGAGACAGTTATTTTCTGCATTGTATATGTATTTGTATTGTGTTTAATCCCCTGTAATGTACACTGCATTGTTTGTGAATGGGAAAAATAAATGAAGTATATTCAATTTAAAAAAAAAAACTTCAATTACTGACGTTGGTTTGCTTACTTGGTTGCTTCTAACTTCCATCCTCTAAACAAGAAATTACAAAGTTGGCACACACAGCCTCATTTTTAAGGTCTATTAACCTACCAAAATTGGTCATATTGCATTCTCTAGCTTTAAAGTTAAATGACATAATTTGCAGCTTACATACTTGCAAAATTTAATTTAAACATTTCTGAAAGTTTGGAAGCCCATAACTCAGCCCTTTAAAGCTAGAGTTCTAAAACATGAACACTTGTCCAGGAGGTAGTGGGCTTAAAACACACCAAATTCAGTGCAGTTTGGACTAGTTCTTTTAAAATTAAATGGAAACCCCTGACATTTACATTTTGTCAAAATTCTTAAAACTTCTGACAGAAGTATAGGCATAATTTCAATAGAATTCCACCAGTGGCACTTAAATTTTAGCTAGTGCTAATCCTAAGGTTTGGCTGTCTGAATGGGTTGCTAAGAAAGTATGTCAATGTGATATCTCTCAACTCCATTTATTTTTATTGTATTTATTTATCAAGTCTAGGATTAGAAATACCTTTGAGCCAGGGCTCTTTTACAAAGGTTCCACATCAGAGAAATACAAATTATGGGGAACATCAAGACACTACAACAGATCACTACAACAATGTGGACATTGCAAATAGATTACAGATTAATACAATTCAAAGGTAACATTGTAAGCAAGGCAGCCGGTGGCATTTGACAGAGAACACAGATAAGAGATAAGAAGTGCAAGAGTCATAAGAAGAGGGGAAGGGGGCTGAGGAGGAAGGAATGTAGGTAGGGTGGGGGAGAGGGTGAAAAGTGCAGCATTGGGTATACCAAGATGTGAGGGTAAAATCTAGTGGGTGGGGGTCCACTAAAACAGGCAGGGAAGTGGAGAAACAAAGTTAAGTTGGGCAGTCACAGGAGCTGTTGGTAGGCAGATAGTCCTAGAGCCTAGTTTTAAACATACCAATTGTTGGGGCAGAGGAGATGGTGGGGCTGAGGCCATTGAACCAGAGTGGCACTCGATAAGCAAAAGAGCATTGTCCCTGTGAAGTGTGACAGTGGGGGACTTTCAGTAGCTTTAGAGTGGATTTCCAAAGGCACTGTTTGTTGGTTCAGTGTTGTAACAGAGTTGAGACCCCAGAAGGTGCAAGGCCAAGGTTTTCGCCATGGAGCAGGTGAGAAACTATATGTGGTCTGATATTTGGAGCCAGCTGGTCTGGGTGTACAGGTCCCATGTGTGGGTGATATGGTGAGCACCATTGACGAGCCGACATGCCTTATTTAAGGCAGTTGAGAGGCACCTAAGGAATGTGGTTGTGGCCGAGCCATAAATGATGAGACCATAGTCTATTACAGAGATCACAGAGCTCAGGACTGCAACCTTCAAAGCTTCTGGCATGAGATGTTGTCTGTGTTTGTATAGGAGACCAAGCCATGTATTAGCAGCTCTAGTTACATTATCTACATGAGGTCCATAGGAGAGATTAAGGTCAAGCTGTATCCCAAAGTATTTGAAGGACCCCACCTGATCTAGCATGTCCCCTGGGTGGTGGAGATAGCCAAGTGGTGTAGCTTGTGTGGGTTATGAGAGCTGCAGAGGAGCATAGATTTGATTTTCTTATCATTGAGGACCAATTTATGATTAAAAAACCATGTCTCTACAGAACTGAAACCAAGTTGAAGGTTGTTTTGAAGAGTTGCAGGATCTTTGTGAGTGAGAATACAACAGCATCATTGGCATATAGTATGATGTATGATCTGCTCAGAGCAGTGGTAACGGAGGGAGTTTAAGAAAAGGCTAAAAAGGAGGGGGCCCAGTTTTGATCCATGTGGGACACCTGAGTGAACAGGCAGGGTGTCAGAAAGAGCATCAGCAATTTTTAGTCTCTGTGACTGGTTTCCTAAGTAGTTTTTAAACCAGAGAGAAGAGTCAGGTGATAGCCCGGTATTCAGTAGTTGGTCAATTAGTAGTCCATGGTGTACTTGAATAGCTTGGCAGAAGACACCAGGAGAAAGGACTGCTGTGTGACTGAACTTCTCTGCTGGGAATAAAGTAAAAGAACTTTTGTACTTGGACCTTTAATTTAGGGTAAAAATACTAACATACAAAAAAAAAGTGTGTGTTTGGGTTAACTGAACTGAATGGGTATCTGAAGAGTTATCTAGGTGTAAATCTCAGGTGACCGAAAGGACTTAACTGCTGTGAGGTTTAAATTACTTGTAGAAAGATCTGGTAAGCAGGGGGAGTGGCTTAGCTAGAAGGAAGCTACATTTAAAAACTGCCTTAGAAAGATTCTGCTAATAGCTTTGCAGAAGAAACCAGGAGAAAGGACTGCTGTGTGACTGAACTTCTCTGCTGGGACTATATTGCCCTCCTCCCCTCCCCTTCCTCCACCCAGCCAAAGCTAGTTCTATTTTTATAGGCACAGGATTTGACTGACAACAGGAACTTCCTGTTTAGGGGCAGGAAGTGAGTGATCACAGAACCACCACGGACCCACCATCCTAGAAGGGCAAGAGTAGCTCTCCAGCCCCCTCTAGCTGCTGGAGGTCTGCCTCTGAGCAAGTAAGTGGTCTACTGAGAAATATAGGATATTCTTGTCTCAGAACAGGACAATCAGGAGCTTAAAGGGCACACAGGCAGAAAGTAAGGTGAGAGAGAAAAAAGCAGAGGAAAGAGTAAGGATTGCAAACAGTTAAGGGGCCAGAAATAAGACATGATTGAGTGGTGCAGTGAGTGGCTGTGGAGCAGCAGTCTTCCGAAGGTGTTCTGGAGGATACGATGTTGTCCCATCTGCAGGCACCTCTCTGGGCTGAGGGAGGAGGTTGCTCATCTCCAGGCTGAGTTGGCCAGGATTTGTGGGACCTCCTCTTCCACCCAGGGACCACCAGTGCCACTGCTGTTGCCTCAGAGGTTGCCAATAAAGAGGAGCAGTTGGACCACAGTGGGCTCAGGGAGGGTGAGGGTGGTGGAAGAGAGGCACATCCCTCCAGTTGTACCTTTCCACAATTCCTATGCCATTCTGGCAAAGTGTGGTTCCTCTATGGAGGCACCCACAGTGGAGACCAAGGAGGATGCTGGGAACTGCCACAAAGGAGACCCACAGGAGGGTGGCAGGGGACCCTGCAGGGGAAGGAAGCAACTCCTGGTGGGGGACTCCATTGTTAGGAAGGTAGAACTGGGGGAGGAAGGGGAGAGGGAAGTAAGGTGCCTGCCTGGTGCCATGGCTTGGAGGGACAGGGAGCGAATCCTCAGTATTGCCGGAGCAGCTGCATAGGGGAAGGATCTGGACATCATTGTGCTAGGGACAAATGACCTGGCTAAGAAAGGGATTAGAGACATGCAGGTAGAGTTTAGGAATTGGGGAGGGCCTTAGTCAAGTAGCATGCACGGTAACCTTCTCGGAGGTGCTACCCATCTATGGCATAGGAGAGGCTAGGGCTTTCTGCACCATGGGATTCAATCAGTGGTTGAAAAACTGGTGTGGAGCTCAGGGATTTGGCTTCATTGGGGACTGGGGCTCCACCTGGAGTGATGCAAGCCTATACTGGCATGATGGGCTGCATCTATCTGGGAGGGGAACCAGGATCCTAGGTGATAGGTTTAAAATGCTTCATTGGCAAGTTTTTAAACTAGCCAAGGAGGAGGCACTGGGAAGAAGAAGGAAAATCCTAGCCCCCCCCAAATAATCACGTAAGTAAGTGCAGAAAACACCAACATAGAGGTGTCAATAGGGAGAAGGGCAGGGGTAAATGGAGAAAGTGACAAAGGCAAGAAGGACAGGGATGGGGCAAAAGGGGGTAAGGCCATCAGGAAATGGAGGGTAATGAGTATCAATGCCCGTAGTCTGGGCAACAAGCTCCCTGAACTGATGGCCTTTATGGAAGAGGGATGCCTGGATATCATAGCAGTCACAGAAACATGGTACACAGAGAACCATGACTGGGATGTTAACATACCAGGGTACATAACCTACAGGAGAGATGGGCAGGGGAGAAGAGGGGGAGGAGTAGCTCTCTATGTAAAGGAAGGGATAAAAGCAACTGAACAAAAGAGTAAACAGGGAGGAGAGGAGGCACTGTGGGTCACCTTGGAGACTGGAAAGGGCACCACAATCCGCACAGGGGTTGTGTACAGAACCCCATGTCAGGGGGAGGGAATGGACAAGGATATGATAGAAGGCATTCTTAGAATGGCAGAGAAAGGGGGGAGATACTGTTGATGGGAGACCTAAATATGCCAGATGTTAACTGGAGGACATTTGCTGCAGCCACATGCAAGAGCAGGGCCATTCTTGATGCCCTATAGGTGGCAGGCATTAGACAGCTAGTTTCAGAATCCACTCATGAGGGAGAAATCTTAGACCTCATACTCTCAAACGGGGGCAGTGAGAGGATCTCAGATCTAGAAGTGGGTTGCCATCTGGGGACAAGTGACTATCAAACAGTGTGGGTCACGTTAAACTCAGCTACAGGGCCAAGCCATACAAAAGTGAGGGTACTGAACTTTAGGAGGGCTGACTTTGGCAAGATTGGTGAGTGCCTCAGAAAAGCACTAGCAAACAGGCTAGAAGGAGGTGTGGAACCACAATGGGGAATTATCAAAACTGCCATCCCAGAGGCAGTTTAGCAAATAAACAAATCAAAATGAAAGAAAAAGCCACTATGATTCTCAAAAGAGGTGGCTGTGAAAGTCAGAAAGAAAAAGATAGCATTCCGGAAGTATAAGGAAACACAGAAGGAGCAGGACAGACAGCTGTACCAGTTAAGGCAGAAGGAAGCAGGGAGGGAAGTCAGAATAGCAAAGGCCCAAACTGAGGAAAAGATAGCCAACTCAGTTAAGAAGGGATAAAACCTTTATTGGTACATCAGCGGCTGAGAAAGACAAATGGAGAGGATAGTGAGGCTGAATAGAATGAACGTGGATGGGCAGAGGGGACAGTGAAAAGCAGGAATACTGAATGAATATTTCTGCTCAGTATTCACAAAGAGGGGCAAGTGCCTAGTCCAGTTAACAGAAGCACTCTTGATAGGGGGGTTGATACCAGTCCTTTCACAGAAGAAAGGGTTCTGCAAGAACTCCTAAAACTGAAGGTGGACAAAGCAATGGGTCCTAATGGAATACCCCAGAATTCTAAAAGAATTAAGGAGGAACTAGTGAAACCACTGGCTACTCTTTTTAATAAATCATGGAGGATGGTGTGGTACCCGGACTGGAGGAAGGCGGATGTGATTCTCCTTCACAAAGTGGGACCAAGACGGAGGCAGGAAACTACAGACCTGTCAGTCTGACCTCTGTGGTAGGGAAAGTGATGGAGTCACTTCTGAAGGAAAGAATAGTTGAGTATCTAGGGCCAGTGAGCACAGGACCCAAGCAGCATGGGTTCACAGCGGAAGGTCATGTCAGACGAATCTAATAGATTTCTTTGACAGGAGACCAAAGTAGTAGACCAGGGAGGGCCTGTGGACATGGTCTACCTAGACTTTAGCAAGGCATTTGACACAGTCCCACACAAAAGATTAATAGTCAAATTAACCAGCCTGGGAGGACCCAAGGTGGTAGCCTGGGTAAAACATTGGCTGGACAACAGGACACAGAAGGTAATTGTAAATGGACTCCACTCTGAAGAAAGGGGGTTACTAGTGGGTACCGCGAGGTTCAGTACTGGGTCCAGTCCTTTTAATGTCTTCATCAGTGACATTGCAGAGGGACTGAAGGAAGGCATGCCTTTTGCAGATGACACAAAGATCTGCAACAGGGTTGATACACAAGGAGTCGTGGAAAGGATGAACAGGGACTTGGCAAGGTTGGAGGAATGGCCAGAAGTATGGCAGCTAGGATTCAATGCAAAGAAGTGCAAAATAATGCCCCTGGGGAACAAGAACCCAGGGGAAGAATACACAATGGGTGGGGAGGTAGGAACAACAACAAAAAAGGAAAGGGACCTGGGGGTAATCATATCAGATGACCTTAAGGTTAGCAAGCAATGTGAGAAGGCAGTAGGGAGGGCTGGGGGTATACTGGGATGTATAGGGAGAGGCACCATCAGCAGAAAACAGGAAGTTGTTATCCCTCTGTACAGACAGTTGGTAAGAGCCCATCTGGAGTACTGTGTCCAGTTCTGGAGACCCCATCTCCGCAAGGACATAGACAGGATAGAGGCAGTCCAAAGGAGGGCAACTAAAATGGTGCAGGGTCTGCAAGAGAAGCCATATGAGGAGAGACTAAATGAGCTTAATATGTATAGCCTTGAGGAAATAAGGAAGAGGGGGGACATGATAGAAACTTTTAAGTACCTCAGTGGAATCAACAAAGTCCAAGAGGGTAGCATCTTTCAGAAAAAGAGACTTGCAAGAACAAGGGGACACAATTTAAAGATAGAAGGAGGGCGATTCAGGGGCAATGTGAGGAACTATTATTTCACAGAGAGGGTAGTGGATGCATGGAACAGCCTTCCTGAGGAGGTTGTGGGGTCTAAAACTGTGGGAGAATTCAAGAATGCATGGGACAGACATAAAGCAATTCTTGTGGGGGGTAGGAAGAAATAGGCTGTTGGTTAATTAGGATCTGCAGCCTATCCTGTCTAGTAGGGAAATGGGCAGACTAGATGGGCGTAGCTGTCCTTATCTGCCATCAAAGTCTATGTTTCTATGTTACTGTATCAAAGGCCTTGGAGAGGTCAACAAAAACAGCCCCGTGAGAAGGCCATTGTCAAGGGATTTGTGCAAAACTCCAGTGAACTCAAAAAGGGCTGTGGTGGTGCTGTGACCTTCCCAGAAACTGTGTTGTTGTGGACAAGGTATATTGTATTTATCCAAGTGGTTGGTAAGTTCATCAGCCATGATGCACTTGAGTGCCTTAGAGAGTGGGGGCAGTATGGAAATAGGGCCATAATTTGAGTTATTTGTCTTATAACCACTTTTATGGACAAGTGTCATGGTGGCTGTTTTCCATAAGTCTGGGAATTTTCCACAGCTGAGAGAGAGGTTTAAGATTGTTGTTAATGGATGAATTACCTCATCGAGTGTGAGCAACAGAAGCTTATGGTCCACGGCGTTGTTACTAGATCTAGATTTAGAGATAGCTGCAGTAATATAGCGGTGAGCTTCATTCAGCCTTACCTCCCTGAAGTAGAAGAGGATGGTTAGACTGTGGGGCTGAGGTATTTGGGGAGTAGGCCCTGTTTTCGATAAAGTCATGGGGTAGGACAGCACTAAGGTCGGAAAAAGCTGTGTTAAAGATGTTTGCAATCACCTTGGGGTCAAGGGTTGAGGATCCATCAACCATTAACATGGCTAGAGAGATTTTGGGCTGCTTCCCAGTGGCATCCTTGATATTGTTCCAGAATGCATGACCATTTCCCCATATTGGTGATAGCGTCTTTGTTATAGGTGGATTTCGTGATCTGGATGGCTTTTGTGCTGGCATTTCATGCTTAATGTAATTTTGGATGTCCAGTTGTTTGCCAGTGGCCCTGGCAGCTGCCCAGAGGTGGTCCCTTAGTTTCAGCTGTGAGAGAAGAGCCACAGTGAGCCATGGGTTAGAGAGAGATTTTGTTTTGCACCTTTAGCAGGGGCAAAGAAGTCACAAGCTTTGTTGAAAATTGACATGAAGTGATCAAGAGCCAAGTTAACATCTGTTGCTTCATAGATGGGTAGCCAGTCTTATAGAAGCAGGTATTGTTTGAGATGTGGAAGTTTTCCACTAGGAAGGACTCTGCTAGCAATGATTTAGGGAGTGGGATTGAGGAATTTGTTGGACCATGCACATATGACTGGGGAGCAGTCACTGAGATAGTCTGAGAGAACTGTTGTATGAGAAATCCTTGTGGGGTGAGTGGTGAGGACCCAATCCAGGAGGGTACTGGTGCAAGTCTTCTAATTAATCCTAGTAGGGGAGTTTACCATTTGCATGAGGTTAGCAGCTGAGATGGAGTCTTTATAGGCACTGGTGCCCAATGCTAACCAGCTTATGTTGAAATCCCTTAATAAAATAAGTTCAGTGTCAGGAGGATGAGAGTTGATAAAGTTTAGGATGTCATTGAAGACATGTTTAGGGTTCCTGGGTGGGATGTATATGGAGACAATAGTCAGGGCTTTACAGTTGGGATCTAGGACAATTTTTACTGGCAGAATCTGGGCCAAGGTAGAAAGTGATGGAGTTGCTACAGGGCACCATGACAGGGAGTCTTTGATATAGATTGTGCAACAACCACCTTTTTTGGACATCCGGTCCAGCCTGTGGACATTGTAACCCTGTATTGTTACTGCCAAATCAGGAACTTTAGGTGTCAGCCAGGTTTCCACCACTGCAAGGATGTCAGGGTTGTGTTGGCATATGAAGGCTTGGAGTGCATCCAGCTTTGGTAGTAGGCTGCAGATAATAATGGTTGAAAGGATTAGGGCACCTGCAGTTTGTCTGTAGCCTGAGCTTCTAGGGCCAGGATTGAGATGGACGTTGCCTGAAATGAGAAGGAGGAGAAGTAGGAGTTTTAAGGAGCAGAATCGCAGCTCTTTGAGATATAGTTTTGATCATTGTTTCCAGGAGTAGAGGTTTCAAGGTTGCAGGCGGTATCCCATATGGACTGCAAGGTGGACTCCTTGCCTTGCAAATCAGAGATTGTGCTTAAAAGAAATCAGTGATATATCTTATAAAATGTGTAGGCAACCAACAAGTGACAGTGGATCTCTACCAGGGTCCTGTGGGTGAAAACAAAATGCGGAGGAGTCTGTTCTGGAGTGACTGGAAACTGAACAAACAGAACATGAACCAGGCAGACTCTCTCACACTGTTTATTAAACGTCTGTTTATTGGTGGCAGAGTTTTGTTTTTTTCCCCAACGTTTTGTGTCCTGTGCCATTTCCTCAGTATTCTTTAAAACTATTTATGCAATAGGTGTGAACAAAATATCCATTACATAACTCCTGATATTCGAGCTATTGTGTATGTGAATTTCATTTATGTGCATAGTAGTTATACCATCAGCATTTATGTACACAGTTGTTAAGTTAGTAGGTCCAGCATAAGCACTTGTAACTAATTTAGAATATTCTGCCTTTACTAGCAGTAATAACCATATCAAATGTGAATAACGAAAACAAAAGCATGGTACTGTGAGCTTGAAAGTTGTTCGGCACAAAAATATTTACAAAATCAGTGGTGTTTCATGTATAGCTACCTTTTAGTTATTTTATAATTAGCAAAAAAAAAACAGCAGAAAATTAAATTTTTTGCACTTTTTTGGCAGACAAATGCAAATAAATGATAGCATGGTACTTTGAGCACAAATCCTGTTCACCACAAAAATGTTTACAAAATGAGAGATGTTTTATTTATAGATACCTTTTCAATTTTTGTTTATAATTAGTCAAAAATGACAGAACGTTCAATTGTTTGCATGTTTTTGATGGACAAATGCCCCTTCCCCCCAAAAAAGCCAAAACCAAAAGAATAACGCATCAAACTTTTTCATTATATTATGGCCATAATATGACATTGCAGTGTCCATAGCAACTGGTTAGCAACATTTATGCTAAGTTGAGCTACACTGGGAAAACCACAAAAAGTCCATGTAAGTGTATATTATACATTAAATACACAATTTAATACAAAACTCCCTGCACTGTTCTAAAGGATCCCAATTGCATAAATGGAATATGTAGCAAGGACCTTGTGGAAATACATTATTTTCACTTGAGTTGTCTGACCTTGAGCGCATTATTCATGGCTTATGCCACTCATGAGGTTACCCAAGATCAAACAGCTCTTATGAAAATAAATCATGTATTCCACAGGTTCCTGTTACTTATCCTTATGTATGAATAAGAAATAAAGAGGGCATCTACAATAAAGTGATACCACCATATTGCCCTCTGTTTATGAGAGAAAAACTGGATTGGGGTAATAAACAGTGGAGATGAAGGCTAAAGTATTTATTAGCCTCCCTGATCTAGATATTCCCAAGGAAATTGAGACAACAATGGTGCTATCACTATCATAACTAACATCAGAACTAAACTGCAGCAAGGAAAAAAAAAATTAAAACTGCCGAAATCTGTCAGGCTTCAGTTCAGCTGTGAGAAGGCAATGTTTCTCACAGACATGTTGTAGCATTGCTAAATGTCTTTGATTACCTGCTGCTTGCTGAAATGGGAGGGCAGCCTGGGCTTTTTTCATCTGGGTGAGAAAAGTCTGCCTGGTTTATGTTCTGTGAGTACATCTTCCAAAACAGAACGTTCAATCCAAGATGCCAGATGCATTGTGGGACTTTGTGTGAAAATTATTTTCTGGAGGAGAACTAAACTGTAGCATTAATCTCTGACAGTATTTCATGCATCAAATCCACTCTTTTTACTTCTCAGTGACATAAAGCCTATTTTAGAAGGGACACGGGGAAATGTTTAAGGCAAAATCAGGGATGTACCAGAAAATCAAGGAGAGTTGAGAGGCATGCCCAAGTGTAGGTATATGCTGTCTCATCCTGCTTTCATGTGGTACAAATTGACCAATGAAGTTGTAGGGTTTTAGACCTATGTTATACATGGGAATACAGTTCCCTGCTGAAATGTTCCCTCAATAAAGTTTGTGCCAATGATAGCGATAGACAGTAGAACAAATCCTGGCCAGAGCCCATATGGCTGTGGAGCACTTTTGGGAAGCATTAACCCATTATTTCTAATGAAGTTGTGCAATGCAGATCTGTGGAGAGGCAGTTTCAATGTGGTCTTCCTATTACACATTTTTTACAATGTGTTTTTCTAGAATATGCCTGCTGGTTGCTATAAAGTTAGTCTGGATAGTTCACAGAAGAAATGGCTTCTTGTTTTCAGAGGGGCTGTACTGAACATCTACACAATATTATGCTGCATTGTGTAAAATCAGAATGCACTAAAAACAATATTTTACATCTGGGCATATATTAAGTGCTGGATCAATGCCTGAGCAGAAAGATATGTTGCACAAAGGGTGCACCGGTCAGCACTGGTACAACATTTAAAGAGAATGCACCACTTCTACAGAGTGTTCATACAGTGAAGCCCACTAGGATGAAGCACAGCACTACAAAAGTCTGCAATACAGTTACTGCAGCAAATGATGCAATTTCAAAGGGAGTTAATCCATTTTCTCATGCAGCAAACCTATGACACTGTGCTTCATCCTGGCCGGCTTCATCATTCCTGTTGAAAACATGACCCTGGATGGGAGTCTTAGTGCAGGTGGCAGCCAAGTCAGGTGCATCCAGGGTGACCCTGACTTAATACCTTCTAGAGGGAATGTGTGGCACATACTGGTGTGCACCACAGCTCCCATAGGTGACATTCAGCCAAGGAATGCAAATGAACTAACTGAGCATGCAGGGTGCAAAGGGGCCATATGCATGCTCATTACCAGTCTATTTGCATATTGGCATGGGGATGAATGGACCAGAGCAGCTCTTACCCACAAGGCCCAACCCCAGTTGCTCCCATGTGGGACAGACCCTGAAGTCTCTGGTGGTATAGTGGCACTCCCCACCCCTTCCACCAGCCCCAATTGTACTAGAGTCCAGGTTGTATCAGTTTCATATTGTAGGTACCCCAGTGCCATCCCTAATTGCACCTGAATACACCCACAGTCCACATCCATAGTGTAGTGGTTCCCAATCCTCCTCAATGGTGCACAGACAGCCCCCTCGCTGCCCCTAGGGCAATCCCATTGTGATGACTGGCTCTATAATGGGATCATGCTATTCTTTCAGTGGGTGGCAGAACACTTGCACTAAGATACTGGAGTGTGTTATATATAGGCATGAGTTATGTGTGGGTGACAACACTCAGCGACCATACTCCTCAGGCACTCACATGCGGATCCATTTTTTCAGTGCCATTGCACTGTTCAGTGTGAGTACTGGCTGATGCTGCAACCACTCACGCAGGTCCCAAAGCAGGCTATTACAGCCGATCTTTCATTCATTTGTACAACTGAGGAACTGTGGATGAACTGTCTATAGCCTGAAGTGTACACTGCAAATGGCATTACAGGATACCACTCCCCGTGGCACCCAGGATACTTCTGATGTCCTGAGGGTGGCATGTTACACAGGGGAACAGGGGAGAGTGTGGACTTGCACTGGTGTACAACAGTAGGAAGATACAGCATTGACAAGGCATGCATTGGAGGTATGTAAATTTCCTCTTTAGTTTGCCATGGATGTACTCACAGCTGCATACACTGGTGGATCAGCAGCTGGCATGGTGCCCCAATGTATGGTACAGACAGTTGAATCATTCCAGAGTGCAGGTCCCCAGCCCAGGTTCAGTGCAGTCAATGGCTGGCCATGGCAGGATGTTGAGGGTAGTGCCAGTCTATGCAGCAGTTTGGGTATGGGGGGAGTGAGGGTGTCTGTGTACAGGGGTGGTGGATGGGAATCCTCTAGACTATGGATATAGACCATGGTTTCCTCTGGTGCAATCAGGTCTGGAGGGGCCCTACACTATGGAGCACTTCAGTGATGGAGTTAGCTAGATTGATGATGAAAAGGGAGTGCCCCTAGTCTATCAGGGCTG
This sequence comes from Neoceratodus forsteri, assembly GCA_016271365.2. Lineage (NCBI taxonomy): Eukaryota > Metazoa > Chordata > Ceratodontiformes > Ceratodontidae > Neoceratodus > Neoceratodus forsteri. Next base: position 51,662,570 of record JADMNL010000035.1, read on the forward strand.
CCAGGCTGCTGTGCACCTGGGTGCACATCTACAGCCTGCCTGAGGGTGGCTCACCAGGTTAGGCCAGCTATTCATGGCCTAACTGTGGGCTGCAGTGTTGTAGACTGTGAGGGGCACATTCTCACTAAATATGCTGCAGAACAGCATATGCATGGGCTTGCCCCTCAACTTGAACAGCTAACCACTTGTGTGTACCCTGGCCCAATCTCTTGTGGACGGTGCATCCCACACGTTTGAATATCACACTGTTGTGCATTGTTGGAGTAGTTGTGTGGCACATCTCACTTTTCCACCAGGATGTGCTGCATATCTCCTTTGAATATGGGGGCCCTGAACTTGGTAGCCTGACTACAGTAGCATGTCAATACAGTGAGTATAGAATAGTGAACCTAAATGGGCAAATCAAACATAGTGACAGGCACAATAGCGAGGGGCAGTAAACAGTGACAGCACAATTGGGTGACCGGTGTTGGCCAATACCCTCACCTTCAATGAGTGGCATGGAGTAAGAATCCTAGAAATAGGGGGTCAGGGGCACTGTCCTCTGTGGGGGGTGTGGAGGTCAGAGTCCCCCTATAGAACACAGTTGGCTGGAAGGGATCATTATACAGGTTTTGGAGGTTCTGCTAAGATTCATACAGCGAGTACCCATGTGAGCTTTTGTAGCTGTTTTGTGCTGCTCTGTTATTTCCGTGTGCTCTTGTTGTTGTCACTATTTCAGATTTGCCATTGTGACGTTCGCTGTCATTGATGTTCTCATATTACATGGAGCCCCTGAATACATTGTAAAAATGGTAAAATTGTGACCCAACTGAAAACAAGATGTTGCATCTAATCTGGGAGAGCCTGAGTAAATATAGTCCATAAATGTGTAAATGAACATCCCTGAGACAATGAGATGTAGCATTTCCTTTGCCCTGTCCAGGATGTAAAATTTAGGATAAAAAATATTCAGTGCTCCTAGATCCAAATAACCATTACTTCGTAAGAAGCTATCATTTTCCCTGTGTTTTCCCCAAAAAGGCAGAATCAAATCCCTGTACAAATCCCAGCAAATTTTTCCATAAGTCACTGGTTCTTTATTTATGACTTTGTTCTTTATTTCTTATATTGGCAGCCTTTTATTAGGAAAACAACTCTGATTTGCTGCTCATTATTAATATTACATGTCACAATGGTCTTGGAATGATTTGGATTTATATGCTATGCATAAGGAATAATGGGGGACTATATAAAAGAACAAATATCAAGCTTATTATTTAATGAACTATACTCAAAATTAGTAATCACATGTCAGACAATCTTTCAAAAGATATGAGTAATGCTTATAAACAAATGTGTTGCAAATAAATATATATACATATATATGTATACATACTGTATATATCTATCTCTCTCTATAAATATTGATAGTTATATACAGTATATATATATATATATATATATATATACACACACACACATTATTTTGCATCATATAGTTGTTAGTTTTACAGAAAAATTTTCATACACTTTTTTCTGTCCACCTGATGGAATCTTGAATGAGTTAAGTAAATGTTAATATTTTGTCAAGGCCCTGATCTAACAACTCAAGTAAATACACACTCAGTACATCATATTATAAAATGACAAAAAACAGTCTTCTGTTTGCAGTTGGTTGATCAGTAATTTTATAAATGGCATAAGTTATTTTTGTCACATCTCTTTTTTTTTACCATAATAATTGTTATATTTATTTCTGTTTAAGAGCACAAAATACATAAAATTGTAACGGATAACGATGTGACAAAATATACAGTTCATCACACAATTGTTGAAAAGTGGATATACTTATAGCATGCTAAATACAACTTTAGTAATAAATAGATGATTAATGACATGTAAAAATGATTGTACCTCAGACCTTATAACTATAATCAATTCAACTTATTTAACTAATAAGATAAATAGGAGTTTAAAAACATTGATTCATTAATATCAGAGACCTATAAAGATTTATTATTATAAGATCTATAAACTAAAATCATATCCCTGTGTAACTAAAGTAATTCTTGAGGAATTCATCTTCTGCAAAAAGGCTCCTCTAATGATTAGGAATTGGTTTAGTCTGTTGGAGAGCAAATAAGAAAGTATTTAATTGTTGGCAGTGTAACTCATTATATTTAACCATTCAGTAAGGGAGGGTACCTTAGGATCTTTCCAGTATTTTAATATTAAATGCTTGCCACAGACAGAAGCCACTGACAACCATAACATTTGCTGATAAGAGGGGATAAGGGTAGGTGGTGATATCCCTAGAATAAATAAATCTGGAGAGGGTATAGTAATGTAAAAACAGGATTCATATATTTTACCCATCTCTGGCCAGAATTCTCTTAATTTCAAACAGTCCCATAACATGTGGGATATATTGGCATCAGGGGAATTACACTTCCAACAATGTGAGTCAGGAGAAATGCCATATTCATGGAACTTGGCAGGGGACATATAATATTGATGCAAAATTTTGAATTGAATAAGCTGACCTTGAAGATCCTTGTTCCCATGATAAGCATGTTCCCAAGCTGATGCCCAGTTCTGCTCCTGTATTGCAATTCCCAATTCTACGTCCCATTTCTGTCTGGCAGAAAAGGTGAGAGGTGCAGAATTAAGAGAAGAGATAAGTGATTTGTAAACTAAACTGGCTCTCCTCTTAATGTTGCACAACTTTATCAGTTGATCCCATTCCCTGCAGTTGTTTAAGGAAAGATCCTCATTTAAAAAATGTTCAGATAATAGGTGTCATAATTGTAGTAGTAATGGAAGTGGAACCATGGGAGAAGGTGTCTTTCTTTAATTTCCTTGAAGGACATTAAGATGTCAGAGTCTTTGTGAAATATGTCAGCAATTTGTTTAATACCTGCTTGGGCCCAAACACTTTTGGACAGTAGTATTTATTTCTTTGTACAAGATAGATTGGCCCAGAAGGGCATTGATTTGATGGGTTTATCAGCAGGATTAATAGCTTTGTTTATCTTCCTTAACACCCTGAACAAGTTACATAGACAGGGGTTGCTTTTCAAAATTTTGGGGGTGGGGAGATAAATATAGTCAGAGAAATAGTTGGGACTTAGCAACACTGACCCTAATGACAACCAGAGAGGAGACTGAGCATTGTCTACAGTGTTTGGTTGTAGGTGACCCACAGCCTGTTTGACCAAGAAGGCCCACTGATATAACTCCCATTGAGGAAGGGCTAGACCCCCTAGCTCATATGGAGCACACAATTTATTAATGCTTAGACAAGGTGGTTTTATCCCACAGAGGAAAGTCTTTACTAGCTGATTTAATTCATCAAGTAACAATTTGGGTAGTAGATTTGGAATATTTTGAAACAAATAGAATATCCTAGGGGCAATGATCATTTTGACTGAGTTCACCTTACCCAAGAGGGATAGATTAAGTTGGCCCCAACAAATTAAATCTTGTTCAGTACTGCAGAACAGAGGCAGGTAGTTGAGTTCAATTAAGGCTTCGAGATTGGTGGAGATTTGTGAGCCCCAAATAAGTTATGTGGCTTTTAAACCAGCCCTTTTCAAAGGTTTCATTAAGGTTTTTTAGTATAAAGGGAGAGGGTTTAGGATATAATGCTTGGGACTTGTTCCAGTTAACTTGTAGACCAGAAATAGAGCCAAAATCAAGTAATAGTTTCTTAAGAATCCCACAGGATGGAGTGGGTCTGGATAAGGTTAATAACAAATCATCTGCAAATGCAAATACTTTATGAATAAATGAACACATTTTAAGGCCAAAAAATACCAGGATGTTCATCTATAGCCCTAATCAGGGGTTCAATTGCTAGAATAAACAACTATGGAGACAGGAGATAACCTTGCCTGGTTCAGCAGTGCAGTGGAATAGGCTAGGATATATGACCATTTGTTAGTACTTGAGCAGAAGAATCAAAGTGTTGTAATGCAAGGAACATGTAGTCCCTGGACAGGGAGTCAAAAGCTTTAAACAAATCCAGGAAGAACACTAGATAGGGTTTCTTGATCTTGTTGGCATACCATAATACGTTTAATAACCTACAAACACAATCTATCCCAGATCTACCATGAATGAATCCTACCTGCTGCTTACCAATCAGATCACAGATAAATTTTGAATATGGACGGTTAGGGTTTTTGCAAAGATTTTATCGTCTGAATTAATTAGAGATGTTGAGTGGTAACTGTCGCAACAAAAAGGGTCCTTTTTTTGTGTATGAGAGTAACTAGAGCCTGCATCAGTGTTGGGGGTAAGGAATGTAGGTCACAAGATTCATGAAACATATAAAATAAATGGATGGATATCTTGGGGCTCAGTAGTTTATAGAATTCCCCCAGGAACCCATCTAAACCAGGGGCCTTACTATTAGGTAAACAGATAATAGCAAGATAGACTTCCTCCAGAGATAGCTTCTTATGAAGTTGTTCCTCCTTTACTTTAGTTAGTTTGGGAGTTTTAATGGAGGAAAGAAACTGTTTTATTTTTTCAATATCCACACTTCTTTTATCATATATATCGGTATAAAACTCTTTAAAAAGAGTACTGATTCCTTTACTGTTATTAAGTATCTTCCCAGTTGTATCTTGGATGCCTGGAATAATAGTCTGATCCTGTAACATTTTGAGCCTGTATGCCAATAGTTTCCCAGCCTTTTCCCCTGACTCGCAGTAACTCTGCTTTGTATGAAATAAAGCTTATTCTGCATGTACAGAAAGAAGTTTATTAATATCAAATTTAAGCAGAGTAATTTCATATATAAGGGTCTGATCAAATTGACCTGAAGAACTTACTTCAGTTTTTAAAGCCTTTAACCTGGCCTGTTTGCTGTCTAAAAGTCTAGCTCTCTCCTTTTTCTTGGATGCCAAGAAACTGATAATTCTACTTCAAATAAAGGCTTTGTAGTCCTCCCATAGACAAGCATAAGTAACCTCCCCATTATTATTGTTTAAGAAATAATCATTCATCTCCTTAGTGATCCAATCCACAAACTATTTGTCCTTTAGTAGGACTACAGTCATCCTCCATCTATATGATTTTTGATGGCCCTCACCCAATACAACATTAAAGGAAATCAGGGCATGATCTGAAATAATAATGCTGTCAATGTCAGAGTCCAAAACAGAATTAACAACAGCAGTCGAGACAAATAAATGGTCAATTCTACTGAGAGTGTAATACCCACTGGAGAAAAAGGTACAATCCTTGCCCTGTGGGTGAACCAACCTCTAGACATTTGTGAGAGATAACAACTCAAGAAGGTTATGAAGAGATTTGCAAGCTTTAGGTATAAAGGAGCTGGTCTAGGAGGGTTCTATTAAGAAAAGGGTCTATAACCTCATTGAATTCCCCACCTAGTATAATGGTATGATCTATGTAATCATTAAGCATACTAGACAGTGAGTCAAAAAACAGATTGTTTGGAATTTGGTGCATAAACATTACAGATTACCACCTGTAGCCCATCTAGTAACCCTGACAATATTTGAAATTGACCCTCAGGATCAGCTACATGTTAAGTTGTGACAAAATGAACCCCCTTCCTAAGTAGGATAGCAGTTCCTCTTTGCTTTCTATGTTAAGAGCTAAATTCAACCTGTGCAACCCAGGATTTGGAGAGTCTGGCAGACTCCACATAATTCAAGTGAGTTTCCTGTAGCAAAGCAATATCAGCCCCTTTTTTATTTAGATAAGATAGGACCTTTTCCCTTTTAATGGGGACCCCAACTCATTAACTTTCCAAGATATAATTTAATATGGAAACATAAGTGCTTGCTAATGATTATCTAACTAACAGGCATGTATAGAGCAGATCAATATTACAACTGACAATTACAATATACTCAGAATATATAATTCAAGCAGTCTAATTAATAAACAACTGTATCAAGACAGAAATATTAAATCTGATAAATAGCTTAAAGTAACAATGTAATAAAAAGCTGAAAGCTTCTGTTCAGAGAGCAAGCAGTAGGATGTAAGCTACTGCAAAACCTAAAGTCCACCAGACCAATTAGTCCAAGGTGTGAAATGTGTAACACTGGCAGGTAATATACATCCAAATGAACCAGCTGTATGTAGAATAAGAGAAAACAAACCAATATAAGATCCAGAGCAGTGCCATAAGGAGTGTTAAGAACAGCGTCAGTACAATATGACAAGTTACAAAGGTGAATGCATGAGCACCAGAGCTCAGCCAAGGGCAGCTAGGACTATAGAGGGAAGCGAGTAAATAACATGAGGGTAAAGAGGAGTTGAATAGAGAGAGAAAGGTACTGAGTGAGAAAGGGAGAAAAAAAAGGGGAGGTATTATAATGTGCTGCATAATGTGAAGCTATATCCATAGCCACTAGCTAATAAAAGCAGAGATGAACTCTAAAGGGGGATGGTATAGGAATTAAGAACAATTTAAGCCTATTTAGACTGCATTTAAACTAGATCTCTCCCCCATAGCTTCAGCCAGGTTTAGCCAAATGAAACCATATATTTCTTAAGAATTTAAAGTGAGATTACAGCTAATGCATAGGTGAGTCATCATTTCCAGCTCAGGTCAGAAGTGAGTTATTAACTAGCAGACTGTAGACCTCTTAAGAGACACCACCAGCACCCAGAGTATTCATAACAGATAGATATAATAGAGACAGAGGGTGGGGTTGGGGTGGGGGAGATACCTGTGCATCCTTCACCAACAATCAACCAGTAGTTGAATAAAATTGTCTGCATGACACTATATCATAACACCCCAAAGAAAGAGTGCTAATTAGCAAGAAATCCTTAATTCCACAAATTGCACCCTTTTCAAAAGTACTAGATCCAAATGCAAAATGCATTGCAGACTCAGATCCTTCGATTATGTCAGAGAATATCTAGACTCACCAGGGTCATCATGAAGAGGTTGTAACTCAAGCGGGATTGCTTATGGGTGTGGATTACCAGTTCTTTGTTTTTGTTTTGTTTTTGTTGAATTTTGTTGCCCTGGTAAGTCCACTGGTCCTAGAAGTCCCTTTTTCAGGGGCAACCAGCGGGGGATACAGACGGTAAGCAAGTGAAACTAAACCAGATTAAGCTGTTGGTGTTATTTTGTTTTTTTAGTGTATGAGGGAAATTTGTCCAGGACATGGGGGAAATACCCCTATTCTGACGTAGTGGGAGTGTTGGCTGTCTGCCAAGTTGGCTGCTTCACACTGCGCCTCGGAGTGCAAGGATCTGCAGGAGGCAGGGGAGCCGGTCTCCTCCCCTACCTCGGCTTGTCTAGAGACCGAAGATTTGCAGGAGATATCCTTTTGTCCTATGGATGTGGATTTATTGGAACAAACAAGTGATTTAATGGATGACGACTTGAAGGAAACTATAGTGGACTTGTCTGGTACAGTAACGGTAGAATAGGCTACTCGAGTGATTACGGCTGAAGAGAAAGCCATACAAGTGGTACCTTCTAATACAGAGCAATTGCCTGCCAAACCTGGTTCAGAGAACTCTGTCTCTGTTAGTACTACTGAGAGTGTTCCTTTGTCAGCAGGAATGCACAGCAGAACTGTGCAGCTGCAGCAGGTAGCTGCCATGCCCGGTTCAAAATGATCACCTGCGGAATCAAAAGTGCTTTCAACATCGGTGCGTGAAACAAGAGTGCCTTTACAGGAGAAAGCACCACAAAAGATGCTAGGCATACAACTACCTCAAAGAGGATCTGTGTGGAGCCCTGGGGATGCATTACAAGCTGCAGGGTGGATACCTATAGATGACGATTCTTGGAGACCTGATCCAGTGGATTCTGTTGTGGCTCGATATGAAAAAGTAGACATTACACCTACAGGTAAAATTTTACAGTCTTCAAAAAAAGTTGTATTTCATGATGGGAAACAAAGCTGCAATGAAAATTTTGTACAGGCTCAGATTGACTCTTGTAATATCCCTAAAACTAAAAATTTACCATCGAAATGTTTAGAAACTACTGCATTAAGTTCTTCTGCTGCAGATATTAGTACAGATACAGTTAAGGATTCACAGCAACCTAGTACTTCTAGTTTTGAACAAATTAGAAACGGGGAGTCTTTACCAGCAGGGCTTGGGGTGCACAACCTGCAAGATCCAAATAAACAGAAGCTTTTTAAACCTTTACTTCGAATGGCTGACTTATTCAAAAATAAAGGAGAACCTGCACCTTGCAGAAATGCTATTAGGCTGTTGTATAAAGGATGCCTAGAAACCCCACCTGATAAAGTGAATGTAGGCCGATCTTTACTAAAGAATTCAATGACATTTTATACTTCCAAGATATTTGATCTTATACATACGGAGGAGCATAACTATGATATTAGCTTTAAGACTGTGGAAGCTTTAGACAGATTCTGGGTCAAATACAATGAAATGAAGAACTCTCCTGTTTGGACTCCTTTCTTGGCTATACTCATTACAAAACCATCAGTTTGAACCATTATGAATATTTTCAAGAATGAAGGAGTAAACATATCAGATATCTTATATTGGCTTAAAAAACAATGTGAAGTCTTGGAACAACCTGTCCGTGTTATTAACTCAGAGCAGATCTGGACAGTAATGGAGAATTAAATGTAAACTGTTTATGTTGAACACAGGCATTGCACATCTTCCTGGTTGTTTTTTCTGAGGAAGGACAGAGGGTCACTCTTTTATCCTGTTCAGCCAATGTCTTGTCATCATTGTGGTTCTCAGTTATACCTCAGTAATGCATGTGATACCCAAAAGTGTACCCATTGCCTAGAACTTGGTCATCTTGCTGTGTCATGTATAAATACATTTCGTTGCAATTTGTGTGAGGAAAAAGTCACTCCTATGTGAGATGTCCTTGGGCCTCTTACAATGGAAAGGATATATCCACACATGATGCCTTGATTACTCAAGTGCAGAAAAAAAGGTTGTGCTGTGGCTTCAGCACATAGGATGCAGGAACTCCAGAAACAGAAGGAGATTGCTAAGGACTAAGATAGTGTGGTTTTATCACACCCAGATATTGCTAATAAACAGGGAAAATGAGAATACCACTACCTTGTGATAACAAACAACAGCAAAGCATTGAATCTACAGTTCAGAATAATTCCATTTTGTCTCAGAGTGACAGAATAGAGGTTTCTACAGAATGGTAAATGGAGAAAGTGGATGACACTGATTTGGTGACATTACAAATGGAAACAAATCCTTCTGTTATGCCAGGGTCAATGTCCCCCCCCCCTTCCAGTTACTGTTGAAACCCAGTTCAAAACTGTAATATATAAAAAGAGGCCTCAAGCCAAGACTGAGAATACAGGTAGATCTCAGGGAAAGGGGCATAAAACATCCCAAGGCACACCTATATGGACTTCAATAAACCAGTATAAAGCTCAGGCTACTGATGACTTGGAGGATGTAGATTTGGATTCCTCCTCTGTTTCTTCTTTTACAAAATATCATCCCTCAGGGATAGATGATAATAGCTCCACAGATACTGTACAGAAATAATGGTCAACAAGGTCCCAATCTTAACTGATTCTTGTTGTTTTGAGTAACATCCTTTTTTTCATGCCAACTCTTCGTATTTTTTCTCTGAATGTTAATAGAATACAAAATATGAAACGAAGACTGTTTTGACAGCTTTTTTGCATCAGAAGGCTGATATTGTATGTTTACAGGACTCCAGACTTAAAGCATTATATGAGATTGCACAAGCCACTAAAATATGGACTTAGGGAGGGTCTTTTTGGTCTCAAGGATTAGATCCATGTGATGGACTAGGCATTGTTTTATAATTCTGCTTTAAAAGTTACTAAGCTGTTAGAAATAGATTTTGGTCAAGCTTTACTTCTAGATATTTCGTATGGAAGCACCAGAATAAGGGTAATAAACACATAAGCACCTCAAGGTAAAATAAATCGGATTGATTTATTCAAAAAAATTCAACCTTACCTACATACAGCCAGGTTACTTATTTAGGGAGGTGATTTTAATTGCAGTATAGCAAAAGGAGATAGGGGCTCTTAACTAACAAAATCTTTTGCGACAGTAATGTTTTGATTGGCATTCTTTCTATCTCTAATTTACAGACTCTATAGAGGCTTCTACAGAAGAAAAGGGGATTTACTTATATTAGAGGGACTCACTCAACTAGGATCGACTTTATATTTACTTCTAATTTATTCGAGGTAATTCAAGGGAAGGTATGAGAAATTACCTTTTCAGATCACAGAGCAGCTGAAGTAATGATTGCTTGGGGTAATAGTCCACCTTGTGGGAAATCCCATTGGACATTAAATGCAGCTGTATTGAAGGAAGATTACATAAAAAATGGGAGAAATTATGGGTAGCAAGATAATCTGTTCCCTGTTTATATGACACTTATGCTGCTTGGTGGGAAGATACCAAAATAAACTTTAGAACCATTTTCTCAGCAAATGGCTGCAAAGCATAATACACAACTATATTTAGATCATTTAAATCTTAGGAAGCAGCTTCACTCTTTAATTTCTAAAACAGAAACATTGAAAATAGACTATACAAAACAAATTTCAGTTATAAAAAAAGAAACATATGAAATTCAATATAACAGAGCCAAGATCTTACAACAAGAGTTGAGATTTGGTACAGAAGGAAACAAATAAACTTTTGACCCTCATAAGGATAAGAAAAAGAGAGAGTAGGAAACAAAAAAATGGTACAACTAAAAGATAAACTTAGGGAAGATGCATAATTCTAAGTTAGGTATCCTGGATACAGTTCATAAATATATTTATGATACTATGGGAACACCCCTGACATGAAGAATATAGAAGAATATTTATCACAGATTCCATTTCCAAAGCTATCGGATCAGGACAAACAAACCTTAATAGTCCCAGTTTCACAGTTGGAATTAAGGTCAGTAATCTCTTCTTTGGCTAATGATACTTCCTCAGGAGTTGATGGCCTAACTTCAGAATTTTATAAACATTTTTTTAATTCATTATTACCAGACTGACTCAATTGTTTAATGAATGATTACAATCAAAGCAGATTTCAGATAATCTATTGCTTACGGAGTTAATTTTTCTTTACAAAGAATGGGATAAGAATTTATTACAGAATTGGAGACCTATTTGTATTTTGAATACAGATTTTAAAATCTTAGGGAAAATTCTTGCCAAATGACTAGGTCAGGTTTCTGGTACCTTAATTTCTATGGCCCAAACTTGTTCCATAGAAAAACATGGTATCACAGATAATTTGGTTAGTTTAAGAGAACTTTTTCCAAAAACTCAAGTGGCCATGGTGGAAGGACTTTTGTTAAGTTTAGACCAGCAAAAAGCTTTTGATTCAGTTGCTCATAGCTATTTGTTCAAAACTTTAGACTTTTTTGGTTTACAGATAATTTATAAAATGGATTGAAGGGCTCTATAAGTCAGCACATGTTATTCCACGAGTGAATGGGTGGCCAGGGAAAAAAGTACAAATTCATCAAGGGGTAAAACAGGGGTGTCCCCTGAGCCCCCTGCTTTATGTGTTCTGTATTGATCCATTATTACGCACAATACAGATGAGTAACAAGATAGAGGGTATTAGCTTAACCCTAGCTATGGCCCCTATACCAGTAATGGCATATGCAGATGATATTATTTTGGTTCTTAAAAAATCTAGTGAAGAAAAATAAATCATACATTTGTTAGATAAATATTCAGAGGCCTCAGGATCGCGTAGTAATGCTGATAAAAGTATAGGTTTACAATTGGGTGGACTGGAACGGACCCAAAATCTATATGCAGGGATAACTTTAACACAGGACCCTATTACTATTCTAGGGGTATTATTTGGGTAAGGAGATCTCTCCCTTTTAAATTGGGAAAAAAAATGGATATGGCGGACAATTTGTCCAAATCCTGGGCTAATCGGCAAATTTTGAAACAAAAAAAGAATATCATTGATTAAAACATTATTAATACCTATGTTCTTGTATATTAATATTATGTTTCCAACTCCCATACAGTTAGAGACTAGATTATATAGTATTTTTTTAAAGCCTTTTGGGGGAGTCATTTGAACCCAATTAAAAGAGAGGTTATGTATAGGCCAATTAAAGAGGGTGGGATGGAGACGGTGAATTCCTTTGCATTTTATTATAGTTTATTTTTATATGCCAATATAACAAGCTGGCAGGGTCAGAAGACTAATGAATGGCAGGAGAGTATATGTGAATGGGTGAAAATTTGTTCTAATGCATGGTAGCAGAGGAAGGGTAGATTACTCTCTAGAGTGCATATTATACCAAGTTATGTGAAACCACTTTTTCAGAAATTAAAAGGAAGATGCTATGTAATCAGGTCATGGTGGCCTCTAAACATAAAATATATGAGATACTCATGCAGACAATTTGCCAATCAGCCATGGTTTTACCAAATTGTCCAGTAGCAGAACAAAATACTGCAATTTCACAATTAACGAACAAAAGAATACCTGACTTTGCATGGGATCTACATTGGTTGACTATACATGGAAGATTAAATGCTGAAAATAATAACAAACTTAAATCCAAAGAGGAAAGATTTTGTCCCAGAACCTTGTGGCAAGGTATTCTAGAAACACAAGAGCATATTTTCCTGGAATGTTCCTATGTGAAAATATTATGGAATTAAATAATTTGTATTTGGAAAATACCACTGCTTCTATCATTATCTTATATGGAACTTAATTTTTAATATATTCATCATGTTGGGCCTCCTGCTCATCAGATACTTTACAAGTTATCTTTGCTATTCTTAAGTATTTTATCCTTGCAATCCAGATTCAAATGGGTATTACAGCAAATTCATGTACCAGCAGATATATTTTGGGAAAATGTTCAGATTTCTCTAAGACAAGTTTATGAAACAGATGGGAAAAAGTTTTCAAAAAAAAGATGGATGCACTATGGTTTGTCTGCACTAATCTCTTGTGAAAAAAACAAGAGGAAAAGAAAAGAGGCGTGTGGATGTGGTTCTCATACAGGAAGAAAGTTTTGTGTTATTATAAAGAATGATGGAAGCTGAGTTTTTTTGATGTCAAGAATATTCTGGTGCTCTTTGATTGTTACAGTACTGACTGGATAGTTATTGAACTTTGATTTCCCTATTTCCCCCCAAAATTCCCCTGATCTGATGGTAGGGGGCCATGCTGGTGTTCTTCATTTCATTCTGACTTTGACAGAGCATGGAGCTGGACGTTTAGTGGGTCGGGGAGTGGGAGGCTCCTCCACAGATTTCTGCACAGGCTTTCAGTATGCTGACTGCTTCAGGATGTGGTATTCCTGCTGACAGAACCAAGTGAGTTGAGTTTGTGAATGCTACCGATTTATTGCAGACTTCCGAATTGTTTTCGCAGTCCCCTGAGGTAGAGAAATTTCTTATGGCATTGTCTGATCCTGAACTGGGAGACCATCAGAAAACATCTGTTCTTGTGAAGCCTTTGGATCTTGCTCCACATGCATCTTCTATAGCATCTCCTTTACTTCAGGATTGCTTACCTGCCACTGGTGAGAGTTGACAGGCTACATCCCAGAATATGCCTGCCACCCTGACAACTGCTGCTACAGTGCCGACCGCTCCTGTATTCATGCGGTCTACTGATACAACTCAGACATTGGCTACAGTGTTTTTTTTCTGCTCAAACTTTTCTGCTGACCACATTTTCAAGAAGGCTGTTGTTAAGCAGTCCTGGGCTGATCTTTCTTCTGCTCCTACAGAACCTTGGTCCGTTGATAGCTCACTTAAAGTGGTGGGTTGGGTGCTCTCTCCCACTACAGGACAGTGGACTTCAGGATTTGCCCCATTTCTTGTTCCTGGACTTACTGAACTTGCTGTGAGTACTACATTACTGGCCCCTGCCAGCCCTGTGCCTCAGGTAGTTGTGCACACTACTACTGTCCCACAGTCACCTTCTGGGCCACTACTGGACTTTTCTCCACCTTCTGACCTGCATTTGACTCAGCACCCTGTCTTACATCTTCCCCAACCTGACCCTGTCCCTGTTTCTCCTTTGCTGACCCATCTGCCTAGGCCTACTGCTTTTCCTGCTTCTCCTGACCTTCTTCATCCCCCTATCCTTGCTGAGAACTTCCCTGATCACCCTGGGTCTGATTCAGGAGGGGGAGATCATGGTCACCGTCCCTCTAAAACTTATGCTTCTTTCTTTCAGAAGAAAGTTTTTCTTGTCAAACGACATAAAGCTGTGCGCCTCCTCTATAAAGGTGGTCTGGATTTGTTTCCGGACAGGGCATATATGGGAAAAGTATTATTGTTGGGTTCTTTAAAATTTCATGTTGCTAAACTTTATGCCCTTATTCATGTTTTGGGGGAGGATGTATTTGATGTAAGTTTCAAACTGCACTCTGGCCTTGAGAAATTCTGGGCTCACTATCCAGGTTAAGAACAATCAGTTGTGGACTCCTTTCGAGGTTGTTCCTTTAACTAAACCCACTCAGAAGCTTATCACTGTGCTTTTTTGTAATGAGGGAGTCAGCGTAACCAATTTATTGTACTGGTTAAAACAAAAATCTACTGTTCTGGGACACCCTGAGGCTATTTTTGATGCTGAGGGGATTTGGACTGGGGGATGGAAGTTTTGGGTTTCCCTGACACTTGTTGATGGTGAAATTCAGCCTTTACCTAATTCTTTTTTTAATTGGTGGGGACAGAGGGGTTTTGTATTATCCTGGACAACCTAAGATGTGTTATAAATGTGTGTTTTCAGGACATGTTAGTGCTGCCTGTGATAAGATTCGATGTCTGCTCTGTGGTTTACTTGGTCACACTAGTGCTCACTGTACCCAAACTGCTCATTGTAACTTTTGCAGGGCAGAAGGTCTTATTTTAGTGACTGTCCCCAAGCTGCCCATCAGAAGGAGGGATCTAGTGACCTGGACAAATGGAGATTCTTGATTGCTACTGCACAGCAGGATTTTACCCAAGTAGCTCATCCTGATCCCAAGGTGCTCCTTCCTGTACCCCCTTATTCTGACCCCTTCCTCTTGCTGAGGAGGGGTGGTTGATTCTGCTAATACTCTTCATGCTGAAAAGCACCCTTCAGCTCTTATGCAGGTTGACCCTGTTTGTCCCACTCCTGAACCCAGTACTGTGTCGATGCATCCTCCACCTCCCACTGTGGTAGTTCAATAACTTGGAAAGTGGGTTTCTCAGCCCTGACAGGCCTGGAAACCACCCACTTCTAAAGTTCAGAAGGCATCTGAGATCATCCTTTCCAATAAATTCAGTCCATTGCAAGATCTGAAAACTGGGCAAGGGCCTGATTCTGAAACCTCCTCTGGGGATCCTGGTCATTTAGAGATTGCTTCTGATTCTGATATTAGTGAAGTGGGGAATGACACGCATGTCATTGGGAAGACATGATGTAGGGGTACCCAAAGTGTAAGCCTGACATTTCTGGGAAACATGTTAAGAAATAAGGGTCTGTTGCTATTATTGTGATGTCACAACTTACGTTACTCACTGTTAATGTGAATAATATTAAGAATGGACTTCGGAGGGGGCTTGTGTTTACTCATTTTTTGAGACATTGCTGCTGATGTTATTTTTCTTCAGGATACCAGATTGCATACTGTTTCTGAGATTACATGGGCCTCTAATGAATGGCTTCATGGAGCGTCTTACTGTTCGATGGGTTTGGATCATTGTGTAGGGGTTGGGATTTTATTTACAGTCCAAGTTCAGGTTTTGAAACTCTTAGACTTGTTTCCTGGGTGAATTTTGTTGGTGGATGTTATTATTGACTCTAGATATTACAGATCGATTAATATTTGTGCTCCACAATCTAAGACTGGGCACATTAATTTATTTACTACTGTCCACCCTTACTTGTACTCTACACATCCGGTCATTTTTGGTGGCGGTTTTATTTGTGGATTGTCACTTCAGGATAGGGGTAGTGCTGCGCACACAACTAAGGTGTTTTGTGATATGTCTTTTTTAACTTCTATGATTCATTTAGCCTCTTTGATGATGCTTGTACTGCTTAGCATGGTAAGGGGCTCCCTACTTTTCAGCAAGGCAAACATGCCATTCATATTGATTTTGTTTTTGTTAGTAGATTTGTTTATTTACATCAGGTTTGGGTTACTTCTGTAGAGTACTCTGATCACAAGGAATTGGATCTGGTCTTAGGATCTCCCCTGCCCCTTTTGGGCCCTGGCTTTGTCATTTTAATACACTTCTTTTGAAGACAGACTATTTCTCATCATTTTTTCTTTCTAGTTGGTGGTAAGAAGACATTGTTTGGTCTTTTTGATAATGCGTTGTTGTGGTGGGATTATTTGAAATCGGATTTGAGTGCTTTATTGATTTCTTTGAGTAAATCAGTTCAGGATTTGGATAAAATCCGATATCTGTCCCTTCATTCTCAGTTACATAGGGTGATGAGTTTGGCACACACCACAGCTCATGATTATTCCTGCCAGATAGACAGTATTTGGAATGATATGAAGGGCTTTCATTCCAAGAAACTTGCCTCCTTAATGATGCAACAAGCTTTTGGGACACAGGTCAAGTTGGCCACAGTTTGTCCCTTTCTCAGTTGTGCTGATATGGTTTAGTGTAAGCATATGACTGAGGTCTGGGACTCTAATAAAGTGATGCAATCTACCCCACAAGGTGTTTTACTTGCTGTATCTATTTGTGTAGTCAGCATAGTGCATATTCTGGTGATATGGGGCTGTTTTCATCCTTGCAATCTCTGATTTCTCTCCCTGATTTTCTGGTTCCCTTTCTAGAGAGCTTACCCAGGATTTACAGGTCGAACAGATTACGCAGGTTATCATGGCAGTCAATAAAGGGCGATCTCGGGGAAAGATGGTAACCCAGGTGAGGTTTATCAACTTTTGTGTCCCATGATTACTACTGAATTGACTGCCATATATAGTTATGTATTACATTCTGGGGCTTTTCCTCTTGCTATGACTACTGTTGTTGTTACATTTCTTTATAAAAAGGGAGAGCATAAAGATCTGGATAATTGGAGGCCCATTTGTTTGCTGAATGTTGATTTAAAGATTTTAATGAAAGTCTTATAAAATCGCCTGATGCATTTGGCTTCTTTTGTTATCTCACCTGACCAAATGTGTAGTATTCTAGGTAGGACTATTACTGACCATTTGTTGCTTCTTCGTGAGATTTTTGTATCTGGTAGACTTTGTGCTTCTTGGGGTTTTTTACTTACTTTGGATCAAAGTAAGGCCTTTGACTCAGTTAGCCATGCCTTTTTATGGCACGTTTTAGCAGTGTATGGTGTACTCCTGCAATTTATAGCTTGATCCGCTCCGCTTACCGTGCGTGTTGTTCAGCCTTTGGTTAATAGTTATTTGGGCCCAGTGTTTCCTGTTCATAGAGGGTTCGACAGTGTTGTCCCCTTAGCCTCTTTTGTTTGTCTTTTCTGTTGATTTATTGCTTCAGGTTTTACATGATGTCCGATTTTTTACTCCCTTGGTTTTGCTCTCTGTCCATCTTCCTTTTACTACGCTTGCTTATGCTGATGATTTGTGTATTATTGTTAGTGGTGTTCGAGATGTTACACTTGTTGTTGAATTTTGTTCTCTTTATGGGTCAGCCTCTGGTGTACAGCTTAATACTCATAAATGTTCAGGTGTGTTGTTAGGATCCTTCAGCTGTCCCAGTCCCTGTTACCCCACCTACCTTGGAGGGCATTTCCCTTGTTCAGGGATCGTCCATATTTTGGGGATAACTTTTGGGGGAGCTAGACAAGATTTGTAAAATTGGGATATTTGTCTTCAGAGGGGATCTACTCTTGTGGATCACTGGAATATAGTTTCCATGGGTAAGTTGAAGCAAGTTTTTATGGTAGAAAGTTTTTGATTCCTCTTTTTTTTTGTATGTTGCCTTAATTTTTCCCCCTCCTAAGAAAAGGGAGGCTTTGATTTTTGGTTTATTTTTTCATGCCATCTGGGGCAGTAGGTTGAATCATATTAAATGGAATATTCTGTGTTTACCTGTTAAAGAGGGTGGCCTAGGGATGGTTCATCCTATTTTATTTTCCTTTTTTCAGTCTGTGGCCTCTTTGCTTATAGCACCATTGTGGATGGCTTCCTTTATTCATGGGTAAGGTCTCTAGTTGGTACACTGATTGGAAGAACTATGTTCAGAAAAGTTTTAAATCAGTTCCTTTTGCCCCTCCACATTTACATGAGGTCTTTGTTCGATTTCATAGGTGGCATGTTACTTATGAGGCTGTTTGTTTTGTCCAGCAAAAAGCAACTGTATGGGCAAGTTCTGGCCACTCATTTCACTGAGGCTGCAACCTTTCCCACTTGTCCGGTGGGATATGTGTCGACAGTGCTTCACTTGCTTGCTGATAAACAGATTCCTGTAAAGTATCATGATGTTTTATGGCTTTGTTGCCATGCCAGATTGAATGTTAAAGCTAATCAAAAGCACAAGAAGGTCAAGGAAAGAAATTGTGCTAGGCCTCAGTGTGATGCTGTTCTAGAGACTATCCCTCATTTGTTTTTTGAATGCTCTTATATACCGGCCTTTTGGACTTATTTAGCTACTCTGTGGTGTTTGCCTGTTCTCCAATTTGTTTCATATTATGAATTGATCTATGGTGTCTATTGCTCCTCTTGGAGGGCCTGGCACCATAGTACTTTGAACTTATTTTTTTGCTGTAACTAAATGGACTATCTGGAATGCACACTGCTTATTTACTTTGCAACAGAAAGATGTTCCTTATGCTGCACTTGCTGCTACTATTTTGAAGGCCTTGCATGCTATTTATTATGCAGAAAAGCAATCTCAAACTATTCATTATATATCCACTGTTTGGCACAACTTGTTATGGATTACTGATTCTGATGTTCCTATTACTTGAATGTATTCTGTTATGCTTTGTATTTTTTTTTGGCTGTTTTCATTTGTTTGTTCTGTACTCTTGTGCTTTTCCTTTGAGTTCAATAAACACAAAATCTCCTACTCTTTTGTGGGAGAGGGCTGGTTATGTTCTGGTGCTTGTATGATGCAATGCTTTTTCAGTTTTTGTTGATTTTCCTTATTATGAGTTGTATGATGTGATACTGTTTTGTATTATTATTTGTTTCAATAAAAAAAATTCCCCTACTCCTTTGGATAAGTGCCATGGGATCTTTAACATCCACCTGAACTACTACCAATCCAGGTAGATGGGACCTCAGTTTTAATGTCTTATCCAATAGACGGCACCTGTGAAGTGCAGCACCCCTCTCATGCAGCACTACAGTGTCAATATTGGGATATTAACACAAGTGCCAGATGTGGGAACTAAACCCACAACCCTCTGATCTCCCAGCTTCAGAGGTGAGTGTGCTACCTACTGAGCCACTGACACAGCATTTTAGTAAGGAAATGGAGAGCGGTTGTCACACAGGAAGCCGGGTATACTTCCCATCTGTTGCAGAGTGAGTTCACTCTGGAAGGACCATAGTAGAACAAGGTGTTGCAGTCAAATAGAGACCTTGATCACAGGAAACAGCAGAGGAAGTAAGCTTATGACAGCCCACCTCCAGGATGTCATCATCATGCATTACCACTTCCAGCTCAGGAGTATGGCAAGAGGAGACTGATCTTGAGCTTTCTCTGCTCCTTCCATGTTTCCTCAGGTTCTGTGTCATAGAAGCAAGTCAAGGGATATTAGAAGAGCGACCCATCTGCCTGGATTTTCTGTTGATCCCGGGTGAATGCGGAGGTGAGACAAGGGGAATGGCTGCAGCTGCATAAGAGCAAGGTGTTGAACTTGGAGGTAACTTTACCAAATTAGAATGTTGGGGAGGTCTTACAGAATCTTGGTTGCATGTTTTAACAATGGGAGTGTGAGAAGCAGAGGGAGCATGTGATGATCTGACTGACCCTTGTGCTGACTTGAGCACTGTTGACCAAAGATGTTTTCAAATCAAAGGCCTTGGAACTTTGGTAGTCTCTAATGAAACTCCAAGCCTCTCCTACAGAATCACATTTCATAACTTTTCACCCTTCCTGTTGAATAATCAGGGATGCTGGATACTTAAAACAATAGGGAGCACCATATTTATGCAGCTGTTGTTTCACATCATAATAAAACATCTTCCTTTTATTAATTATTTCTGAGGAGAAATCCTGGAAAATAGAAATATGCACTCCTCTCCACACAAGGTTTCTTTTCCTTCCTGCCAAATAAAGGATTTTTTCTTTAACAGAACAGCTGAGCAGATAAGCAATAATGGGCCTGAGATTACCATTATTATTTTTAGAACACAGGGACCTGTGCACCCTTTCAATTTTAAGTGGCCAGGGACACTGGTGACCAAGTATTTCAGGCAGAAAACTTTGTAGGAATTGAATCATGTTTGGACCCTCAGGGACACCTAGAATCCTAATATCATTTATACAACCTCTGTTTTCTAGGTCATCTACCTTATCTAGTAGGTAACACATTTGTGAACTTTGTTTCTCAGTTAGTTGCTCAAGAAAACTGGCAGAGTTAGTGAGTTCAATTATCTTACTGTTGTTGTTGCTGATTCTAGATGAGAGTTCTTCTGTATTTTTTTGAAGGTAACAGCAGTGCCCTCAATTTCTGTGATGTCCATTTGTAAGACTTGAAGCA
Source organism: Neoceratodus forsteri (assembly GCA_016271365.2). Taxonomy (NCBI): domain Eukaryota; kingdom Metazoa; phylum Chordata; order Ceratodontiformes; family Ceratodontidae; genus Neoceratodus; species Neoceratodus forsteri. The sequence continues at coordinate 51,683,189 of JADMNL010000035.1, forward strand.
TATGTCTAATCTGGGTCACATCATCCTTGCTGGCTGACTGATTATTAAGGGTAGAGTGAGAGTTGTTTCACATCACTTGAGATCTGGCAGAGATGGCCCGCACTGTGATGGTATTGCAGAGCATTGAAGTCGGAAAAAAGAGTAAAAAGTAAATAATGAATTTCCCACAGTGCTGGCAATCAATTATACAAGAGACCTGAGCTTAAGTAACTTGATGTACTGCACCAGTTGTGGTAAATATACATTTAAATAATTAAATAGTTTTAAAAATGCTAGTGTTGTCCGGAGTGTAACGGTTAGGCTGCCATCTAGCGTTAGTGCCAGCACGCACTCATTTTTGTCACATCTCTGTTGGTCCAATAAAAGGGTTTAAATTATCTGCTTCTGTATCACACATGGTTTATCAGCTGTTAATTAATTAGATGAGGTCTCTCTTGCCTAGAGTCTGACTGTTTCTCCACCCCCATATACACACACACACACACACACACACACACATATACACATACACACACTCTCTCTCTCTCTCTCTTTCTCACTGTAAGAGATCTCAGTAGCTCTTATCTGTTATGTTTGGGAAGCAGGCCGCAGCCCTTTCAGTCAAAAGTAAATTTATGTAATGAGCCTGGGTAGTTCACTGAAGACCCAGCATTTTATCAGATAGGTCTTAAGAGGTTAAAACAGTGTAAATCTTTACAAGATTTGTTGGGAAAGGGTAACATTTATGAGGTATAAATCTTTCTTGAAAGACATTCATCCACAACTGAATTAGTAGCAAACATGTTTTAAATGCTAATCATGTAAATGTATAAGCTGTTCCATTTTGAAGGGGGTATAAAACATCCAGTTTCATAGGCAACCAATATTAAACAAGCTGTTTCAGTTTCCTAATGGCCATCAGATAAACAGCTTGGAGTTATTTCTCCAACATTCTAAACAGAAAGAAGGGATTATTTTATTTTAGTTGTCACAGTGATTTGTAGATGTGGGAAAAATACATTGAAATGTCCAACAAATGAGTGCCACAAAACTCTATTTTCAAGCTACAGATAGTAAAATGGATGTAGGCTCTGCCCACAGGCATAAAAGTTAATCAGTAATAAAAGGACCATGCAGTGAATGTTTCAAATATATGACTTTGCAACTTGTGAGTAGCTTGTTATGTGAACTATGGTCTATCATTGTTGTATAACATGAAAACAATATACTTTTAATATTATGAGCAGTGCTGGAAACGGGAAAAATTATCTGGGGGGAACCCATCACCTTTGGAGTAGCATTGAACATTCCTGACAGGGTTTCCTCATTATAGCTTGCATTGTAATACTTTATTTAATCAGTTTTATTCTATTAGGTGGCAACATTTTACACAACAGAAATCCTGCTGCACTTTGCTTCTGGAACAGAGTCAGTCAGACTTTTAATTTCATTCCTGGACCTGACTTCTCCCTAGTCCCCTCACCCCACCTTCCCATTAAGTATGAGTGCGCAAGACATTTAAGCTTTGAAGTCATTTTATGATTTAATTATGCCATCATTTGTCTGATTGCTTTACTGTGTTCCCTTTGTGTTGAACATTACATGATCAGCTGAACTGTTTGGCATCAGTAAAAGAATCATGCATATTATAGGTTTCTGGATTTTTGTACCCATTTCTCAATAATATTTCTACACCACAACAGCATAAAATGGAAATCAGAAGATGCCATTTGGAAAGTTATTTTTGCCTGAGATTGCATCATGTAGTAAGCACTGATGGGCATTGCACTTTTCCTGACTCTAATTATTCAAACCATTCATTTTTAAAATTATAGGCATTGTGATCATTGCTAGGTTGGCAGGTTGCAGGTATTATTGAAGTTAATTATTGTATCCACCAGGAACTAATTTGCTCTGCATTCACTATTTAAAGCTTTTTATTTATACAAGGCTGTGCCATGCAAGATCTGCAGTGCATGCATGATGCTGTGTTGTATAAATTGCAGCGTGCCAATATGGATAAAGGTAATGTACATCCCACACTCTGCAGGAATCTGCAACATGTTTGCTAGGTATGAAACTGATATAGAAAAGTTGTAAATTACTTTTATTATCTTAGCCATATCAGGTATGCAAGAGTTTCTACTGATGTAGAGGTTAACTTCACCTTATTGCTTTCAGGTAGGAGTCATAAACACCTATTTAAAATGCTGAGGACATTCAAACTAGAAGAAAAAAGTTGTACTTGATATTATATTTGTGTCTGCTACCTAAGGAAGGTGTTAGTCCAAACAATTAACTTCTTTATCAATGCAAAGAGACTGCAGCACCTTGCATTGTGCTATAAATATATCACTTTCCTGCTGTCTCTGATTATTGATCAACATACATTAATAATTATTATGTAACTGTTATGAAATCAGTGTTAGGACACTGAGGGGGGTCAGACACACCACAGGACCATGACAGTGAAGCCTTGGGTGATCATGTGATGTCACAGACCTCTGAAGATGTCCTAATAATGCTGCCTTAAGAATTTACTGTTTTTTTCATTTCCTTTATTAGATTGTGAGCTCATCTGTCAACCCACAATCTAATATTTCTACACTGAGAGGTATGTGAAGTTTTCATATAATATGAGCAGTTTTGAATTTGTTTTAACAAAATGTCTTCAACTGGATTTTTTCAGATCTATTAGGTATGGTGTGGTACATAACTGGTGGTTTCAGCTATGCTTTCTTCTCCTTCTGCATGTTCTAAGTCATTCTGCATGGTTTGCAGTGAAAGGGAAAAGGAACATGTTTAACCAGAAGTAGCATACTAAGCCAATGCTTTTTTCCAGATGTGACCTGGGAGCACAAGGAAGTTAAATGACTTTCTCAGGATCACACAGTAGGCATCTAGGTGGCTGTAGGATTCAAACCCAGATCTCCAGATCTGCAGCTCCGAGCCTTAACCCACTGCGCTATACTGCCTCCATAACTAAATGAAGACTAACCTTTTAAAAGCACCATTTGAATGATGATTTGTTTAATAAGGAAAAGTATCCAAGGCACTCCTCACTAAGTTAGAGTTAACATACCATTAGTTTGGTGTTTCAGCCTATCCTCCTCTAGCCATACTTACCATATCTCCCTGTACAAGGAGTTAGGCTGGATCCCCTTGTATGTTCCCAGCCAGATACTCTGGCCAAACGTATTTACAGGTGCATCACCCAGAGGGTTCCCCAGAGCATCTTGGACCTGCTCAAAGTCAAGGGCAGCAGACTGGATCAGCGCTCAGCTGTGGTACTGAATTTGAATTTCTAGGTGTAAGGAAAAATGTAGGAGTCAGAGTTTTGCTTTCACAGTCCCCATTGGTAGAACATGTCATCCATTGACTTTAGGTCCTACTCCAGCCCCTTGCCAGCATGGTCAATCCTTTTTCTAAGACTGCTAAATAATGTTTTATTGTCATATGTACAATGCCTACATACAAAACTGTATTCTTTCATGCATATGTTCATACATTATAACTGTATTAGACAAATGTAACATCTTTTGATAATATTCAGGTTTGTAATACGTATGAACATACAGCATGAATTAGCCAGCAGAAGGTGGCTATTTGGTCTATCAAGTCTGCTCGAATTGTGGAGCCTCTGATCTAGAGATTATAAATGTCCCCACACTCCTCCCTGCCAACTTTGACTGTCTCCTATGTCCTCTTCTTCACCTTTTTGAACCCACTCACTGTTTTCTGATTGATTAATTATATCAGATGGGAGGGAGCTCTTTCCACCTTGACACCATCCATTCTGTAAAGAATTGTCTCGTGACCTCCTTCTTGGACCTTCACCCAGCCAGTTTGTAACACTGCATCTTGTGGTTCTGTTGTCAGTAAGATGGAAAATGGCCCCTATATTCCCCTTGTTTACACTTTTCAGGTACATGAAGATTTTAATCTTGTCCCCACTCTCCCTCCTCTGCTAGAGTGAGTACATATTGAGTTCTTGCAATCTGTCTTCATATGCCCTGTCATGTTGTCCTGAACTATCTTTGTCACCCTCCTCTACACTGCCTCTAGCTGGCTTATGTTCTTCCTCAGGTAGGGACTTCAGTGTTGCATGCCATACTCCACAATGTGTTTGCTCTGTACAGTGACAAGATGACCTCCTCCCTTCAACTCCAGATCCCTCTACCAAAGCAACCCAACATTCTCTTGGCCTCAGCTGCAGCTTTCCTACACTGTGTAGCCTGCTGTAGCTCACTGGTACTGGTGATTCCCAAATCCTTTTCCTTCTCAGTAAAGTGACCTTGACCCCCATCCAAGCTATACCCAGCTCCTGGGTTCTTTTCTTCTATGTGCTTGACCATGCACTTCTTAGCATTGAACCCCATCTGCTAGGTTCTCCTTTAGGTCATGCACCCCTTCATCTGTGCCAGTTTTCCTGCAGAGCTTGGTTTCATTGTCACCAATACAAGTATTGAACAATCTATTTAATATATGCTGCATGTCAATGTGTGTGTATCATGTAACAATTCTGTATTTATTCTAAGTGGACACTAGTGCAAATGAACATCTGCCTAATGGTCTTTCTTCCAATGATATTAATAAATTTATTGATAAATCTACCTAATTAATGTCTGCTGCTGCCATGCTGATCTGTGGAGATCAGAGAACCCTCAAACTAGAATCCTTTGTTAGATGCAATGCATTTAAATCATTACTCAATAGCCACTGTGTGAATAATTGTAATTTATGTTAGGCAAGATTTAAATGCTATCAGAAGCATCTGTGCAGTCAAAGGTATATTTATGTTAGAACTAGTCCTTCACCTATTTTACTTTTGCCTGTGGTTATCACCAATTATAACATGGTATCCCTGGCTGTATTCAGTGCTGCCATACATACTGTCATGGTAATTGTTCTTTAATTTCTGTGTATACTGTTCTTTGCACTATGATTTTATGCTTGTATTCTACATCTATTACTTTGTATCTTTGCCTATTATTTTTTGTCAATGTTGCACTGTAGATATTTCTGTACCTTTTTGGCTGTCCTAACTCGGCCCCCTAGTAAATGAGCATTGCTCAATAGAGACTTTTCTTGGTGAAACAAATGCAGTACAGTACAACGTATGGTAATGTACCATGCCATCTGCCAGGATCAGCTGAAGTGATAAAATTATGACTGATTCCAACTGACATTCAACTGCATTGTTATATACCTACCGTTCTTATGTTCCTATGTTTCCCACAAAATTCTGCAATCTGCAGGATCCTGTGCGAGATCCTAGTGGATACCGTGTAAAATACCATACCAGATAGCTTTACTAATTAAGCAATATAGGTGACAGTGTTATTGGGGATTTACCCATACCTTAGGTGGTATGTCATGAGGTTCAGCCACTGTCTTAACCACATGAGAAGTGGACAATCCCCCCATTACCCACATCCTGGAATGAATTATTACAATTATACAATGAACATATGTGCAAAATAAATATAATAAATGTGTTTTCCTTTTCCCCCATAGGGAAACCATGGAGTAACTTGCCTTTATATAATGGCAATCATGTGTGCAGTTTCCCTCACTCTGCATATACACTTACCATAGCTTTTTCTTTTAAACCACTGGCTGCCTCGTCTTTCCCATAACACCAGCAAACAGCACTCAGACTTGGTGGAAAGTGCTTTTGAAACAGAAAATGCAATACAAAAAAAATAGCTTTCTGCTTCTCAACTGAGATAAACAAATATCAAAACCTTTTAAATAAATAAATAACAGTGACTGTGGACTGTGCACTGAAACTGAAGCTGGCCATGGCCACACCACAATGTAGTCTTGTTTTATAAAATTCCTGTGGTGAAAAAGGGAAACCCAGCAATTATATAAAACAAGATATGGGGTAGTGTGTTTAAGTTCTAAGATTACACACAATCTCAGTGTTAAATGCTTTCACTAGCCCCTCAAGCTTCATTCTTGGGGTTTATGTGGCATCCAACACCTCCGGTGCGTGTACCCTTCTCATTATATGCACCACCCCATATTTTGTTGTATATATAATTACTACTGAGCATTTTTAATGCTCAGATAACCAGTTAGTAAATATGTATATTTACTGGTTAGTGGTTATAAACCACTGCCAGAGCGTGCACAACAGCTCCATAAACCACATATGTGGTTTATGAAGGTCTGTAAACCATGGGCATAACAGTATCACAGCATCACCAGAAAAAACACTAAACAAGCTGTCCTCACACTGTACATTCAGAAGCACTACACAATCGGTCACTCAGCATGAGACAAGCTTGTTGGATGTAACAGTTATCCTCTCAAAGTGACAGAAAAGACAGTTTAAACCAAAAAACAGCAAAACCCAGTAAATATAAAAAATAAAACATGAAGAAGTGTGGTTCTCTGGGGATTTTATGCACCCCTTGGGTGTGTGATACCCATATAAACCCCTTGGGCTTCACCCTTGGGGTTTAGGGGGCATCGCACACTGAGGGGGTACATAACATCCCCATAAATCACATTTCTCCATGCATTATTCTATATGTTACAACTGCCTGGTTGAAATTATGCATTACTGGTGAGCAGTTGTGATCACTCCAGGTCAGTCAAGCTCACAGTGTGAGCAGCACAAGTCAGAGAACTGCCACCAGTTAACTAAAACAACCCCCCCCCAAAAAAAATAGCTTTTTCTGCAACAAACTAAAGCTAGTTAATGAATGTTTGTGTGTAATAAGTTCACAAAGTAAAACATTACATCTGAAAGCATTTTTAGGCAGTCTCTTGTCTATTTAAATCAAGCACATCACCAAATGTCAACATCAATTAAACATGTTCACTGGTAGTTATAAAAACAAGACATGGGTGGGTGTGTGGAAAACAAAATGTCACACACTCCCTCAAAGTGGGATGCTTTGGATGTGTGCAAAATTGTGGTTATGCACACCCACCCATGTATTATTCTCTATTTAAAATGCATTTATTTATCAGTTTTAGAAATGCTTTTCCTCAGCCATGGGTTATTGTAGGATGTACTCATGGGTAAAGTGCTTAGCTGATCAATTAGGTCACAGGATTTTTTATATTCATGATATAATAAGTAATATAATACCCTAATATCTGCCATTTATCTTGCTGACAGGTGACAGCAGTCACTACACTGAAGAAAGCCTTCCTAAATGAAACTTCATCTTTATGGTGTTGTCTTTCTTTTAAGTTATGTTGACTTTGTATCTGTCACCTCACCAGCTGGGTGCAAACTTTCAAGTCCTTCTGTCAAAGCTTACACAAAGAGAGGAGATATCTATGTCGGTGGAATGGTTTCTGTTCACACAGAATATGTCATGCCAGACCTTACATTTATGGAGCAACCACAGCCAATTCAGTGCAGAAAGTAAGTGCTTCTGACTTATTTACAATCGTGAACTTCTGATGATTTTTCAAGTGATCCTACATTTTGAAACACCCACTGAATGTCTCCGCAAAGACAAATTTGCCATTAGTTTTTAAAAAATGTCCAATTAATTTGCATATTTTGTTTTGATAAGAATTTTACTGAGTATGGTTTTAGGGATTACACAGAATAAATGCCTGTGTTCTGATATACTTCATGCATTGTATGAATGAAGCATTAATATGCAACAGGGCATGTTTTATCATAGGTTAATGTCACATCTTGAGCATGTTGTGAGGCACTGTGTTAAGCCAAGTGCCTTATGCTTCTGATAAGTGAGGATATCCTAGGAGAGAACACATCATGGAGTGTAGTATTGCGATTATAAACTGGATCGATCTGTGCATTAATAAAAAACGGGGGAAAAAAAACAACTGATTTAAAAAATATTTAATAGTGTTTTTTTAAGGTTGTATTTATTTGAATAGTCTCGCCAAGAAATGCATACTGAGCTAATAAATATCTTGTTTTCAGGTGCATCCTGTGGGGAATGGTTAAAAAGGAATGCAATTTATGTTACAACAGTGTGAGATACAACAAGACAATGCAATATACAATGAACAGCAGTTACAATTTAGTGAATCTATTTACAGTAGCAAGGAATATGAGGTACTCTTTGCAGGAAATAATAAGCAAATAAGTAAGTTAAAATGAGAGAATGCCCATAGGTCAATTACGGTAGTACTTTATATATATATATATATATATATATATATATATATATGTGTGTGTGTATATATATAAAACAAAGAACCTTAGTGCACAAGCACTGAGGCAAGGGTTATCCCAAAGTTCATTGTCTGGGAAGCAAAGTTTCAAAGATATATAAAATTACACATACCCCCATAATAAAAGCATCATGGTTATGGTAAGTCACCACAAAATGAGTGTTGGTTCACTTTTGTAGAAATGCGTGTGAAGGCTCTTTCACAGTGTCGCAAGGGGCCAACATGTGTCTGTGTCTCCTGTTGGCACCTTTGCAGACTGAGTGAGAGGTCTTTCAGCACCATGCATTTCTGCTTAAAGTTGAACCAGCATAATATTGTGTGGTGATTTTAATACAGAATGGGGTATGTGTGATTTTGTGTTTCATATATATATATATATTCTAAGCAAAAAACTTTGTTAATGCATCATTTAGTAAGAACATAAAAAGTCAGGAAATGAGATTTTAGGTTTGCCTAATCCCTCATACTACTCATCCAAAGATTGACAGCTGACAGGGTGTGTCACTAGTTGTGAGGGCCTAAATGTCACCCTCATTCCATCTGTAATCATATTCACAAGCTACTGTAAAGAAGAATGGGTGACATTTAGGCCTCACAATCCCAATGACACACCCTGTCAGCTGTCAAACTTGGGATGATGGGCAGGTCCACGAGGGGGGGATGGGGCAACCTTAAAGGTCTATTTCCTGACTTTTTGTGTTTCTAAGGGGATCTAAGTCACCTGTAGTGAAAAGTCTGTATCTCACTTCGTTTCCGAGATGACGGTGCTGAAAGTCATGACACAGACTGCAATGTAATCCTATGGAAAAAATGTCAATTATGTAATTGAATCTCTCTGCAACTAATTATTTTCCCAACACCTAAATAGCATAGTTCACATCTCTATGACATCCTATCAACGCCGTGAAAATTTCAAGTAAAAAGACTAAACTGTTATTGAGATATGGACATCTTAATTTGGGCCATCTGGTCTTTCAAATTAACATTCCAAAAATACACATACATTTTTCCATAGGATATAATGGGAATTTCAAATTGTAATAACTTTTGAACAGATTAATATGTTTTCACCAAACAAAAAGTGGTATGTTCCTTGGCTGAAGCTCTTTCTGCATCCTAAGTTTCGGACCAATAGCCCACATGGTGTCTACACAGCACCACAGAAAATAAATGTGCAAAAGTGGCGAAAAGTGAATTTTTTGGCACTTCACTGTGCAAAAACAGTATGTCTGACTGAAACAAAATTTAGTAATTCAAGAGATCTACCATACCTGACTGTGCTTTCCAAATTTTGTGCAAATCCATTGAATGGTTGCAAAGTTATTAACGTGCAAATTGTGAGGTTTAAGACCAGATTAGTACAGTATAATAACAACTGCTAGACACCTTCCTATGTAGCATGAGATAATGTAGGATCATATATTACTGTGACATTAAATGGCATTAGAGACAGGAACGGAGATCAAACTCTATCAAATACATCTAACTTACTGACTACAACTGAAGCAACTCTTTCATTATTAGCTAACAGGCCTAAGTTATTAAAACATTCAGTTACTGAGGGAGGAACAGGGGATTTCCAATATGAAAGAAGCAATCTTTTCAGAGCAAAGTCAGCTGTTAAGACCTAGTGTTTCTGTAAACTGTTTACAAGAGGTATTTCTGAGTCTATGCCTAAAATAGAAGGCTTGCATTTTTATTTAGTTAAACATTTGGTAGCTGGGAAAGGCACATTGAGCCGAGACTTATTTCCAGGTGCAACCCAGATAAGAATTGGGGTAGAGGGGTTCAATAACATAAACAAAGTTTTTTTATGTAAAAAAGTCACAGTTACAAGCAAGGTAAAACAGTGTACAGTAGTAATTTGTATGACAGTGTGCAATAGTGTTGGCAAATATTTACAAATAGCAACAATTTCACATCAGATCATGATTACAGTAAAATTCTGAGTAGGTAAGTGCTATCAGTTTGAGCATAAGTGCTATCAGTTTATATGGGAATAGGTACGAGGAGGAGGTGTAGCTGAGATGTGACAGAGGGGTGTGAGAGGGAGTTTTGGAGGACAGGGGTTTCAGCATTCCAAAGTGAGGGGAGAAGAAAGGAGTACGCAGACTTGCCCATATTTGGGCAGGGAGAACGAGTGCGCATCTTGTGAGCAGAGGGAGTAGGATGCAAGAGGAGTAGGGGTGAGGTGATTGGAGAGGCAGGAGGGAAGAAGGTTGAACCAGTATTTGGAGACAATGGAGACAGAGTGGATGAAATGCCAATGGGACAGGGAGGGAGTTCCAGAGTTAAGAGAAAGGAGCAGCAGTGGGTCTTTAAGGGAGAAATTGAGATAAAGTGACAAAAGGAATGAAAGAGAGATTCAAGTTTAGCAGGTAGGGAGGCAAGGCTAGTGCAGAAAATAATGTCAGCATAGTCAAAAGTAGGGAATATCATTTTAGTCAGAAGTTCTCAATGGACAGGAAGGCAATCTGGAATTAATTACTTCCTCACACACCTAGAACCTATATTTTATATACTTCCTCACACACCTAGAACCTAGAATTAATTACTTCCTCACACACCTAGAACCTAGAATTAATTACTTCCTCACACACTTGCTAACTAACTAATCTTTTAAATAAAGAAAATTGACACGCTAACTGTATAGACCATAACTCATTCTATCTGGTGTGACCACTTTGGGGTGGGTTAAGCAAGGGATGGATCCAATGCTATATAGTACTACCAATAAGAAAGGGTTTAAAAACAAATTTCTGTTACCATGTAAAAGTACAGTGTACCTTAGGTATTAAGGTGTGTATGGAGTCCCTATAAATCAGTATACGTTTCTACAGCATACTTGCAGATCCCTGCTTGTGAAGCAGGGAAAAGGGGACCTGATGTACTTAGAGTCCCTTCTGGCCTTAAATTACTTGCCCATCCATTATTCTCCATGTATTAACACTTTTATTTGTTTTTATCTATATGCTGTATTCTCCCATGTACTATTCCCTACATTGTGCCTGGAAATGAGATTTAGCTCAGTGTGCCTTTCCCAGACACCAATTTTTGAATTAATTAATCAAATATATAAATACTGTAAAACAAACTCAGTGAAGTCTAGATTACTCCAGTGCCTGCTTCAGATCTTCTTGGTGACACCACAAATGTTAATGTTTTAGTGAACCAGTTAAATTAAGCCAAACAAAAAGCCAACATTTAAAAAGTTAGACACTACCTCAGACTTGAACCACTTCTGTAAAAATGTTTAAACTTTCTGCATCTTTGACTTCATTCTCCTTTACTGACTTGTTGTGAAAACTTTACAACTTAACCCTTAAGCTGCCAACAGAATTATAGCATGTAGGAATTCTGGATTGATATATCAGTCCACAGCCCTGCAAGGGTTAAGTGCATAATTGCATGTGAAACAGCCAAAAACAATAATGCAAAATGCCTGTGTTACTTATTAAAACAGATACAGAAAATGGTATGCTGAGAGGTGCGCATATGCTGAGACAGCTGGGGAGTAGCTACTGGGCTGAGAACATTTTTATACTTGCCTGTTCCTTTTCAACAATATGCCATCTATGTTTGTGGGCCAGTTTCTATCTGATTGAAATATATTGGTCTGTGTTGGTCTATGTAAAGTACTGAGCGTTGGAGCTAAGACTTTAACATTTCCAATTATCTACGGTTGTAAGGCAAGCAGTTGGTTTGTCTTAAGGGTTAAGAGAGTTTTACACCCAGAAAAATGTTGGAAAATACCGGACCTTTAAGTAAGGCCTGTATAATGTATCTTCCGGCCCATTTTTGAGCCTGCTATTTCTGCCATTCTTAATCAACTTGGGATTGACATATTGATCCAGGTTATTTGTTCTATGTGAAAGTTGCAGATTTTTTTTTTATCTTAGCTCACATTCTGCCCACCTCACCTTTTTATTTGTGTCCTTTGTGGAGCCTTGGATTGGTATCTTTTACGGCTTCGGTGGTATTTTGTGTCAACTGCAACTTTTGTATATTTGATCCTACTTCTGTTTTGTGGGGGGCTGTTTCTTTTATATATAAGGGCCAGATATTCAAAAGGGATGCACCATGTACAACACAGATGCACCAGTGCAAGTACAAAAATGCGCCATTGTGCAATATTCAGTGGGAGGCAGCTGCGCTGCGCAAGTTGCAATATGCAAGAGTGCAATGGTAATGAATGCATGTGCAACCATAGGGGGAGGAACCATGAATAAATGGCGCAGTGCGATATTCAACAACCTGCGCCATGCACAATAGGGGAGCTAGCAGAAGTTGCATGATAGCGGAAATTATCCAAAATAAAAAGGAACAAGAGAGGTGCACAAGAACACTACAGGGAAGCCAGAGTTGGGACCAAGGTGACAGTAACCACAAACAGGGTAGCAGTGAGTGGGACTGTGAAAGAGCAGGACAGAGCACACCAGGGAACACACAGGAACAGGACAGGAGTGGGGAGCCTGTGCTACTTGTGCAGGACAGACAGGGCAGTGCCACAGTGTACTGAGGGAAGTGGCAGGTGGTAGGACAGCCAAAGGTTGGAGGTGTACCCGGTGCAGGGGGAGCATCACAGAGGACAGTGGGGGGGAATGGGATAACAGCTGCCGGGGAAACACCAGTCAGGAACTAGCCAGTGCCAACTTCCAGATGGAGGTGGTAATGAGGGGTGTGAGAAGGCAGGCAGCAGTGGGGAACGGCAGTGGAAGGGCCCTTCGGTGGTATGCCCCCAACAGGCGGTACTGAGCCAACACCACTTTCGAGCACTACACCTACACAGAGATTGTGGGCCAGTACTGCCTGAATTGGGCAATCCTGAGGTGGCTCTGTGAGCTGTGCAGTGATGAAATGCAGGTGCCCACACGATGGAGACATGCTCTGTCAGTGGAGACAAAGGTGACAGCTGTCATGTGCCTGCTTGCCATGGGCACCTTCCAGGGACCAACAGGGGACACAACAGGCATAACCCAGTCAGCCGCATCATGCCTACTCACACAATTCCTCAGTGCACTGCTGCCACGTGCTTCAGAGTACATCTGTTTCCCCAGCACACAGGCGGAGGGCACAGCACACATACAAGAGTTCCACAGGGTAGCATGTATGCCTGGCATGCTCAGGGCCATTGATTGCACCCATCTGGCCATCTGCATGCCACCTGGCCTGGAAGATGTTGCATACATTAACCGGAAGGGTTTTGCCAGCATCAACTGCCAGGTGCTGTGCGATGCTAGGGGGCGCATAACCAATGTCTGTGCCATGCACCCTGAGGCAGCACATGATATCTTCATCTGGCACCAGTCTACACTGTGCCACAGGTTCAAGAGTAGGGACATCGCCACTGGCCACCTAGTGGATAAGTATGCATATCACATAGGATGACATGGACAGCTGTGGGGGGCATAGTCAGAGTTGCCATGGCTACTGGCCTTGATGGCCCATAGCAGAGTGACGCAGACTACCATACTAATGTCCACCCTCTACACACAGGTGACAGTGGCTACCCACTCCATCCCTGGCTGCTCACACCATAGCAGCGCCTCACGACCCCATCGCAGCAACGGTACAATGAGGCACATGCCACCACACGTAATGTCATTGAGCAGGTGTTCAGGATGCTGAAGTCACATTTCTGGTGCCTGGACACGTCTGGCGGTGCCCAACAGTACAGCCCGTCGAAGGCCTGTGGGCTATTCCTGGCCTGTTTTATCCTGCACAACATGGCCAATGGCTGTGAGATAGTTGTAGAGGGTCAAAGAAGGGGTCAGCAATGGGGATGATGAGGATGCCAGTCCAGACAGTGATGGGCAGCCACCACTGGCTGAAGGGACCCCCTCCTGATCCAGATGGCACAACCGCACTGGGACACCATCACAGAGGTGCACTTCAGCCAACACAGATAGGTCATGGGACCATGTGCAACCACCAATGGCAAGGGCACAACACACAGACAGACATTGATGAACCCCAGGGGTGGATGGCAGCAAGGGAATGGTTCTGAGCATGGAACCGCACATGCCGTCCAGGATGGGCAAGGTCAAACACGAGACGCGCTCATGCACACACACACACATACGTGCGCACACACACACACACACACACACGCACACCACAAGACATAAGACATGCACAAGGGGTAGAAGGTATGCCAACCCTGACTGCAAATCCTAGCCACACACAGGTCCACACATGTGACCACGCCCAGTGGCCATCACTGTGTGTGTCTCAGATGCTGGGCACCATTGCACACTGGCAGGCAGCGCAACATAGGCATCATCATGCACACACCACAGTGGCCATCAGCTGGGAGGGTATGCACATGGACCATGTGTGTGCAGGGCCAGGTACCCCACCCATGCATTGCATGGTGCACAACACACTGCACACAGGGCAGCGGCTGACAGTGGCCATGGTGGGAGACAGGTCAGTCACGTGGCACAATGCCATAGCTGCCACAGATGTGTGGGCTGCCCTGCTGAGACCTGCCAGCTGTGCAAGGCTGACCACTGGCCTCATGGGGTGGCAACGACAGTCCCCTAGGGGTGACACTGCGGGAATGCTCACCGAACATGTCCGTGCCAGGTGTGCTCAGTATGTCCACAGCCAAACATGGTGTCAACATGGAAGGTGTTGCACAATGATGGGAATGGGGGGTGGACGTGACACTGCACTGTGTCTGTGACACATGGGCAACAAACTAGGTGCCCAAAGTGGCCATGACAGCAGTGATTGCATGAGTCTGCCTGTCAATGGCAGCAGTCACATCTTCCTGCTGCCAGGCCATCTGTGCCAGGAGCAGACCATGGTCCCTGCTATGCCACTCCTCTCTCTGACTGGCACAGAACTGCACTGATTGCATCTACCACTGACACAAGCCACAACTGCTGATCCACTGACGCCTGGAGTAGGTGTCTGTGCTCATCAAAGAGGTCATACACCTGATCAGCATGCTGTCCTTCATGCTGTTTCTGGTTTTGCTGGGCAGCACCCCTTGATGATGGGCGCTGCACACCAGAGCCATGCCGGGGCACGTCCACATGCAGTGCACTGATGCCGCCACCTGACACTGTCCCCCCCACCATTGGCCGACTGCAGGCACTGCCCCTCTGGCTGCCAGTCACCAGGGCTCACCAGTGCTTCCACAGAAGCTGCAACAGCCCCACCAGCTTGGACACACACCAGTGATGCCCCACTGAGGCATACAGGCACAGGCTGGGACTGTGGTGTCATGCAGGCCTCCACGGCGGCACCACCCATGGCTATGCCCATGCCATTCCCTGCTATGGGACCATCCTGCATCCCTCATGTATCACTGTCCGGGATGTGTGATGCATTAGCATTGGTGCCTGATCTGGCACCAGTCCATGTCCCAGCATGCTGGAGTCTGTGTCTGCTGTCATGCTGGGACACAGGCAGGGCCTCGTCCACACCAGCACCATCTTCAGTCTGGACAGACAGGCAGGTATGTGGTGGTCCTGACCCTCAGACACCTGTTAAGATGGATTGGCACTCCTCCGTGTCCAGGGCCTTGCTCATGGTGGACACACCCACCACTGCTGACCCATGTAGATGTTCAGGAGCTGTAAGGGAACACAGCAGCATTAAAGTCTCTGCCCTACCCTGTGGCATTCCCCCATGTTCCACTCAGAGACAGCACATGACCTACCATGCAGTGATGGGCTACCACCCATCTGGAAGCCACCACCCAGAATGCCCTCTATGGAACAACACTGCATGCTGCTGGCTATCTTCTCCTCCTGTGGCATCAGGTGTGGCACATCTGGCTGTCCACCACTGGTTGCAGCATGTGCTGCCCTGATGGCAGCCACCTTGTCCTTAATTTTCCTCTTGTCCATGCCGACCTTCTTTTTACATTCCTGCACAGACCGCTGGTGGCTGCCATGCTGGTTGACGGCATGTGCAACCTCACCCCATGCCGCAGCTTGGGCCTGTGGTGTTCCCCACTGTCCACTGAGCAGTGGTTCCCTGTCAAAGTAGGCCTTGAACAGGGCACCTGATTCCATCCAGGTGAAGTTGGGCCTCCTCTTTCTCCAACATCCCTGTTCCTCCTCTTCCTCATGTTCAGTCATTATAGAGCCTGTGGGAATGACAGATGTTACCTTTGATTCTGCAGTTCCATGCATCTCCCACACACCACAGTTCACGCTTCTGAACAGCATGCAACCCACCACAATAGACTGCAATACCAAACCATGTCCACTGAAGCCCCATGTAGCATTTATATAGTGCAAGGCATGCAAATGAGGTGAGGCACAACTTTAAGTGGATGCTAATGTAGTAGCTGAGTCCATGAAATTGCTGATGAGTTGATTTGCATATGCTGGCTGAATATCACGCTGTTGGGTCTTGTGCAATTGTGTTGAGCGAGCTCAGGCAAAGGTGCAGCTCTGTGATGTGCACAGTAGGCACCGCACGGCTCATGCCTGGGATGCTGACACCGACACCTGCCATGCTGCTGACATGCTGAGCACAGGATGCAGTTCAGGGCATGGCTACCACTGTGCCAGTGGTATTAGTGCACTGTTCACATGTATAGTGCTCGTGCCATGGAGCGCTGTAGGCGACATGGTGCCACAGTGCGGTAGGCCACTGCAGGCTCATACACAGACACACTACTGCAATACATGCAGGGAGTCCCAATCACACTGGGTGATCTGTACATGACAGACCCTTGACCCTGTTGTTGACCTTTGCCCCCTAGGCACCATACTTCCTCATGGGTGCACCCCTATCATACTGTTCGGTGACAGCATGATGGGGAATGGCAGCGCTGTACCACACAGCATCTGCACGTGGAAGACGTGTGCTATACAGCCCTATTTTGTGATCCTGACTGCAGTAGACATTGCAAGGAGGAGAGCAGCTTTGTGGAGCCCTCTCAAGCTGGCCAATTTGGTGGCCATTGTAGAGCCCCATGCTTGGACCCTGTTTGGGGATGACCCCTTAGATAGGGCAAAAAGTGCTGTGTGGGAGGAGATGGCAGAGGCACTGGAGGAGGTGGCAGAGGCACTGGAGGAGGCCACTGGAGGAGGCCACTGGGATCGCCCGGAGTGCTGAGCAGTGCCTCCACCACTATGGCGACCTCCGGTGAAGGGACCCAGACAGGCTTGCCCATCTATGGGCACATGCCAGGTGAGGCACAGTGCCACATCCAGGTAGGTGCTCCATCCATACACTGGTAGCATTCATCCTAGTATCATGGTGGGCATGTGTCCACCACATGGGGGGGCCATCCAATGTGCGCAGTGGTGGTGGTGGGGTTGCAGCATGGCTGGGCTGTGTGGGACTGCACACACCGGGGGTGGCCTTTGCTACTAGTTTGTACTAATGTTCCCCTCTACATGTTTGCACCCTAGGCCCTGAGGAGAGGCGCTGAGCCCAAGAGGCATGGGCACGCCGTGAGGAGGAAGCTGCCCGGCAACAGGCACGAGCTGGCGGGCCCATACCACATCAGCTCCCAGATGTTGCAGATGCAGGTGAGTGCCTTTCTTCCAGGATATTCTGTGCATGCTGTGTTGAGGGGTAGGCAGCAGGGTATGGCCACCATCCATTGACACCACTGACATGCACGCCACACTGTACACTCAGCACTGTTCTGTGGTTCCACATGTGTGGGTGTGTGTCACTGGTGGCCCATGCATGCACAGAGTACATAGGTGTGTCACTGCCTTCGCACTGCATAGCCATGTCACTGTACAGCCACGGTGGTGCTGTGCAGGACTTGGGTTGTGGGTGCGTGTGCAGTGGTCCGCATGGCTGTGTGTACCTGGGTAGGCAGGTCTTGTGGACACGATCATTGTGGGTGGTCACACACCATCACAAGAGTGTGGCACATGGCTGTATGCCATGCACAATGGGTGGGCTGCAGGGGGATGGACATTAACACATATTGACTCTGCTCCCTTGTCCTAGGTGGATGGCAAATGATGGCCATCGAAAGGGCCATGCAGGAGCTCTTGCAGCTGGCCAGGGCATTGATGGAGATCCTCCAGCAAATGGAGTGGCAGGGGGTCAGGAGGTGGATGACATGTAGGTGCCACAGAAGTGGAGAGCGGGGCCAATGATAGGCCCTCCATGCCCCCAGAAATACCTAACCCCTTGACCCACCCTCACACCCCTTCTTCTCTCTCCCATTTGTTCACCCCTACCCCTTACCCAGCCCCACCTGGTATGTGGCCCTTCCCCCAATTGTAAATATTTGTAAATAGTTTTGTTTCTCACCTCTGTTCAATACATTTTTTTTTATGACAACTGTGGTGGCCTATGATTTGTAGCAGTCTACAGGTGCTCAGCTGCAGTGGTGTGCATGGGGTCAGGGGTGGTGCAGGCGGGGCGGTGTGTGTGTGTGTATCCAGAAGGGAACCACCTATGATGTGGGTGGGGGAATCAGTCACTGTCTGTGGTTTGTGTGTTGCTCCCTGTGCACTGGATGCCTGTGTGCAGTGGTCCACGGTGCATGCACTGTGTCCATGGTGCCCCATAAGACCGTCCATGGCCCGTGCAGCTGACACCCTTACATGTCTGTGATATACATGGTCTGCTAGCATGTCAGTGGTGGCTATCCATGCTGGACAACCACTGTACCTGGTACAATGCCAGGTTGCCTCCTGTCACCGGTATGGTGCACATCTGCCTCAGGTGGCACTGTGGCCTCTGCTGTTGTTGTCCCCCCTCCATGCTGTTGCTTGTGTCTGTTGCAGGGGATGTGCTCCACTGTCTGTCACTTGTGCTCCGGCTGCATGCTGGTGGCATACATCTTCATGGTGCATGCACAGGGTGGCTGGTACATCTGTGCCATGGAGGGGTACTAGCCATGGGTACACAGCTGCCATGGCCACACACCAGCAGGTTTGTTGACCTGCTACTGTATCCCTGTGTTGGTGTGCACATGGGTATGGGTGGATGTTTGTCCATGCACTGTGTTGCATCCTGTGTGGTGCATGCTTCTATTCACCACTGTGAGAATCTGTGCTGGCTGTTGTGGCCAGTGCTGGGACAGGGTGTGTCATTGGGAGGGTGTGTAGGGTGCTGTACAACTGGTGTTGGGTTCCAGGGCAGGCCCTGTCACATGTAGGGTACCTCATGTGCTGACGCATGGTCGGTCTCTCAGCTGTACCTTGGGGGTGCCATGAGGGGCAGCACTGTGTCTGTAGTTATTGCATCGGTGTCTGCTGCCATATGCTGCAGGGTGCTCTTGGGGGGGTTGCCTTGCATGACTCCATGGTGCACAGGGTTGAATTGTCACAGTGGGGGCGGTGGCATGCATGGGGTGTCCTGCACTGTTGGGCGCTTCTCTGGGGGAGGGTGTCTGGGGGTTGCTGTGCAGGGTGTGCTCTACATTGGTGGGATGGTGGATCATGGGGTGGCTGGGCCTCCTTGTGTGCCAGTCACAGCTTGCCAGGGGGTTTGCTAGGGCACCATGCCCCAACTGGGGGATTGCTGCTGGTGTCCATGGGCTGGTGGTTCTTCCAGCTCTGCTCAGTTTGTGTGGTTCATGGGCTGTGGGGGTGATGTCTATTCTGCTGTGTGCTCCTCTGTCCATATCTTCCATGGGTGGTTGACCCTTGCATCCTGTCTCTGTGCATCCCTGGTTGTGCTGATGCACTGTTATTCTGCTCCACTGCACATCCCTGGTTGTGCTATTGTGCATCAGACCTGTGCCACTGCACATCCCTGGTTGTGCTATTGTGCATCAGACCTGTGCCACTGCACATCCCTGGTTGTGCCATGGTGCAGTTGGTGTGATATTGAGTTGTGTGGCGCAAGCGCATCTTGGCCTGTGCTCTGTTTGAATATCGCATGTGTTGTGCATGGGCGCACTGGACCTGTGCCTACTCCTGCTATTGTGCTACTTTGTGGAGCAGTCTGAATATCTGGTTCAAGGTATTTATGTTTCTATACACCAGTTTTCTTTCTTATTTAAAATGTTTTGAAAATTTACAGGCTTTTAGTCAGATGACATTTAGTTTCATTGGTGTGCTTTTCAGTGCTCTCTCATTTTAAGTCGCAGCCCATTTCTTTTCAGTCAGTTTAACCTGATACGTTGGTGGCATTAATCTCTTTACACCTATGCTCCACTCTTGTGGGCCACATTGCATTGATTTCTAGCTCTCTGCAAGGTGTCATAGCATGTCTCTTGTTTGCAACTCCTTTGCAAAGTGAATTTTACATGGTATTCTTTTTTTCTGAATGTGTTTCGCCATCTTTTTGGGTCTATTTTGGCTGTATAGATTAATTTATCTATTCTCCCTGGTTTAGTCTTTGATAGTGTGGAGTGTGCCTCAGCAACAGCAGAACTTTTGTCAGTATTGTGAAAGCTGTGCAGTTTCTGAGAGGACTTGCACATTCTTTTTTTTTATTCTGGGTCCTTAAAACTAAAACCTGATAACCTCCCCAAACCACATAATAATAGTTACTTCAAGGTAAGCTCATATGCAACCAAAAGTGGTTGAGTGAGGGGGTCAGGTGGTCAGTAGACCCATCACACTCAGAATTAGACAATATATTTTGACCTCTCACATTCTGGTCAGAAGAGTAGCACCAAAATGAGGGTCTTAGGATTAATCCAAAGATGGCAGTAAGGTAACTTTTAAACCTTTTGGTACTCAACATACATTGAAAATCCAGGCAACCAAAACTATACTTTCAGGAAAATCTCAATGGAATATTTTGTTCTACTGTTGCATGAGTTGCACTGCAACTATATGATTATTTTTGTCTTCCACTCTCCTCTCAAACCTCTTCAACAGCTACAATTCCAGACACTGTTCTGCTTTGATTATCATGAATAACCCATGCACTTCTGTTAATAAATAATAGATTATTGATAAAAAAATGTGCATTTATCAAGATTATAAAAGTTATGTAGGTTGACTAAAGTATATTTAAGAAGGCAATTATTTCCCAACCACCCTAGACTAAGGTGCTCTATGTAATTGTGATCTCCCACTTTTTTGTACACTCCTCCACCACTAAGTTGACACTCTTTTCTAAGCATGATGCATTTTTGATTGATATCAAACTAGTGTTTTTCTTTATCTGCAACTGACAAGGATGTCTTTATTTTGTGTCACTAGGGCTTTTCACATAATGGAGTTTGCCTTTAAGGGCAGGCAGGTTGTCCTGGTTCACCCCTTCCCTTTTTCATCAAGATGGTGTGCTCAGAAGGGAGAGGGAAGGAGGGAGGGAGGTCAGGGAATAGAACAATGGCCAAGCAACAGGAAGGGGAGGGGCAAGTAGGGATACATAATGGGCAACACAACAGTGGTTCAGCCACTTTTGCTGGAGTTTTGATCTACAAAAAACTGCAGCACATCATATTAGTGCATTGTTTTGAAGGTTTCTGCAACAGCATACAGCAGGTAAGAAAATAACAGCTACCACAGATTAGACAAGTAAAAAAAAATCTATGATGTCATGTTAATGAAATTTGGTGGAGATGGTTTGTAGGGAGCTGTGTGTGAAGATTCTCCATGAGATTAGTTTCTTTTTAAATGCAGATTGTCTAGGAAGCTGTATTAAATAGGCCTAAACTGGTCTTTAGCATTGCTGGCTTGAGTAAATGTGATTTTAGTTAGTTGGAGCAGAATTTTGAAGCTTTGTTGTGTTTGTCTGCTCTAGCTTTTAAGTCATGAGGTGAATTGGTATAAATGAGTGAGATTTGTTGAAAAAGTGCTTTGGGTCAAGAGCTGAGCTTATTTTATGGTGAAAGCCTGATTGTTTAAGAAGCTGGTTGACTAGGACTCCACGGGTGCCTTTTAAATTGGTTGTTGAGTAGAGCTTGTGCTAGTTGATGGGAACAGGATTTCTGAAGCCTTACAGTGTTGGTAGGCTCTTACTCTAAATTGTTTGGGGGATTTCAGCTGTTTTGGCACCAGGAATTTAATGGAAAAGAGTCCCCTGGTCTGCAGGTACAACAGAGCATCACTCGCTCTTATAACAGAGCCTTTTGTACTTGTCTTTCCCTAAAGAAGTCCCAAAGTGGCCAAGTCTGGGGAGAATCTCTCCCTTCATGCTTCTAGTTAAGTTGGCTGAGTAGTTCTCCACGGAGCTTTACACATGCCGGCCTTACCATGTGGCTTGAAAATGGACCCCTCCCCCTCCCCAACCACCCTGCTACCTCCTTGTATCCCCAGGTGGAGATTACACCCCCCCCTTTTTTCTCTGGGGGATTTCAAGGCTTCCTCATAGAGGAGGCTACTCGGGTGCCAGCAGCAGTCCTGCTGCCCCATAGGGTGATGTGGCAGGATCCATGCTGCCTGAAAGGGCCTACACGTATGGCTAGGCAGAACTGTACAGGGACTAGCGATTCAGAACGGGACAGTAAAATGTGGCATGAGCATTTCAGAAGGGGGACATTCAAATGCTGCAGAGCCAGCAGGGCAAGGATAGGCTTACGACAAGGCCTAACAGGTAATGATGATGAGCGGCCACTTGGCGTGACATCACATACAAAGGGCGTAGGTCGAAAGGGAGCAGCTGGCTAGTTCCTGAGGCAGGGGAAGGTTTGTGTGATGACAATGGGATAAGGGTTCAGTCAGGATACAGGACAGTGTGCCTTGTGGAAAAGAAAGAAGCACGTGGGAGCCACGAGGCAAGGATGAGCAGGAGCAGACCAGAGAGCTGATAATGAGTGGCCTGATCATGTGGCATGATGTCACATGCCAGGAGGGCCTAGCGACTGAAGAAGGCCCAGAAATAGGATTTTTAGGGATCGTGGTTTTGGTGGGGTAACAGATTTTGGGGACATCCACCAATCGGTAGGAAGACTGAGGGCAGAGGAACCCAGAACATCAGGAAGCACAAGACAGTTAGGCCTGAAAAGGCCATAAAAGAGGGTCAGATGTTCCAGAGGTGGAGTAGGAGGTCTGTGCAGCCACAAGAGGTAGGGGGGTACAAAGAGGGTTGGTCGCACACTCACAGAATCGCTACAAGCATGGGAAGGAGAAGGCATAGCATTTAGGGGAGAAGTGTAACCGACAGTATTAGATGGCTTAGTATGAATAATCTGATGCCCAGGAGTAATGGCAGAGCTGAAAAGGCACATTTCATCACTGTTAGTCGACTGTCTATTTGGGGAAGCAGGCCTGGCCATTTTGATGTACAACCGCAAGCATAGGTTTAATAATGGTATTCTTCTTTTCTTTTCTTCAGTTGTCTTCACAGTTGCAAGAAGCAAGGGGCATGACACCAAAGAAGAGCAGGCCTTCAAATGAAGACACCTACAGGGCTATAATGGAGCTGGCCAGAAAAACCAATAGAATGTAGGAGCTGGGGGAAGGGGAGGAACCAGGGAGATCTGGGGAGAAAAAGAAAGCAGAGATGAGTAAAGGGGGCAGAGGGAAATGGCCTGCTGAGGCTCCAAGCAGATCAGTCAGGATACAGCCACTGATAGTGGGACCCAACAAGGTCGCTAGGCCAGTACCCCTGCACCCTGTTGACCTGGTGCCACCAGTACCTCCCCAGTACCAGTTGGGAGTTCCCCCAGTGGAACCCAGCCCAGATCCCCAGCTCATAGTGGTTCCTCCACAGCCACTACTAGAGCTACCAACCCTTTAACCAGAGGGCACCATACCTGGGTGCCAGAAGGACGACAGGCAGCAAGGAGCGGACAAGGCCACAGGTAACACACCTGGCGCCGTGGGTGACAGCATCTTAGAGTATATACAGCAAATTGTTTTGGCACTAGGACAGGGAGTTTAGGGCAGATGGAGTCAGCACTAGCAGAGATTAGGTCAGAAAAGGAAGGAGGGGTGGAGAAAGAAGGAAAAGGAACAAGGGAGATAGAAGCTCCTGGTATGAGGGTAGGTGAACACATACCATTGGCCATGAAAGAGAAAATACAGAAGGGAGAGTATGTGGATATCTTTGCCTTGGTAAGCCAGGAAGCAGCAGCAAAATATGAGAAGGCAGAGAATATGGAGAGTGGATGTCCTCTTTCTAGACTTCAGCAAGGCATTTGATTCTGTTCCTCAAGTGGGCCTGTTGGATAAACTAGGAGAAATGGGGGTGGGAAACCAGATGATCCGATGGATAGGCAATTGGCTCCAGGACCGGACCCAGAGGGTTGTAGTTGGTGGGATAGTCTCTTCCCCAAGGAGGGTCATTAGTGGGGTCCCAGAGGGATCAGTCCTTGGGTCCCTTCTGTTCATCGCCTACGTATCTGACATAAGGACAGGAATCAGGAGTGAGATGAGTCTCTTTGCAGATGACTCGAAACTGGGGGCGGTGGTGGATGGGGAGGAGGGGAGGATGGCCCTGCAGGGGGACCTGGAGGCTCTGGAAAGATGGTCTAGAAAGTGGAAGCTGAGGCTTTAATGCAGGAAATGCAAGGTACCCACCTGTGGTCCAGAAACCCAGGCCAAGTGCACACCCTGGGGAAATACTTCAAGTCTCAATGGTTGAGAAGGACCTGGGGGTGGTGGTGGATGTCAAGATGAACAACTCTGAGACTTGTAGGAGGGCAGCAGCCAAGGCCAACAGGATGCTGGGATGCATCGCTAGGGGGATCACCTCCAGAAGAAGGGAAGTGATACGGCCGCACCTGGAGTACTGCGTGCAGTTTTGGAGGCCGCACTTAAAGAGGGACATTAACCTCCTGGAGAGGGTCCAGAGGAGGGCAACCAAAATGATTTGGGGCTTGGGGGACAGGACCTATGAGGAGAGGCTCGAAGAGCTAAATATGTACACTTTGGAAGAGAGAAGGGACCGGGGGGACATGATAGAGGTCTTCAGGTACATGAAGAGGGTAAATAGGGGAGGAACAGTGAGGGTGCTTTGAAGGAAGGAGGAGGGGGCCACTAGAGGGCATGGGTGGAAGCTGGAGGGGGGAAGATTCAGGGGAGAAAGGAGGAGGTGCTACTTCACTGAGAGGGTGGTAGAGCCATGGAATGCACTACCTAGGGGGCTGGTGGAGGCAGAGACAGTGGAGGGGTTCAAGAGGGGGTGGGACAGGTACAAGGGAAGGGTTCAGGAAGCAAAATCCAATGCAGCAAGAATATCCGGAACTGGGAAGGGAGAAGCCAGAGAAGGCGAGGGGGACAGCAAGGTCAGCACCCAGGGTGGGGGCTGACCATACGAGCAGACATGAAAGACCATTAAGCCTATTCTGCTGGCATTTTAGTATGTTAATATGTAATATAGGGAAGAGTGAAATGGCAGCAGCAGTAGTTTTTGTTAGGCAAGAAGGAGGAGGACAAATTCACTAAAGGGAAGACCTTGGAAGGGTGTTTTCTAAGTTTTGCCACATTCTCAGCCGTAGTATTGGAAAAGAGGCCTGAGTTGGGCATCTCACGTATCACATATTCCTTGATAATAAGGAGAGCAAAGCAAAAGGGGTTGTGGGGTGGATATACTAGGATGAATTCTTTCTGCAGAGAATGGCAATGTAAGATGGGACACAAATAGTTCAAACTTGTGGACAGACTAAGTAACCGATCAGTCCACACCAGAAGGAGAGTTTGGGAAGAAAGGTGCCATGCCACAGAGATGTTGCTGGGCCTACAATAGGGCCTTTTGCTCCTGGCTGCAATGCTGTTTCCGGCATGCATGTTTGAAATGTGGGGGATCACATCCAGTGAGCAGATGTAGGATGACATGGGTCCAGGAAGCCCAAGGACCTGGGGTTCAAGGGTCAGGTCAACAGTTTTTTTGTGAAGGCCAGTGATATAAAGGGCAGACATGGAATAGAGGGTGGAGGGGCAGGTGACATGTAAATAGAGGGAGTCAGAATCATTGATCAGCAAAGCCAGATGTCAATCAGAGGGGGAGACCTTGACGGAGAAAAAGAAAAGAAGACAAGGGAGCAATTTAAAGAAGCCAGAACCCCCATCAGGATAGAAGCATGGAAAGAATGGTTAGACAGATACCTGAATAGAAAAACAGAAGAGATGATTAAAGAAGGTTTTTGCACAGGTTTTTCGTTGCAGTATGAGGGCTCAAGGCAAGCCAGAGAGGTGAACAATCTGGGTTCAGTAATAAGGAAGGGAAGAAATGTTAAGACAAAAGATAGAGAAGGAAAAGGCAGCAGGGAGAGTAGAGGGACCATATGATACCCCCCTCCCATTGCAGAATATGAGGTTTTCTCCATTGGGTTGGTCCCCAGAAAACAGAAAAGGGAATACAGGGTGATTCATCACCTATTCTTTCTGGAAGGCAATTCAGTGAACGATTTTATCAGGGAGGAACATAGTAAAGTGACATATTCCACTTTGGAAGATGCAGTCCAGATCATCTGGGCAACCATGGATGCATGGATGGCAAAGACAGACATAGAGTCTGATTTCAGATTATTTCTGGTTAGGAAAGAGGACTGGGACTGGTTGGGGTTTAAAACTGGGGGACAGTACTATTTTGACAGAGCCATGCCTATTGGTTGTTCTATAGCATGTGCAACATTTGAAGCTTTCAGCACATGTTTGCAATGGATATTTCAAGAAAGAACTGGTTATAAAACAGGGAGTCACTATTTGGATGATTTCCTTTTTATAGGCAGTGGGAAAAGAGAGACAAAAAAAATTATTAGCCAGCTTCCAGGAGCTGTGTAAAGAACTAGGGGTTCCATTGGCACCTGAAAAAAACAGAAGGACACAGTAAGGTGTTAGAATTTCTGGGTACTGAGATAGATACTCCTGGGGAAATATTTCAGCTGCCAGACAAAAAAGTGGAAAAACTGAAGGACCAGATTCAGATACATACCAGTAGATGAAGAGTACAGCTAAAATAGGTACAACAAGTATCGGGACATATGAACTTCACATGTAGGGCTATTGGGCCAGGGAGGGTTTTCACCAAAATGTTAACAAGGGCTACAACCGGAGTGACCAAACCACACCATTGGGTAGACATGACAGAGGGAGTCAAGGAGGATTTTAAAGTATGGGAGGAGTTCCTCAGGGATTATAATGGCTGCTCTTTCTGGCAGGAGGAATGGGTGTATAACACAGACCTCAATCTTTACACAGATGCAGCCGGGTGCCTAGGCATGGGGGCTATCTGAGGAGCAGATAGTTTGAAGAACTGTGGCCATCAGACTTGGTGAGGGAGGGTAAGGTAAAAGATATAGCATTGCTAGAGATCATGCCCATATGGGCATGCACCCTGGTTTGCGGGGAAGAATTACGGAATCAAAAGTAACATTCTGGTGTGACAATACAGCAGTGGTAGAGGTCTAAACAACAGTGGAGCCAGGTCAGAAATGATAATGTAAGTCTTACGACTTTTGGTGCTAATGGCCTTGCAGTTGAACATGTCATTCAGAGTGAAACACATAGAAGGGGTACACAATACCCTGGCTGACAGCCTTTGCCATCTGCAGTTGAATCATTTCTGGAGGCTGGCACCAACAGTGGAGGAACAAAAATGCTCATACCAATGAATATCTGGGATGTTGGCAAGAAGGAGCAGAACTGTTGTTTCGCAGTTCACGGGCACCATGGACTCTGAAGGCCTACAATGGGGCCTGGCGAGTGTTTCAAACATTCAGGGCAACACACCATATGGAGGTAAGTAGGCAGCTCACAGAAGAACAACTGGGGAAGTTCACTGTGGAGCAATGACAAAAAGGAACAGCCCACACTACAGTGGGGGTCTGTTTGGCAGGGATTAGTGTTATTTGCAGTTTAAAAGGATGGGAGGATCCAACAAAATCAATGTTCATTGGAAGAATGGTCCAGGGCTGGGGTAGATTAAAACAAGGGATGGTGGACAAGAGAAGACCAATACGGGAACAGTGGCTTGCGAAATTAGAACATGTGTTACCGGCAATATGCAGATCAAAGGCCAAGGTCCAGCTATTTCACATGATTTATGTTATAATGTTTGCAGGGGCCATGAGAGTGAGTGAGGTGGTAGACCATGGCAAGAAAGACAAGAAAGGGGGATTAGAATGGTAAGATATAAGCTGGGGGATGAAGGAGATACAGCTCTTGATTAAGAGGTCAAAGACGGAGCAAAGCAGACAGGGTTGCATGGTAACACTGAGGAAACATGTAGAGGGTGCAGTGTGCCCAGTGCAGGCTTTGTGGGCTTTCACCGCAGAGCACAGGAATAGGACAGGGGAGGTTATTTGTGCATGGTGATGGAAAAAGGGTCAAAAGCTATCAAGTCACAGCATTACTCAGAAAAGGTATGCAATTCCTCAGGGAGGATTCAATTAATTATTCATCCCACTCCTTGTGGATAGGGGCTGCCTCACAGTGGGCAGCAGCAGGCAAGACTGTGAATAATATAGTGGAAAAGGGGCACTGACGGTCTGCCAGTTATAAGAGATACATTTGAACACTGCAGTGGGGAGACTAACATATCACCTATGTTTTTGTTTCAGATATGGAGCCACATTGGGGGGGGAGTGATGAGGAGAGGTGATATTAGGGTTATGAAACTAAGACCATATATAAAACATTTATTTTGCTTAAACCCTATAGGAGGAGGGAGGATCATGGGAGTCTGGGTCTGCAGCCACTCTTGTATTTATTGGGCAGAAAGGAGAGATGAGAAAAAGGCTGGGGGGAAAGCAGCTTTATCAAGACGTGAAACAATGTAGATTGGTGTGGCATGGCATATGAGGGATGAGATGGGCACAATTGCTCCCTACCCTGAAAGAGCTGATGGAGTGGTGACCCATTCCAGACTTAATTGTTACAGATTTAGGGGGTAATGACCTTGGGGGTAAGCCATGGGTGGACACATACATGCAGGTAAAAAGGGACCTAGAGACAGTACAACAGTGGTGGCCAACAGTATGCCTTGTCTGGTCGCATATGATGCCAAGGAGGGTCTTGAGACATGAGCACAGCTATAGAGCTGTGGATAGGGCAAGGAGAAAGATAAACAGAAGGGTAAGGACACATAAGGAAAATGGGAGGACAGGCAATACTGCCGGGGTGTGGAAGAGTGGGTAGACAGATTTCTACAGGTCGCATGGTGTGCATCTGTCAGATCTAGCCATAGACGTGTTCAATACAGAAATGATAGGTTTCATAACAGCATGAAGGAGGCATGCAAAAATGGAATATAAAAAAAAGGGACTGGGAAGGAGGTTACCTGAGGTATGGTGGAACAATACCCTAAGTGAGGGGAAAGCCAGTCATCTAACACAAGCTGGAGACCGGCTAATGAGGAAAAAGGAGGAGAAGGAGGGGAAGGGGGAAGAAAAAGGAATAAGACAAAAAGAGGAAGAAGCTGAAGGAGAAAAGCGGTCTCAGTTTTTACTGTTACCTAACAGAAAAGGAGAAGAAGAAGAAGGCCTCTGTCTTTTTGGGAAAAGGAAGAATCCGGGACAATGGAGTTTGCTCTTTAAGAGGCAGATCAGGTTGTCCTGGTGCACCCCTTCCCATTTTCGTCAAGATGGTGTGCTCAGAAGGGAAGTGGGGAAGGGAGGGGAGGGCCAGGGGATAGAACAATGGCCAAGCAGCAGGAAGGGGAGGGGCAAGTAGAGGTACATAATGGGCAACACAAGAGTGGTTCAGCCACTTTTGCTGGAGTTTTGATCCTCCCACCCACCCTACAATATAGAGCAAGAGGGGAAGACAGTCAAAAAGGGACTGTATGGTAGGTCTGTCAAAGATGGATGACAGATGTGTCCAGTGGATGATTATTAGACTGCCAAAGGTGGATGGCAGAAAATAATATGGTTATTGAACTGTCAAAGGTGGATGGAGAAAAGGGGGTAGGAGGGGAGAGGGGAGAAAAAGGAATAAGACGAAAAGAGGAAGAAGCTGAGGAAGAAAAGCAGTCTCGGTTTTCACCGTTACCTAACAGAAAAGGAGAAGAAGAAGGCGCCCAGGTTTTCACCTGTGGGGAGCAAAAAGAGGAAGAAAGAGGGATGATCAGAGATTGATATATGGATGGAATAAATGAAATTGTGAGAGATACAATAATAAAAGATGATGAAATGGAACATGGAATTATGATATATAAATAAATTAATTGCCAATCTGAGCACAACAGCAAACAATGGTCTCTGTCTTTTTGAGAGGGAAAAGGGAGGAATCTGGGACAATAGCAGATCTTAATAGCTCATGTAGTCTAGTTGACTATGACTACTCTATTCAGCATTTTTATACAGCTGGATTGGTACTTAACCATTTGGAATATTTCTGCTGGAGGCAACAGAGCATCTGGATCTTCAAACTTTTTTCACAAGATTATTTAAAATAAAGTTAATTGAAATTCAACATTTTTTTGTTTGTCTGCTCAGTTTAACTATTGCCTTTTACTTAGCTTTGATAGAGTCTTTTGTGTGAATGTCCTTCTACTAATAACTTTTGTTTTGCTTTAGGGTGTTTATTAATGCCCAGGGTGACTGGAGGGCTGAGTCAAAGTTGAATGCACTCAGAAAGAGACAGAAGCATTAAACAGAAGCGTGGGAGTGTACAAATTTGTTATATCCTTTATCTGTGGCCTTCTGGTTTTATTGGGATAGTTTAATCTTCCCTTCCTTTTAACCTATTCTGCTTTGTTAATTTTTTGAGTGTGATTTACCATGGGGCAAAATAAAAGGCTTTGATTAAATGCCAGCTAACTTATAACTAACAAGCATTTGTTAATGCTGAGAGTTCACTGTTGTATTGCTCTTGTACATGCTTCCCATATGTTTATCTGTATATTCCTCTGTCTTGCATTTTAAGGGTGAGGCGTTATGGTTGGAAACCTTGATGCCCTGGGCGTTTGTTGGTATTTTTGCTTCAAATTCTCAGCATGAGCTTTTTGGGACATCACTTCTTGAACAGCGCCAGTATCATTTTGTTACTCAGTCCCACAAGATGATGTCACACAGCGAGTGTGCCAGTCGGTGTCACAGGTGCAAAAACACATTTCAGGCAGGATGTGAAAAATGACAGCTGTACTGTTTATGAGGTGTGAAGAAATGGCAATGTTGAAAAATCTGGAGTGAAAATATGAAAAACTGGTGAAGTTACAAGTGTGCGTAGAAACTGTGCAATGCACACTCATCACGCAGTCACTTTTTTGAATGTTTTCACAAAATGTTTAACATGGCCTTTTTGTGACCTTCCCTTATGAACAGTGGCACTGGAATTTTGTTAATCTGTCCCAAAAGTTGATTTCACACAGTAGCCATGCCATTCTGAGCCACAGGTGCAAAAACACATTTTAGGAAGGATACAAAAAATGACAGCTGTACTGTTCATAGGGCGACGTGAAAAAATGACAATGTTTGAAATATGAAGTGAAAATCTTTACAATTGATTACCTTATGAGCTTGTATAGAAAATGCATAATGGATGCTCATAACGAAGTCATTTTGGGGATTTTTTCCACCAAATTTGCAACAAGAGCTTTTTGGGACCCCACCTCATGAACAGTGGCACTGTTCTTTAATTAATTCAATTGAAGTGCTCAAGGAGTGAAAGGGATCGAGGGGAGTACGAGCTGATGGCTAGAAGGGCCACTAGGGCCACTATTTTTATAGGCATAGGATTTGACTGACAACAGGAACTTCCTGTTTAGGGGCAGGAAGTGAGTGGTCACAGAACCACCAAGGACCCACCATCCTAGAAGGGCAAGAGTAGCTCTCTGCCCCTCTAGCTGCTGGAAGTCTGCCTCCAGCAAGTAAGTGGTCTACTGAGAAATATAGGATATTCTTGTCTCAGAACAGGACAATCAGGAGCTTAAAGGCACACAGGCAGAAAGTAAGGAGAAGAGAAAAAAACAGAGGAAAGAGTAAGGATTGCAAACAGTTAAGGGGCCAAAGCCAAGACATGATTGAGTGGTGCAGTGCAGTGGCTGTGGACAAGCAGTCTTCTGGGAGAGATGTTCTGGAGGATGCGGTGTTGCCCATCTGCAATCACCTCCCTGGGCTGAGGGAGGAGGTAGCTCATCTCCAGGCTGAGTTGGCCAGGATTTGTGGGACCTCCTCTTCCATCCAGGGACCACCAGTGCCACTGCCATTGCCTCAGAGGTTGCCAAGAAAGAGGAGTGGTTGGACCACAGTCGGCTCAGGGAGGGTGAGGGTGGTGGAACAGAGGTGCATCCCTCCAGTTGTACCTCTCCACAATTCCTATGCCATTCTGGCAAAGTGTGGTTCCTCTATGGAGGCACCCACAGTGGAGACCAAGGAGGATGCTGGGAATGTCCACAAAGGAGACCCACAGGAGGGTGACAGGGGACCCTGCAGGGGAAGGAAACAACTCCTGGTGGGGGACTCCATTGTTAGGAAGGTAGAACTGAGGGAGGAAGGGGAGAGGGAGGTAAGGTGTCTGCCTGGCGCCATGGCTTGGAGGGACAGGGAGTGAATCCTCAGGATTGCCAGAGCAGCTGCACAGGGGAGAAGCTGGATGTCATTGTCCTCCTAGTACAAATGACCTGGCTAAGAAAGGGATTAGAGAAGTGCAGGAAGAGTTTGTGGAATTGGGGAGAGGCCTTAGTCAAGTAGCACGCACAGTAACCTTCTCGGAGGTGCTACCCATCTATGGCATAGGAGAGGCTAGGGTGTTCTGCACCATGGGATTCAATCAGTGGTTGAAAAACTGGTGTGGAACTCAGGGATTTGGCTTCATTAGGGACTGGGGGTCCACCTGGAGTGATGCAAGCCTATACTGGCATGATGGGCTGCATCTGTCTGGGAGGGGAACCAGGATCCTAGGTGATAGGTTTAAATGCTTCATTGGCAAGTTTTTAACTAGCCAAGGGGAGGCACTGGAAAGGAGCATGAAAATCCTAGCCCCCAATAATCATGGTAGTAGTGCGGCAAACACCAACATAGAGGAGTCGATAGGAGAAGGGCAGGGTAAATGGAGAAAGTGACAAAGGCAAGAAGGACAGGGATGGGGCAAAAGGGAGTAAGGCCATCAGGAAATGGAGGGTAATGAGTACCAATGCCCGTAGACTGGGCAACAAGCTCCCTGAACTGATGGTCTTAATGGAAGAGGGATGCCTGGATATCATAGCAGTCACAGAAACATGGTACACAGTGAACCATGACTGGGATGTTAACATACCAGGGTACATAACCTACAGGAGAGATGGGTAGGGGAGAAGAGGGGGAGGAGTAGCTCTCTATGTAAAGGAAGGGATAAAAGCAACCGAACAAAAGAGTAAACAGGGAGGAGAGGAGGCACTGTGGGTCACCTTGGAGACTGGAAAGGGCACCACAATCCACACAGGGGTTGAGTACAGACCCCCATGTCAGGGGGAAGGAATGGACAAGGATATGGTAGAAGGCATTCTTAGAATGGCAGAGAAAGGGAGATACTGTTGATGGGAGACCTGAATACGCCAGATGTTAACTGGAGCACATTTACTGCAGCCACATCCAAGAGCAGGGCCATTCTAGATGCCTCACAGGTGGCAGGCATTAGACAGCTAGTTTTAGAACCCACTCGTGAGGGAGCAATCTTAGACCTCGTACTCTCAAATGGGGGCAGTGAGAGGATTTCAGTTCTAGAAGTAGGTTGCAATCTGGGGAAAAGTGACCATCAAACAGTGTGGTTCATGTTAAACTCAGCTACAGAGTCAAGCCATACAAAAGTGAGGGTACTGGACTTTAGGAGGGCTGACTTTGGCAAGATGGGAGAGTGCCTCAGAAAAGAACTAGCAAACAGGCTAGAAGGTGGTGTGGAGCAACAATGGGGAATTATCAAAACTGCCATCACAGAGGCAACAAGCCTTTGTGTGAAGCAAATAAACAAATCAAAATAAAAGAAAAGCCACTATAGTTCTCAAAAGAGGTGGCTGTGAAAGTCAGGAAGAAAAGATAGCATTCCGGAGTATAAGGAAACACAGAAGGAGCAGGACAGAGAGCAGTACCAGTTAAGGCAGAAGGAAGCAGGAGGGAAGTCAGAATAGCAAAGGCCCAAACTGAGGAAAAGATAGCCAACTCAGTTAAGAACGGGATAAAACCTTTATAGGTACATCAGCGAGTGAGAAAGGCAAAAGGAGGGATAGTGAGGCTGAATAGAATGAATGGTGGGTGGGCAGAGGGGACAGTAAAAGCAGGAATACTGAACGAATATTTCTGCTCAGTATTCACCAAAGAGGAGGGAAGTGCCTAATCCAAGTAACAGAAGCACTCTTGATAGGGGGTCGATCCCAGTCCTTTCACAGAAGAAAGGGTTCTGCAAGAACTCCTAAAACTAAAGGTGGACAAAGCAATGGGTCCTAATGGAATTTACCCCAGAATTCTAAAAGAACTAAGGGAGGAACTAGTGAAACCGCTGGCTACTCTTTTTAATAAATCATGGGGGGATGGTGTGGTACCTGAGGACTGGAGGAAGGTGAATGTGATTCCCCTTCACAAAAGTGGGACCAAGATAGAGGCAGGAAGCTACAGACCTGTCAGTCTGACCTATGTGGTAGGGAAAGTGATGGAGTCACTTCTGAAGGAAAGAATAGTTGAGTACCTAGAGGCCAGTGGAGCACAGGACCCAAGGCAGCATGGGTTCACAGCAGGAAGGTCATGTCAGATGAATCTAATAGATTTCTTTGACTGGGTGACCAAAGTAGTAGACCAGGGAGGGGCTGTGGACATGGCCTACCTAGACTTTAGCAAGGCATTTGACACAGTCCCACACAAAAGATTAATAGTCAAATTAACCAGCCTGGGAGTGGGACCCATGGTGGTAGCCTGGGTAAAACACTGGCTGAACAACAGGACACAGAAGGTAATTGTAAATGGAGTCCACTCTGAAGAAAGGGGGGTTACTAGTGGGGTACCGCAAGGTTCAGTATTGGGTCCAGTCCTTTTAATGTCTTCATCAGTGACACATTGCAGAGGGACTGGAAGGAAAGTATGCTTTTTGCAGATGACACAAAGATCTGCAACAGGGTTGATACACAATGAGGTGGAAAGAATGAAAAGAGACTTGGCAAGGTTGGAGGAATGGTCAGAAGTATGGCAGCTAGGATTCAATGCAAAGAAGTGCAAAATAATGCACCTGGGAAACAAGAACCCAGGGGAAGAATACACAATGGGTGGGGAGGTAGTCAATCAATCAATCAATCAATCAAATCTTTATTTAGTCAGGTGATCATCATTGAGCAAGGCTCATTTACAAGATGGACCTGATAAGGTCAAGGTTCGAGTTGATGCACAGCAATTACATCACATACTTATGAGACAGTTATACATACAGAAAAAAGAAAATGTTATTTATAACACAATAATATACAGAGCATTCACATGTTAAAGCTTGGCAAGAGAAAGTTAAACTAACATCTACAATATGTACAGTACATATATATCACAATGAGGGCCATGACAGTCACCATCAATGAGTACAAGGATGGTGAAGGGAATATTGGGTGCCATATACTGGCGGTGTCTGACTGGAAGGAATATGCCATATGTGATTGGAATATGGTTTTGTGGGATTACTATTCTATCTCTACGGTAGCAACTGCATTTCTCTGTGAAGAAGGCCATACAGTGCTGCTTGAAGGATGTAAATGGAATGATAATGGACAGTTTTAGGGATTTTTGTAGGTGTTCCATGCTATGGCTAGAGAGTAGCTGATTGCTGCCCTCCTATTTTGGTGTTGACTTTGGGCAATTTGAGCAGGATGATATTGTTGTTTTAGGGCATAGGAGCTGGAGTGGTCAGGTTGAAGCAGTCCAGGATATAGCTTGGGAGTTTTTTTGATAAAGCTCTGTAGATCCATATAGCTGCATTTCTGCTCCTCCTGACATGAAGGGAAACCCATCCAATTGCGTCATAGAGAGAACAATGGTGAGTATTATATGGCAGGTCTGTAATGAACCTTATTGCTCTATGATAAAAGGTATCCAACTTTTGAAGGTAGGGATTGGGGCAGTGACTATAGAGGAAGTCTGCATAGTCAATGACTGATAGAAAGATGGCCTGGACTAATCTCATCTTTGAATCTCTATTAAGGAAGGGTTTTAATCTGTAGAGGAGGCCAAGCCTTAGGCAAAGCTTTTTCAGCAGTTGTTCTAGATGCTGAGTAAAGTCAAATCTGTTGTCAAACACACACCTAGGTTTTTGAAATTTTCAACATACTCCAGATTTTCTCCAAGTATAGTGCATAGCTGGGGGAGACTGATTGAAGAGGATATGTTGGTGGAGTTTTGGGTTGTGAACATCATTGCTTTGGTTTTCTTTGCATTTAGCAGAAGCTTTTTCTCGAGTAGCTGATGTAACAGGGAGAATTCTGCTTGTAGAATTTCATGAGCAACTTCAGGCGAAGGGTTGCTGACATACAGTACAGTGTCATCAGCAAAGAGATGTACTGAGGACTTGGTAAGGTTTGAATCAATTTTATTTATATAAATGGCAAAAAGGATAGGACCCAGAATAAAGCCTTGGGGGACTCCTCTTGACAGTGGTCTTAATGGGGAGAGGTCACCTTCAGCTTTTACCTGCTGTGATCTACAGGAGAGGTAGCATCTGAACCACTTAAGGGAGGATGATCTAGGCCAATGGAGTGTAGGGATGAGAGTAGCAGTTCATGGTCCACAGTGTCGAATGCTTTGCTCAGGTCCAGGAATACTGCACAGACATTGTTCTTTTTATCCAGTTTGGTTTGCCAATCATTGGTGACCTTGGCTAATGCAGTGATTGTGCTATGTTTGGCCCTGAATCCAGATTCAGAGGTAGTAACAGGTAGTAACAACAACAAAAAAGGAAAGGGACCTGGGGTAATCATATCAGATGACCTTAAGGTTAGCAAGCAATGTGAGAAGGCAGTAGGGAGGGATGGGGGTATACTGGGATGTATAGGGAGAGGCATCATCAGCAGAAAACAGGAAGTTGTTATCCCTCTGTACAAACAGTTGGTGAGACCCCATCTGGAGTACTGTGTCCAGTTCTGGAGATCCCATCTTCGCAAGGACATAGACAGGATAGAGGCAGTCCAGAGGAGGGCAACTAAAAGGGTGCAGGATCTTCAAGAGAAGCCGTATGAGGAGAGACTAAAGGAGCTTAATATGTATACCCTTGAGGAAAGAAGGGAGAGGGGGGACATGATAGAAACTTTTAAGTACCTCAGTGGAATCAACAAAGTCCAAGAGGGTAGCATCTTTCAGAAAACGAGAATTGCAAGAACAAGGGGACACAATTTAAAGATAGAAGGAGGGCAGTTCAAGGGCAATGTGAGGAAGTATTATTTCACAGAGAGGGTAAATGGATGCATGGAACAGCCTTCCTGAGGAGGTTGTGGGGTCTAAAACTGTGGGAGAATTCAAGAATGCATGGGACAGACAAGGCAATTCTTGTGGGGGGTAGGAAGAAATAGGCTGTTGGTTAACCAGGATCTGCGGCCTATCCTGTAGGTAGGGAAATGGGCAGACTAGATGGGCCCAGCGGTCCTTATCTGCCATCAAAGTCTATGTTTCTATGTCTATGTTTCTATGTACGGCGACTAAGGCAAGGAAGGAGAAGAACCTGGTGAGGGAAATTAGGAGAGGGAACAAGGGGTTTGTTAGATACATTGGGGAAAAATGAAGGGTAAAGGGGCAGATTAGCAGGATTAAAACAGGGGAGAGATGGGCACAAGACCCGGGGGAGCAGTCTGAGGTACTAAATGAGTACTTCACCTCAGTTCTTACCAAGGAAAATGAGGGTACTGCATCATACTTGGGAGAAGACAGTGATGCTGAGGGGGGGGACCCTTACCAATCGGCGGGTCTGGGGAGAGAGGGAGGCATCACTAGCAAGAGGGGGAAGGGCTAAGCAGGGAGAAGAGATAGCAGAAGTGGAAATCACAGCAGAGAGAGTGAGGGAAGTCCTCAGGTCCCTTAAGATGGAAAAAGCACCGGGGCCAGATAAATTACATCCCAGAGTGCTGAAGGAACTTGTGGATGTTCTGGCGAAACTCCTGGTGGAGCTTTTCACCATCTCTCTGAGGACAGGGTGAGTTCCCCAGGACTGGAAGATGGCACATGTAGTGCCTATCCACAAGAGGAGATCAAGGGAGGTGGCAGGAAACTACAGGCCTGTCAGTCTGACATCGGTGGTGGGCAAGGTGATGGAGGGCATTGTCAAGGAGAGGCTGGGGGCCTGGAAAAGTCAGGGTGCCTGGATGATAGACAGGTGGATTCGTCCCCGGAAATCGTGTCAGACAAACCTTGTGGAGTTCTATGACTGGGTGATGAGTGCCTTGGACCTGGGTAGACCATTGGACGTCCTCTTTCTAGACTTAGCAAGGCATTTGACTCTGTTTCTCATGAGGGCCTGTTGGATAAGCTGGGAGAAACTGTGGTGGGGAACCAGATGATCAGATATATAGGCAATTGGCTCCAGGACCTGACCCAGAGGGTCATAGTTGGTGGGATAGTCTCATCCCCAATGAGGGTTATTAGTGGAGTCCCACAGGGATCAGTCCTTGGGCCCCTTCTGTTAAACACCTATGTCTCTGACATAAGGACAGGTATCAGGAGTGAGATGAACCTCTTTGTGGATTACTCAAAATGGGGGCAGTGGTGGATGGGGAGGAGAGGAGGGTGGCCCTACAAGGGGACCTGGGGGCTCTGAAAAGATGGTCTAGAAAGTGGAAGCTGAGGTTCAATGCGGGGAAATGCAAGGTACTGCACCTGAGGGCCAGAAACCCAGGCCAAGTGTACACCCTGGTGGGGGGATGCTACAAGTCTCGATGGTTAAGAGGAACCTGGGGGTGATGTTGGATGTCAAGATGAAAAACTTGGAAACTTGCAGAAGGGCAGCAGCCAAGGCCAACAGGATGCTGGGATGCATTGCTAGGGGGATCACCTCCAGAAGGAGGGAAGTGATACTCCCTCTGTATAACTGCTTGGTGAGGCTGCACCTCAAGTACTGCATGCAGTTTTGGAGGCCACACTTAAAGAGGGCCATTAAACTCTTGGAGAGGGTCCAGAGGAGGGCAACCAAAATGATTTGGGGCTTGGGGGACAGGACCTATGAGGAAAGGCTCGAAGAGCTAAATATGTACCCATTGGAAGAGAGAAGGGACTGGGGGGACATGATAGAGGTCTTCAGGTACATGAAGGGGTAAATAGGGGAGGAGCAGTCAGGGTGCTTCAAAGAAAGGAGGAAGGGCCACTAGAGGGCATGGGTGGAATCTGGAGGGAAGATTCAGGGAGAAAGGAGGAGGCACTACTTCACTGAGAGGGTAGTGGAGCCATGGAATGCACTGCCTAGGGGCTGGTGGAGGCAGAGACGATGGAGGGGTTCAAGAGGGTAGGACATGTACAAGGAAGGGTTCTGGAAGCAAAATCCAATGCAGCGAGAATATCTGGAACTGGGAAGGGAGAAGCCAGAGAAGGTGAGGGGGGCAGCAAGGTCAGCTCCTAGGGTGGGGGCTGCCCAAATGAGCAGATGAGAATGACCGTTAGGCCTATTCTGCTGGCATTTTAGTATGTTAGTATGTTAGTATTAACTGGTCCCAAAAGGTGCTTCTGTGCAGTTACTGTGAAATCACCTTTTGGGACAGAAATGAAATGACAGTGACTGTGTTCATGAGGTGGTGTCCCAAGAACCCCATGTTGAAAATTTGGAACCAAAACTCTCAAATATGGCTGAGAAATCAACCTAATCTGCCACCCCCCCAACATTCATAGAAACATAGAATTTGACATCAGATAAGGACTGCTTGGCCCACCAGTCTGTCCATTTCCCTACCTGATGGATAAGCTGCAGATCCTAGTTAACCAGCAGCCTACTTCTTTTCTACCCCACCCTGGAATTGCCTTATGACTGTCCCATGCATGCTTAATTCCACCACTGTTTTGACTCCACAACTTCCTCTGGAAGGCCGTTCCATACATCCACAACCCTCTCGTGAAAAAATACTTCCTTAAATTACCTCTGAGCTGCTCCCTTCTATCTTCAAATTGTGCCCTTGTTCTTGCACACCCTTTTTGAAAGATGCTACCCTTTGGACTTTGTTGATTCCTGGAGGTACTTGAAAGTTTCTATCATGTCCCCCTCTCCTCCTTTCCTCGAGGTTATACATATTAAGCTCCTTTAGTCTCTCTTCATATGTCTTCTGGTGCAGACCTTGCACCATTTTAGTTGCCCTCTCTGGACAGCTTCCATCCTGTCTATGTCTTTGCAGAGATTGGGTCTCCAGAACTGCACTGAGTACTCCAGATGTGGTCTCACTAGCTGTCTGTACAGAGGGAAAATAACTTCCTGTTTTCTACTGGTGATGCCTCCCTATGCATCCCAGTATCCCCAACCCTCCTTGCTGCCCTCTCACATTGCTTGCCCACCTTTAGGTCATCTGATATGACCACCCCAGGTCCCTTTCCATTTTTGTTGTTGTTAGTATCTCACCCCCATTGTGTACTCTTCCCTGGGTTTTATTTCCCAGGTGCATTACTTTGCACTTCTTAGCATTGAATCTAACCTGCCATACATTTGACCATTCCTCTAACCTTGCAAGTCCCTCTCATCCTTTCCACTCCACCTTGTGCATTAACTCTGTTGCAGATCTTTATGTCATCTGCAAAGAGACATACTTTTCCTTCCAGTCCTCTGCAATGTCACTTATAAAGACATTGAAGAGGACCAGTCCTAATACTGAACCCTCGGTACCGCTACTAACCCCTTTTTCAGAGTGGACTCCATTTACTATTACTCTCTGTGTCCTATTCTCCAGCCAATTCTTTACCTAGGCTGTCATCTTGGGACCCACTCCCAGGCTGGCTAATTTGTATATTAATCTTTTGTGTGGGACTGTGTCAAATGCCTTGCTAAAGTCTAGGTAGGCCATGTCCACAGCCCCTCCCTGATCAACTACTTTGGTCACCCAGTCAAAGAAATCTATCAGATTTGTCTGGCATGACCTTCCCGCTGTGAATCCATGCTGCCTTGGATCCTGTGCCCCTCTGGCCTCTAGATACTCAACAATTCTTTCCTTCAGAAGTGATTCCATCATTTTCCCTACCACTGAGGTTAAACTAACAGGTCTGTGGTTTCCTGCTTCTGCCTTGCTCCCACTTTTGTGAAGGGAATCACATCTGCCCTCCTCCAGTCCTTGGGTACCACCCCATCCTCCCATGATTTGCTAAAGAGGGTAGTCAGTGGTGTCACTAGTTCACCCTTAGTTCTTTAGAATTCTGGATGAATCCCATCAGGCCCCATTGCTTTGTCCACCTTCAGTTTTAAGAGTTATTTCAGAACCCTTTCTTCTGTAGATGGGCTGGTATCAACTTCTGTATCCAGAGTGTTTCTACTGTTTGTTTTAGGTACCTCCCCCTCTTCATTTGTAAATACTGAGCAAAAATATTTGTTTAGTATCTCTGCCTTTTCACAGTCACCCTCTGCCCACCCTGCCTCCCCTTTATTAAGCCTCACTATCCCTCCCTTGGTCTTCCTTCACTCCCTGATGTAACTATAAAAGGGTTTATCCCCCTTCTTAACTGAGTTGGCTATCTTTTCCTCGGTTTGGGCCTTTGCTGTTCTGACTGCCTTCCCAGCTTCCTTTTGCTTTAACTGATACAGTTCTCTGTCCTGTTCCTTCTGTGAATCCTTGTACTTTCTGAATGCTTTCTTTTTCTCTTGAACCTTCCCTACCACTTCCTTTGAGAACCATAGTGGTTTCTTACCTCATTTTGTTTTGTTTATTTGCTTTACACAAAGGCTTGTTACCTCTGTGATGGCAGTTTTTATTATTTCCCATTGTTTTTCCACCCCTCCTTCCTGCCCATTTGCTAGTGCATTCCTTTGGCACTCAGCTATTTTGACAAAGTCAGCCCTCCTAAAATCCAGTACCTTTGTCTTAGTATGGCTTGACTCTATTGCTGTATTTATTGTGAACCATACTGTTCGATGGTCGCTAGTTCCCAGATAGCTACCCACTTCTACATCTGTGATCTCTCTTCATCTCCATTTGAGAGAATCAGGTCTTAGATAGCTCCCTCTCGAGTGGGCTCCAATACTAGTTGTCTAAGGCATGCCCCCTGTAGGGCATCTAGAATAACCTCACTCTTGGAAGTGGCTGCTGCAACTGCACTCCAGTTAACATCTGGCATATTCAGATCATCCATCAGCAATATCTCCCCTTTTTCTGCCATTCTAAGTATACTTTCTATCATTTCCTTGTCCATTTCCTCCCTCTGAGAAGGGTTCTGTATACAACCCCTGTGTGGATTGTGGTGCCATTGCCGGTCTCAAAATTTACCCACAGTGCTTCTTCTCCTCCCTGTTTACCCTTTTGTTCTGTTGCTTTGATTCCTTCCCTTATGTAAAGATCTACTCCTCCTCCTCTTTTACCCTCCCTGTCCCTCCTGTAGATAGTGTATCTTGGTATGTTTACATCCCAGTCATGGTTTTGTGTGTACCATGTTTCTGTGACTGCCATGATATCCAGATGTTCCTCCTCCCTCAAGGCCACTAATTCAGGAAGCTTGTTACTCAGACTATGGGCATTGGTAATCATTGCTCTCCATTTTTTTGATGGCTTTACCTTCTGTTGCAGCATCCCCCACTGACCTTTCTAACTTGGTCTTTTTCTCATTTAGTACCCTGTTTTGTA
The DNA here is from genome assembly GCA_016271365.2 of Neoceratodus forsteri. Lineage (NCBI taxonomy): Eukaryota > Metazoa > Chordata > Ceratodontiformes > Ceratodontidae > Neoceratodus > Neoceratodus forsteri. Next base: position 51,725,804 of record JADMNL010000035.1, read on the forward strand.
GGGAGAGGCTGCGATTGTCCTGCCGCTTATCAGTACCTCCTCCCTTGACTAGTTTAAAAGCTTGCCAATGAAGCATTTAAACCGATTGCTCAAAAGACTTGTTCCCTTCCTGGACAGATGCAGACCATGCTGCCAGTATAGGCTGGTGTCCCTCCAGGTGGAACCCCAGTCTCCAATGAAGCCAAACCCCTGTGCTCCACACCATTTTTTTCAACCATTCATTGAACTGCATGGTGCAAAGTACCCTCGCCTCACTCATGCCATTGACAGGCAGCACTTCTGAGAAGGATATTGTGTGTGCTACTTGTCTTAGGCCCCTCCCTAGTTCTACAAAGTCCTTCTGCACTGCTCTAATCTCATGATGAGCCAAGTCATTTGTCCCTAGGTGAACAATGATGTCCAGCTCAGACTCCCGTGCAGCTGTTCCCGTGATCCTGAGGATGCACTTCCTGTCCCTCTAAGCCATGGCACCAGGCAGGCACCTTACTTCAGTTTTCCCTGCTCCCCCCAGTTCTATCCCCCTTAATAATGGAGTCCCCAACCAGGAGCTGCTTCCTTTCCTTGTGGTGTCCTCTGTCTCCTTCCTGTGGGCCTCCCTTGTGACAGCAGTCCTCAGCCTCCTTAGTCTCCTCTGCAGGTGCATCCATAGGGGAGCTATGCTCCCTCAGAATGGTGTATGGATTGTGGAGTGGAACAACTGACTGGGTGTGCCTCTGTTCCACCAACCTCACCCTTCCTGAGCCCACTGTGGTCCAACTGCTGTGTTTTCTTCACAACCTCTGAGGTAGTGATGGTGGCTCTGGTGCTCCCTGGACAGGGGAGGTTCCCTTCCTACCATCCAGTGTGGTCTGGGGGAAGTTCCCTTACTACTGTCCAGCATGGCCTGAAGATGGGAAACTTCCTCCCTCAGGGCAGAGAGTTGTCTGCAAATAGGGCAGCATCTCAGCCTCCAGAAAGACTCCCGGAAGACTGCTGCCCCACAGCCATTACATTGTACTACTCCCCACATGTTTATCTACTTTTTTTTGTGTGTGTGTGTGTGATTGGTTTGTTATATAGAAATATATATATTATACAATGTGTATGCTTATATTTATAGGACTTATCATCATTTCTTCAGTTTGCAGTCAGTTTTTGAAGAGTGCAGACATGTTCTCGGTCCACTGAAGAAAACTGCTCCTGACCTCCATGGGTAAGTATGGGTGGGGAGAGTGCAGGGTGCTGGGATGTTCAGAGGGAGGGTGTGGGTTGGGGAAAGGGGCTGACAGCAACCACGAGGGACCATTTTCTGTTTTTCAGGTTTAAAAAGAAATTCAAAAGATTTTGTTTGTTTTATTTTTTTACAGGGACGCTATGGATGTTGGCACACTGGGGTGGGCTTCCAGTGTGCCAGAGTACTCGGAGGTGCAAGGGGGATCAATGCTGACCTGGGGGATGGACACACCATGGTTGGAGATTATGTGGGGGGGCATATCCAACACCAGGAGTTGGCATCTTGGTGTCGGAAAAACACTGCAGCAGGGATTTGGAACACTGGGGTGTGCTCCCAGTGTGCCACATTAAAGGATAAGGGGTTTAGGGATACAGACCACATGGGGATTGAGCACCCCAATGTTGGCAGGTGGTGGGAGGGGGCCCACCAGTGAGACAGGGATGTGGAGGAGGCAGGCAAGGAAAGTGCTTCCTACCAGCCAGCACTATTGGATCGCACATGCAGTACTCCCAGCCCATGCATACCTTAGGCTGTGGCCTGCTCCACATGGCTAGGAGAATTCTTTGTCACAACACAAACAGCTTTTTGCACTGTAGTGCCCTACAGATGAAAGGAAAAAGCCAGCTCCTGATTGGTGTGGCTATTTCTTTTCATGTGCAGATCACTGAAGACAAAACAGTGTCTGGACCAGCCTGACTGAGGATTGGTGAGATGCTGTTGAGCCCCAGGCAGAGCACTCTGCATTGGACAGTGTCACACTCCTTAAAGTCTACTCTCCCAAGGAGTTCAACGAGCATGCGCAAACTCAAAAAGGCCTCTGTGAGTAACAAAAAATGGTAAAGATTTGCAGAGGTTACAATCAGGGGAAATGACTAATCACTTTCTATCTCCAGGTAGCCAAATCAAAATTTAGGGGCAGTGATGATTTGGTAATGATTTTTTGGCCCCAGTTTCCATCATGTCCTTCCTCACTAATGAAAGGGACACTGCCAACCCCCTTTAGGCCTCAAAGTGCCCCTAGTTTAAAAAACACATTTTAAGATTGCCAACATTCTGTAAAGATTGCTAATGTAGCTGATAGTTTGATTCTGACTATTTTTTCTTAGAAAAAATGAAAAACTGACTGCCCACCAAACTGGTGTTACCACACAAAAACATGTTTGTTTACTTTCCTTGATCAGCTCCAACTGCATCTTTCCTGGACTTGGGGACACCTCCAACTCAGTCTCACCTCTCATGATCAAAGGTGTTTGATCTGGTAGATCATTCTCTTCTGCTTGATTGCCTTAGCTTCACTGATTTCTCTGAGCAAGCCACAAACTGGTTTCAGAGCTACTTAAGCAAAAGAAGACAACAGGTAAAATTTAACTATGTGGTGTCTGACTCTGCATCTGTCAATGTTGGTGTTCCTCAAGGTTCCATCTTGGGGCTTCTTCTCTTCTCCATTTTTACAAATGACATATCTTCTAACACTCCTTGTTGCTCAACAATCTTGTATGAGGATGATCTAGTGCTCTACTCCTCCTCTGCAATCATAGAAGAAATAAATAGTCAATTAACATCTGCATTTCTCATAATGCAAGAATGGATCCATAGCAAAAAGTTTGTCCTAAACATAAGTAAAGCTCAGGGCACGCTCTTCAGATCTGCAACCAAAAGTAGAACAAACTGTAACCTTTTCAATGTCTCCTGTGAAGATAGCTCTCCCATTATGAAAGTAACCTCATTCAAGTATTTAGGTGTCCTGCTTAATGAAACCCTCAACTTTGAGCAACACATCATCAACACGTACAAGTCAGTAAATGCCAAACTTGGAATAGCTTACAGGACTAGTCGGATGCTTATCCCCTCAGCTAGACTGACTATTGCTAGGGATTTCCTACTTTCATCCCTTGCATACAGTGCTGTCACCTACATAAATACTTTGAAAACTACGCTAAGTAAATGGGATTCATCGTACAATAGTATCTGTCATTATGCCTCAGCTTCCCCACGTTTAAAGTACAATTTCTTGCTATATGCAAATCATAAATGGCCTTCTCCATCTCCCAATCAACCCCTTGCCCTTGGTACTCTGCTGGACAACATCATCAGAACTAATCCCCTTGCCTCTCTTGCAGGCATGCTGGTGCCTCTGTCCCCCACCTATGGACTCCACTCTACTGGAATCTCTCTACTGTACACACTTAGGTGCAGAACCCTAAAAGGAACCTCAGCCTTCTCCTGCCAGGCCCCAACATATTGGAATGTCCTATCTCTGATGTTTGCTCTGACCTAGTCATATTCCTTTTAAAAAGATGCATCACACGCTCTTTATCAAACATGCCTTATGTTGCTGTTTGAAACCCCCATAGGGTGCTTGACATCCCTTCCTCAGCTCTCAAAATGTTCAGTTTTGCTCTGACCCATTGTTACTGTTATACAGAGATGGGTACAGTGTCTAATTCACTCGCAAATTTATTTTGCTTGAATGAAAACTTTAATTCGGGAGTGCTCCGCAATGGTGCTTAAGCATTATGTTATAATGGTAATGTAAGTCCATTGAAAACAATGACTTTTGCGTTACTCTGCCTACCCAAAACCGCTATCCACTACTATCTTAAGGTGAAGTATATTGAAAACAATGTACTTCACCTCAGTTTGCCTTGTTTTTAAGCTCCAAAGGTGAATTTTGCAGTGATTCATGGGATTTCAGGTCACATGGGCTCTAGATTGTTCTGCACAGTCTCAGTTTGGGGTAGTATGAGTGGGAAGCTATAGGAGACAATCTGCTCTGAGAGCATTCTGTGATTCAAACCTTCTAAAAGCTGTTAAAAAAGCCTTTTTGAGTCATTTCTTTTGCTGAAACTTTAGTTCATTGATTATAGAAAACCCTCCTGTGCTCATATCATCGAATGTTTATTGTTTGTGTGTGGATTTTAAATGCTAATGTACAACATTCAGACTGTGTACTGAGAGACAGTGGAAGTGTGCTTTGGGGGAAGGGTGTACCTGTGGTGTAGGTAGATTAACTTGGAGAAAAAGACAGTGCTTTCTGTTTTGGTGATATTTTTCTTGTATAACTGTGTTAATGTACACACAGTAATATTTTTAATAATTCTTGCCATTTTTTTGCTGATTGTTTTTGTGCAGCAGTGCATTACTTTACTTTGTTTAAAATATGTGGTTATATTACTGAAGTTTTCAATTTCTTACGCATTACTTAGTCTGTGGGTGAGCATGTGTGTGACGTGTGTCATCAAATCAGACACCTTTTATTGTGCCACATAATTTCAGTAATGTGAAGCTACTATCCACTGCAGCTGTGTAATTTTTGTACTTCTTTGTGGTATCTTTACTGGTACTAGTTCTAGTGACTGTTACTGCAGCAGTGCAGTAGACTGCCTCCCCCCCCCGTGGCTCTCCCCAACTGGCTAATGTATTCTTTTGCAGATTTTAATTTCTGATGGTGAGCAGTGGTTCAGTGTTGTGCCTTTGCATCTGCATCTCTTCAGTGCACAGCGCAGTATTAATCTGTCTGTGCATTTGCATCTCTTTGGGGCCCAATCTCCATCTCTAATTTTAGTCACAGTTATTTCTTTGACTTCCCTTCAGAGTGCTAGACAGGTGTGGTGCATAATTTTGCATGAACATTGTACTCATTAATATGCATTTTTAAGTCAGGACCATCATCACGAGTCACTCGTGATACAAATCACATTCTTCATCATCACAGTCACAAATGTAGTCACAAATCATGATTTACGATCACGTCATGAATCACAACATTAATTCTTTTTACTAGTTATTTGGATGTACTGTATTCTAAGCCTGTTTTATTGTATCTCTCCATGCTTCACCACCCCACCACTGTACTCATTAATGAGTGTTTTTAAGTCGGTAAGTTTCTTGCCACACCTCATCGGGGCCAAGGGAAGTACAGCTGTAGGCATTCACATTTCTTCATCATCACGGTCACAAATCATGATTTACGATTACGTCACGAATCACATTAATTTTTTTACTAGTTACTTGGATGTATTGTAAGCCTGTTTTGTAGTATCTCTCCAGGTGTCATCATCCCACCATTGTACTCATTAATGTTTGTTTTTAAGTCAGGGAATTTGACTGTGTCTGCAGTACATACACAGACTGTAAAGAAGACTGATTGCACAGATGCAGTTTAGCACAGTATACTTGCATTGCCAGAATACAAAATGTCACACATATGGACGACATCAAAAAAGGGCATAATTACATACAAGGGTCAGGGATGGTGAAGGAATACATTTTATAACACAGCAAGGAAGGTGTGAGGGGGCACATGGTGTGAGGAAAAAAAAACTAATGTGGGATCCCATGGTGATCCAGCAGCAGTTCCAGCATGGACATAATTTGCAACTGATGTCCCTCTATGCGATCCAGCTGCTGCTCCACAGCACTCACACTCTCATTGTTCTCCTCGACAGCATTCTAGAGAACTGCCAAGTCAGCCTGTGTTACACACAGTTCTCTGGGGTCCACACATTCTACAGGCTGGCCTGCTGGTGGTGGTGGGGGTGCTGGTGGAGCAGCAGGTGCTGCTGTCGCCCTCCTCTTCTGAGGAATGCTGCCATGCACAGCTGCACCCTCTGCCACAGAATGGCCAGCAGGTGCAGGCATGGTCCATTCTGTGGCAGCCTGCCATTCCAACTGCTGGTGATTGAGCATATGGATGTGCTGGCCTCCAGTCCCCAGGTGATCACACAGTCAAAAAACTGCCAAGCAATGGAGGTGTGGGAAGGACCAGGCATAGGCAGGAGAGGGCCAGATGAACTGGCAGCCTGCAGGTCATGGTGCTGAACAGGGATGGGATCCACACCTGGGCCTGGTGGAACATGCACATCCTGCTCCAGAGGACCTGGTGCTGGACTTGGTGGTGGTGATGGCAGTTCAACTGCCTCAGAGTCAGGACAGGAGGTGGTTCTGGTTCTGCTTCTGGGGGGGGACACTCACAAGTTTTGAGTGGTCCAACACGAATGAGCACCCATGCCCTCCATGCATGCGCATGGTATGATGCTTACCACTACCACACTCTCCTAGAGCTGCCATGTCCCACACATTTCCTCACCCTGGTTCATCTCTCCTACTGAGCTCCCTCAGTCTGAGCAATTACTACTCACATTGTCACCCAACACACACACACAATCACACAGACACAGACAAACAACTAACTACTTATAAAGGTAAGAAAAATAAAATTTACAGAAAGAACAAATCAAGTAAAAAAAGAGTACACAAAAGACAAAAAAATGAAGCTTTTAAAAAGCTTTTGGGTCTAAATCAAAGTTTAAATCTCCTCCGTGCTCTGATCTCAAAGTATCAGCAGTCACAAAACACTCTCCTCTCTCTTCGTCTGCACAGAAGAAAGTAACAGTGTTTGCTTACATGACTCACTTCCTTCCTGACTAGTTAAAGAACATGTGACTTACAGTACTGTAAGTCATGTAATGTGTGTGGGGGGGGGTCTGCCAAATCTGAAACACCAAGTGGATCACTTAGAATCATAATGAGGAACGCAAAGACAATTAAAACAATGACTTCACTTTACTTACATTGCCATTCCTCCTTAACACAAAGTGGTATTGACAATAGGAGTGAGCACATTTATTGGTCACTCCATGTAGCAGAGTGGCAACACAAAGTGCCCACTTTGCGTTCACGTCTCCAGCGGAATTTAAATTCACTGCATCTCTACTATTATCTGTAGCACTTACCATGGATTATATGTTAAAACTCTACTGCACTATGATTGTAAGCTTATTATGTTTTGTACTATTGCATATTTTCCTGCCATTGTTTCTGTCATGTTAGCAACACTGTTTATGTCACAGAACATTGCTTAGATTTTTCCTTGTATGGTTGATTACCTCTGAACTATACCTGTTATTTGTTTTGTCTGCAAGTTTTGTATTGTAACCTCCCGGGTCATGTCCGAAAATAGTCATATTTTGTGGCAATGACAACTTACCCGGTAAACAAAAACTAAATAATTAAATGATGCAGTGAGAGTTTAGCAGGCTACTGACTCATGAGTGACTGTACTGTTTGGCTGTGTTTCTCATGCTCAGGAATATGCTGTAAGAACAAATCCAGGATTGTAGACAAAAAAATTAAAAAAACAAAGTTGTTTAAAAATATACATTGCCATGCATTTCAGTTCTACTGAACAAGGAGACAGACAAAACAATCAGCAACACCTATGAATTTTAGAGAAGGTAAGCAATCATAAAATGTAGGTTTTAACTAGAAATGATATGATGAAAAACAAGTTGACAGTGTCCCTTTAAGGAGTTTGTAGCAAGTAAAAACTCCAAATGAGCATGTGCTTTTAAGGGAAATCAAGAAACTGGCATCGCAGGGAGCACAGAAATGTGTGAATGTAAGGAGTACGAGATCTGGCAAGTGGGGAATGGAAATTGGGTATAGATAAGGAGGAATCTGGTAAAGATTCAAAACAATATGTAGGCTTTAATAAATAAAATAAATCCCATTCAGACAATTACAGAAACAAATAAGTGCTAATTATGCTAATCTCTTTATCACCAATTTAAAGGAAGACTTTTTAAGGCACTGTACACACAAACCACTGACTTTCTTCCATTACATTGACGATGTGTTTATAATTTGGACAGAGGGCACTGACACACTTAAGAATTTCCATCAGGAACTTAATAATCTCCACCCAACCTTTAAGCTTTCCTAGGAATATTCTGCCACTAGTGTTAATTTTCTGGATACCACTGTCACTATCAAAGATGGAACCCTACATACATGTAGTTACAGGAAACCAACATACAGACAGAGATACTTACACAGGAAAAGTAATCACCCGAGTCACACAAAAAAATCTGTCATGTGTAGTCAAGCACTTCAGTACCACCGTCTCTGTTCAAATGAGGAAGACAAGCATAGACATTTAGTTATGTTGAAAAACACATTTAATGAGCAGGGACACTGTTACAGAGAAATTCACAGAGCAGTGGAATGTGCTACACAAGTACCAAGAGAACACCAACTGAAATTTAATGAAAGGACCACTACTTACAGAGTACCCTTAGTAGTCACGTATCATGTGGATGTTGAACTTCTGTGTAAGATTATTAAGGACCTATACCCAATAATTTGTGAGGATGAAACTCTTAGTTGTATTTTTTGAGAACTACCACTACTGTCTTTTAAACAACCACCCAATTTAGCCAACCTGATTATTAAGAGTAAACCTGAACATAGTGCCATGACATCAGATGGTATACAACCCTGTAATAAATGCAGAAGTAAAACTTGTGAGTACATATCCACTTCAGACTGTGTGGTTACCTCACAAGACAGACAATTCAGGATATTGGGTTATTATACATAGACATCAAGCACTGTTGCTTATCTTATTCAATGCAGGAAATGACCTTACATTGGGTATGTGGGGGAACTGAAATGACAACTCTGCACTAGAATGAATCCACACAGGTATAATACTAAATGGAAGATGACTGACAAACCAGTGGCACAACACTTCTCTCAGGATGACCACTCAGTCTCAGATATGTCTGTGGTGGTCTTGAAAGGACATTTCAACAGAACACAACAGAAACAAGCTTATGCAGTCAGACTTATGTTACTTGTTAACACAGTGGAAGATGGCTTGAACATTGATGTTAGATATATGACACATTACATGTAAACTCACATGGACCTTTTCTTCAAAGCATGGACATACATATTTTAGGTTTTTAGTGAGCTTTGGACTTTGACCCTTATACTTATAGAGACTCTCTCAACTGGTTATCTACAGGTTGGCCTCTCACATTAGTATTGTGTGAATGTGTGCATGGGTGCGTGTGTACAGTATATGTGTGTGGGTTTATGTGTGGATTTATGCATGTGTTGTGAGGGGAGAAGAAGTGTGGTTCATTGAATTTTTAATGTGGTTTAATATGAATTTTTAATTTGAGGTGGATAGTTATGTGGGTATAGTGAATGTGAACATTGTAGGAATATTGAGGTAAACTTATGTTCAGGTACATGGCATTATGGTGTTTTAGTGGCTAGGACTCTGGACTCATATTATAGTGGATATTTACTTCCTTCTACTAGTTCTGTAGTTTGAGTATATACTGTTGTGTTTTTATATTCTGTACTTATTAGGACACATTGTCTCGTTTACTCAGAGTTCATGACAGGTGTATTTCCTTTTTGAGTAACTATTGCAGTGATTGGTGCAGTTGATGGTGTATTAGGATTCATGTACATATATTTCATTTTAAATAGTTACTTTCCCCGGGGGCTGGGATGGGTGTGTGGGAGGGGATTTCATTACTAGGAATTCTTTAGATTCCTTAGACTGTTTCTGTAAATGTATTATTTCTATTATACACTGCCAATTTATTGAAATCTGTACATATCAGACTGTATAGTCTAAATTCCGTGGGGGTCCTTGACTAGTACTTCTTTGTATCTGTCACTTACATTGACAATTGATATTGTCATGTATAAAATCTTGTTACAACAATGGAGGCCTTAAGGTTTCTGGAACATAATAGCTGGTTGAGAGTGACATGGGGTCATAATGTCGCAAGACATTATACCACATGGCTAAATCGCACTGAAAATACAGTGTGATTTATGCCATGTGACACAACTCTTTTTTTCTATGGGAGGCTCCACCACCCACACCCCCATTGCAGAGGACTGTACCCTCATGACCCCACCACTAAAGATTTTCAACTCCAGGGGGTCCAACTCGGGGAGCGCACAAAGTGTTGAAAAAAAATTAAATGTCTGGGACCAGGAATCAAACCCAGTCCCAGACGTAGTGCCTGGGTTCCTGCTGCTCTTGCTCTGTTCAGTGAGCCATGGCAGTTGCTTGGTGGAACCCACTCCCAGCAGAGGTCTTATCCTCTGCCTGGGAGTGTGTTAATTGTGCAATATCATGTACAGCAGTATATGCAGTATTGCACCATTCACTGCCCTAGACAGCACTGTTACGAGTTAGCTATAATGTTGTGCGCTATTAAGCATATGACATTATGACCCAGTAGGGCTGATCATATGTTGGTAATATATCTCCAGCAGTTGTACATTCATCAGTATGATACACTTACTCACTTTGGGTAAACACCACTTTAATCCTTCTATATGCCATGTAAAGATAATTTCTGTTGTTGTAATTTTGAGGACTTATTTTTTACTTGCTAATATGTCACAATTTAGCATGCAATTGTTTTACCCAGGATAATTTTGTTGCCATTGGCTGTATTCTCAAACTAACAGAGTTCTGAGCAGAATTGAAGCTGTCTTTTACTGGTGTGCTCTTACCTCACTCTTTAAGCATGTGTCTTTGGGAGGTTTTCTGAACTTGACATATCATTTACTGAGTAAAGAATCCTAGTGTTTTGTTATTCATTAGACTGATAGATGGTATAATATATTTGGGCTGAACTCTTTGCCTGCTGTTATCTCTGGATGACCTTTGACCTTTAAGTTTGGTTCAGCTGAAAACACACCTAAGGTATTTAAGCTCTCTGATGTCACTTTAATTATGTTTTGAATATCTGTTTTAAATCAATGAGAATTATTTCTGTTTTTTCTGCATGTTATTAATAATATGAGATTTTCTAAATAACTGTCATTGAGCTTCCAAAGAAGGGCTTTTTGGTCCAAAAGCTATTAGTTATTTGTGTAACATCCTTGTTGGTCCAATAAAAGGTATCAAACTATCTGTTCTGGATTAGAAACAAATATATAAACTAATAGAACCGATTTACCCTCCAGTGCTACATGAGTAGAAAGGAATATGTCAGTGGAGGAAAACTCTTTTTTATTTGATTACGAATTGTTTAGTCTCCCTATATCGAAAGGCTAAGTTTGGAACCACCCTTAGCACATTGACCAGATATACCCTACTTATTGATCAGATAAAACCGTGGAGCAGTAACAGATATGAAGAGGAAAAACCTAATGCTGAAGGACTTGCTAAGGAAAATATGTATCATGAATCTATACTATCTGAAACAAAAGGAGAATTAGTTAAAATAATGTGTTAATGTGGGTAATGATGGTGGTCCCCTTTTGCCCAACACCCCGATGGCAAAACATAGAAAATGACTACAGTGATGGTCTCTTAATGGTCTGTTTTCTGTGTTTCACTTTCCCCTAGTGTTCTACCCCCTCCCCGAACCAGCTCTGACCTAGAGTTAGAATCCTAAGGTCTGGGGGTGTGGGGCAGAGCCCCCCACATGGGGGTGTGGGGGTGTAGCCCCCACAGAAAACACTGGGGGCTCGGGTGGCACAATACCAGCATCAGTATTGTGCCATCGCTGAGCGGGAGGTCAACAGGTTTACTGTCGACCTCACTTGGCACTTCCAGGTAATGATAGAACTGTTGAAAGTCTTAGTTGACAGCCACAATACCAAAAGATGCAAGCAGGGAGTAGTAGTAAAAGGGAGGAATCAGGTAAAATGATGGATTAAACTATATCAGAGATTACCAAGGAGAATGCTGACAAAGAAACAAAAGGAACTGATAGCTTGGTTAAAAAAGTTAAACAATGTAAGTGACAGTTGTAAGAAAGATAAAAAGGCAGAAGTTTGTAATAAAGTTTATGAAGCTGGCTTCAACAGAAGTGACTTTACTCAGGTAAGACGGTGGGGAAATACGAGAACAATTAAGGTTAGATGTCACTTTCAACAATAAGCTAAAGAAATGCAGGATTAGAAGGCCATTCCCAACAGACTGAGCAGAAGTGTGGGTGAAAGGGTTCACAGAGGAAAAATGATAAAAGCAAGGCAAGAATGAATAGAACCTTAGGTAAAAAGGAGGTTGATGCTATGGTAAATAAGAATACTGCCAATAAAGAGAAATTGATTAGCGATGGCAAATTACTGCCAATAGTTTTTCAGTGTGGGATAACTAAAAAGAAAATAGAAAATACAATGACATATAAATTACTGGTGTATAATATATGTAAAGTGATAGTTGATGCTAGATTTAGGTGTATTGCTATTAAATTAGTTTATCATAGGAGTTGGCCAAATAAATGTTGGATCTGTGTTACTGTACATTCAATAGCAGTGAAGCAAGATATGTCATTTTAAAAGAGAAAGATGGGTTTAAGGAGCATTGAATAAACTGGGATATAACACATTATCAGTATGAAGGGTTTATTCAGCACAGAAAAGATGAAATTGAAAAAAGGGTATACTGCTAAGAGAGAAAAATTGAAGAGTACTGGGAAAATATCTATTTATAAGAGACATCCAAGAATAATGGAATATTTAAGGCCAGGAGAAATGTTATTTTTCTGAGGTAGCAAGGTATATAAATAATTATAAAATGGATAGAGAACAGCCAGAAATCTAAGCCCAGAGCCTTAGAACTCTGATCTGTTATCTCAGCATAACAAACCTGGAGGAAGATTGAAGTGCTCTTTACCCTATCCAACCCCAGGGATCACTACCTTGCTGCCAGGGCTGTCTGCTCACTCCCTGTCTGAGACTCCTAGTAAGGACAATGTCAAACCTAATTTGTTTATTATTAATAAAAAACACAACTTTCTCCCATACTACTAACTACAACTTCTCACATTTGTCCACAGAAATAACCTCCTTGCCACGCTGACAAGCCAATACTACTCAACTCCTCATGGTTTTTCCTCCCGCTGCTTGCCACGCTGGCAAACTGAAACCACACAACTACTTTCAGACTCTTTTCTGATTGCTGTCCACCACTCTGACAAACCAAAACCACTCCTGACACTCCATAAACTGCCAGGTCATGCCTGCAATCCAACAAAAACAAAATCTGCTCCCAATGCTCCTCTCTGCCATCCCGCTGCCACTACTACACTGGCACTGTGAACTCAGATGTAATGCCTGCATCCACTACTGGCAGGCTGTTCATGCAAAAGCCAGCTTTCAGTCATATAGCAAACATCATGCAGTGTGGCTGCCACCTACTGGGCAACCTAAATATTACACCATCTGAAAGGGGCTATTTTTAAAGCAGCTGTTTTTCTTTATTCTTTTCCCCTTTTTTAAAAAAATTCTAATGAATAAAATATCTAAAAATGATTTCATTTAGTTACACTGAGAGACCAATTTCATAATTGCAATAAAGCAGTCCAGGGTGCGTGTTGTGCTAGGATAATATCACTTCTTGGGTGGTGGATGAATTCGTCCTTCAGCCTTGTGCCTCATTGCTTCAATAATAGTGATATTTAGCAGGAAGATTCTGATGGATTTGATGAAACTATTATTTCCAGTGGACCAGAAATTATTCCAAATTTAGCTACTTTAGCATTCCCAAAATTATTGGAGACAACTGTAAGCCTCGACTGATGGTTGAATGAAAATTATTTTTTATTTTTATTTATTAAAGTCCTAGATTATAAATACATTTGAACTAAAAACTCGTTTACAGAGGTTCCATGTCAGAGAATTAAACAAACAGATTAATATTAAGAATAGGGATAACAAAGTGACAATTATGCAAGCAATAAATGCACACAATTGCAGATTCGTCACAAACACTAAAGGAACATCATGATGTAAGGCAGAAACATACAAGGAGCAGAATGCAGCCAAATGGCATTTTCATGACAGTTTGGACATAGAGGTGTGAATAGGGGTAGCATCTCAGTTCAGCAAATACATTACAGTGACAAGCAATTTCAATTAAGTCATTTCAGTGAACGCAATTTCAGCACCCATACATTTGGTGAAACACCAAATATAGTGAATAATGCATTCCCCTTACCTGAGGTGCTACAACCTTGGAGTTGGTTATCTTAGTAAGGGGGGGTTTGGGGGCAAGACCCCCACAAAACAAGCATGTGCTGTTTTTGGTGTTCATCAATATTGTATGGGTGCTGTAACTGCATTAACTGAAATGACTTTGCTGAAATTGCAGTCACTGTAATTTCTTTGCTGAACTGACATGGAACCATAAATAGGGAAGGGGTGGGAGGGAGGGTTAGAATAGGAAGAGAAGGAGAATGAAGAATAGGTGGAAGGATAGTGGTGGAGGGTGGAAACTGTAAGGGAGTTGTGGAGGAGGAAGTGTTGATGAGGGAGACAGAGAGTAAAGTGCAGGATGCAGCAGCTATTGTAAGTGCTAGGTGGACACAGCTAGGGGGAGGCTTAGTGGAAGCAGTTGCAGGTCCTTTCAGGTGTGAGGTGTTGTTGAAGCGTTGTTTTAAAAAGGTTGAGCTTGGGTTCTGAAGAGATGTCACTGGGGAGAGCGTAGAAAATAAGTGGGGCTCTGTAGGTGAAAGACCTTTATCCCTGAGAAGTTTGGCAGCGTGGCACCTGGAGAAGTTTAACTTCTGAGCCATGAGTAAATTGTGGATTATCAAAAGGCCTTAGCTGTTCCTATGCCACTGGTGCGAGAAGATTGAGGGTTATTTTCTTAGTCAGAAGACAGGATTGGTATTGTAGTCTCCCATTTAATTGTAACCAACTAGTTTTATTAAGAGCAGTAGAGATTCACTAAATGGCCATGTCTGTGGCAGAGCCATAAATGGGAAGGCCATAGTCTATGATAGAAATCACTGAACTATGTACAGCCAATTGTAAGGCTTCTGGGGTTAGGTAGTTTTTGTGTCTGTAGAGTAGGCCAATACGTGTATTCACTGCTTTGGCAATGTTGCCAACGTGCAGTCTGTAAGCTAATGTGCTTTCGATGGTTACTCTGAGGTATCTGAAGTGAGGTACTTATCCCACAACAATTCCATAGCAGTTACTAATGATCATTGGGCAGTGCTTTTGTTTATTATGGGAGCTACTGAAGAACATGACTTTAGTTTTTTTATAGTTTAGAATTAGCTTGTGATCACTAAACCATTTCTCGACACATGTAAAGCCAAATTGCAGTTGGTTTTCAAGGAGGCTTGGGTCCTTGTGACTTGCGTAAACCATAGCATCATCAGTATAGAGTAGAACTGATTCATGACAGGAGTTTGAGAGATTGTTCAAGAAGAGACTGCAAAGGATTGGGCCTAATATGGAACCTTTTGGGACACCTGAGAGTACTGGCTTTGAGTCAGATTGGACATTTGAAATTTTCACTCGCTGTATACAATTTCCCAAGTAACTATTAAACCACTTAAACCATGCAGCAGTGTCCTTACAGAGTCCTGCATTGGCCAGTTGGTCAAGGAGTAGGGGGTGATGCACTGTGTCAAATGCCTTTGTTATGAATCCATGTTGTTGGGCACATTGAATGTTGGATTTGTCAAGATACTCAACCAACTGGTCAGCAACAATGCATTCAAGTGCCTTGTACAGCTATTGTAATGCTAGAACTGGTCATAAATGCAATGCAATATGGACTAATTTCTTATCCTCGTTAGAGCTTCCATAGGGACATTATGCTAAAAATGTTGATCTATATATAAGGCAGTGGTTCCATCTATGTCTGGATTCTTAAAAATATATTATACAGGTTCACATAGATGTTGGAAATATTTTATGTCACAGAGTAAGATAGTTAATCATTATATATAAAGTCAAAAGAAGGTACCACATTTATATATTTTAACCCTTTTGTTGTTGCACACGTGTTCATTTTATTTCTTTAATTGAAATAATTATAATGTACTTACTTAAAAATTATGTTACAATTGTTTGAAAAAAGTGCCTTGTAGAGAGGAGAGAGTACAGAGATAGGCCTATAGTTCATGTGTTGGGTCCTACCAACACTCCTGTGCCACTGTGGCAGATTTCCATTTTTGTGGGAACTGTACGAGTCTTAATGAGAGATTAAAAATCCGGGTTGGGGAGCTATTACTTCATCCAGGGTAAGGACCAGTAGCTTGAGATCAAGAGTGTCCCCACTATGCCTAGATTTACCAATTGCCCTTAGAATGTATTTTCCAGCCTCCATCAGGGAGACATTTTAAAATTGAAAGACAGATGACCAAGAGATAGTTGAGTATGTCTCAAGCTGTGTGGGGCTGCATCAGAGCTGAAGACATTGAGGGGAGAACACTGCTGAGATTTGTGAAAACATCATTGAAACTGTCAGTGATGGTTACGGGGTCCAGTGTAGCGGTTCCATCTATGTCTGGTATTGTAGATCCAAGTTTTGGATTTTTTTCAGTTACCTCCTAAATGTCATCCCAAAACAATTCGCCATCTCCCCAAGAATTAGTAAGCATTTCCCTATAGTATCTATTTTTCTTAAGGCGGACAGATCTTGTGCAATCATTCTGAACTCTTTTATAGTTTTGGACATCAACTTGCCTTTTGGCCATGATGCCAAAAGGTGGTCTCTGAGTTTCATTTGAGCCATTTGTTCAGCAGAGAGCCAAAGGACACTGGAGGCTTTTATTTTCCATTTCTTTAGAGGTGCATGAATGTCGCGGGCAGCATTAAAGGAGTTAATTAAGTATTCAAGTGCTGTGTCTACATCTTTGGCTTTGTCAATCAGAGACCAAGTATGCACTTGGAGGAGCAGTTTCAGTTGTTCCAAGTTACCTCAGGTGAGAGCCCTACTAGTGATTGTCTTGGGGGGGTTGCAGAATGTATTAGTCCAGTTGCACATAATGGAGGAATAATTGCTGAGTGAGTTGGGAAGAGTAGTATTGTTTGAAATGTGATCAGGATGGCTTGTTAAAACCCAATGCAGGGGTCAGCCAATTAATGTTGAAGCTACCCATCAGGAGAGTCTCTGATTCAGAGGACTGGTTCCGGATAAAGTCCATGAGAGTATTGAACCCCATTACTTGCTCCTTTGGAGGGATGTAGACTGATGCCAGTGTAAGAGCTCTGTTATGGGGCTCAAGGAGTATGCTGATGGTGAGTATTTGGGTGTTGGACCCTGTAGTGGTAACATCCAGGGCAAAGTCCTTAAAGGTGTCTTTGAGGTAAATTGCACAGCTACTGCCTCTTTTGGTAGCCCTATCCTGCCAGTAGATAATATAGCCAGTCAGGCCAAAGGCTGTGTCCAGAACTTTTGGTGTGAGCCAGGTTTCAGTAACAGTGAGGATGTCAGGATTGTGTTGTATGACAAAGGCTTGCAAAGCACCAAGTTTGGAGAGAAGGCTGCAGATGTTGAGGGATGCAAATGTGAGCATCCCTAGTCATTTTTTGGCAGTGGGCTTCCTTTAAGGACAGGGTCCCGGGTTATGGTGAATGTTACCAGACATTAAAAGCAGCATCAGGATGAGTCTGAGCAGGGAAAGTCTAAGCTATTTGTACATGGTAGCATTCTTCTGATGCAGTGCTGAGCTGCAACTCTTTTTCTGAAGGCTAAGTGTGGGAGTAAGCATGCACTGTAAGAGGACAAGGGATGTTGCAATGATTCTTGTCTCCCATTGTGTAGGGATTCCTGGCATCCAAGCATGGGAGGGTGAACTGGAATGAGCCGCTGTAGGGGAAGAGGTTATAGAAGCATAGGTACAATAGACATTGCTGGGAGTGGGGTATAGGGGCTGGGAGGGAACAGGTGTTTACTAGGCCTATTTGAGTGAGAACTGTGAGGATGAGAACTAGTCGAGGGAGCAAATAAGAGAGTACCATGACTAAACAGTAGCTAGTGAGGTACATTGAAGATTAGCCACTTGGAAGGGTTAGAGACTGTAGTCCAGAGTGAAATACTACAGTACCCTCTAGTGGTTAATTATTATAAGTTGATCTAGGGAAAATCGACACTTAGTGAATTTTGAGAGGTCAGATGACCTCTAAAAGACATGAAGAAGTGGAGGTAGTGTAATGATCTATATTTAATCAACACTTATTTGTTTTAATTTATAACTGCATTCAGGGTTTCAGAGTGGTAGGAAAGTGATCACTTCCCATTCAAAACTGATTGTATACAGTAGATAGCTTTAGTAAAGAGAAAAGAAGTTGGGAGGAGTGGCATTGGCATGTCTTGAGGGATAATGTGGTTAGTATTAATGCAAAAAATCCAATGGTCAAGAGATGCCAATGAGATTTTCTTGAAGACTTTTGATCAAGATCCAATGTAACAGCTGAGCAATACTATCTTAGCACTGGCCAACCAAGCTGTGGTTGTTTTCTCAGCCTATGGAGACCTAGGAAAATATATTGTGAAATTGATTTTGGGAAGAAATGTAGCCAGTAAGCAAATGATTTCCCAACAGATAAGGCCAAGATGGTTTGGTTCAGAATGCAGAATAATTAAAAAAGCTTTATATAAAATGGGAAAAAGAACAAGAAGGACAATAGCTGGAGCATAGGAGGGCTTTCCTGGGTATTAAACAAGAGTACATAGTGATGATTAAAGAGGAAAAAGAAAGGCTTTAAGGAGTAACTTTGGTTGGAGCTTTGGAAGTGAATGAATCTAAAAATAAGTATTTGTGGGACTTAGTAGCTTTTGGTATGGGGAGAAGACAAGTAAGAGTTCAGGAGACAATTCCAGTGGAGGTTTGGTTAAATTATTTTTGGAATTGATATAATGCTTCAGAGGTAGATTTGGAAGACGAGGCAGTTTAGAATTTAAGTTTTGCTGGACAGAGTGATTGGCTTATTAGTAGTAAAGAAGTAAAAATGACTATCATGCATCAAAAAAAAAATAATAATAAGGTACTTGGAACAGATGGCTTAGCAGCCAAACTTTCTCAGACCAATCCAGACTGGTGGGCTATAATTTTGGTACATGATTTTTAATGTTATTCTGTTGTCTTATAAGGTACCAGACTTTTGGAAAACAACTACTGTATAGTAATGCCTCTTTTTAAAAAGGTTGGACCATTTATTTTCCATTTTGTTATAGACTGATATCATTGTTATGCTTATAATTAAAGATATGCACAAGGATACTAAAGGCTCAAATTGAAACTTAGGTGGAAGAAAATAAGCCCAGTTAAGCCTGCCATGGGGGAGAGGTTTAGAAAGAAACTTAGTTAAATAGATCAGGCATTTCTTTTTATGGCTGCAGAGGGCAAAACTCTGCAACCTTCTTGCAAGCACAGTAGAGAAAAGGGAGCTTACTGGAAAATGAACACACTTTTTGAGAGTGGAGGTGAACAGCAATCACAGCACATTCTCAACACTATTTCATCTGATGGTAGAACATGCCGCATCCAAAATGGCTAGCAGAGTTTTCTGTGCATGCATGGTGGCTCACGCATGTGCACTGAGCTCTGATGGCCATCTTGGCACACTGGACAGTACTCTGTGGCTCCCTCTCCTTGAATGCAACTGTACCATCTCTGGTAAGATCTTGTATTTAGATGGCACTGCAGCTCTGCAGTGAAAGATATGAGAAATATGGGATAACAGAATTGAAGCAGAGACATATCTATTGGCATCATATGATAAGAGCGAGTATTATTGAGCAACTCAATATGAGCGACTCAATAATACTGCTCATGTGTACAGCGTCTATTGGAAGACAGTGAAAAATCCTGTACCATAAATGTAGCCGTGAACTACATTCAAAAAATAGGCAGGTGTGTGTCCAAAGCCTACCTAGCTGCCCATTTGGCATAATGGCTAGAGACAAAACCTACATAGCCAGTGGACCCAGATTCCAGTCCTACAGTAGGATACTGTATTTTTTTTCAACTCGTTCCTTACCTCTAATGGATTATATCATATTGGGGATGTGGGAGTAAGCCTCTTGCTGTTTTTGGTAAAGCCAAGGACTATCACTGTTTACAACGATTGCTGTTTCTTGCAGTCACCTTTTTCTTTGGGCAATATTTGTGCTGCAGTTTGTGTGCCACATGGTAAGGGAATCACGCTTATCACATGAATCCATATCTATCAATTGAGTCACTCCTGAAGAAAAAAGAAAAGAAAATGACCTGAATAAACTTTCCTTTGTGTCAAATGCAGTTTCATAGAGTTCAAACAAAAAAGAAACATCAGAGAGAGGGAGAGTGATGTGAAAGTTGTGGCTGTGGCTGCATAATTGCAACTCCCAAATCAGCACTTCAATCTTGTGAGTGAATGCAGTCACATTAGCTGCTGCATATTTTTTTTTTTTTACAGTTAGTAAGTTTTTTATTGATTTGACTTTATCAAGCATTGCATGGAATAAAACTGTCACATACATAACATCACTGCAGGATTTTAATTAACTCTAAAAATTGATTACCGTTTTGCTCATAAAAGTGTTAAAACATTGTGAAAGTGAAAATGCAGAGCACTTGTCTCAATGTGTTTAACAAACATAACACTTATAGAAAACCTATATAAATACTTTCTGTACAGTTAGCATTGTACCAAGAAAAAAAAAAACTGCTAGTCAATTATTTAAAACCCTGTACTGGCATAATATATTCACTAATTGTATCAGATGTTTTCTCAATCACTTTAATTGACAACATCTGCAGTCTTTCTGTCATGCTTCAGCTACAGGTGGACTACTTTAGATTCATACACTTGCATGCTCAGGCACACGTGTAAGCTAAAACACCTCACATTTGATATGTAAGCTCAGTTTCCAAGTATCTAAAAATGGATCCAATATACTCACTAGCATGGTGTCACACATACATCTCTGAGAATGGATGAAAATCACCTCAAAGGCATATAAATCAGTTTGTGCAACTTGCTGCACAGCTTGGCGAGCCTGCCTTGCACCAGCAGTCATTGGGACCCAGTGAAGAAAGGGTGAAATCCGACAAGGATAGTTCTAATTCGTTTAATGTCACCCATCTTCTGTCCCCACACATTCTTGATGCATCATCTAAACTCATAAATCAGGGCTGGGAGTGTGGGTCAGAATACCAAGCATCTCCCTATTGTCAGGCTGCGCCTCCCTTGGGGGACCACTCATTGCATCTGCAGAGCGTTTATCCCATACTAATTGTCTGTCATTCACTCTCCCTTCACCCGTTCAGTCTTTAAATTGACTGTAATTCTGCTCTAACATAGAAACACAGAAGCTGACAGCAGATAAGGACCGTAAGGCCCATCCAGTCTGCCCATTTCTTTTTCTACCTTATAAATGTGCCATCAGCCTTTGCTCTGTCAGTGGCCTATCTATTCATAGTCATTTGTATTGCTCCCTTATGCCAATCCCATGCCTGTTTGAAGCCCTGCACTGTATTCATAGCCACCACTTCTTGTGGTAAGCCATTCCATGCATCCACCACCTTTTCTGTGAAAAGAATTTCCTCACATTC
This sequence comes from Neoceratodus forsteri, assembly GCA_016271365.2. Classification (NCBI taxonomy): domain Eukaryota; kingdom Metazoa; phylum Chordata; order Ceratodontiformes; family Ceratodontidae; genus Neoceratodus; species Neoceratodus forsteri. The sequence goes on from JADMNL010000035.1 coordinate 51,747,131, forward strand.
CCCTTAATCGGCCTCCCTCTAATCTCATGCTGTGTCCTCTTGTCCTGCTATTTTTCTTATATTTAAACAAGTTAGACTCTTTCACCTTGTTTATGCCCTTAAGGTGTTTGAATGCCTCGATCATATCACTCTCTCCTCCTTTGCTCAAGGGTATACATATTGAGCTCCATTAATCTGCCCTCATATGTCTTCTGATGCAGTCCCTGCACCATTTTGGTTGCCCTTCTCTGGACTGCCTCAATTTGGTTAATGTCCTTGTGAAGGTGTGGCCTCCAATACTGCACACAGTACTCCAGATGGGGCCTAACCAGTGTCTTGTACAGAGGGATTATTACCTCCCTCTTACAACTTGTGATACCCCTACTAATACACCCTAACACCCCCCTAGCTTTACCTACTGCTTTATTTATTTTATTTTTATTTTATTTTAAGAATCAGTTTACAACCTTTGAGCCAGAGGCTCGTTTCCAAAGGTACTTCGTCACATAAAGACATACATTGTGTTTTTGGTTACATAGCAAAGATTTGCAAAACAATCGGCGTTCAACAGAGGCGCCATGTCACATTGTGGTCAGACAAATACAACTGGGTACCGGGTACATGTAATTGATAACAGGTGTTCACAAGTCGGTATCAAGTGAGCAATCTGGTAGGTAAACACTGAAACAGCTGGCACTGGCCAGGTTAAACATAGGCATGGTGTACAGGGAAGTGGTGAGAGGGATGGTTAGGTGGAGAGCTGCCTGGGGCATTGTCAAGAGAAGCAGAGGTGGAGGCTATGTTCAGAGACAGGAGCAGTTACGAGTGCTGAAGTTGTGGTTCCGAAGTGTGGTTTTGAACTTGGAGATGGTGATGGCATTGGTGATGGTGGCAGGGAGAGAGTTAAACCAGGTTGGGGCTCTATAGCAGAAGGACCTCTGGCCACGGCTGGTTCTTGATCTGGGGCCCTTTAGAGTGGTCTTGTAGGAGACGTGTTGCAATGGTGGGAGGGCTCTGGTGGATGGATGCCGTTACTTCAGGGGAGAGCCCGGTAGGGTTTTTGGGGAGGACAGGTTTGGTATTGGAGCCGCTTCATCCAGGGTAAGCAGGTTAGCATTGACATACAGCTGACAGGTGTGTGTGTGAGCCTGGGGCACCAGTAATCAATCTGCATGCTTTATTCAGGGTTAGGTGAATTTTGTTGAGTGCTGTGGTGTCGGCAGCACCATATACTGGTGAACCATAGTCTACAAGGGACAGAACGGATGATGTAACAGCTAGCCGGAGAGCATTTGGGAAGGCAAGTTCTATGGAGGAATAGGATGCTAAGCCGTGTGTTAGTGGCTGATGTTAGGCATCGATGTGGTTGTGAAATGTGAGGGCTGAATCAAGGTAACCCCAAGGTATTTGTAGGAGCAGACTTGTTCTAGTGGCTGGTTGGTACTTGGAAGGATATAGAGGGTGGTTGCTAGCTCTGTTTTGGGGTGGAAAAGAGCATAGTTTTGGTTTTCTTAAGATTGATGATGAGTCTGCGCTCCTTAAACCAAGCCTCGGCACTGTTGAAAGACTGCTGTAGGGAGTCCTGTAGGGAGATGGGATTGCGGTGGGTGGCAAAAAGGACAGCGTCATCTGCATACAGTAGAATTTTGCCAGGGTATGCACTGGGCAAGGTGTTCAGATACAGCGAGAAGAGAAGGGGGCCCAGGATGGAGCCTTGGGGGACCCCAGAGAGAATGGGATGGGTATCGGAGAGTGTGCTATTAATTTTTACACACTGAGATCGAGTGTCAAGATAGCTAGCACACCATGCCAGGGGGCCAGACGAGAGACCAGTGTGGCAGAGTGCATTCAGCAGAAGTGGATGGGAGACAGTGTCGAAAGCCTTTGAGAGGTCAATGAACACTGCACCAGCTAGGAAGCTGGTATCCAAGGAGGAGTGTAGAAAGTTGGAGAATTCAATAAGGGCAGTGCTGGTACTGTGACCCGCATGGAAGCCATGTTGCTCTGGGCATAAGATGTTATGCTTAGCCAGATAATCAGTGATTTGAATGGCCACCACTTTCTCCAGGGCTTTAGAGAGGGGAGGGAGGATGGAGATTGGACGGTAGTTGTTGGCCAATGACCTGTCGCCCCCTTTATGAATAGGTGTGATAATGGCTGTTTTCCAAGCTGTGGGAATTGTCCCAGGCAGAGTGACTGGTTAATTAGGCTTGTGAGTAATGCAAGGACTTCATCTAGCACCAGCCTGAGGATGCTGGGGTCCAGTGAGTCACTGCCGGGATTGTTGCCATTGAGAGCTTTGATTAGGATGGGTCTGGCTTCCAGGGTGGAAATCTTTCATAGGAGGAAGCTGGGGTGCTGGAGGACAAGGGGAGGTTGGCTGGGGGGAGGGTCAAAGAAATTACTAGGGAGGACTGAGCTAAGGTCAGTGAAAGTGGTGTTGAACCAGTTAGCTATGGTGGCAGGCTCGGTGGAGGTGGTGCCATTTCTAGTGAGCTGGGATGGGGCAGGGGAGCAAGCTTTACCATTGAGTTGCTTAATATTATCCCAGAAGGTCCGGGCTGAACCCCAGGAGGAGGTAAGGGAGGCCTGGTAATGGTCTGCCTTGGCTTTCCTGATGGCCCATGAGCACTTATTCTGGGCTGCATTGTTTGCTTGCCTATAAGACAGATGACCTGTTTCAGTGGCAAGGTGCCAGAGGTTGTCCCGGTTTCTAAGTAATTGTAGGAGGGCCGGGCTAACCCAGGGTGCGTTCTGTTTTTTGAACCGGATTTTGGTTAAGGGTGCAAAGAGATCACAGGCCATGTTGAAGGTGTGAGTGAAGAAGGTGAGGGCAGTGTCAATGTTGGTTGCCTGCTGAATGGGGGACCAGTCTATCTGGGTGAGGAGTGCTTTAAGTTTCTTCAGCCCACCAGGGCGGAGGTGCCTGCGGAGGGTGGTCTGGGCTTTGGGTTTGGGATTGGGGGCTACCCAGTGGAATAGGATAGGGTTAGTGGTCACTCAGGGATTCTTGGAGGACCTGGATGTTTTGGATTTTATGGGGTCGGTTAGTTATAATAACATCCAGAAGGGTGCTGGTACCACTCTTAGGGTTAAGTCCGTGGGCTGGGTGACGAGCTGCACTACATCTTGGGTGGCAAATGAGTCTCTGGTGGTGGATGAGGAGGTGCTGAGCCAATTTACATTAAGGTCCCCACTAGGATTTGTTCTGCCTTATGGTGGAGGGTGGCCAGGTAGTCCGTTAAAGATACCAGGGCTGGGTGCTGGTTCTTTGGGGGAACGTAGGCTGTGGTGAGATAGAGAGGGCTCCTAGAGGGGTCTGGGGTGAGTCTGAGGGTAAGGGCCTGGGCCCCATTTATGAGGGCAGGGGTGGGGAGTGCGTGTCCAGGTATTGTGTCCCTGGTGTAGATTGCACAGCCTCCCCCTCGTTTGCCTACTCGGTCCTCCCGGTATAAGGTATAGCCTGGGAGGGAGACAAATGAGTCAGGAGTTGATTTGGACAGCCAGGTTTCAACCAGGGCTATGATGTCTGGTTGGTGAGCCAAGGCCCAGCACTGTAGGGCGTCAAATTTCTTCAGCAGGCTGCATATGTTCATGGAGGCTACCTGAAGACCAGTGGGCTGAGTGGGTGGATGGGAGGGGCAGGGTCTGGGTTGGGATGTATGTTCCCTGTTAGAGTAGAAAGAGAGAAGTGCTCTGGTCAGAGGGAGGCAGATGGAGAGTTTATGCCGGGAGATAGAATGAGGAAGGGGTTTAGTTGCACAAGGGGTGGGTAGGGTAGCACAGGCAGAGAAGGCCTGAGTGATCAGAAGTGCAAGGTGCTGTGGGGGAGGACAGGTAATGTCTGGAAGGGGTGAGGTGGAGAGGAGCATATGGGATGTGTGGAGGAGGAGGGAGGGGAGGAGCAGTGGTAAAGGAGGAGGGAGAGGAGGAGGGAGGACGGGAGGGTAGGTAGACACTGGAGTAGTGAGGCTGAGGGTTAATAGGGACACTAGGGTTGGTGGAAGGCAAAGGAAGGAGGAGGAGAAGAGATAGGCTGGTGAGCAGGGGATGCATGTGCATAGTTGGGAAGGCTGGTGGAGCTGAAGTGAAGAAAGAATGGGGGGACTAGGATGAAAGAGGGGAGACAGTAGTGAGAGATCACCTATGAGCCTAGTTGCTGCTATGGTGTAGTGGTAGTGTATGTGCGTGAAGTGCATAGAGTACCAGGTTCAAGTCTTGATCAGGGTAGTCGGAGAGAGCTAGACTAGTGGCTGTAGCAGCAGGGAGTTGGATTCAAGGTTTGCAGAAGCACTTAGATAACACTTTAGTTGTGTCACAGGGTTAGTGCGTTCTTTATAGTTTTGAGATCCTGCAGTAAAAATTAGGCAGGTGTTCTAGGTGAGTGGTGGAACTGTGGACTTTGGAAATAAGGGTGCAGGGTTCAAATCCTGTAAGGAAGAAGAGGTAAACTTATATTTTGGCAGGTTGGGGGGGTTCCTGTTCTTCTATGATGTGCTGTCTCTCTTCAGTCGGGGGAATGTCAAAACGGCTTCTCATTCTGTTGTTATTCATTTCCTGGCTTTTTTTATTTTTAAATGAAGAAGTGTAGCTTGTGTTGAAGTCTTTCCATTTATGTACTGGTTTTCTGAATTGTTAGTGTCTTGTCAGCGGGCAGTCTTTTGTGGTGGTTTCATTTGTTTAAAAATGCTGCTAGCTTATCCTGCTCCCTCTCACTGTGACCACGTGCTCACAGTAATAACCAATTAGAAAGTGCTGTTAGGTGGCTTAGTGGTTAGTGCAAAAATTGCTAGTTTACTCTTTTCTCACTGACCACAATGTTATTATTTTGCAGTCGTATTGACTCTTGCTAGAGTTTGATTAAATATATCATAAGTAAAGCCATTAAATATAAGGGGAAATAACTCTGTGCTGCCTTCTTAGATATAAAATCAGCCTTCAACAATTCAAATAAGCAAATCCTTTGGAAAATCTTGGAGAATAAAGGAGTGGATATAGATTGCTAAATATTTGGAAAATGTATTATTACACACAAGCCAGGATAAGGTCAAACAATGTTGGGAAGCTGTCAGAATCAATAAATAATGAGCAGATAGAGGTAGGGTTGTCTTCTTGCCCCTGTATTCTTTCTTTTATATATTGAGACCATATTACATGAATTACTAAGGGTAGATTATTTTGCTCCTGTAGTGAAATGGGCAGAGGATTCAGTCATTTTTATATGCTGATGAGATGGTTTTAATATCATATACTCTGCTGGGGCTTCAGAGAGGGTTGGTAAAGGTCCAATAACATTTAAGTTATTTAGGGTAAAAACATAATTGTAATAAGTCATATGTCATGGTGTTTAGTAGTAAAAGAAAAAAATCAAAGGAGGGGGATTTTAATGGGCCAAGTATGATAAAAGCAGAAGATCTAAGATATTTGGGAATTAATTTTAATTGTAAACTAGACTGGAAGTATCATATATCAGAAATTAAAAGATCCAGTATTGCAGTTGCTAAAGGCATTCCGAGGTTTGACTTAACTTACATTGGGCTTTCCTACCAGCTAATGAGAAAAGGTTTTGAAGCCAGAGTGCAGGCTTATATGTTTTATGGTGCTGATATCGGTAGGTTCTCTGAAAAGCAAGTAGATCTTCAGGAAGTTCAAAAGGATCCACTCTAAAATCCTGACATGTGTCTGCCTGTCACGCAAAGATGCCAACTTGGTTTGCCTGTCTCACAACTGCCCAACAAGGATAAAATCCCAATGTGAGACCCACGGTACTTTGTCCCCCACACTCCCGTAACTAAAATATAATCACCTCTGTGATGCTCAAACATCTATTGTTGGGCAGTCTCACAGCAGGATTTTAAGCTTGTTGGGAAGTTGTATGTTGAGTAAGTGGAGTCGAGATCTTTGTGTGTTGTGCAGACACAGGTCAGGATTTTGTAGGACTCCTGTTCAAAACGCATTTTACACATCTGTGCTGGGTATCCCTTGGGACATGCCAAGTGTCATTATCAGGCTGGAAATAGATCATTTAACAGTTTAATAAAAAATTCTTATAAGTGGAGTTGGCCCAGTGGCACAGAGGACTGAAGTGCTGAGCATCTCACCTCCTGCCACAACGGCAACCCAGGTTCAGGAATAGACGTGGGTCACTCAGGGGCTGGCAGGGGCAGGGAAGTATTGAGCATCCATAGTATTGCTCTCCTCCCTCAGGGAGGGGGATATCATGGTGCACTGTTCCAACTGCCACCTGTAGGTGTCCAGGCAGCAGTACAAGCATGTCACAACTCTGGGAAGGGTTTCCACATTCAGGGTGCTGCAGGAGTCTCCACAGAAGCAGAGCTCACACATCATGCCCATTTCATGTCCTGTGGGCCCAGAGGGAAAGACTCAAGTGGAAAAATGGCTAGGCAAGGCAAGGCATCCATGATGCCCTGCACATTGCACCCAAACACTAAACCAGAGGGGGACTCCTTCCCACCAGAACTGGCTGGCCATTGAGGGGACAATCTTGACAGGGTGAAGAGGGGGGTGATAGCCAGTGAGAACAGGGCAGTTAGAGCCACAGTCACTGCATCTGTAGCCAGAGCCTGTCTCTGCTATGTGTTTAAACAGATAACAGAAGCAAATTCTTGTAAGATGGTTGAAGTATTGAAATGCCATGGTTATGAATTGAAGAAATTTCGGAGCGGTGAATTCATCTATTGGTTTATCTCCCTAAATTATCAATTAAAGGTATATTTATTATATTTTATTTATTAGAATTTTGGATAACTACTTTTGAGCCAATGACTTTTTTACAAAGGTTCCATGTCAGTATACAAAGAATAGAACTACAGTTTGTGTGAGATTAGCAGGCAAGCAATTTGAATACAAAATTCAGTACAGGCTACACATGGTATAAAAACTACAGGCAATATAAATAACAGAACAACACAATCAGCATACATTAAAAATGATGAGTCACAATGAATAATATTTATATGAACTAATGCTGCCAGAAGGGCATTGTCAAAGAGAAAAGTAGAGTTGAAAAAACTGAGTTGCTGTCAATTATAAAAGGTAGCATAAGAAAGTGGAAGAGAGAGTTGGTGTAGAGGGGTAACTGGGAGGAAGGAAGAAGGAGAGGTAGGTGGGAGGCAAGGATCGGGGAACAAGTGCAATAGTGAGTGGGATGAACAGATTAGAAAAAGCAGAGAGGAAGGGAGTTGAAGTAGGGTAAGAGAGGAAGGTAGTGGACCAGGGCTAGAGAGAGAGGCAGGGGTAGATATGGAGAGGGGGGAGGGCAATGGCAGGCAGAGGTAGTGATTGATAGTAGAGAGGTGTGAAGAGCAGAAGTGACCACCTGGGAAGTTAGGAGAAACAGTCACAGGTGGCTCTGGACACGAACATTTGATGTAGCTTGTGTTTGAACTAGCAGAGGGTGCCTAAATTGGTGAGTTTGCTGCCCAGGGAGTTAAACATCTTAGGGTCTCTACCTGCAAAATACCGCTGGCCTTGGAGGTGGTGCAACAGCATGGAACAGCCAGAGAATAGTTGTCAAAGCTTCTTGTGTAACAGGGGTGGTTGACTGGGCTTAAGAGAGACTGAACCCCAGTGGGCATGAGTCCCATCAATGACTTTTTTTGCTAGTAGGCAAGTTTTGAAAGTAATCCTTCCCTGAAGTTGTAGCCAGTTTGACTGTTCATTGAGGTCACAGGTATGAGTGTGGTGGGCAGCACCAGTAAGGATTCTGCAGACCCTATTCAGAGCTTTCAAGATTCACCATAGTGCTGTAGCTGTGGCTGCTCTGTAGATAACAAGCCCATAATCAATGATGGAGACAATAGAGCTGCGTATTGTTAGCTTAAAGGCATCAGGTGTCAAGCAGTGTCTGTTTTTATAGAGAAGGCCTATATGGATATTTATGGATTTCACAACTGAATCGATATGGCTAGAAAAGAACAGAGTAGGGTCCAGGGTTATACCAAGGTATTTGAAAGTCTGCGTCTGGTCCAGGGTCACACTCAAGCTGTTTTTGATTGACAACTGTTGGTGTTTATGTTTATTATGTGTGCCATGGAACTGCATAGTCTTTGTTTTTTTGTAATTTAGCACTAGTTTCTGTGAGATCAACCAGACCTCAAATTGCTTGAAACTTTCCTGCAGTTGTTTCTCCAAGTGGGAGGGATCAGAATTCTTAGAGAAAATCACTGCGTCATCAGCATACAGAATAATGTTTTCATCACAGACAGAAGGGAGACTGTTCAGGAAGATGCTGAAAAGAAGGGGTCGCAATATTGACCCTTGGGGAACACCAGTCTGGACAGGTAGTTTGGAAGGAAAGGAGTCACCAGTCTTAACTTGTTGTGACCAGTTGGAGAGATAGGAGGGCTTGGGGGACAGGACCTATGAGGAGAGGCTCAAGAGCTAAATATGTGCACATTGGAAGAGAGAAGGGACCAGGGGCCATGATAGAGGTCTTCAGGTACATGAAGAGGGTAAATAGGGAGGAACAGTCAGGGTGCTTTGAAGGAAGGAGGAGGGACCACTAGAGGCATGGGTGGAAGCTGGAGGGAAGATTCAGGGAGAAAGGAGGAGTGCTACTTCACTGAGAGGGTGGTGGAGCCATGGAATGCACTGCCTAGGGGGCTGGTGGAGGCAGAGACAGTGGAGGGGTTCAAGAGGGGTGGGACAGGTACAGGGGAAGGGTTCTGGAAGCAAAATCCAATTCAGCAAAAATATCCGGAACTGGGAAGGGAGAAGCCAGATAAGGCGAGGGGGAAAGCAAGGTCAGCACCCAGGGTGGGGGCTGACCAAACGAGCAGACATGAGAGACCGTTAGGCCTATTCTGCTGGCATTTTAGTATGTTAGTATGTTAGATAACTGTTGAACCATTGTAAAGTATCATGAGAAAGCCCTAAGTTGCCAAGTTGTTCCAGTAGTAATGGATGGTAAACTGTATTGAAGGCCTTCGAGAGGTCTATAAAGGTGGCACTGGCAGGTTGTTCTTGGTCTAGTGTTAGATGAATGTGACCTGTAAATTGAAGGAGGGCAGAGGTGGTGCTATGTCCTTTGTGAAAGCCATGTTGCTGTGGGCATTGCAAGTTGTATTTCTCCAAGTACTCCACCAACTGGTCTGTGACAATTTTTTCAAGAGCTTTGGATAAAGGGGGTAGGATGGAGATGGGCCTGTAGTTACAGTGTAATGTCCTATCCCCAGACTTGTGTACTGAGGTAACCAGGGCAGACTTCCACTTGAGCAGGAACTGGGAGAGTAGGAGGGACGAGTTAATAGTCTTTGTAAGAAGGCGCAAGGCATTGTCAAGGGTGACGGTGATGAGCTTCAAGTCAAGTGTGTCCCCACTTGATCTGGATTTTCCCAGCACCTCGAGGAGGTTTTTTTTTTGGCATCCCTTTCCGTAACTGCCTTGAAATAGAAATGTGGATGATTAGTATCCTGAGTCTGTTGATATTGGGAGGCCATGGTTTGGTTGGTGTCAAAGAAGTTAGAGGGAAGCACATGGCTGAGGTCAGTGAATGCCAGACTGAAAGTATTGGGACTGCCAGTCTTAAGACCTGAAGCAGAAATAACAAACTTTAAATTTAATGAGAACATGGCATTGCAAAGAATTGAAGATACTACTTTTCAGGAAGATTTTGGAAGCTTTCAAATATGGGAATATGTCAGGTGCATGAGGAATTGAAGCTAAGTTGGACAAGGGAAACGTATTTGGAGAATTTCAGCAATGAGGTACACAGAATGGCTGTATGCCTTTTTCATTTGTGAGTGGTTCAGGCCTATTTTTTTTTAAAGTCAGTCAGCTGCAGTGCAGCACAGAGGAATGCCTGCATATGTAGGGAGGCAATGATTTCAGTTAAGCATCTACTTCTATACAACCACATTTTTCAATTGCTAAGGGATACGTGCATTATTCAAATTCTTTTCATCCTTTAAAAAAATAATTTATTGCACTTTATTTATGTACAGACATTTATTATTCAAAACATGTTTTTTCAGATAAAATTTATTAACATCACTGTGTCCAGCTTTGCACAGAGGGTGCTGTATTTTAGATCAGATAAAAATTAATTATGGTATATTGTATCTTAAAATGTATTTAATATATGTGTGTTATTGAAATATTTATTATACATGCTATATGCTTCATAATGTTATGCTTTTACTTCAGTAAATAGAATTACTACTACTACTATGAAAGTCAAAGTTGACAAAGAAGAAAGGATGGATAGGGTAGAGTTTTTTAAAAGGTGAGACACAAATGAAACTGGATGCCATGCTTGTGTCCTTGTTGGCCCCATTTGTCTGTATCTGTCAGACCAATTTTTTATGAAAAGCATTGATTTTTAAGAAGAAACAAAAGAAATAAAACAGACACATACATACTTTGCAGCA